>OZ002744.1:24495935-25695935 GCA_963924295.1 Dioctria rufipes | reverse complement strand
TCTGTTTCACGGCACTCCGTAAGTTGAGGTTTAGTTAAACCGCAGATGAAAAATTTTAAGGTGTCATCACTGTGGTAGTTGCGAAATTTTGAATGAAAATGTGCCATTGTGAATCATGATGAAGAAGAATCAGATCGAAAATCATCCTAGCCGAATTTTTCGATAGTCGGAACAGAGAATAAAAATCAACGTCATCCCATTTATCGAAATTTGCGGGCGCCTACTTATCATAATTTTTCATGGGTCACACTGTGCGATATTATATTATGGATTTCTTCGTCACTTATATCCTCTGCATCAGTTGAATAATTCAGTTTTATCTCAAACTGTTTCGTTTCTTTTTGAAAACGTCAATTGTAATGCTAACACTAGGTACAGCGCTCAAAGCTGGTAACTAGATAACTATTTTTCGCTTGGAAAATTTCAATTTAGTTATAAAAAATAACTTTTAAAATACGTATACATTTGTTCAATCACAGATATTATAATATTTAGACAAAATGCATGTTTAGAAATAATCTCCATATGTATTTCACAGCAACATCTGAGGCTTAAGCCTTCGAGATGACTGGTTTTAATTAAGCTTAGCTTAAGCGAGTGATGTCACTTAAGCCTTGATTGTGAAACTAGAATATTTATTAAGCCTTGGCTTAAGTTATCGCTGTGGCTTAAGCCTTCGCTGTGGCTTAAGTCTGGATTATGAAACCGGTTATAAGTGTGCCTTTAAAATATGAGCTCCGCTCTATCGAATAAATCGGCTTTGAGGCCATTTTACTCGAAAACACACAAAAACGTTTTTGGGATTACAATGTGCATTTAAAAATGAAGTTCAATGGAATAAATCGGGATTCATGCGAAATTTTCCAGCTACGCAAGAATTCGTAGGATTCATTTTTTTTTTCGAAAAAATAAAAAAATAAATCCATTTTCTAGATTTTTGTGTAAATCTAAAATATGAATTCCCGGCGATCATGGTAAGTAAAAAAGACAGAACATTCTGGAAAGGTAAACTTAAAAAAACATATATGTTTTTGAAAACAAACTCTATGTCGTCCAATTCAGGAAAAAATGTATATTGACCCCACATCGTCATCGGCGGAAGTTTATACTTGCGAGAATTGTGTGAATCTCAGTCAAATAGCGATATATTTGCTACTCCTTAAACAGTAAAATGTTACCCTACAGCATTACATTCAATACAATATCAGTCAACCTAAAATTATGAAATTATATTTACATAAATAAATGCGACGTACCTCTCCCAACGAACAATTTTAGCAGCTATTTGGTTACGAAAATTGGATCTGTGTTTTAAAACGGCCTTAGAATTGATTCACGTGGCTAAATTATTTTATAAAACTTACAAAATTTGCTTTTGGTTTTTGACACTGAAATATTTTATGATTAGGCAGTATTAGGAATGCTTTCGGAGCTAGGTAAAAAACTGTTTGGATTCGAGAACTACTTCGTTATATAATGGTCATATATTGGTTTGCAATGCCATTTATCTGAGAGCCCTATTAAAACACTTTGGCTTGGGATGCCACTTAGTCACTTAAAGCTTTCATAAAGGCTCGGAAAACTGCATTGAGAACCATTATAAAACAGTTTATTGCCAACAGCAAAGCAGTAGCAAAAGCAGCAGTTATAAAACAATTTAGCTATCCAGAAGTATTGGAGTCTTTATAAAATTCAGGTATTATACTGTTTTAACCCGACGTCAATGACATTGGGTCATATTGACCCGAGCCAATTTAATATTTTTTGTTCACGCTGACCGTACAATTTGAACACTTTTATGTAGCTGGAAATATAGTCCCCCTCTACTCGTACCGCCGGAGTTCTCAGTGCGACGCCATCTGTACATCGAGGTACCGTGCGTCAAGTCAAGACGGGTAAATATGACCCAGTGTCAAAAGGGTAAAAAAGAAAAATATTACAGTTCTGTTTTCAATGTTGATTTTCCATGTGTTATTGAGGAAGCTAATAAAAGTTTGATTTATAGAATACATTGGTATTATCCTTGTTTTACCACATATCCCTTATTAAATAAATTATATTATATTATATAAATTATAATAAAGCTAACTCTTTTAAATTTCTGATAATTTGTCGATATAATCTGGGTCATAATCATCGTTCTTGTAATTCTTTTCACCGTCATTTATGCCGGGTTAAAAGGTTTCTGAGAAGACCTTTACAGAACCATAGCAGTATCTACATATAAAAATATTTCACGTTTTATGTCACATTCTTCCTATCGCGTTAACACTAAAAAGTGAAAGTTTTCTAGACATTGAATTTAGCGAAGAGGAAAAAGTTAAAAATAAATAAGTGGAATATTTCGCAGAAAAGTGGAAAGAAATTTGCGAAACATTTAAAGAGAGAGAGCCAATTACTTCGGATATCGCTACACAAAATTTTGTCTCATGTTCCGTTCTCTCTAAGAGACACCGTATAACTCTCCCAGTTATTCCGATAGTAATTCCAGAAGTGCTTTCGACATTTTTGTTGATGATCGAGGCTTAGAAATAAGAGATAACTGGTCTGTCAAATTGAATGACGATATAAACATTGACGAAAATAACTTAAGCGATGATTGTTGTGATGATATAAAAAATTGAAACGTTCAAAAAGTAATGAAAAGAACCTGGGCAACAACATTCAATATAAGGCAGTGGTAATACAAATTTAATTGCACTAGGTCATTCAAAATGTTATAAAATACTTTATTGTTTTTTTGTATAAGGTCTTTGAATTGTTCAAAATCTTGAGTAAACGTCTACCACACGTCGTATAGCCACGAACTTTATCACAAACTCCAGAAATTATAATAATTTAAAAAGTCGGTGAAGGTCAATACTGGCATCAAAAGTTGGAATCTTGTTTAAGGATTTTCTTCCCGGACATTGATGAATCAAAAACAATTTCTTTAAATATCAATATTTATGGATTGCCAATATACCAGAGGTCTAAAGAAGTATTTTATTGCCTATTTGTTGTCTCAAAGTATATTGTTATTTATTGCAGATTTAGCAGACCTTACAACGTCGTTATTATCACTATTAGAAATTTTAGTATGAAAATTGGCTCCTTTTTTGTTTTTTTATGCAAGCCTGGTGCGACCAGTCAGTCGGAGGGTGCGATTTTTTTATCTATGATTAGCTTGTTAATTTGAGCATTTATTAGGCCAACGCAATAAATTATCAGATTCCCAAATTGACAGCACTATCCAGAGGCGTGGGCTGGAATATCCTTTTTCGATTGTTTTCGTATTTTGAGAAACGACATATTTCTTCAATATTATCGCTGTTTTATGCCTATTACCGGTCGTAATTGGTATGTTTTTTAGGAGGTTTATATTAGTTCTATAAGAAACAAAATAACTGAATGGTTTTATAGAGGTTATGACGGAAACTATAGAATTTTATAAGGGTTCTAAAAAGAGCTGCATGGTTTTATTAAGGTACTCAGAGTAATTAAATAGTTTTATAAAGTTCTCAAGCCCGAAAAACTGATTTAATGGTTTTATAGAAATTTTAAAGAAAACTATTTTATTTTGTTAGAGGTTTGAAAAGAGGTAAATTGTTGTTTTAATATCGGGCATTTGTTTTAAAAATGATAGAGCTGCGAAGCCCGCCATTTTGCAAAAGCAAAAATTTAATATTTTCTTAATCATATATTTCGCGCACATATGGATTTTATGCCAAAAAAGAAATTAACAGTTTCTTCTGAAAAATTTAAAAATGCTTTTAGAGTAAAATATTAAATTTCTTTTATAATAATCAAAATTGTACTAGACCATAAAACAGTGTTATAAATTTGCACAAATTCACAAGCGCGTTGTACTATTTCGAGCTACATTAAAAATTTTTATGGCAAAATTTGATTCGCAATAAATTTATTTGCATATACTTAGCGTTAATTTTATTTTACATTAACTAGTCAACAATTTCAATACTAATATATTTGCCATAAACAATTAAACTTCTATAAAAATAAAACTTGTTCATTTATAGGATGATATCGCATACCTACCATCAAAATTGTTATTTTAAATGAGGTGAAATGAATCATATAAGTACAAGTATATTGTAAAAATTACAATTCCCAACAGCGGTCGAAGTTATTACTGACCTAGTTCTAGAAGTACCAGAAAACGCAACGAGTTTCATGTATGACTCCACTCCTGTTTACATGGATCATTTATTTTTTTGCTTTTTCAGATTAATTCTAGAAGATAATACTGGATTACTTTTATCATGAAAGTTTTTTAGAATCTGAAATCTGGTATTTAATGATCCATTTTTACTTTAAGGTGTTGACAAGAAGAAAAAGAAACTAGATATACTGAAAGAGATAAAATATATTATGTATTTTAAAAAGGGGAAGAAGTTCAAAATAAGGAAAACATTCCAAAATATTCGTAGTTTATAATTTAAGGAAAATTTTCCTGATAATAAAACTCTTTTTTCTAACTGGCAATGTAACCCAAAGGTATTTGCACACAAAATTTTATGAACGTGTTTTCAACCACAAGTTTTTATATTGCATTGGAAACATGATATATAATGTTTACTAGCCTATCAACAACCGTCATTATTAAATGAGAAAATCGATTACTGTAGTTATTCTATAATCACTTTCCCTTATACGAACGTGAAAGCAAATACAAAGTAGTTCCAGAACTATTTCTGCAAGAAAGTGCTTCAAATCCGCTGCTGAGTAGTCACGTCTAACAGATACATTTAAATCTCTGAAATATATGTATATGTATATTCGGAAAACGTTTTCACAGCAATAAAAAATCAGTTTTGTAAACGTTGTTAGAATGTTTACGCAACAGGATTTACAAAAAACTTGGTTTATAAGATGTTTTATATGTGCTCCTAGACCGTTCCCCGAAAGAACTTAAGTATCGTATAAAGATTGTATAAAGTAGCTCCTATTACCTTTATACAATGTGCCCAAATTGGCTTTATAGAGGATTTATAGAAACTGCAAAAACGTTATCTATACTAACGTTATAAAACATAAAGTTTTATTAAAAGCTGTGAGAATACTCTTGCAATTCTTACAAAAGTTGAATTGTTCGTTGGGCTACCTATCTATATCCTTACATATATAAAATAATATTTCCATAAAAATTTCTTTACCTACGTAAATGACATCATGTTTCCTAAAAGATATAAATTAAGGATATCCCCTTCCAACATTGTCAATAGGTACCAATTCTATATAGAAATATTATCATACAAAAAGCCTCAAATTCGTTCTAAGAAATATTTCTTCATTTTGCGGCTCCATCAAACCAGCTAAAAGCATCGCATTTTAATGCGACGAAAGAAGCTTTTGAGTTTTAAATTTGAAAATTTGATGAGAAAATAATGTTGTTTTCAAAATGATACACATAGCGCCAACTAATGGAGCAGAAGAGGGAGAGGGTATAAAAACGAGACATTCTTTATCCTTGCAAATATTTATACCTATAGGTACTATATTAAAAAATTTCTGCTAAGAGCCATGAAAACTCTGGCGCAATAAAACATGATGGCAAATAATTTTGAAATGTTTTAATTATTAACACAAATATTTGCCTTTTAGCTTAAATTCGCTGTGAGGCCATTTATTTTTCTTAATTGAATTTTAGCACATGACAATAACGTAATTCTGCTTTCATCTCGTACCAAAAACCGGAAAAAAATATTACATCGAATGCTTTACATTAATAATATTGACTACGTTATTGGGAGGAGAGGAGGACCGAGTCAGGATGAGTTAGCAGCTTGAAAAGTTTATAATTAAATTGATTGTCATCATGATGCTAAATATTGCGTCCTTTGTATTGATTTTGTAGGCTTAATTTTGTCAACTGTGAATATATTTTGGAATATTTTATCTTTTATGAAATTTATTATTAGAAATGCGGATAAGCTTTGAGAGAGGAGAAATGAACTGAACTTTGTATATATGTAGTGTGCTGTTAAAAATTCGTTATTATGTGAATGGGGAAACAAATGAGAATATTTTAGGTATTAATTTCATGTAAATGTATACATGAATTGTAATAGTTGAATTCATTTAGTGCTTGCATCATTAATTTTACAATTTTGAGTCTTATATCTACTATTGTTACATATTATGATATTGCCTCCAGCTTAGTTAATGCGCTAATATACGTATATTTAGTACCTATTTAGTAGACGCTATATGCAATCGAAAGATTTACATGACATTTTTGGAGCTCATGTTATTTCGCATGATATAGGCAAATTTCGAAAATGTATGACTCATAATGTAAGTGTAATTAGTGAAAAATAGATAGATAAGATATCAACGTTAAAATTACATACGTATTGGATGTCATTAATTAGGAAGGCACTATTGAAAGATGTAGATAGTGGGGAATTGGAGAGGGTATATTTTTTCACCACAAACTATATCTACTGCATTCGCCAAATATTAAATTAAATCTTGTTTTATTGAGAGATAATCGAATACACATTGTTAAGCAGGTAGCGGGAGCTTTTTCTTGAGAACAATATTTTTAAATTTTTTAACCTTGTTAATATTATGAGCATACAAAAATGTTTTTTTTTTTAGATTTTAAAACAAAAATACAACGTTGGCAAATTTCTTTACTATATTTCATGGAATAAATTAAAGTCCAATCAAAAGTGAGTTATTAAAAAAATATTTCCAAGTTCTTAAGTTATAACGTGAAATATACAGGACTTTCCTAAATTAGAAATTTTGGATTTTCTCACAAAGTGTAAAACTTTTTTAAAGTAACTAAGAGCAACGATGTTCGATATTTTATAAATTATAATGAAGAGATGAAAAATATCATTCTGGCGGTGTGCATGATCCTCAAAAAATTATTGGAGTTTCAATCGAAAGAGAAATTCTTGTAATTTTGACCGTATATATGTCGTAGATACTTGATGTAACTCAGAATTTTACGAAAAGTCTAGCTTTTCATGAAATTTAGGCAGAAAATTTAACAGTTTGCGCTTAACGACTTTTTACACGAAGTGTCCGAAATTTTTAGTCACTTCATGAAATGCTATAAGCCTTTACGACTGCGTGTGTAGCTGTCTCGCAGGAATGGACGCGACCTCCTCCTACATCGTACATCTACGTCTCCTAGAATTCGGTTGATATTTCCTTATCTTCGTAAAGACTTGCATCATGAAGTGACTAAAAATTTAAGACACATCACGTAAAAAGTCATTAAGCGCAAATTGTTACACTACCTGCCTACATTTCATGAAATGCCTAGATTTTTCGTGAAGTGCTGAGTTACATCAAGTGTCTACGACATATACATAGATTTGTTCGTTGTCAAATCCAAAATTAGTTTTGACGCTTTAAGGTCTGCACTTGATTTTATAAGGAAAATTAATGTTTCCTGTAAGTTATATCTGATTTTTATAAGAACTTATAGGTGGATTGTTTCTCGTCTACAGCAGACTGAAATTCACTGAAAATAATTTTAATGAATTTCTAAAATGCATGGAAAATGCAGAAAAAATCTGACTTTTCGACTTACCGATCAGAGAGGTCTCATCAGTATGGTAGAAGTTCAATGCGGAGGTCACACCATTTGAAAATTGCAATGAGAATCTTACTACCATATAATTCATACTTGCTTTTGATAAAAAGTATTTGTATGGGCAATTGGGTGACCCTATCATCATCGAACTTCAGAGATAACCATACTGATGAGAACTCTTTGATCGGCCCTGGGTCGAAAAGTTCGACTTTTTATACGATCGCTTCCTATAAGATCGGATAATAATTAGATGTTCTACGAATAGTTGATGGGTTTAATTGAGACAAGTAAAATATTGTATTGTATGATAGGTATAAGCAAAATCCTAATTCAACGTTTTGAGAGGTGCGGTGAATTTTATATTTTTATACTTCATTTTTTATTAATAGCCCCTTCTGAACAATGTGTTGATCATCCTTGAAACCTAAAATATTTTTCGTCATTTTTTCTCATCCTATTTAGAAATTAGGCAGTAAAAGATGAAATGTCAACGGTGATGCCGAGTGCTATAGATTTTTTCAATATTATTCAAGATTTCAGGAAACTTAAATTTGATTTAAAAAATCTAATGTTACGTTGGTGATGTACTTTTATAAAAAAAGCAGTTCAATTTATAAAACTGTGTTTAAATTTTCGAATCGGAAAGACCGTTCATTACACAGTGCATTGTTCAGAAATTAAAGGCCGATTCATAAAAATCTAAACAACAATTTTGAAATCTTAATACACACCAGGTAATTATTAGGTGTTTTCTCCGAGGCACATCTATACTATACGAGCACATCTATAGCTGGCTGGTTATAAGTAAGCTACTTGTAGAGTATCCTGTATAATTACGAAAGAGTCCCTATATAACGTGATGAGATGCTTATAAAAAGTTATGCGAACTTATGACTTTTTAAGGCTTGTCGAAATATTTGGATTGGTAGGATCCTATAAGGAAAAGTCTGAAATGCTTCAGTTTATGTATGGAAAAAGTAAATAGGATTTTATAAGAGAAATCATAAAAGTTACATTCAACGAAAAAGGATTTTACTCCACCAAAGTTCAGTTTTCAGCAGCCCCTTCCATTGGGTGATTGTAGATGGGGTGGGGGAGGGGGCGTACTAGATGATTTTCTGATGGAAAGCTAGAGAGTTTTTACATCATTATCGCTATCTTTACTGTCAAGCTAATAATTTGCGTCTTCTCAAATTTCAAAATTCATGCTGCAGCGAAGAAAATGTCCAGCAACGACCAACAATTTTGTACAAAATAATTTTATAGATAAAAGTAGTTTAGAGGCTTGCAGTTTGGTATTGCTATGCAAAAGTTATTGCCACTATATATTTGGGCATTGCTTGTGTTAGAGATCTAAAAGTTTTTATACATAATATTATAAAAAAATAAATTTTTCATTTGGTAATTTGTCCAGAGAATGTGAATATGACCACTCCATACATACATACATATTTATAAAGGTACATATATTTTATATAGATAGACTGCGAATATTCAATTACCCAACCGCGGCCATATACTATATGAGAGTGGTTAGGAATTCTGCAATAATTACATTTCTGGGATACATAATCCTGGTACTGACAAGTTCTCCCTGATTGCTGGAATGAAAAATTCAATTTTCTATCTCAGTTAATGCTTTTAGAAAAATATTAGATTGAAAATTAATTTTCAAGTTAATTTCTATCAACGAAATTTTGAAAGTTTTCTATAAAATAAAAAAAAACTCGTAGCAAAGGAAGCAAAACTACTGTGGCAAAAATCTAAGAGGAAGACAATGAAAGAATTCAAAAAGATTTCACGTACATACATTTAGGAGCAGAGAGACTCCATCGTCCTGAGCTATGAATTTGAATTGAGAATCATGGAGCGCAAAATAAGACTCGCCATGATAGTACCTACTTGGCGATTCCTTTAATTTGATATGCAACATGCGGTATTGGAACCACCTTCCTCCCTCTGGAAGTTCCTACCCTCCATCATAAAAGTATGTAGAGAATTACGAATTGAAGTTGGGAATAACCTAAGGTGTGCAGTGAAACCTGTTTTCCGATCGGACATAAACCTACCGAGTTAGAGCCGACCTAAGGTGCCAAAAATCTGTTACCTCAGTTCAAATAAAAAGAGGGAAATACTAAAAAAGTGAGTATGGGGATGGCTATTTAAGCCTCCGAGTATAAGAGTGTGGGTACTCAAACTTCTTCTCAGGATCTAAGGAATTCAATTCTGTACTAGATTTCCAAAATGTACTAAATAAAACTTTGACCCCCAAAGCCTTCCCCCAGTTAATTGAAATAAACATTGTTAATAAAATATGTTCAGAGTATCATAATGCATTGTTTAAAATATCTCTTATGTCTGGAGATGTCGGGCGTAAAATGGGCATTCCCCTTTCAAATATTTTAATTAAATACTATATTAATAATTTTTCAGTTTAAAAGTAATTATAATGTGGTGTACTGTCCGTGTGCAGCTGTTTATCGCTGGCTTGTTTAGCTGCCGTGCGTTTTTGCAATTTAGACCTCTGGTAGATTTTTTCTTTAGGTCGGTATATACATGTGTTGACATGCAAGTTTTTGTTGGTTTTCTAATATCAGGATTCTTAGGAATTTTGAATACCGATAGATCTATCTAGATAGATCTGGGCATCGTCATCAGCACACACATTTAATAACTTCTGAAAAATCATGTATGTTTGAAATAAAAGTGGATTAAGCATTGAACCTTGTGGAACCTCATACTTAAGGAATAAGATCCCTGATGCCTCGTGTTCAGGCTTAGTATATTGACATCGATTATAGCAGATAATAATGGATATTTGGCAACCAGTTTGCTCTGAATAATCCTCTGGAATAGTAAACAATATTAGTCGCTTTTGATAAATCCAAGAACGTTTAGATGCTAATTTGATTTGGATCAGAAAAGTTGCTTTACAGATATGATTTGATCTGAAGCATAAGTGCTACCATACATTATGATTTTATTAGCATAGCACAGAATGTGATAATACTAAATATTTTCCAGAATTGTATGTTTTTAAAAGGCTTATTGGGCGTAAATTACTGGTATATTTTGGGTACCCAGTGATAGTGCCTTAGCAATTTTTTAACATTAAAAAAATACAAAGAGTGGCTTTCTTGGGCATCACAGAAGCTCTATTCCTCACTTTAAATGACGCAGTGGATTGGAAGGGGCGAAGAGGATGGGGGATTTAGTTACCGTAGAAATCTCTAAGAATTCCCATATTTTATTTTAAAAAATACTCATATGGAATTTTTTTTAACACATTAAATCATCATCAGCGTAATTAGTTGATTACAGCAGTACTTCTGCAAACGAAGGATGATAAGTTCGAATCTCAGATGATATTTATAATTTGTGATCATTTAACACTTGTTATTTTAATTTTTTTCTTATCTAAGGGTTACCACAAGTACAAAACTCCGAATGGATAAGGAGGATGTGAAAAAAAACTTTTCGAATATTGAAAATTGCTGAATATCGGAGATATAGGGACAGGTAATTATAAAAGATGAATAAGCAAAAAAGTCAGAGTTAATAAGATCTTATACTGGAGTAGATTCAGCCAGTGATGATATATTTTATAAAAAAAAAAAAAATCTTGTCGAGGGCTGCTTAAAAAAAAATATTTTACAAATACATAGGCTAATTATTGTATATTATCTATTGTTCTATATATATCCCTTCGCCTCTCCTTCTTTCGAATTGTCTTTACTGAAAGGCCCTGAATAATTAAGAAGAAAAAATATCCTTAATGAGAAAATATTAAAATCATCACATTTAGGTCAAGCATCAAGAGAATGTCTGCCTATATCTATACCTTAAAAAATTTTTGCCCAAGGTCGTCCCATGGTGCTAATAATCAAGAACAAGTGGATAGCGAAGAAAAAAAAAAAAGAAAATACAGAAAATGTAAAAACTTTCTTTAGCGAAAAAAATCGCCCTCCAATCTGTTTTAAGGTATACAACCTTTCCTACAAAAGGTCTAAACAGGCAATTTATTCATATATCCTCTGCAGGTAAATAGCTTTAAAGGCGTGATAGAGTATTAAAGTGGACGAACGAAGATGATGATGGTATGATGGCGATGGTGGTGGTGGTGGTGGTGGTGGTGGTAGGAGCCTACTAAAGAAAAATGTCTTCATAAGGTTAACTAAAAAAAAAAAAAATATGCGTTGAACGAAGCCCAAGAAGCTTGAATTTCAGTATAAAAATTGTTTGGCGCCTGAAGGTCTTGTGTTTTCTTTTCCACCCCAAATTAGGCAGGCACACATTATTCTTCAGGCGAACTGATTTTTATGTTTGAAAAGGTGGCACGGCTAGGTGTTAGCAATCAAAGCTAGCAAATTTGAAAAAAAAAGAAAAGAAAAACGAAATATGATAATACTCACAATAGCAGTCAGCTATTAACAGTCACGAAAGCGTCCTTAAACAGGATAATTTGAATGCCCAGATTATCACCGATTTGGTATTTTAGTCAAATTATTGTTTTCAGACATGACACCTTACACCTTTTCAGTCGTCAGGTAAATAAAGTCCAGCCTTTTTGTTCGTTTCTTTCATGCTGATTTCCTTTACCATATTCTATCAAGAAATGCCACAGTGGGGGAGGACATCGATTTTTCTGCATATACTAAATAAGTGTACGAGGTTGGAATGCAATATCAAATTCAATTGGAGATTTTATTATCGCGATGAAATATATGCTTTCAAATACATTGTTCGAATTCAATATTCTCGATATCTTGAAAAGAACCTGGCGCAATTCTTTTTCCAGCACTTTTCCTAAGATCCGCTATATTGCTATTGTAAAATGGGAGGAGAGTTTCAAAGATTATTTTCCACCAGATTTTCGCTTCAAGCACCTTATATGAAAAATACAAGAAGTGATGTAGGAATTTTTCGTAACTGGAAGCATGTCTACAATATCTATACCTAGCCACCCCAACTACCAACCAACCACTTACCATCATAAATCTGTGAATCCTTTCTATACTCTATCCATGACATAAATAAAACAGCAAGTAATTCTCTCCTTGGTTTGGTTGGGCTTTTTAAAGTAAGTTTTTAGTAGAATGATATCAGATCAAATTTACAGGCATACATATGTAGGTATGTAGTAGAAGTATAAAAGCATCCTTGGAAATATATATTTTTATAGGGCGAATTGCTACATACTCGTGTACATACAGGTACAGTGAAATATATCTTCTTTTTGTTAGCTCTTTGAAATTGTTGTCAGTCTGAAAAGTATTGTAAAAAAGAAAAGAAAAGAAAAAAGTATAAACGAATCTAAGCGCATCACAATCTTTTGAGCTTGAAGTTTTCGTTCAACTGCTCGAATATTGTTGGAATAAAATTTTAAGGAACATCTCTCATGTTACATTTTTATGAAAGTTTTCCTTGAAGGGGATAAATGATTTCTCTAACAAATTCATTTTTAAGTGTGCTGAAAATACTCGTAGTATGTTGATGCGAATGAATTTTTAAAATTTTGCTTGGATTATTGGAAAAGAAAAACTTTTCGAATATCTTCTCCGATATGTAGTATAGAGGTGTAGAGAGCACAGAGATTACACCAAATAGAGTATCTTATGTATTGTATACCCCTAAATTTTTTAAAAAAACATTAAAAATATTTAAAAAAAAATTAAGTTCTGACTGAAATTATCAACTTGTCCAAAATGATTGGCTTTTAAAATTTTTTTCACCGATTCAAATCCTTTGCCTATGATTTTTGTTTGTTGTTTTTGTTGCCTATTATTTTGTTGTACAAAAACCAAAACTTAAGACTTCAGCCGAACATAAATCCAACAGAAGGCAAGGCATATCTCTATAGCCAAAACCAAAACTTATCAGCTGATAAACGAATAAACAGAGCCTTTTCTCATGCTAACCAACCTCAATATTTTTTCACTTTTCCGTGCCTATAATAAATAAAATAGGGTGCCCTATTGCACCGGAAATCTAGTAAAATACTTCTTTGGTTGGTAGACTCGAAAGTTATTGTGCAATCGGAGGGAGTTTTTTTTTTAATTTTTCTTCATTCCTCTTGAGAAGTATTCGAGCAGCGTTTGGTTGCAGTCATAGATGTTTTTTTTTTTTCGGTTGATGTCTTTGCTTACAGCAAAAGCCTTACGAATGTTGGCAGTTCTGCTAATCTGTGGTGCTTGGATGGATGAGGAATAATTTTTATAGGTGGGAGGGGATAGTAGTTTAAGTGAGTGAGGAGAAGATGTATTATTCATTTCCATAGTTCTGTTTTTTTTTTTTTGTTTAAAAAACATCACTTTTTTCATATGGCCATCATGTATCACCCGATCTAGTTGTGACCTATTTAAGTCAAAAGTTTAAAGAAATATAAATCAAAAATATATATATCAGGTGAACACGAAATTCGTAGATGATAAACGGAGTTTCAGTCAATCCAGTCATAGTATGCAGAGCTCCATATAAATTTAAAAAAAATTAATAGAAATAACCTTTGGAACACTTTTAATGCCCTTAATGAGATTAATGCGATTAATAGAAGTTTTTGCGACCATTTTAGGTTTAATGATGCTCACTCATTGAGTGAATATAAAAGTTCACAAAATCACGTTAAGATGAAACCGTTATAAAATTTAATTAAACCATAAAAAGAGGAAAAAAGCAATTTACAATTCCTCCACCAAAAATTGAAAGAAAGCCCAAAAATACATATACATGACTATAAGCTACAAGTCACAACGCATGCATGCGTTTGACGTAATGGAAATCTATTGTCAAAGTTACATTCGCTGCTACAAATCACAGCTCAAAGGGTAAAAAAGTACTATAAAAAACCTTTTTAAGCACTTCCATTGTGCTTCAGTTTCATATAAAGTTTCACATTCCATGTCCGCAGAGGTAAACATTTCCTTTTAGCTTCGTTGCAATTGCTTTTAAAGAACTTTGTGGAAAGCAGATTGGAAGCTCTGCACAATTTTTGAAGCTACAATGTCAGTCACAAATATTTACCATTTCAGTTAAACATAGTATGGAGTTCGGGTGGGTATTGGTAAAATTTAACGCGATCTCCAAAAAATAGCATTTTAACGCTGGTAAAATTTTGACGTAAGTTTTGTGTGGAGAAATCGAAGTGACAGTCACAATTAATCGGAAGTATTTAAAAAAATATTAAGTGATAATTATTTATAATGGATATAAATCATCAAATCGACAGCGAGATTGTTGCTGCAGCAGGTCTAAGTGTGTATCGTCGTCAAGGAAATCGATGTGAAAAACTAAATAAACTCGCTTTGTTAATAATTAAAGAAATGTCAAAATTTTACCAACATTTTAATGCTCCACACAATAACATGGTCAGTAAAATGAGTGGAGACTTAAAAAAAACGCCATCTATTTTATAATAGAGAAGATGACATATTTTACCAGTAAACTCCGTACTGGACTCGTAAAGGACCTCATTCAATTTTTTGGTTGGGTTTTTACCAGTGGTAAAATTTATATGGAAATGTCATTTTTTACTAGAACCCGTAGGTACTGTTTTACTGGAACTCCATACTAGGCTTTACAGAAAATTAAATTTTGACGAAATAGTCGTGTTCAGTAGCAGCCCACTTTATAATTTTATTTGAAGCCTAAACGCTTTTCAACTTTTCTATCCAAAAGAAGTTCCATTTTATTTTAGTACTGCATGCTCGCAGGCGTTGGCGTTTTCATATATATGGGTTATGTAAAGCGCCTTTAAAGTTCTTCTAAAAATCGTCTCCAAAGCCCATTACCTCTGTTTATGTAAATCACTTTTAAAATTCTTTGCAGAAGGCCTTTTTGGCTTTTGTATTCTCTTTATCGGTTTTTCCTTAAATTTTTTATGGTAAAAAAAGCAGAAAAATATTTAGTAAATATTTTTTCGTTTTCTTATGCATATTCATCAATAATAAATATTAATAAATAGAAATTGCACACTTTACACTAGGTACGCAATTAAAAAGGCCCACATGCACTTCATTCAACAAAGGTAAAAAAGTGACTAGTGGCTCTCTTTGAGACTCGGAAGGAAAGATTAAAAATATTATAGTTTGTTTGTGCTGAGAACAAGCCTTGTCCTCGATTCTTACGAAGCACTTGTAACTATACTCACTGCTTCATATGTGCTCTTTTGCAAAGCGCCGTAAATACTGGAAGATACAGGTCTATACGAGAAAACTTGCGTTGGCATTCAATTTCCTCGAATTTTAACAATAAATTCAAGACAAAATTGCTTCCAGAAAAGCATTTTTTTTGGGAACATATCAGTAACCTATTACAAGAGCTTCGAATCTGGTTTTCTTCGAAGTACTTGGAATTTCTCCCACTGGGAGGCTACAATGTGGCCGGAGTCAAGTTAGAACAATTTTCAAATTTGCGAATCGTAGCCTCAGTACTATCAAGTGGAAGTACTAGAAACTTCACGGCAACTAGTTGACTTGGCATAGTGTTAGCACTTTAAAGAAGACAGAAGTCACAGAAATAATTTTCTTGTAAAAATATAACAGAAAAGTAGCTCAAATAATTTTCTATGTTTATTAATAACCAGAAAGTTGCAAAACGACTTCCGACTGATATTTATAACAAAAATCAAATAACTTTTTCGTCATATTAGTTTAATTATGACAAACAGAAAACAAAAATACTTACATAATTTAGTGAAGAAAGAATTCATTTATCTCAGTAAATTTGTGTAACTCCTTTTTTTCTATCAAAATTGATTTTATTATTTTATTTTCCTGTAGTTTTTAACCAAAAATTTAAAACTTAGTTATAACTAATCCCAGTAAAGTCTTATGGAAGATCGCACTGACGCGTGTGCCGATTTAGAAAATAAAAAACTGTTTACATTTGTACTACCAAAAATTGTTTAGTTCCACGACGTCGCTATTGGCTAAATATCATGGTAAATGTAACTTGCAAGTTATCCCGCTTTAATTGAAAATGCTAATTCTAAAATGTTATCCGCAGTTTCTTCTATTCACATTTTATTAAAGATGTCAGCTGCGAATTATTTGCTGACTTTTTCGAGTAACCTATGGAAAAGTGTACTAGGGGATTAGAAATTTTGTGATTTTACGATGAAACAGCATTTTCAAAAAATCATATCTCGAGAACCGTATAGATGCAATGCTGGTAGAGCAAAATGAATTGGACAAAGAGGTATATTGATTTCAGCAAGTCTGTCTGTCCGTTTCTACGTCCTCTCGATAATTCGAGAACGCGTTTACATAAAAAGCTGAAATTTTGCACAGGGCTTTAAAAGAAAATAGATTTAGGTTTGAAAATAAGACAACTCGGGCAACTCCTTGTGACACAAAAATTTCGTTATTCACTTTATATTTGGACACTTCCTGAGAACGCGTCGACGCAATAGTAAATTAAATTTCAAAAATCATTTAAGTCGGCATCTCCTGGCTTGGTTGTATGTCACCACTTTGATTTTTCACTTTATTTAACTTTTATTTCCATCTAGGGTGTACTCTTATTGGTTTTAGACCAATTATATTTCTTTTGATACCAATTCGTAAATACTCGTAAGGTCATCAGCGTATAAGAGTGCTGTTCCATTCTTGTTTGGAGGTTGGTATGAAGTAGGAGAGGATCGGGCATAAAATGGAGCCTTGGGGGACACCAACTTCTATTACTTTGAGCGGTGATTTCTGTTCTTCGAGTTTCACATAAAATTTCCTAGAAGTTAGGAAACCGTGGATTTACATATTGTGGTGCGGAGGGAAATCGAACTGATTTAACTTGAAAACAAGCCCTGCTGTCAATACTGAGTCGAATGCTTTTAAGACGTCAAGGAAGCAGCCTACGATGTATTCGTTCCTATTTAAGGCTCTGGTTGCATCCGTGTGGAACTTTAGTAGTGGAAGGAAAGTTGAGTATTGTGGTTTGAAACCACGAGTCTTCGTGCATATTTTTTTCTTCACAGGTGTTTTTAACCTGTTTCTTGATGACTTTCTCAAAAAGCTTTCTTAAGTTTTAAATTAAGGAGATGGCTCAGAACTATATGAGGTCTTTTTGGGGATAGGGAAGATGTGTAAAATTTTCCATTTTTCTGGGAAGTAGCAATTATTGATGCAATTATTGAAGAAGGTTGCTAGGAAGTCAAGAGATATTGGTGGAAGTTTTTTAATAATTGCGCTTGAGATTTTGTCGGGACCACATGATTTTTTGAAGTTTATTGTCTTTGTTAAGACGAAGAGGTGCAGAGGGTTGTTGAAAATATTTTGCACTGCAGGATAGATTGTGGAGTTATCCATACGGAAGAAAATTTATGGTATAGAGCCGTTTGCTTTCAGAAAAGTATTAACATTGCTATTTACTTCCAAGTAGAATGCTGGAGTATTAAGGATTCAGTTATCTTTAAAAGCTTGTTAATCCGTATGCAGCAGAATGAAAGAGTCAACAATGTTCGGTACCTTTGATCAGAGTAAGATGATAGTATCACGTTGAGCCTTCTTGGATAATAAAAATACCTCCATTCATTCTTAATACCATTGTAGGTAGAAGTTCAAAAAATTTTTATTTTTTTTTTTTACTATAAGAAAATCATCCGTTGAACTTACTTCCATAACGTAAATACAGTCTTACATAACGTACATCTCAAACATACACATACATATATCTATTTACCCATCTGCATACCTATATAAATTAAACTGCTCATCGAAATACTAGGTATAAAGAGATGAAAGTAAACCGAAAATTTGGATTAGGACAACCTCGCAGCATATTAAGAATTGAAAGCTCTTTTTAAAACTCCATTCTGCCAACCGTGGAAATGTTTTGCGTAAGTACCCAAAAATAATTTGAATTCATGTTTGAAATTTCAAGTTTCCGCATCAAACATTTTCCACCGAATGGTAGAGATGTATATTAAAATTTTACATTTACCGAATTCATTTCAATTTATATACCTGCAATATATATGTATATATATATACTACCTTGACATAGGCATTACCTACCAAAGTATATTCGTAACCGGTAGAACATTCTTTAATCTACTTTCAACCAGGAAATACTTTGATAATTTCGCAAGAAGAAAGCGTGCAACTACCACTTCAAACCTGGTTGGCAATCCGCATTCTCAAATATTTCCTTTAAAATTACCCACATACATACACACAGCTCTGCTACAAGGATACTCACAGCAATTAATTCGTACAAAGCGGATCGCTGAATGTTCTTCTTAAATCACCAAAAATTTAAGAAGAGGAACGAAATAAAGGCAAAACTCCTAGCCACCTAGCTAAGTTTTTCCTGGAAAAACAAAAATAAAATAAAGCTTCGTCCGTGAGAAAGGATAATAAATGTTGCCAGCAATTCGTAAGGACATGCCCTATAGTGTGAAATTTTAATGCTTGAAGCGGTAAAGGCATGAGGTGAGTTCCTAAGCTTTTCCCATTCTTCCCCGATTCACATTCTTTAATTTTTCAGCGTGGACTTATGGCAGTTTAGATCGGAAGCGACCGCGGCCAGGAAGGTCGGAAAGGGTCCATACTTTTTGTATATGTGTATATACAATCTTGGATAGACACTAGATGTAATGTGCTAATTTCATTTTCGCCCTTCCACTTCGGCACCTAGCCAGAAAATATAAAAGCACCACAGTTAGTGGATAGTATGTAGCTTTGCTTCATATATACATACATATATACACAGAGTCAGCTGTCTTCCGTATAAGTAGCTCTCTGCAGCTGTGTGGAAACTCAAAAAGTTCAGAATGGATTAGCCCTGGTGTCTTATGAATATTTGATTTGTATTATTACGGTATACATTCATACAAACACTAAAGTTCGCTTACCTTACTTCAGTATCGCTATACCTATACCTAACTGCCTAAATAGTATAGTATATCCAAGCAACTGGCACATATGGCCCAGGTCGTCCAGGGAAAATGCTTCCTACCTCAAACGATCAAATGCACTGGCATCCTGGCCTAGAAAACTGAAATATTCAAATTTCAAGGATTAAAAACTAAATTCCCGGGAGTTTATGAAAATTTTTGGTCTGTTCGGATATCCTTCAGACATTCCCCGCGCAGAGCAGCAGAGCAGATCAAAAGGGTCAAAACTGGTATTTGGCCCTAGTACTTGACGTTTTTGAATGTATTTAATGTGATTGGGATTGTGGCATGGGGATTGAAAACTGTGGGGGGGGGGGCTGGAATATAGTTTCATGAAGAAGTTAGATTAGGGTAAGCAAATGAAATGCAGATTTGGTGGGCAGATTAATTTACCAACGGAATATTGGATTGTGTATAAAATAGCAAGAGATTTCTTCCACAGAGAGAAAGAGCTGTGATGATTTATATTCGAGGTTGGTCTTCTGACAATGGATTTGCGTTATGAATTCTTCGCTTCTAGGAAAAACTTTATTTTGGAAATTATTGTCCATGTCAACCAGCAGGAAAGTGACGTGACGTCGACGTTTTTGAATGAAACTCACGAAACATACGAGTGAACATTGCTTCTGTTTCAGTTCGCCTCTCCCCCCTCCCCTTACTTTTCCCAATGAAAATCAACCAATGTCCTTCAGGAACAGGATTAAATTTTCTGATGATGGAATTTGTTTGTTTTTTTTCCTGCTTGTAGGAAACATTTTAAAATTGAAAAGGGCAAGGAGTAATAAAGGATTCCAGTTCTTGGTCCAACATTAATAAAAAATCAAACAAGAAAAACTTAAGTGTAATATTAACTAAAAAATAAAAATAAAAAAAAAAATAAAAAATAAAAGAAATATATAAAATAAATAATTCTGAAGACAACTTTGCCATGTCTGTCTTTACGTAGAACGGGTTGATGAAAAATCGAAAAATATCTCCACTAAAACTCTCGACAAATTTCGATGATACCTTATTTCCTTCATGAAACGGTAATTTTACATGCAGAAAGAGTAAAATTACATGAAACATCAATACCATTTCCTTTATCTTTTTATGTGAAGGTATGTATAAAAGAATTCTTAGTAAGAGTATTTTGTATTAGAGATGTCAGTCAATGGCAATACTGCAGATGTGAGTAAAGATAATTCCAAAAAATTCTAAGAAAGTAAAATAAATTGGTGTATTAACTATGTTTTATTTTTGACTGCGAGCCAAAACTATAGACTTAATCTTTATACCTAAGCTGTTGGTTAGAATTGTGTATAAAAAATTCAATTCGACCCTGACGCAACAGTGCAAGAGAGCTATTTTAATGCACTGTGAGTAAAAATACTAAGTAAAAGTATAACAGAAAAGCAAAAAAACTGGTAACATTGTAGCATGATAATATCGGTGTAAAATTGTTTGTAAATAATTACATTTGTAGAAAGTAAAAATGTTTCCAACTTCTATTAGGAAAAGGTAACATAAGTTTACATTTAAAGCCTATTCAATAAAGCACTGTGACAAACGTTCAAAAATTTTAAACTAATCGTTGGAAAGCAAGTTAAAGCTAAGCGTTTTTTATAAAAGCAGTAATTAAATAAAAAAAAAAACAGTTAACGAAATTTTAACTTTGTTAAGCCAAAATGGAGGGGGAAGGGGAAAAGTTTGTAGACCGTCATAAAGGTTCAATAATTACCTATCTACCAAAGTTTAAATCATCATTATGGGGTACAACATGGAGAAATAACAGGGTGATCTATGAAAGCATACCCAAATATCTTTAAGTCCTTTTATCTCGGAAACTGTTATGATTTCCCAAGGATACCCATTCAATTTTTGATGACATATCCATAGCCTTCGATTGTAACACCACATGCGGGACACTTTGTATACAGGATGTTTCCTCCACGGTGGTCAATAGAGCAGTAGGCGATAGTACTAACCTAGACAAAGAAAACAGGGTGATTATGAAAAAAAGCTAGCTTTTTACAAAAATACAGGGCGCACACTTATAAGAGCTCATTGTACTACAATACAACTTTAAGATCGTAGCGGTTTACGGCGGCTATAAAAAGGCGACGAGCCAGAGCAGAATCACCTCAATCTTGGTTCAGAATTTACTTTGAACACATCCTCCACCAGAATTTAATCGGTTACCTATCCTTTGCGAAAAATCTAATTTTTGCTTCCATCTATGTATAAGTAGGAATTGACTCCTACTGCAGAAATTTACTTCTGCTTCACTTTATCCTTCACCTAAGTAGGAATTTACTCCTACTGCACAAATCTACTTCTGCTTCATTTCCATCCCACACCTGACTAGGAATTTACTCCTACTGCAGAAATTTATTTCTGCTTCACCTTTATCCCACACCTAAGTAGGAATTTACTCCTACTGCAGAAATTTACTTCTGCTTCACTTCCACCCTACATCCAAGCAGGAATTTACTCCTTCCGCAGAAATCTACTTCTGCTTCATTTCCATCCCACACCTAAGTATGGATTTACTCCTACTGCAGAAATTTACTTCTGCTTTATTTTCATTCTACACTTGAGCAGGAATTTACTCCTGCCGAAGAAATTTAACTCTGCTTTAACACTGCAGTTTTACACACTGCAGCAAGGCCCACATGTTGTTGGATACTTAGAATAATTATATTCTATTGAATTTATTCGCGAATTTTATAGTAAATTTTCTTCCTTTTTTTTACAGAAATAAAGGGATCAAACCACAGTGACGGCGCTAGATTCGTTTTGTATTTTAATGAATTATTTTATGAAACCAGTGAATTATTGAATTTTACTTAGTTTTAGAATACTTTTCTTTATTACTAGTTATAAGGAAATGAATTATAATAATAGATTAGGGAATTCCATTTTTGTGATATAGTTTTAAGCATATATGTACATTGGATTAAAAATTTTATATTTGAATTGAAAGGCTGAGTTATCTATTATTAACCCGGCACCGCTTTCGCTTGAGCAGAGAACTCATAGTAACTATGAATTATAATCGAAGGAAAATTTCCTATATAAAATCTCAGAAATAGTTCTACAAAGGTCTTGCTATGTATATACAGGTTCGTTAAAAATTACCTACATTTTGTAGAAAAGAGATCTCGATTAAACTGCTTAAGTCGCGCCTGCAAGCCACTTTTTTCTCTTGCCATTACGTACGCTTCATGAGTGTCCAAAGGGAATGGATACGTTTATTAATTATAAAAATTTCTACAAGAAAGAACTAAAATTATTTGAGAAACGTTTCTTCAAGGTATTTAAGTAAGAAATTAGTTAGGTGTCAGAAAATTAATTCATTTCGAGCAAAAAGGATCAAAATATCCACATTTAATATGAAGAATGAATTTTATCCATTTGGATCTAAGTGGTAACTCTGTTTGTTAGCACATTAGCTATTCACCATCCTTTTTGGAGCACAGCTGATGATGATGATAATCCTACTGAATTTTCTTCGATTTTTTAGAGTTGACATTGCAAGAAATTCTCTTAATCCATCTATAATCCTTCAAATCTGAAAAAAAAAAAAAATGTATTTCAGACAGACAACGAATCAAATTTACCGAAAAACTTTTCTAAATAAATTAATTTATGCAAATTTAGTTTGGTTTAGATTGTATGTAAACGAGTTTTAAATTTTGTAGAATTTTCTTGATTTTCTCTCTTATAAATCTCAATAAATCCTCAAACAGCAAAATGTCTGAGTTATAGAAATGCGCCCCGACCCCAGTTGAGATTATTCTCGCAAAGTGTGCACCAAATTAAGAAAAAAAAAAAACAAATTAGGTCACTGGCGGCACCACTAAAAAGTAAAACGAAAAAGAAAAAAATCCTTGAAAAACTAAAAAGAATTAACTTAAAAATTTCATAAAGTAGCAGAGATTTGCTTGAGTTGTGTCGGATTTGCCGAGACACAAAGCGGCAACAATTCTATTCAAAGCATATTTTTATATCTGTAGGTATATAACGACGTCAAGTGTTTTCGCTGCTACAATATAACAGCTCCCAACTACCAAAACTGTAAAGTAAGCTGCTGCAAGACTGCAGCAATCATTATATACCTACATCCGTACATCCACACAGTAAAATATTGAAGTACCTACTTTCAGTCGACATTGAAGAGTCTAAGCAAAAAAGTGTAAAAATTATGCTTGAAAGCTTAACTCACCCTGTTTATACGGGAATCTAACTAAACTTTTGACTTCCCTTTCTTTGCTAGCATACAACACAATACAGGAATTTTCCCAAGTCTATCTTTCGCCTCGTTATTTCCTTATGGTTAGAGTTTCGTTTATCCACTGGCTGTACTATGGCCGGTGTAGGTAGAGTAGGTACCTATATTCATATATTCAACCCCCTGTAAGTATAGGAGAGCCCGTTCTTCCTTTTTTTTTTGTGGCACCCACTTTACCCTACATATACATGCCACAGAACAGTAGTCCAGGACATGGTAGAAGATGAAAATAAATCAAAAATGAAAGAGTGAAAGGACGATCTGTGTGGTAGGATTTGCCTGAATATATGGTACACTAGGACGTTGCGCTGTTCTGAAATAGGAAAATAGGGAAATATAGCTTGCAGCGCCTTGAATAGAACCTTTGCTTCGTCCAAAAAAAGAATGATGAGACGTCCATGTGAATCTGCCGTATATATTTCAAGGATGATATTTCCCAAAAAAATTCTGTGAACGAATGTGTGTGTGTGCGAGTGTGTGCTAGGGGTGCATGTTTACCAATTCAGGTCCGTATCGTTCTCTGGTATAGTGCCAAAATGATTTCAATTTCTCAAGAAGAATCCAGCATATAAATAGGTTGAGACGTCGTAGGTACCTACTACGTACATCCCTATTTTCCTATATCCCTATATTGCAACAAAACTCTTGAGCTCATATCTAAATTCAGCACATATGCATTCAGAGGACTCGGACGGGGTAAATAAAATGCCCTAAAAATTTTGCATGGATATAAATGTCATCCTGTCAGTGAATACAATACTGGAAATGGTCTTTTTCTTTCGACAAAGTGTTTCCCGTTTTCGAGTTATCAATACACGACATGATCCGCTTATATGTAGAGTATTATAAGAATTTCATCTCGTTCGGGAGAAGTTAGGTCAAAAAGGAGACATTTATAAGATAAAGACGTTGTTTTTTTCGTTCATACATATATCGACAGTTGTGGGTGGCATATCTTTGGTACATATGTGCGGTGGGAGTAGACAGCACATAAATTTCAATCGAGAAAAAGAATAATAGATTTTTCGTGAATGTTATTTTGTTTCCGGGATACTTGTTTAAAGGGGGATCTATTGTATGTAGAGTGGTTGGAGAATAAAAAGAAGAAAAAAGAATAATAATAATTTTTCATTGCTTCCCAACTGCCAACGTAGGCCAACGCCTCGTATAATAATTTATTAAAAAATGGTCCATCTACAGTGCTACACTCTCCCCAAGTTTATAATGTATAGTCGTGAGGCAGAAATCCGGTGATTTTTTTTTTTTTTGGGAGTAAAACTTTTGCTTTGCGGCAATTTTTCATTTTTAAAAGCAGATAACAAATTTATCACTTAAGCTAATAACTTCCAAATAAAAGAAAAAAAAAAACAAACCAGAAAAATTTAAATAAAAGAAAAATGTATTCATGACGGTTTTGATGGGATTTACTGTTGGTGTCGGTTCATTTTTTTCTCTTGTGGATTTCGCGTGCAAATTGCGAGTTCAGGAAATAAATAAATTTATTAGCCACACACCCATATATACACACAAACATATTCTGACTCCTCTGTGCATTTCCTGAAATATTCATTCCATGTTGTGCTATCGTAGGGCCTATTTTCTTTTATTCTCTTCTATTTTTCGCCATAAAAAAATTTTTTTTTCTGTTTATATTGTATACATAAAAATACCTTCATACATATTTTATTTATTTTTATTTTTTATTATATTCTCTGAGATCTGCACATACACGAGCTTATACGTCGGCGGTATAAAGTCTGTAAATCACTTGAACAATTAAAAAGTACGAAGTATGCAGTGAATAATTGAGGGAACAGTAAAGAGAGAAAAAGGATGAAATCGATTAAAATGCTTAAAAAAAAAAAAGGAAAAAAGAAAGACAATTCTGAAAATAACGAAATATTCCCGGGAACCTTTAGTAATTCTTTTTTATTTCCAAATAATAGCTGGCAAAATATACACTACCTACATACATATATCTTTGTTTTTGGGATGAACATTTGACTTGTCCTTAATATTCAGCGAATTTTTATTGTGTTCCCGTTTTTGTTTATATATTATTATAAAAATTAATTCGTGCCCCTTAATCAAGGAAATTGGATGAAGACTTAAATAACAGATATTTATGAAATATTATAGAGGAAATTATATTTTCAATGAATTTATGGTAATACAAAATAATAAAAAATAACAAAAGATGGTAAACTGTTCTACATCTGCACTGTTGTGATTATAAAAGATTTATATCATTTGTCGGTGCAGCCAAATTCGAATTCAGAGGTGTGAAAATGCGCTCATTTAGAAAGAATTCTACAAAAAATTCGATTAAATATTTCGTCAGATCAATAGATATAGAAGAAATGATAAAATATTGAAAGACAGGAAAAAGATATGAAATTATTGTATCATGACGACTGTTATTAAAACGTTGACGCGAACTTGAATAAAGTGAAAATTGAAATGAATACGCTAGTAAGTTTGAATTGAAATCAATTTATTGAAAAACGCACAAAAATAATGCCAGTAAGAACAAGTAAAAAAGCTAGAATTGGTCTAACACCAATTATTATGATACCCTAGATGAATGGCCGTACGAAATTTCGTATTGTCACCCTTCTGTGCAAGTTTGATTTTTGAAGTGGTTTTTCGCATATATTTCTAGAACGGTTTGTCGGAGAGAAAAAATGATTATAACCAATTTTATAGGATTTCGTATTCTGAAGAAATTTTTAGTACAATAAAAATGTCTTGAAGTGATTGTTTTCACAGTATACGTAAAAAATCTAAATTTTTATATGGCAACACCAAGAAGGAGTTGCCCGATTTAGTCTATTTTTGAAATTTTATTTGCTAGTACAATGAAAACACCATGCACCAAATTTCAGCTCTCTATATCGATGCGTTCTCAGGCAGTGTCCAAATATGTATATAGTGGAAAACGAAAGTTTTGTATGGCAACCCCACGATGGAGTTATCCGATTTGTCTCATTTTTGCGCACAGACGGACGGATCAAAATATCTTTTAATATTATGCGTGGGTGTCCAATCCATTTGGCTCTACCATCATTATTTTGAGGTGTTACAAACGGAATGACAAACGTAGTATACCCTATAGATTTCATCTAGGGTATAAAAATGGGTTGAACACTCACTCATAATATTAAAAGTTATTTTAATTTTTACATGTCCCTTTGTCCATCCGTCCTCACGATAGCTCGAGAATGCATTCATTTATGAAGCTGAAATTTTGCACACAGATTTTAAAAACAAAAATAGAAATTTGAGTTTGAAAATGGGACGAATCGGGCAACTCCTTCGTAGGGCTGCCATACAAAACTTTCGTTATTCAAATATATATTTGAACACTGCCTAAGATTGCATCGACATAGAGAGCTGAAATTGGGTACACGGTTTAGTTTTTTTACTTGTGTATTATAGAATTAATTTAAAATATAAGCTTATATACTTGTCGATATCTTTTCACAGTAAGTACTCGTTTTTACTAACTGTAACAGAAATTGTGCGTAAAAGCAATGCGCCTCAGTTTCACCAACAAATAAAAAAAAACACAAACCCTTGAGGCACGCCAATTGTCATACTTCATCTAAAGGAGAAAATATTGTCCTTAACTCCCCTATAGTTAGTTAGTTAAAGAGTTAACAAATATGCTTGGTAGAACGAGAACTAAAGAGAAAAAAGCTTAAGTGGTCCACAGTATCGAAAGCTTTGGTGAAATTCAAAAGAACTAAGAACAGTTGTTCTAATGACAGAAGTAATTTTTAAACGTTCTTTCATCAGCGTGATCAGCTAAAAAGCTCGATTGCTACTGCTTGTTGTTGACTGTAGTAACATAATACAACTGATACGCATACATATCTAACTTTTCTATTTACCAAATTACGAAACCTTCTGAATGCGATAAAGCTGCTCTTTGTTTTGCTCAATTTAAACTTATGTTGCGGAAAACACGTTTTGTAATTAAGGTTCTTATTTCAAAGGAAAAAATTTTTTTCTAGGCTGAAGAGCAATACAAAAATTTTTCGAGTTGATATAAGATTTTGTGTGCAAATCCTATACACAAACTAACCATCTAATGCTCGGATATTTATCTAATCCTAAAATGACTATACTACATAAAAATGTTCCCTATTACCGTGACTAATGCCATACCCGGAGGACAGGACGAGTAAAGTTTGTGGCGCTCTCACCAATTATTGGAGAGTAATGGAAATTAGATGTAATGTAAAGCCTTAGAAGATCCCCTGAATGTACACAAGAATCACTATGACTCATTTTACTCTAAAGTGATAGAAATCTGATAGTAAATATTCATCTTTTCGGATAGTCAAGCAGTTATCAATGCCTGACTAAAACCTTCTGTCACCTCCAAATATAGTGCCATAATCACTCTCTTACAGTGCAATGAGGTACACGTTCGTTGGATCACAGAAATATTCTCAAGTAACAAATAAACGCGCTCAACTTGAAGTAAATTCGGGGGCTCTTCAATCATATGGTTGCTTCGAGCTTTTTGATTTCACCCTTGTGAGTTAAATAAACTGTCACCACAGTTGACTGCAACGACTTGATAGCCTCATGGGAAAAAAAAACTCAAAATCTATGAAGTAAACCTAAAACAAACTCCCCTTTAGAAATCGTGTTGTTCATTATTAGCAGACTATCTAATAGGATGGAACTGAATAATCAACTCAGTATACAGAGGGTGCAGAAAGGTGACGAAAGAGTTATTCCTTTCATTGTTCGGAAATCACTCTTAGGAGGTCGATTTGTTCTGACTACTATTTTTTAATTGACCGAATAAAGCGAACAATTAAGGAAGGTAGTCCATTCATAAATAAAAATCTAAATAGGATCGAAAAAAGTGAAAAAAGTAAAAAAAAATGGATCAAAATAAAAAAAATTGTGGGAGGTGGGACTGAGCCTTGAGGTAGACCGGAGTTGATTACATATCGGTTAGATGTAACTTGATCCAATAATACTGGGTATATATATATATATTGAAAAACAGCTCGGTATACACGCGGTGTACTCTCAGTATGTAGAACATTGGAACTCAATACTAAAGGCCAAATAGCAATCGGTGCAGCAAGCATCTTCGCAGCAAACATCATAATGCTCAGATAAAGGCCAAATCGCAATCGGCGTAGCAAGCATCTTCGCAGCAAGATGTATAGGAAAAATTTGAACTTCTCCAAGCCAAGCATCAAGCATCATGATACTTGCAAAAAGATTTGGTATCATATGCTTGCCTTTATATAAAGCATCATAGCTGATGCTTGCTGCGAAGATGTTTCCTGTGAAGATGTTTGCTGAGCCGATTGCGATTTGGCCTTAAAACTGCGAAAAATTTCTCGGTATACAAAATTTAACGCAATATGATCCTAGTTGTAAGCCATAAACATTTAAAACTCGAACCTTTTAGAACTGAATTTTATATTTTATATTGGCTGCAACTTCTTCTGACACTGACACTTGTCAAGTTGAAGTGTTTATTTAATTTTTTTTCCGTATAGGCAAGTAATCGCATAATATTTACTCCCAATTTGTAAGTATGGCAAACGTTCTTAAGTCAAATGACAAATCAAATGTCAGATCTCGAATTAATTTCTCAGTATCGTAAACCGCAAGTGTATTTCTGAAATCCTATATTTCAATATGACATAATTGCAATATCAATATTGCAATATCGATACCGTAAGCCTGCTTTTGGTATAACACTTGAATTGATAGGCCAAAGTAAAGTATACCTATGAATTAGTCGTGACAGAACTGATAAATGGTTTCCTGCATGACACCGCAAACATTGAAGAAAGTGATGAAAAGTTTTGTTCAAAGATTTTGAAGCTTTGTGAGGCATTAAAAATTTGTCAAAAAAGGAAATGGTTGCAGGAGTTATAACCCACCCTGTATAACTATGGTTAAGTTTTTTGACTTTTTATATAATTAATGATTTTTTTTTTGAATTTTTTTTTTTCATTATCTCGTCTTATAAAGATAACCGGATTTACCTCCTGATGTAAATTTCATAAACTTATTAGGCAAACGTTATAGACTGTATACCGTGTATACGGTATACGAATCGATTGGTGAGTGAAACAAGAAAGCCAACAATAGGTCCAATTCCTTTGTATGCTGAGGTATTGGTTATGAATGAGAAGAAGTTTTTGATTGTCGAGTTGACCTATGAAGAAAGTAATACTAAATATGGATAGACAAAAAAAGTTCAACTGTAACACAGAAATAAGATAAAACTTTCAAAAACCTCTACAAAAAAAAAAAAAAAACATGTTTGTGTGATATTTTCTCGTCCATCAGGAAATCAATCAATATGCTTTTTTCCTTCGAATAAACTTTTCGCAAACAATTTACCTTTAGCTGACATTCTCTGCCAAAAGTTTTCTTATTGCCATCTTTAAACTCTCCGTACCTACCTCTAAATCTTTGACATAAACCAAAAAAACAAAAAATAAACTGAATTCACATTTACCTCAAACAGAAGCTATAAGCAGTAGTAGCAGCAGGAGCAGCAGCAATATGGTCCATTGGATGGTGTACACTGTACTTATATATATATGTACATATCTATGGATGCATCTATACATATACATATCTCTGTAAACTCGCTCAGGAAAAGTTCTTTAGCTATGAGCTGACAAAGTCGTCCTGTTCTGAAGGATTCTTTTTCAATGCCATTTCTCTCAGTAGCTATAGCCAGCCAGCTAGCTCATCCAACGAGCCAAACTGCAATTCATGTTCAGCCGTGGACTGCAAATTTTGCAGAAAAGTGAACTGCAGCAAAGCAGTCAAACACCAACAACGATACTGGATTCGATGGCGTGCAAAGTACTTTCCTTTTGTCTCTTCTAGATGGGCCACCACCTATCAGAGTCCTGATCTCGTGAATATATTTCCAATTGACTGTGAATCTGTCGAAAAGTTTTGTGACCGAAATGAAAAAGAAAAAAAGAAGTTCTTCTTCCTTTTTATGCCTCTTTTATTGTTCCTAATCACCATCCTTGGCACGTAATTTTCCCGCATTGTGTTGTCAATAGCGGAAAATGGCTTAGTAATTTCACACTTTGTCATTTGTTTTGTTGTCACCTTTTCATATGGTGATGCTATCAATTTTCTCTCTTATGGTTGAGATTTTCGATTTTATGTTCATATCTATACTACATACATTTTTGTCAATGCTTAGTTTATGAATCGTTATATATGTAAATATATATATATATATGGCCTACATAACTCTACTATGTTTCGATGTATGTATGTAAAAGGATGGTGGACGTGGAAGATATGATTAAATGGATTTAAACTCTTCCTTCCGTCTATTGAAGCAATATTATAACGCAAAAATCTCTGTACATGAAAAATTTCACCTCAAAGTAAGTAAAGCATATTTAACTTTTCTGCCCTGATTGCTTTTTACTCGAGACTTATGCATGTTCAGTTCATACCTTCACGGCGGCAAAGTAATTGATTTCTGGAAGCATGGAAGAGGAGCAAAAAGTTGGATTTACCAGGGATTTTTTAAAGTGGAGTGGGATTTTTTTTCAAATAATATACTTACTATCCTTTCTTGAAGCTTTAGAGCGTAAGACGTTTATTTTCCCTAAAAAGAAGAAAAAAAGAAAGGAAAACTATTAAATTTTCACGAATCACAATGAATGTGGTGTATCTGCTAAAAAGTATTTGAAAATAATTTATAATCAATACAAGTAAAAAAGCTAGAATTGGTCTAATTGTTTGACCACTTTTTATGATACCATAGAAGACTGCCCGTATATCATTTCGTGCGGTCACCTAGGGTTTTTAAAACGGTCTAAACCGAAAGCGGAACCTCGTCTCCACAAAACCGTAAGCGAGACCGTTCAAATTTTATAAGAGATGCAATAAATGTCCATGGAATTAAGCTTATAAAAAATGAAATGGATGTGTTGAAATTAATCCTCACAGGTTATAGAAATAAAAAAGGTGAATTGAAAAACAAATTGCAAAATGCTAAATATGCTGGAGAGAAATTTAGTCTTACGATGGATGAATGGACCAGCACCAAGATAAGGAGATATTTTAATATTAACTTACATGATGATAATGGAAAGTTTAATAATTTGGGATTGGCTTGCATAAATGCTTCATGTAACTCAGAAAAAAACTCAACAAGTAGTTCGAAATCATTTGTTACAATTTTGTATTTTGTTTATCACAGACATCTTCGCTTGTACTACAAACGGTGCTGCTGTTAATATAAAATTTAGAGGGGAAAGCGCACTAGAGAATTTCAACTATGCCTTGCTCATGACACTCTTATTGCTATTATGGATGTAATATGTGTTAAAGGAGATTCTGAGGAAGAATTTTATGGAGCTGATATTGGTTGTGAAGAATCAAAAGATGATGCTGATTGTTTCTTTGAAAATGTGGAAAATGATATTGTTTGTTCCTAAAAAATAAACCTTAATCCCAATCTTTATCGAAATCTTAAGTCACTAAGAAAATTTGTGAAGTGTTTTTGAAATTCTACTGTTAGAAATAACATATTACAAAGACATGTAAAGAAAATGTATAATCACGAACTTGTATTACTCTTGGATTGTAATACTCGACGGAATTCAATCGTTTCAATAATTGTAAGACCGTTACACTTAAAAGATAGAATTTGTGATAGTATGAAAGATTTATGTGCTTCACATTTATTTCAAGCTGTGAATTTTGAGTTATTGGAAAAATTGAAAGCAGCATTAGTGCTAATAAAATTGACTGTAGATGCATTTGGTAGGAAGTGACGAAATTATTATCCAGGACGAAGGACCCATTAACCTTCTTTATACTAAACTGCAAAATTGAATACCGAAATTAGTCGAAAACTCTTAGTATCAATGCAAAATCGAATTGAATACAGAAGAAATAAAAATTTAAATAATTAGGCTAAATCCATCCTGACTCTATATTTTCAACCACATCGAAACAGATTGTAAGTTATGCAGGTGAGATATTAAAAAGATTATATTTTAAAACTGCTGAAATTTCAACTGACATCGACAATTTGGATGAAAATGTTGATTGTGGTGAAAATCCAGCTGAGTTATAATTAAAAAAAATGAGTTAAATTTAGCAATTGAGAAGGCCTTATTGGAACCAGAACTAAAATACGATTTTTATTTATTGAAGCAAGAGTTCGATCTGTATAAAAGAGGCAATAATAAAATTAAAAACATAACTTTATTGTACAATGCAATAAAAATCATTAAACTTACGTCTATAGAAAGTGAAAGAGCTTTCTTTATAGCTGCAAACTTTTGCACAAAAAATAAGATGATTTGTACCTGTTTTTATTTTATTTTCCAACTATATATTTTGAGGAAACCGCAAAAACCGCGGTTATCAATTTTCACAAAACCGATACCCTACGGTCACCCATCTGTGCAAGTTTGAACATTGGAGTGGGTTTTCGAATATATATCTAGAACAGAACGGTTCATCGTACAGAAAAAATGATTATAACCAATTTTATAGGATTTCATATTCTGAAGAACTTTTCAGTACAATAGAAACGTCTAGGACTGATCCTTTTTACAGTATACGTAAAAAACCTAAATTTTTATATGGCAACACCAAGAAGGGGTTGCCCGATTTAATGATTTTTGAAATTGTATTTACTTTTTTTATGAAAACACCATATACAAAATTTGAGCTCTAGGCACTTACGCGTTCTCAGGAAGTGTTCAAATATGTAGTGAAAAACGAAATTTTTGTATGGCAACCCTTCGAAGGAGGTAACCGATTTATCCCATTTTTGAACTTAATTTTGCTTTTTTTTACAGGCCAAATCCTCTCTAGGTACGCGCGTTCTCAAGTTATCTGTCGAGGGTTTAACGTGAGCAGCTAGCTATTAGCCTTATTCTCACGGCAGTCTTAATGCACGGATTAGTATTTAGGCGACAATCAACACCCTCATAAGGAAGAATATATTATATTCTGTCTCGATGAACACTAGTTTATGTCAGTGCATATTTGGCATTGGAATTACTGGTCGAAGCGAGATCCATCTAAAATCGTTGTCGATCTGTGGGTTTCGGCACCCGGTTGACTTAGCGCAACTGCACGCTGAAAGCCAATTATCTAAGCATACATTAATAAACGACCATCCTTCAGATCCTCGGACGCAGTATGCAATTATACAAAACGACATACTCTTCTGTTCAAAGAAGACCAATTTCAGTAGCAGGGTTGGCCCACTGTGATTATGTCCTTCGAAGACACTTAAAAAACGTCAGCACCAATTCTAACGAAGTCCACCAATAAAATTCCAACAAAGGAAGTTGTCAGTCGGAAAAGCGCAGAAAAAGTTCTCGTCGGACAATGCAGAGAGAAGTGCATGTGAAGTGCGCTGGAAATGCGATTCCGAATAATGTCCCATTCAAATTTCGCTAAAAAACAGAATATACAACAAATTAGGCTTTTTATTTCATTCAATTAATTTGTCCAAGTCATTTTCAATCATTTCAGCCAGTACTATGTACTTCGTCGATTGGCCAACCTAGACAGCACTGACCGACCTTGACAGAATTTCACTTTTTTTTTCTAAATACCTATATTATTATTTTTTTCAATCGAATCAATCTGAGATGTTCAGCAAACGTGTTCCTTTTTCCCAGACCTTTCCAAAGATGTGCTTGGATTGACAAAATTTTTCCTTAAACGGAAGATTGAGTAAAAGATAAAAAGGTGGCCAATCCTGACGACATTCCTTTACATATAGATATATATGAATACAGATATGTACATATGTATGCATAAGTGTCTGAAGACTCAGTTGATGTTTTCTAGTACCTATTTGCTTACATGCTTTACTTTCACTGGTGATAACATTATCCTGAATTTCACGAATAGTAAATGTTATATTCAGTGAAGATGAAATGCATTGCCTGCCAAATGTTGTTGCAACTCCTGGAAAAGAGAAAAAAAAACCAATCAAAAATTTTGCGTTTAATTTTCTGAAAGGCAATTTTATTCAATGTCGAGTCAATAGGGGTTTTTGCCCTACAAAAGGTGGGGTAGTTGTGATTTTGATATGTGTTACTTAGTTCCGTGTCGCGATAAAAAATCCAAGTTCTCACTTTGCAGGGGGGTCTGCGCGGTCCACCAATTTGGATTAAAAGTACAAAAAATCGGTTTTTCCAAAATAATTCCTCAACGGTTGATCCTACGACAAAACTGGCTGATACAGATTTGAAGAAGACTAAATTTCCTACATTGTTAGTGGAAACACTTTTTTTGTAAGTCTGATGTGTAACGAGTTACAACGGCGGAAACGTGAACATTTCCGGAAAAAAAATTTATACGTACAGTACCCCTTATACAGGGTGTTCCGTCCATGGTGGTCAATAGGACAGGAGGGGGTAATAGCCATTTAGTCAAATAAAAAATTGCATAGCATGGGGGGGGGGGCATTTCAACCGTTTCAGAGTTACCGAGTGATTAAGAAAATTTGCAAGTCTTTCACAAAACACCCGGTATCTTAAAAAGTTCAAGGTCTCCGGTTACTTGTAGAGCTCATTGTATGTAGAACTTCATGGCCTTTCCACCGACTGCTCGACCAGCCCCTCTCCCCTCAGGAGTTGTGGTGGGCTAAACTAAAGATAATTTATTCCCTTAGTGACTGAAAACACATAATTTAAAAAAAAAAGATCGTATAATTTCGGTATGACCTGAATAGGTTATGAGATAATAACTGGTTAACGGCTACAGTAAGCAAATAAAGAGAAGAGTCCACAGTTTACATTTTTTAGAAAAAAAAAAAAATTACGGTAAGCACGTTCTTGTAAAAAAAAAAAAAAGGTCAAAGTCAATAAAAAGGTAACGAAATCCCAAATTCTTAGTTGAGACCATCATAACTCCTGAGGGGAGTGGAGGACGGGGTTGGTCGAGCAGTTTTTGGAACGGCCATGAAGTTCTGCAAGTTCTTCATTCTAACTAAATAAATTTATCTTCTTCATATAAACAACATTGTTTTGAAATTAAAAAAAAAAATTCTCCAAAAATCCAAAACTAAATCACAATAAAAAGAAATGCACTCTAAACACGAATGCATTACTATACTGCATCTCTAGAAAATCCATCACCATCATTTTATTTGTTTTCACTACTTTAAAGTCACTTTGCGTGCCACAAAACACAAGGGAAGCCAACTTACTATTGGTTAAGTAACAAAAAGAAAACCATTGAATTCAAGAACCCTGTATTCGAGAGAAATGGTGCACAATAAAAATCTGAATTTCTTTTCTATTGATAAGTTCTGAAAAATTCTCGTAAAAGATTTTATTGATTCCAGGGTGTTTCAAAAATTGGGTTAAGTGTCGATTTGTACTAGCTTTATGAAACGTGTTTTGGTCAAATGTTTTTCTTGTAGTTTGAAGTTGCATTGTTGCGGTCCACCATTCTTCAATACAATTTTTTGTTTGGCTAGTTGAGTACTATCACTCTCTGCCCTCTGAGCTTCCATGACGGAAACACCCTTTATAGTTGAATTTACAAGATACGTATACCAGGAATATAGGTTTGTTCTATTATTATTCTGATAACCAGAGGAGGGCTATTGAGTAAAGTAAAGTAATGAAAATACTTACCTAATAATGGGTTCGAGCCGACTAAGTATTGCGTTGCAGGTAACAAGGAATTGTGTTTAAGAATCTTAATGGAAACGAAATTTTGAATATGATTGTATAACAAGACAAAATAAAACCAAGTTATTGTTTCAAGGCTGCATATTATAATTTAGTTTAAATTTATTTTAAATTTATTTCAAATTTAGTTTATTTAGTTTAAATAGTTTAAATAACTGCTCCTTATCATTTAAGAAAATACGAACTATTATCTTATAAAGTTGTTATTTTATGTGAGTTCGAACTTGCGTACTAAATGTATTGGCGGTGCTTGCGGTTTGTATAGCAACGGTTTTTGTATCGCTGAGACGAATTAATCTGGAAAAGTTCCCTGAGATATTCAGGCTTATTGGACCGCAGTATGCCGACGCTTTAAAAAAGATTTCCAAGAACACCCAAGTAATCGAAGCTTAAATGGGGAAACGGGATCAAATTTTCGCAATCTAAAAATAAATCGAATATAGTCGTTGAATACTACCTCCATTTTACGTGCACATATACTATCCAATTTGGAGTAAACACCGCTTCCAAAGGAAAAATGAGGTAGAATCAACTTTTTCACTCTAGGATCAGACAAGTGTTACAAGGCAATATATCGGCTGAAAGCCAAAGTCTGCGCAGCCCAGCATAAATTTTTCCCAGTCTAGGCTTAACATCATCACAGCACTTCATACTGCTGTTTAACTCTATCCCAAGATTGGTGACTTTATTCAGGATGGATAGTGGAGAACTGTTCAGTACCACTGGAGGGCCGTCGAATACATCGAAAGCATTATTATAAAAACTTATCGTCAGTGACTTTACGGGATTGAGTTATAGATCATTGTCAATAGACCAGGCAATTATTCTATCCAGATCACTATTAATACGTGATAAGTGGTCCTTGAAAAGATCTATAGGCTGGCTTAGATAAACATGATCATCATCTGCATAAATATGTATTTCTACATCGCGAACTACTTTCAGCAGGTCATTAATGAATAAGCTGAATAACAGTGGACCCAAAATCGATCCTTGGGGGACACCATACTCTAAACGCAATAGTGCAGAATAAACATTGCCGACCCTGAATCGCTGACCACGCTCACTCAGAAAGCTATCCAACATGTGCACTACTGAACTACGAAATTTAAAAGAGGAGCACAGCTTCTGTATAAGGGTTCTAATGATCTACATCTAAAAGGACTAGCGTAGTATTTACCACTATCCATCGCGCTTCTAATATCGAATGTTATCTTGAAAACAGCCGTTTCGTAACTATTAAACTATTCAAGTATTTGTTGGCACATTAATTTTTTTAACACTTTAGATAAAAAGTAAAGTACATACTGATTGGACGAAAATCAACCGGGAATTCTGGCAATTTTCCTTCCAGCTGGAGGGAAATGAAGAGAATGTCAGGCAAGAATTTATTTCATGAAGGCTATACATACTAATAATAAGTAGTATTATTTTAATAAATCGAAGTGATAAGTTGTCTGGTCCAGTTGCCTTAGAATCTAATTGAGTAACAGGACGATAGAAGCTCTGTAATGTCTCCTCCACGGAAAGAAAAATTATGAATCAAGCTACTTGGTGTAATCTCAGGACTGAGCGGCAAGTTAATTTGACGAACGTTAGAGGCGGTTGGAGCGGCAATATTGGCAAAAGTAAATGAAGCATTCAGCTCGTCTGGATCGAAATTGCATTCCGTTTTATCCTTTCCATAGACTCTGATCGAACATAGGTTCCGCCATAGCTTTTTTGGGTCGAGATTAGCGTCGATTTTAGGAGAATAATATTGACGTTTAGCTTGCCTGATTACCGTGGTAGCCTTATTACGGGCAGCTTTGTGCAATGTTCTTGCCTCGAATGTTCTAAGACGTTTGTAACGCTGGTAGACGAATTCGCGTTCTGCGTTGAGAACCAAGGACAGCCATTAATATGCAGCTACATGCTGCAGCAGATAATCTCGTCTTAATTGGTACATACTTATCAAATAACTATGTACGAGAGTGATGAATTTAAAATATGGACTTTATTATCCACAGAAATACAATCAAAAATTTTACATCAAGGCAAGCTGTGACATTCTTCGAACAAGGACTCTGTGTCTATGCTATTATAATCGCGAAATGAGAAAATCAGCGGAGGAGGATTCATGTTGAGTGACATTTCAAACCTCAAGAGAAGAATATCATGGTCTAACATGCTAGGAGGGCTAATTTAATAATGTGTTATTATTTTCATCGCATCGGTAAAACAAGGTTCAAATCAAGCATGAAATAGCCGATTTCTCAAACTTGGAACCTTCCTTGATAAAAAATATTGAATCAAAAGAAATTGCCAACTAGATAGTAGCGCTGAGGTAAAATTATTTGCCTTTGACCTTTATCAAAGAACCAGTAACAAAAAGAAATCGATTTTTGTATAACATTTTCTTCGTATATCAGATTAAAAAAAAATAATATTTAATAAAAATATAAATTTCCAAAATGCGAGAAAGAGCAAGAAAAAATATTTTTAATAAATATTATAAATTTTAAGACCACCCTGTATTATAAATGTAAGCACAAGAAAAGTGGACTGCAACACGACTTTATTATATATACAAAATATAAAATTGAAAAATATACAAATTCTTCCAAAATACTTTTGATGTTATAAGATAGAGAGGTCATCCATATTTGGAAGACTTTCCTCATCGGATATTTGTTGTGTTTGTGCATAACTGATGGGTCAAGCCGCGGCCGCACCTCTATCGTTTTCAATTGGCAGCCATATGCTGCCATCAAATTATAAAAATTAAAATTGCGATGCGACCTTGAAAAATATTATTTAAATATAAAATGCAGATGTTGGTAAGTTAGCATTCTGCTTCGTCTAATATTCAGTTTGAAGAGATACTTTCAAGATGCAACACTTCCTCTGGCTTTTAGTTGCCGCCATATTTTTATCGTTTGTTATAAATGTATCCAGTGATGACTTCGATAGAAATGTAAAGGCATATAAAACTGTTAATAAAAGGGGTCCGGATGGTAGTTATTTCTATGAGTAAGTCGGACTGTGTAATTTACTAAAAAAAATTTAGTAAATATTATTGAAAAAAATATCTTCAGATATTACTTAGACAATGGTGCCAAGCAAGAAGTAACTGGAAACTTAAAGGATGTCAATGGTGAAAAAGTGTACAGTGTTGAAGGATCTTATTCTTATCGACAAAATGATGGAAAATATTTGACACTCAAATATATTGCGGATGAAAATGGATTCCGAGTTTTATCTTGTATGTTAATTAAATTTTTATTTTTTATTTTAATTAGTGCCAAATTATAAGATAACTTATATATCTTTTCAGTTGAACAAATACACCGTCCACAGCCTACGATTAATCCAAAATCTATAGCCAGTTTATTAGGAGGATAAAAGTGTGTGATGATGAAAATATTTAAATAAAAATTTCCAGATGATTTTAAGTGATTTTGATTATTCCGTGTGAGAAAATGCTGAGGTTCAATATCGAAGTAAAATGACGTCGCGTTATAGCGTATTTATTATTGGTAAAAAAATATGATATAAAGAACTCGCAACGTCAGGCATAAATTTTGTTTAATTCCTCGAGGAACATCGCATAAAAACAATATCTCACCATCGGTTCATGTGTTGTGCGATAGTATTCAACTCACTATAAGATGTCAAAGTTTATGCAGCCTCCAAGAAAGTCAGTCTTGTCTAAATATTTCACGGGATGATAGCATCGTTCAGTCGTAAGCCATCTTCGTAAAATTTGTTTTTGTGGATTGAATTACTACATTGGTACTGATGCTCTCCCGAAGAGAGTCAATTTCTTCAGACTCATTATCACAAATATGCAAACTGATGATAGCTGCTTTCCTTGTTTAAGACAAAGATCATCGCGTATATACATAACTATAATTTACATTTGATGATAATCTCTTCTAGTTAAATTAAGATATTTGCTGCAGCCCTGTCGTATTTAATTGTTTTGATAAGTTGTTAAAGATATCGGCCAAAAGCTTTTGATTTCAAATTTAAGCAGCACACCAGTCAAAATTATATCAGTAGTTATCCGCTCCAATTTTCTTTTAGATGCGAAACTCGTTTCACTAAATTAATGATACTCGAACATCTTGCCAGTCTATTTTCAGCATTACACTTGTCTGCGCGCTAAGATGCCCATTCGAAATGATTAATAAAATTAACTTTTTCCATCTCATGATGCCGGCCGGCGTAAATGGCTATACCTTTGCCAATGACTTTTCTTTCAATATTTAACAAGGTCAGGTCTTTCTCATTATTTTCTTAAATGTCTTGTCATATTTTTCTGAATTTTGGTACTTCGTTATGTGATGTGATGTGATAAAACACGATTAACACTTTCCTACAGATTTTATGTTTATTAAAAATTCCTAACCGCTGATCTTAGAAATTTTATCTAATTTTTTCATAGTTTAAGTACCTGCATTCATTTAAAAAAAAATATCTACCAAAACCTATGTATTACCTTCGGATACTCATACAAAACATAAATAAATTTATATGTAAAATGTTTTATAATAAAAATTAGTTCGGAAGTAGTAGTGGTAGTGATTCTCATAACAAGTTTACCACACTACCTTTGATAATTTTTCGGTAACAATCTTATGGACAAGGTAGACATACCCACCTAGTCCTCACTTCACCATTCATAAAATTAAAAATCTCTTTGGACAGAGTTTTCAAAGATAAATAGCTCATCGAAAGATCAGTTTAGTTTTATACCTTTACGATGAAACATCTTGCATTGAACTTTGTTACGAGCGGACTAGTATGTGTTTGTGTTATGTGCACCATTAATCAGCAACGATAACAGTCAAATTAGAGCGGTAGAAAATATTAACAGATTAATTGAATGCTGTGTTGGCACTTGGTGGAAGTATTTTATATTTAACATTTTAATATGCAGATCCAGAATTTAATGATGATTACTTAGTTTGTAAATCTGAATGCCTTAGGGTAATTAAATGTTTTAAAGATTGGCCGATAGAAGGGATTTAAGAATTTTAAAATCAATAAAAAACAAGATTTGCAACAATAATTTAATTGCCAGCACAGCAGATAACGGAAACTCGTTAATCATTATTGATAAAGTTGATTACCTCAAGAAAATTGATGATTGTTTAGCATTAATGAATACCTATCGAAGAAATAAATTCAGACCCAACATATGTATGTAGCGCAATTAATAGCTCAACACTTCTTTTAGATAATAAAAGGATAAGTTTAGACTGAGAAACAGCCACCTGTATACAGGCGCGTATACAGTTGGTGGGTCACGGGGGTCATGACCCCTCCCCAAAGCACTACCTCACCAGGACGATTTTTGTATGGTACGGACACAATATGTAGCTGTGGCCAGTGATTAATGGTGCTGTAGCCCACTTTTCCAATCTGCGGCAACAGCTAGCGTTGGGTTGGCCGTTTGTTTGTCTTCTTTTGAGTAGTAATAGTGGAGTCTGGAGTGGATAGAATAGTCATTCGCTCGTAGCTCTTCGTCTTTGAAACGTGTACGATTTTTTTAGAATTTTCTTGTATTTTATATAGTATCGAAAAATCATCTATCATACCTATCACAGGATGGTAAGTAATTTTGGAATACTACATAATTCATTTTAGTGTTTGATTGTTTAGTAAAAGCCACACAATGTTTAGCAGCCCGGTTATTATGATGCTTTTATATATTTTTTGCGCCGATTACTGCTATAGATGAAAAAGCACACAATTTCCAGATTTGAAAATATGTTATTGTTTCTAAGAAATTGGTTAGCGATCATAACGGTTGTCTTCCCTATCTGATTTTTCGATTAAATCGATGACAGGTTGGTGGAGAGCTCGTAACAGAAGCATACAAACTGACTTAACGAATTTTGATTTAGGGTTCTTCCAGTAGAACCCCAGTTCCATGCAATCATCAACGTATAGCAACCCGTTGATTTTTCATAGGGACACTGATTTAAACCTGAGTTATTCAAAACTTTAGGCTGAACTACAATAGAAGTAAATAACTTTACGAGATTGAACGAGACTGAGATTTACTTACGAAAAATTGATATTTTTAGCCTAAATATATATCATATTCCGTAAGAGTTATTATCTTGATATTTAATGTTTTCAATTTTAAAAAATGGTAAAAGTGAAAAAATTAACAAATGGAAGTTGATGTAATTGAAGATTTGTGCTTTCTATTAATTCGCAGTACAATTTTTATTTCATTTTAATTTTTACATTGCACTTTTAATCATTTTATAATAATTTAATTGTTTGGACACATCGTGTTCTTACGGAATGATATTTAAACTTAACGAAGGTTCCCCTCACATGAGTTAAAGTTAGTTTGTGTACGCCTGTTAAATTAAAGGTCGCGTTCGCTTTACGGAAGTAAATGTACTTACGTATACTTCTATTGTAGTTCAGCCTTTTTACGTTCGTAGAGAAGTATTAAATTTTTCTTAGAAAAATATTTGCAAATTGTTCTTAAGAATTTGAATGATTAACTATTCACCGACAACAGCGGTGCAAACGAATTGATGGATTGATTCTGGTGGTTCACTCTTTCGGACAAGGTTCGGTTCAGTTTTCTTAGAAAGATTTGACATTTTTTCCTTAGATTTTTCGGAGAGTTGTGGAGATGAGAGTTCTTTTGACACTTACTTAACTCTCCGCTCGGATTTCTGTAACTCGGGGAATTTGTATTGAGAATTACCCAACTCTCTGTTCCACTTGACAAAACTCTCGGCTGTGTTAGTTGTGGAGATCTAAGACGAATATTTCTCAACTGACAGTATTGTCTGTTTTTATTGTCCTTTGTGATGGTACCTAGGTACCTAGGATTTTCAAATTGAATTATGGATTCACTTCATATCCTGGCTATGTTTACAAAAATAAATTATGGAAATCCTTGCAATACTTACAGAGATATTAGGATTTTGGTGTTTCAAGGTACCCGCTAAAAATTTTATATCACACGAAAATGATCAATTTGGTCGTCTTCCAGTATAGAAGAGATGCTATAAAAATTTTTGTCCTCTAATTAGATACCTAATTAGTTTTTCAGTCCAATAAATAATTTTGGAAATAACTGCAAAAGAAGTGAATCAGTCCTTCTTAAAATGAAAAAATGGCTGCTTTTTGGTACAAAAATGGACATATTTTCAACTCATCATTATGAAGAACTGGTAAGTCCTAGAAATTCACTTTCCATGAGAAAAATGTTCATAACAGAGTACTAATGGATGTGAAACAAAGAACGGAAGAAATATATGCAAAACATGGAACTGGGGTGTATACGACCAAAGTGTTAAACATCCGTCTTTCGACGGTAAAAATTCAGTTATGAAGTTAAAATGATTAAAATGAAAACTACACCACTCGATTCCCCGCTTCTCCCTTGTTAATTTCATACCAAACAGGACGTATTTTGGACAACCCCCAATTGGGGGGGGGCCCTCCCTCAGAAATTGTTCACCTCCCCAAGTATGTTAGAGAATCTCTAACGGAGAGTTAGGGAGTTTTAATCGGGGAAAACGAATAGTCTCATCTCCCAAACTCACACACTTTCCAAGTTACAGAGTCCGGCCCCTGGTGGCCGATCATGGTTCCAAAGAGTTAAGTATATTGATTCAGGTGCCTTGGGTGGTCTTGGTCACTAAAGATATTTATGAGCGTTGGTGATCATGCATTTTGTCCTTAGAAATTTACTTGAACATTAGACGTGCATCCTGAGCAATCAGTCAATAAAACTCACGAATTAAAAAAGTAAAACAGTAAAATGTTCAACATAAAAAAAAAAAAAACGCACGAAGTACCTTAAAACAATTTCTTTATTTGCAGCACTGAACTGCCTTACTTTACACTAAGCTTCCTGGCGCTTAGGTAATCTGAACCGACTCGAACGCGACTGTTAACTACGCGACAAAGAATCACTAACGGGTACTCGCCAGACCAGTCATTGGTCTTTTATGCCCCAATATTTGGAAGTAAGCTTTCTTTGCTCACAACGCGGATGTAAACAAACGACAACAACCTTGTCGTTTGTTCTACCAGTTGCAGCACCTGAGTTGCTTAGTTGTAAACAATCGCGCTACGTAATAATTACCATGCGAGGCTAATTATTATCGTAATATTCGACTGCTCCACTAAGCGCTCATCGCCACCAGCTGTTGGGCTAATCAACAAAACAACCGACAGTTGCAGAGCAATACCATGCGAGGTTAGTGTTTAGCAATTGCTGATTATTTCGCTATAATGCCTTTGGTTGTTGGAAGAATCTTCCGTATATTGGACCATCACACATTTTTCTTTCGAATTTTTCTACACTATTGGTGGCTGAAAACCATCAGATGGATTGATTTGAGTGCCGCTAAAATTGATTCTACAATTTTTCTTCAGAAGTTTTACGGCAAGACTATAAAAATAAAATCCATTCGCGGTAGTTGGCGTTGCTTTGCTTATACTTTGGTATAAATTCAAGTAGTGTTCTTTAATTTAACTTCACGTTTACTTTTAATTTGTATGAGAAGGATGAACTTAGTATACTAGTTAGCGATGGAGGTAGAAATAGTAGCGAAAATGTAAAGCGGAAGACTAATAAGACCATTGACAACTTTTTTCAGAAGAAAATAAGATCAGTTATGTTCCCATCAGAAGAAGTAGTTAGTAACAAATCATGCACTCCCACTCATTCCTTTAAATGTGACTCAAGCTCACTTACAGTCAATTACTTCACCCTAGACAGAATCGCTTGTGTCAGCATCTATTTCTAAAATCTCTGCACGAGAAGGCGTATCTGGTTATGAGTCCTTAATGTCCACCCTGAGATTGACATTAATGTGGATAATATTATCGATAGGTTTTTCAAATCAAACCGAAAATTGGATTTTATGATATAACGTAAATATGATTAAAGAACAAATTTTAAAGCGACTTCTTCCTACTTTTTCCTCCCCCCAGGTCACAGGTATGGATAAGCGCCTGTGTATATTCCTCTACTGTATGTTTTACCTAAATTACATAAAGTGGGCATTGCTCTGCATCCTGTTTCTTTATTTAATGCTCATGCTCAAAAATTGGCTGAAAATTGAGCAATCTAATTGATATAAAGTTGGGTTTCAACTCAAAACTTTCTATTAAGAATTATATGGAACTTATACGTAGAACTAAAGATCTTGACGAAACGCAAATTTGGTTTCATTTAATGTTTTTAGCCTCTTGCTTTTAATACCCTTTCGAAAACTGTTGGATATATTGAATGATAAGATTTCTCAAAAGGTAGATAATCTCGAAATAGAATCACAATTAATTAATGTTTCACATCCATTAATACTCTATTGTGAAAATTATTCTCATGGAAAGTAAATTTCCACAACGTACCAGTTCTTCATAATGATTAGTTGAAAATATGTCCATTTTTGTACCAAAATACGGCCATTTTTTCGTCTTAAGAAGGACTGATTCACTTCTTTTACAGTTATTTCCAAAATCATTTATTGGACTGAAAAACTAATTAGATATCTAATTAGGGGACACAATGTAGATGCGATTTAATCCTACATACAAGCTTTGACGTGCATATTTAAATATGTTTTTTCTTTTGTATTGGAAGACGATCAAATTGACCATTTTCACGTGATTTAAAATTTTTAGCGGGTACCTTGGGACACTAGAATCCATATTTCTTTGTAAGTATTGAAAGGATTTTCAAAATTCTTTTTTGTAAATATAGCCAGGATATGCGGTGAATCCATAATTTCATTGAAAATTCCTAGGTATCTTGTCACCTTTACAAAACACAACAAAAGCAGACAATACTGTCAGTTGAAAAATATTCTCCTTACTTCTCCACAACTGAAATAGCCGAGAGTTTTGTCGAGTGGAATAGAGCGTTATGTAATTCTCAATACAAATCCCACGAGTTATAGAACTCCTAGTGGAGAGTTAAGTGTCAGAAGAACTCTCATCTACACAACTCTCCGTGTTAGTAAACTATACAGTTTGAGCAAATTGAAAAGCCTTGAAGAAAATTATCAAATTCACCAGAAATTATTTCTAATTTTATGAAGCTTTTTCCACATTCTTCGTAACTTAACTCGAGTTTGTTATGCGAAACATAATATCTGTTAAAAATTACAGATATCTGTACTGTCTCGAAACTATTGTGCACAAATAATTTTGTGAATCTTTGTATATATAAATAAATTCACTGCAAAACGAGTTTATTAAATGCAAAAAAATATAAAAATGACAATTACATAAATTCTTTCAAAAGAGATAGAGAGGCCATGCGAATCTATATTAAAAAAAAATTTCTCATCAGATATATATTAAGTGGTGAGTTTCAAGTCTCAACAAATTGGCCTCAGCTTCAACTATGTAGAACCTCCTTATCATTCGTTATAAATGCATACAAAGAGGCACCAATAAATGTTAATAAGAGGAATCCGGATGGTAGTTATTTCTATGAGTAAGTCGGACTGTGCAATTTATTAAAAATTTTTAGTAAATCTTTTTGAAAAAGATCTCCAGATAATACTTTGACAATGGTGCCCGCAACACAGCAATAGTAAGGAGATGAGTAGGCAATCATTGCTCATAATGTCGCTTGCAATTCAAAATTCACCCAAATTCCTACTTAAAGTTAGCTTAAAAACGAATATGATCTGTAAGACTGTTGTATTTTAGGGTGACCGAAATAAGTGACCTCGTGTACAACATATATTAATACTTTAAAGACAATAAAAATAGAGATTACTCTTTAGGATTTTTTACCGGGGCAAACTTATATTTATTTGGATTCTCCGGTATATAGCAAAAGCTAAACAATTTTTTATTTGCTATTTCATCACACAATCCATTTTATTTTTGCTGACAAGTTTCAAGTTTTGGTTTTGACTCATCAACAAGTCCCTCAAGTCACTCCATTTCGCTATTTGGGACCTGTTGATGAGTCAAAACCAAGGCTTGAAATTTGTCACCAAAGTATCAATATGTGTGTCGAGTTTCACAACGGCCAATGTGGAGAAGAATTTGCAAAACAATTACTGGACATTGGCAATGGCAAAACCTCCGTTCACATTTCGACTGGTTGCATTACATTCCCCGTCGATTTTTGCCAGCTCCTAGAATCAAAGACCGAATTTATCCGAAAGATGTTCCCAAACATTGCTCAAAATTGTTGAGTCAATATAGCGTGGCTGCGAAAAACATTGTTGTCGACGAGTTGAATTTCAAGATTTAAGGTGTAATTGCTGGCGAATTGATGACGTACAAATTGGTGGATTCCGTTACTAGCCAAGATGATGTCGTCAACTATCCAACCGAATTTTTAAACTCGCTGGAATTGTCCGAAATCTCCAATTTAAAGTCGGATCGGTAATCATTATGTTGCGAAATATTTACCAATCACGTCCTTATAATGGCACCCGGGTTGCGGTGAAGAAACTGACGTTATCGAAACAACAATTCTTAAATGAAAGTACAAAGGAAAAAACACTTTGATTCCACGCATCCCAATAATTCCGACCGACATGCCATTCGACTTTAAACGCTTGCAGTTTCCACTGCGGCTTGCATTCAAATCATAAGGGCAGTTATTGAGTGTTTGCAACATAACTCTGAAAATCCATAATTCTCGCTGGTTTGGTATGTCGCTTGTTTCCGTGTCGGAAAACCATCAGCTTTGTTTGTTTACCCGCCAGACAACAAAACAAAAAATGTCGTATATCATAAAGCATGGCAATGAGTATCCTGCGCATGCATATCGAATATTCATGGCCACAATCGACAATAGATACAATGATCACTCAGAAATACGTTTTTTCTCATTTTTACTTTGTTTACAAATTTTTAATACACAAAACGATCACAAACAAATTTATTAAAATTTGGACAGGACAACGTCGGTCGGGTCACCTAGTTTGAAATTAATTCGACGACAGTATTAAGTTTACAATAGAATTATGTAATAAGAAACTAAATTTCTTAGGCTTTAAAAGAGGGGCTCATTAACTCTTGTGGCTGGTTTCATCACCCCCCCCCCCCAAGCTGTTAGATATCTTAGATCTCAATGGACCATAGATGGTCTAAGTGCGGTTAATCGTAGATGCTTTTTACGATGGCCACCACTCTAACCTATCCTAACCTAACCTTGCCTTGACAATCTCAATAGAGAATAATAAACTTCAATTTTTCTGTGATAATGTAATTCCGTTCGACTCAGCACATCCTTGGAACACGAAGATGGCGACATTCCACTTTATGCTAAATAGATTGTAGAATGTCCTATGACCTATTGGATAAAGATAATGGATATATATCAAAAATAGTCTATAATTTACTAATGCAGACCTTACACGATCAGTAATAATGTCATTACGTTATCAGAATGAAATTAGTACTGACGGTGTAAGGTTTTCAGGGTATATGTATTCTCGACTTACCGTGAGGACAGACAGACGAAAGGACGGACGGACGGGCAGACGAACATGCAAAAATCAAAATAACTTTTTATATCATACTTGGGTGTCCAATCTATTTTGTTCTACCAGCATTATTTGTACACGCTACAAGTAGAATGACCAAGCTTAGTAGGTATATCTTATGATTTCATCGTCTAGCTAGGGTATAAAAAGGCTAGAAAATAGTGAAATACAATACAAGAGGAAAGGCATCTATTTTGTTAGATCAATGGTAAGAGCAGTCACTCGGAAAGCAGATAGGTCCCACCTTAAAAACCTGTACAAAGTGGTTGCGTTTCTCTCATAAATTTAATAATTTAATTAAAATCACTAGAATAATTGTAAAAATATTTCAATTCCATCATCTGTGCAATCAGGTTCCAAAAAAATATTTAATAAAAATAAATTTCGCAAATGCGAGAAATAATAAAGAAAATATTTTTAATTTATTATCAATTTTAGAAACACCCTGTATTACATGTGTACGCATTAGAAATGCGGACATCAACGAGACTTTATTTTATATGCGAAATATAAAAATGTAAATTGTTTAAATTCCTCCAACTTACTTTTGACATTATGAGACCTCTCATCCAAATTTGGAAGAGCTTTTTCTTCGGATATATTATGTTTGTGCATCACTGGTGGATCAATAGCCTCTGTCGCACCTGTATTGTTTTGAATTTGCTGCCATCAAATTGTAAAAATTAAAATTACGACCTTGAAAGATATATTATAAATACACAAAGCAGAGTTCGCACTGTGCTTCGTCTAATATTCAGTTCGCAGAGATACCTTCAAGATGCAACACTTTCTCTGGTTTTTAATTGCTGCTATATTTTTATCATTTGTTATTATTTAGCATCCAGTGTTAGTGACTACGAAAAATATGGCTCGGCATTCGTACATGTTAATAAGAGGAATCCGGATGGTAGTTATTTCTATGAGTGAGTCAGACTGTGTAATTTATTTAAAATTTGTAGTAAATATTTCTGAAAAAATATCTCCAGATATAAATCAAATAATTTAATCTCGCAAAAAGTAACTGGAACCTTAAAGGATGTCAATGGTGCAAAAGTGTACAGTGTTGAAAGATCTTATTCATATCAAATATTCGATAGACATTATTTCATTTACACCGTCAAATATATTGCGGACGAAAATGGATTCCGAGTTACATCTAGTATGTTAATTAATTTGTTTTTATTTATTTAATTAGCGCCAAGTTATAAAGGTACATATAACTTTTCAGTTGAAAAAGAATACGTTCCATCGCCAATTGGTCCAAAATCAATAGCCAGTTTATTAGGAGGATAAAATTGTCTGATGATGAAAATATTTAAATAAAAATTTCCAGCTAATTTCCAAGTTCTTTTCGCTGCGAGAAAATATTGAGGATCAACATCCATGTCAAATGACGTCGCGTAAGCCACTTAATGCAATCCTCACCACGATAGCATTTGTAAAAGGATAACGTTGGGTCTTATGAACATTTCAGAAAATATCCTTTACTATACATGGAACATGAATTTGATATTTGTTCTTATCACTACACTCTATTAAAGACATTCTAAGTCAGCATATATAGTAAAGGGTGCTTCTACATTATTCCTGTAGTTCATAAAAGATAACTTCTTCTGATCCTGTGTTGACAATCGAATTCTTGTAGTCCTCCATCTGATGTTCTAATATAGTAGATGTGTAAGAGAAGTGAAGGCAGAGGCCACAGAATTATTTCTCTCCATTATGATTACTGAATTTCAATGACAAAAACCGGGATAAATTCTTAATCCAAACGTTGTGGTATTTGATTGATTCAGCAGCATCGTTGTCTTCTTTCTCGTTATCATCCTCATCGTAGTATTCATTCTGGTACATTAAAAGATTGATGTATTTCGCCGTTTTATTCTTTGTCAGGTATGTTGGTAATGTGATGAATTCTTCTTTTTGCTTCTTGGTGGTTATGGTGTAAACTTCATAATATTAACGGATAAGTTTATAACTGCCGATAGAGACCATCCCCTATCCTTTTCTTGGAACTTCCCAAGATCTTTTACGATTGCGTTCTGAATCTTTTCCTTGAACCAGACATTCAAGTCTGTGTTATTGTAAATGGGGGCGCTTTTCGTGTCTATGTATTTAAGCTCAAATAATTCTTCATCTCTCTTCACAATTTTAAATTCACCACAAAATATTAAGCATTAACTTTAATCGCCACTTCCTTATTCTAAGCGTTGTTTATAACACAGCGGAACAAAGCACTATAATCTTCCAAAAATGATGAACATTTTTTATATGATAAATTGGCTATTACTCCAGTTCTCAAACGATTCTAGAATGCTGACTGATCTTTCAATTTAATTCGGATGCTTTCACGCAAGAAAAAATAAGGTAAAGATAATGTTTACCATGCCCCGTCTCTCTTGCCCATATGCAGAATAATATATAATATATATATAATAATAACTTTTGAAAATTAAAGTCGGAATGAGTTTAATTCCTTATAAGCGATTAAAATATCACTTGGGTACAAGAAAATATATTTTTGTAATTTAATTCGATTTTCGGATGTAAGATTTCATTTGATTGGTTGAGTTTTACATGTTTTTTATGTAATCGTTTTAAAGGGTGCTCTAACGGTGATATACAGAAATACAATATTTTTTCTGCCACATGAAATAGGAAATCGCCCAGTCCATTGTTATAAGTCAGTGGGAAGGACGGACGGACAGACGAACATGCAAAAATCGAAATAACTTTTAATTTTATGCGTGGGTGTTCAATCCATTTTGCTCTACCATTATTATTTCTATGCGTTATAAGCAGAATGACAAACTTAGTATATCCTATCCTATCATCTATGGGAAGGCTAGAAAATAGTGAAATACAAGAGGAAAAGGCGTCTGTTTCATTAGGTTAATGGTAAGAGCAGTCACCCGGAAAGCGGAAAGGTTCCGCCTTAAATACCTGTACAAAGTGGTTGCGTTTCTATATTAAATTTAATAAGTTAATTAAAATCTCTAGAATAAATATAAAAATGTCTCAATTCCATCATCTATGCAATCAGGTTCAAACAAATTTTTAATGAAAATAATTTTTCAAGATGCGAGAAATTATAATGAAAATATTTTTAATAAATTTTATAAATTTTAAGACCACCCTGTATTATATATGTACAACAATAACGGACTGCAACACGACTTTATTATATATGCAAAATATAAAAATGATAACTATACAAATTCCTATGAAAGACTTTTGACGTTATGAGAAAGAGAGGTCATCCATATTTGGAAGAGCTTTCTCATCGGATATATGTTGTTTTTGTGCATAACTGATGGGTCAAGCCGCGGCCGCACCTCTATTGTTTTGAATTTGCAGCCATATACTGCCATAAGATTATAAAAATTAAAATTGCGATACGACCTTGAAAAATATCTTTTAAATATAAAATGCAGATGTGCGTAAGTTAGCGTAGTGATTCGTCTGTCTAATGTTCAGTTCGCCGAGATACTTTCAAGATGCAACACTTCCTCTGGCTTTTAGTTGCCGCCATATTTTTATCGTGCATTTTACATGCATCCAGTGTTAGCGACAGGAAAACATATGTCCCGGCATTACTACATGTTTATAAGAGATATCCGAATGGTGATTATCACTATGAGTTAGTTGGACTGTGTAATTTATTAAAATTTGTTAGTTAATATGTTTGAAAAAATATCTCCAGGTATTTCGCAGGAGGCACGCAAGAAGTAACTGGAACCTTAAAGGATGTTAATGGTGCAAAAGTGTACAGTGTTGAGGGGTGTTATTCATATGATGAACCAAGTGAAATACCAAATAGTGAACGAAGTTTCCTTCGTAGGATAAAATATATTGCGGACGAGAATGGATACCGAATTTTATCTCGTATGTTAATTAATAATAAAATAAAATAAAATAATAATAAATTATGAAATAGCGCCAAATTATAAAGTAACATAATATATCTTTTCAGATGATGTATATCCCAATCCATTGCCGATTGCTCCAAAATCAATAGCCAGTTTATTAGGATGATAAAATTGTATGATGATGAATATATTCAAATAAAAATTTCCAGATGATGTGTTAAGTCATTTTAATTATTTCGTGTGAGAAAATATTGATATAAAATAACTTCGCGTAATAGCGTATTGACCATTGGTAAAAAAATATAATAAAAATAACTCACAACCTCAGATATAAATTTCCTTTAATTCCTCGAGGAACATCGGATAGCAAAAGTATCTCACCATCAGTTGATGTTTTGTGTATTCAACTCACTCTAGGATTTCAAAGTTTTTGCAGCCTGTAACAAAGTCCGTCCCCTCTAAATTCTTCTTCGTCTCTTTCAGTCGTAAGCCATCTTTCCAATATTTTTGTTTTTTGTCAAATCGTATCATATAGATTGAATTAGAACATAATATATTATGTACATCCATAATTGGTACTGATGCTCTCCCGAACAAAGTCAATTTCTTCAGACCCACAAAATAAAAGCAGCTATCAACTTTTATTTTTTGAGACAAAGCACATCACGTATAGACGTACATAACTATAATTTACGTTCGATGAAAAAGTTTCTTTCAAACAACTCCAAACATTTGCTGTAACACTGTCGTTTTTAATTGTTGTCAAAAGTTGTTAGTTTTCGGTCAAGCTTCTGATTTCAAATTTCTAATTCATCGATATTTTCGCATAGAACCTTTGCGTGATCTCTCAAACACTGGTCATCAAATGTTTTCTCCAAATACAGAACAGTTTTACTATATACGTTGTTACTTGATACTGACAAAAAAATTTTGCTTAAATTGTTGGGTCATGATATCTTCAAATGTAGAAAATTCACACAGCGAACTTTCTTTGTAAAAATTTAAAAAATTGTGTTGACGACGTATTTTCTTTTAGTAAAATTGTCTGAGTAAATGAATATAGAAAATTTTTATTTTGTTAACTCATAGTTTCGAGCCCTTTTATGCATTCTTGGCATTAATATTCTCAGTATGTTAAGCTGGCATAATCACATCTTCTCTGTTGCCAAAGAAGCATCGAAATGTCTTGGATTTTCTAAAACGGTGTAAGAAATATTTCAGCCCATTAAATGTAGCGCTACTCTACAAGTCCTATATCATGCCTAGAATGGAATATAATTCTCATATCTGGACTGGGGCTGGTCGCACAGTCTTAGATTCATTGGACATTATTCAGAAGAGAGACGTCTAGCTCATTGGTCATGTGGCAATCACTTGTCATATCGACTCACTCGAGCACCGCCGCAATGTCGTATGCCTTTTGCTCCTTTATCGCTATATGCATGGTCAATGTTCCAATGAAATATCTGATCTGATTCCTTGTGGAATAATTCCCGTAAGCAATACTCGCGCTGCAAACCGCACACATCTTCTCACCTTTCAAAATAATTTCGGCTGTACTGTAAAATTCCGTGATGCTTTTTTTTATCCCGAACTGTGCGAATATTGAACAGTCTACCATCCTTTGTATTTCCTCCGGCAAACAATCTGCGAAAGTTTAAGAGTAACATACATCGGCACTTTCGCCACTCTCCTCATGCTCCCGAATTCCCTGCCCCCCGTCTTCCTACCTGCCAAGCTGTGCATTGCATCATAGGGAATCCCCTGAGCTTGGATTAATAATATAAAAAAGAAAAAGAAACAAAAAAAAAAAAAAAACAAGGAGGAAAAGTTATGAATTATTGTAAAGTTTGAAGGATGTTCTATCATCATCATAGAGTGTATACCAGAGGTGGTCAAATTTTTGAAGTACGGGGTCTACATTATAATTCAAAATATCGTATCGGTCTATCGTCAGCAACGGTTTTAAATAAAACGCAAAAACTTGTAAACGCGCATTGACTTCAAGTATACTTGAGTCATGTAAATCACAAAATTTTGTTCGATTTACTTGAAAAAATTCATGTAAACGCAACTTCAGTATTTGAAAATTTTTCATTTGTGCGAGATATGAAAACGGTAAAGAGGAACAAGAAAAAGATTATTGTTGATAAATCAGGCTATGATTTTTAGCACTTTTCTTAAGATATTTATCTAAAAATCAGCAATTATGTATTGAACTTAATGTAGAGTTGTCAAAAGTAAAAAGTCACTTCAAGTAAATTTCAAGTCAAGTATTAATTCAACCAAAAACCATACTTGAGTTTCAAGTGGATTTCAAGCCAAGTACTGAAGTATTCATGTAAACGTACTGAATGTTAATGCCTTCGTTAAAGAGGAACATGTGGTAACTTGACGTCACCAACTGCGCTGCGGTAACGACCTCGGGCATCCCACACGCAGTTATAAAGTTTTGTGCTAAGCTGAGCGAAAGCCACTTCGTGATTTAGAAAAGGTGGAGTTAGTAGTCTGCGATTTTTGAAGAAGATAAATAAAAAATAAAGAAAGCCAGTCTGATGTCAGATGTATGTTGTTCTAGAAAGAGAATTTTATTATAACGTAAACATTTTAATTTTGCTTGAAGTTAAAATTAAATAAAAGTTCAAAAATAAAATAACAAAGAAACACAAGGTTTTCTTTATCTGTCGCAATATTTCGGAAGGCGTATGTTCATGCCCGCTGAGATAGCGGCCCTCATCTTTTCAGTTTTGCTACTATCACGAAAACAATAGCGTGTATCTAAAGAAGCGGACAACTCCTCACGTCTGCTCCAAATAAAGGCAACCTCAAGAAGTTCGCTGGTCAGTACCTAACAGCCCGGTTCGACATTGGGTCGGCTGGTCCATCACGCTTCTTACAGGTGACTTCAAACCCATCGACATCTGCTGGTAGTATCCGGCCTATCTAACAGAGACCCCATTGCTTGAAACTGTAATGGTCTCGTCAAGAAGACATTTGTGTGTTGGAACACAACATATCATTTTCTTTTAATTACAATTTTATAATTAATTTGCAGGCTTGTTGCGTGTACCCCGGGCAATAACTGTCCAACTGTTCATAATTCAACCACTACGCTCCGAGCTGTATCTTAAATTCAACCTACAAGTTGACTGTCATATATTGCAAGTCCTACTTATTCGACGATAGATTCTACAACTAAGCTCTGGACCTCCATCGTATGAAGGATCCTACACAAGCCTAAACCCAAGTACAGTACATTCCAGCAGCTAACAGGAACTCCAACGGCAAGCCAACGAGTACTACAGTCTCAAAGCTTCAGCATAGACTCCGTGCTCACAGTTGTACTACGACTTGTAACGCAAGACATCTGGTGGGCCCTCAAGTCACAGCCACTGAGATACCCACAAACACTATGAAACTGATGAGATGACTTCCTCTCGAGTTGTAAAAGCTTCTTTCGAACTCGTCGTGTAAATTCTCAACATTTTGGTGAAACTTTGGAATTCACGTTTCCATGTTTTTGGTAATTCGTCAATTCGCCTATTCTTAGTTGGGATGCATGCATCTGAAACTTTCCTGTGAAAGTTTGAACTAAACATTTCATATCAATCAACGATATGTCTTACCTTGCAGACTTAAGCGGATAGTGTTTCATGGCAGTGAAAAGCAGTTGATTTACAAAAGACATTCCTTTTTATATTTTTACGATACCGATGTCGCTGGTCTTGATTTTGTACCTGGTTTCGTAAAAGAAGATTGCTGCTGTGCACATAAGCCAGTTTTTAACTCGCGTACTTCTATTTTTTAGATTTTACTTCCAACCGCAATGACGATTTTCTGTGTATAGTTTTAAAAATACTTTTCGATTTTTTTTTTTTGTAGTGCTACACCTGAGATACAAATAAGACAAACACATTTATCCTTGAACATAACGGTAGAGAACTTCTCTGATAATGGTAACCTTTTTCCGCACTCGACAACCTTCGCAACTCATTTTAGTCGCTATTATTATCACTACTAGCTCACTATACTGACTCGGAACACAAAGGCGCGTATTTTATTAGTACAGGAGATAAAGAGAGAGAGAGAGCCAGAGATAGGTAAAGAAGTGCGATGAGTAAGTGAGGTGAAGAATAGGCGTTATTCGTTACTCACGCCACGTGAGGTGGCGCATTTATCTGAAAATGGCAATTTATTGTAATTTTTGTTCAATTGATTTTTCTCTCGCGGGCTACCAAAAACGTCTACGCGATCAACCGGTCGACCGCGATCGACGTCTTGGCCACACCTGGTGTATACCAACTATTTAAACATGCCTCGAGGTTTTGTTTCAGTTTCTGGAATTGTATAATTTTTCCTATTTAGTCTGCAGTAGCTATGCTAATGATGAAGCTGCCATATGGGCTCGCGGTTATTAGGAAAAGCACACCATGTCGTATGTTGATGTTTTTGTGTCTCGTTCGCATAGAATGTGTTCCATAAAAAAATTAAACTTTTCGACCCAGCGCGATCAGAGAGGTCTCATCAGTATGGTTAACTCTGATCGTCTACCATAGAAGTTCAATTATTTTGTTTTGTTTTGCATTTCAATCAATTTTGCAAATTTATTGAAATTATTTAGAGATGAAATATTTTCCTCTTATGTCTTCCATAGACATTATTGTCATGTCATCTTGGTGATCAAAGAGACCACTCCATCATTATTTCTAGTAGTATATCCTTTAGATATCATCTAGGGTATAAAAATGAATGAAACCATTTATTTTTTTGTTTAAACAGATTGCACACATAATGATAAAACGTATTTTGATTTATATATTTATTTTTCTTGCTTTTTTATTACAAAAGACTTAAATAACATTGTCAAAATATATATTATCTGTTATTTCTCTTTCTATTGACAGTATCGCTAGATTTCGTAATCTTAAAGCACTCATTGTAGAACGAAGATAATTTTTAATTAATTTTAATTTGGAAAGCTCTGTTCAGAACTAGCGCCACTGATGTCTATTGTTAAAAAAAATTCTTAATAATATTACTATGTTGGGACCAGAGTTTTTCAACCTATATTTTTGGATAAATATTAAAAGTTCAAGACGCCTTCACCATTTTTCTTAACATCAGCTAGAGATATAAAATACTGGATCCTTTTCCTTTCAACATGAATTTTTTCCTCGTCAATGTCAACAAAGTTATTTACGTAACATTCAAAATTTTAATTTAAAAGATTATATAGTATTAGGCACGAATACTAATTTTTACCACTCATAATTTTCTTCCTTCTAACTCGACGCTGAGTGGATATCCCAACTCTTCACATATTTTGTTGGCTGTTGTTACTGCTTTTTGCACTAGGGAGTCCCTTTGTCCAATGAAATACATTTGCTAATAATTCAGTTTAAAATTACATAGATAGATATTTAATCCATTTGTTTTGCAGGTATTGTTACGCGTCATTAATTTCCAAAAGGACGGATTCGCATAAATGGAGGTAGCACAGAAAAGAAAAATATTGCATGAGATGAATATATTCCAGCGACTGATCTCGTTTTAATATTTTCTTTCTCAGATATCAATTTTTCCATAGCAGTTAATAAATGTTTTTTTTTACAACACTTAACGCATCTGCTCTTGTGTTCCAACGAGTTTCTACACTGCTCTAACAACTTGACCAGTGCCAGAAACTATGAAATTTTGCAAAAAAAAAAAAAAATCAAAGTTTACAAAATTTGATTTTTTGTTCCCAAAATTTAGCTGAAAATAACTTCGGTCGACCCACCCAAGTAAATTAAGAATCTGCCGAAATTTTTTCTGTAAATTCCTAAGAAGAAATGAGTGTGTATTGCTCGTCGCATTGCTCATGAAATTCCGGACATATAAAAAATTTACAAAATTCAATAATAAAATTCATTTAATTAATTTAAATTACCCAACCAGACAAAATGATTGCTTTTGCGCAAGGAATAACACATACATATATCACAAACAAACAAAAAGGGAGGGGGAAAGGGTAAATACAACTATAAATTAATGCACTTACATCATGTATACAAAGTATCCAAATTCTAAGAAATTGTATGGTTCTAGACATAATTTTTTTAAAAAGCAATCCAGTGTTAAGGAAATCTCTTCTTACTTCCTAAGTTGTTCTTAAGTTAACTTTGCTTTATCCACCATGAGATAACATATGCGTTCCTATTCCGTATTGGCGATGTCCATGACCGATGGCGGCTCTGTTTACAATAACAACAATGGCGCTAAAAAAAGTATTAACAGCTATTGTTTGTTTACATACATGATTAAGCTTTAAAATCTCAACGTTCATAAGGATTGCCGGGGTCAGCATGCATTTTTGTTAAATTAAATACTTATTATAATAAATGGTTCTGTGGATTATAACATTATTATGTTATTAATTTTTATTTTTAAATAATTTATACAGAAATATAGACCGCCCCCACCGCCCCATCCTGGTACGCTACTGCATCCAAATGTAAAGGCTGTGTTGAGCTTATTAAGGTGATCAACATTTCAGAACCAATGAATTTTAGTTAGTAAGGTTTCTTCCAATTTTGTTTTCGAACTGATAAAGCTAACTCTGCCAAACAACAATCTGCAAATGCAGCAACTTGAACCTCAACTTTTCGTATCTATATTTCATAAAACTTAATCAGTGACATCTAGAAGCTGTTAATTCTGGACATAAATCCAACATTAAATCTTTTCTTTAAAATTTAATTGTATTAGAAGAAAACAGTTTTTTTTTATCAAACTGGTTGTTAGGATTCGAAACTGATTGAATATGTTTCCATATGAAAGTATCTCAGCTCTTTAAATCTTTTTAATCGATCATCATGTAATTGAGAATTACCGTAGTTAGGATAAGCTTGGGGGCTCTGATCTTCTTATAAAGGGTTTTCCAATAAGACGTGTTATTTTGATATTCAAAGAAAAATGCCATTTTTTGAGATTAATGATCGGATCTTTATTTCATTATAAAGAGGAAGGTGTGCCGTTAATAATGGAAAATAACATCAGCCAAATGACCACCACGACCACGCCTACAGGACCATATCCTTTTCATGCAATTTTCCATAACCAAATCGCAAACAAAATCTTTGAGGTCTTTAATCGACGCTGGGCTGTTGGCGTAGACCTTCCCTTTCACGTGGCCCCAAAGGAAGAAGTCGCAAGGTGCTAAGTCACAAGATCTCGGTGGCCAATTGTGATCACCTCTTCGAGAGATAACACGGTCCGGAAACTTTTCCAGTAAAAGATCAATGGTTTCGTTGCTTGTATGGCACGTAGCGCCGTCTTGTTGAAAGTAAACGTTGTCTAGATCAATACCATCCAATTCCGGCCATAAAAAATCATTAATCATCTGTCGATAGCGCAATCCATTCACCGTAACTGTTGCTCCAGCCTCATTTTCGAAAAAATAAGGTCCAATGACCCCGTGGGACCATAAACCGCACTAAACAGTAACACGTTGAGGATAGAGAGGCTTTTCAACAATAACTGTTGGGTTTTCCGAGCCCCAGATGCGACAATTTTGCTTGTTGACGAAGCCATCGAGGTGGAAATGGGCCTCATCACTCAAGATGAATTTTCGATGGAATTCTGGATCATTTTCATGCATTTCAAGGACCCAATCAGCAAAGACTCGACGTTGTTGATGATCGGCCGGCTTGAGTTCTTGTGTTAACTGAACTTTATAAGCCTTAACATCCAAATCTTTATGGGTTAATTTGACGTCAATTAAGTTGGGACCGCCATTTCATGGTAGAAAAGTTTTGAATACGTCAAAATTTAGGGCTCAATTAGGGCTAATTTAATGCCACTTCCCCGAATTTAATGCTCTTGTATTTTTCAAAAAATCCATGGATAATCCAGCTTTATTAAAAGTTAGGACCACCACTACTGAGAATAGGTTAAATAGTATTGTTACAATAGTGTGCACTGCATAATATTTTAGGGCTCAATTAGGCCTAATTTGATGCCACTTCCCCGAATTTAATGCTCTAGTACTTTTTAAAAAAATCCATGGATAACCCAACTTTATTAAAAGTTAGGACCACCACTACTGAAAATAGGTTAAATAGTATTGTTACAATAGTGCGCATTGCATAATATTTTAGGGCTCAATTAGGCCTAATTTGATGCCACTTCCCCGAATTTAATGCTCTAGTACTTTTTAAAAAAATCCATGGATAACCCAACTTTATTAAAAGTTAGGACCACCACTACTGAGAATAGGTTAAATAGTATTGTTACAATAGTGTGCACTGCATAATATTTTAGGGCTCAATTAGGGCTAATTTAATGACACTTCCCCGAATTTAATGCTCTAGTACTTTTTAAAAAAAATCCATGGATAATCCAGCTTTATTAAAAGTTAGGACCACCACTACTGAAAATAGGTTAAATAGTATTGTTACAATAGTGTGCACTGCATAATATTTTAGGGCTCAATTAGGGCTAATTTAATGCCACTTCCCCGAATTTAATGCTCTTGTATTTTTCAAAAAAATCCATGGATAATCCAGCTTTATTATAAGTTAGGACCACCACTACTGAGAATAGGTTAAATAGTATTGTTACAATAGTGTGCACTGCATAATATTTTAGGGCTCAATTAGGGCTAATTTAATGCCACTTCCCCGAATTTAATGCTCTAGTACTTTTTAAAAAAAATCCATGGATAATCCAGCTTTATTAAAAGTTAGGACCACCACTACTAAGAATAGGTTAAATAGTATTGTTACAATAGTGTGCACTGCATAATATTTTAGGGCTCAATTAGGGCTAATTTAATGACACTTCCCCGAATTTAATGCTCTAGTACTTTTTAAAAAAATCCATGGATAATCCAACTTTATTAAAAGTTAGGACCACCACTACTGAGAATAGGTTAAATAGTATTGTTACAATAGTGCGCACTGCATAATATTTTAGGGCTCAATTAGGCCTAATTTGATGCCACTTCCCCGAATTTAATGCTCTAGTACTTTTTAAAAAAATCCATGGATAACCCAACTTTATTAAAAGTTAGGACCACCACTACTGAGAATAGGTTAAATAGTATTGTTACAATAGTGCGCACTGCATAATATTTTAGGGCTCAATTAGGCCTAATTTAATGACACTTCCCCGAATTTAATGCTCTAGTACTTTTTAAAAAAATCCATGGATAATCCAACTTTATTAAAAGTTAGGACCACCACTACTGAGAATAGGTTAAATAGTATTGTTACAATAGTGCGCACTGCATAATATTTTAGGGCTCAATTAGGCCTAATTTGATGCCACTTCCCCGAATTTAATGCTCTAGTACTTTTTAAAAAAATCCAAGGATAACCCAACTTTATTAAAAGTTAGGACCACCACTACTGAGAATAGGTTAAATAGTATTGTTATAATAGTGTGCACTGCATAATATTTTAGGGCTCAATTAGGGCTAATTTAATGCCACTTCCCCGAATTTAATGCTCTAGTACTTTTTAAAAAAAATCCATGGATAATCCAGCTTTATTAAAAGTTAGGACCACCACTACTGAAAATAGGTTAAATAGTATTGTTACAATAGTGTGCACTGCATAATATTTTAGGGCTCAATTAGGGCTAATTTAATGACACTTCCCCGAATTTAATGCTCTAGTACTTTTTAAAAAAATCCATGGATAATCCAACTTTATTAAAAGTTAGGACCACCACTACTGAGAATAGGTTAAATAGTATTGTTACAATAGTGCGCATTGCATAATATTTTAGGGCTCAATTAGGGCTAATTTAATTAGTACCTCTACATAAATAAATTATCTTTTGTAATTTGACAACTAGCGAAAAGTCTTTATCAGGGTTCAAAAACTAATCTTCCTCATATTTTATAATACGCGACTCAGCAGCACAATGGAGTATACTCGTAGAGAAAATAGGAAAAATTTAGCGTAGTTAAATTCTATTTGTGTTTAAAGCATTAAATGTCAATTTCTAAGCTGGGCACCAATTTAGTATATACATTTCGCTATTTCACTCAGCAATAGTTAACTGCTGATTCATGGTTTGTTATTTGGTTTGTTGAAGATTAGGCATAATAAATATTATAGAAAAACGGTCAAATAAATTATATTTTCTCTACGTTTCTGTGCTAACGCCTTACTAACCTTTATCAGTTCGGAAAAGATTGGAGTATTCAACTCCTTTCCAGTATTATTTGTTGATCACAAATTTAATCCGACTGAAAACACAGTAATATTAAAATGTTGGGAGCGTGTAGGTTCAAAATCGATGGAGGATTTTGTTTTTTAAACTTTTAATTTTATGGTTTCTTGGCCTCGATTGATTTCATACTTTCGGGGAAAAGGCACTAAATTAGCCCCAATTGAACCCTAAAATATTATACAGTGCGCACTATTGTAACAAGGCTACTTAACCTATTATCAGTAGTGGTGGTCCTAACTTTCAATAAAGTTGGATTATCCTTGGATTTTTTTAAAAAGTACTAGAGAATTAAATTCGGGGAAGTGGGATTAAATTAGCCCTAATTGAGCCTTAAAAAATTATGCAGTGCGCACTATTGTAACAATACTACTTAACCTATTTTCAGTAGTGGTGGTCCTAACTTTTAATAAAGCTGGATTATCCATGGATTTTTTTTAAAAAGTACTAGAGCATTAAATTCGGGGAAGTGGCATTAAATTAGCCCTAATTGAGCCCTAAAATATTATGCAGTGCACACTATTATAACAATACTATTTAACCTATTCTCAGTAGTGGTGGTCCTAACTTTTAATAAAGTTGGGTTATCCATGGATTTTTTTAAAAAGTACTAGAGCATTAAATTCGGGGAAGTGGCATTAAATTAGCCCTAATTGAGCCCTAAAATATTATGCAGTGCACACTATTGTAACAATACTATTTAACCTATTCTTAGTAGTGGTGGTCCTAACTTTTAATAAAGTTGGATTATCCATGGATTTTTTAAATTAGCCCTAATTGAGCCCTAAATTTTGACGTATTCAAAACTTTTCTACCATGAAATGGCGGTCCCAACTTAATTGACGTGTTAATTTGATGAATATAAAACTACACTTACTTGCCAAACAATTGAATATAACTGCAGTATTTGTCCTGCATATCGTTGTTGTGGTGATAAATGGCTATTTTCGATTGACAGTTTAAATTTTTTGTTTCGATGAGGACCACTCGCCTCAGCTTAATGTACCACTATGATACGGTAATACAGTTTGGGAGCCGCTGATCTAGGGTATAAAAAGGCTAAAAAATAGTGAAATGCAAGAGGAAAAGGCATATGTTTCGTTAGCTTAATGGTAAGAGAAGTCACCCGGAAAGCAGAAAGGTGCCGCATTAAAAACCATTACAAAATGGTTGCATTGCTATCTTAAATTAAATAATTTAATTAAAATGTCTGGAATAATTGTAAAAATGTTTCAATTCCATCATTTGATTGCAAAAAAAGTTCAAAAAAAAAAAATATATTTTATAAAAATAAATTTTCCCAAACGCGAGAAAAAATAAAGAAAATATTTTTAATAAATATTATAAATTTTAAGACCACCCTGTATTATACATGTAAGCACAAGAAAAGTGGACTGCAACACGACTTTATTATATATACAAAATATAAAATTGAAAATTATGTAAATTCTTCCAAAATGCTTTTGACGTTATAAGATAGAGAGGTCATCCATATTTGGAAGAGCTTCCTCATCGCATATATTATGTTTGTGCATAACTGATGGGTCAAGCCGCGGCCGCACCTATATTGTTTTCAATTTGCAGCCATATGCTGCCATCAAATTATAAAAATTAAAATTGCGATGCGACCTTGAAAAATATGTTTTAAATATAAAAATTGCAAACGTTGGTAAGTTAGCACCGTGTTTCGATTGTCTAATACTCAGTTCGCAGAGATACCTTCAAGATGCAACACTTCGTCTGGCTTTTAGTTGCCACCATATTTTTATCGTGCGTTTTATATGCATCCAGTGCTAGTGAGGATGATAGAAATGTCAAGGCATCATTAAATATTTATGAGAGGTTTCCGGATGGTAGTTATCGCTATAGGTAAGTTGGACTGTGTAATTTATTAAAATTTGTGAGCTAATATGTTTGACAAAATATCTCCAGATATCTTGTACCTAAAGTTTCCTCGCAAAATGTATATGGACACGTAAAGGATGTTAATGGTACTAAAGTGTACAGTGTTGAAGGATCTTATTCATATGAAAAATATACTGGTGTACTTGGGACCAGTTACATGCTCAAATATATTGCGGACGAGAATGGATTCCGAGTTTTATCTAGTATGTTAATTAATTTGTTTTTATTAATTTAATTAGTGCCAAATTATAAAGCAACATACATCTTTTCAGTTGTTAAAGACAACATTCCGTCGCCGATTGGGCAAAAATCTATAGCCAGTTTATTAGGAGGATAAAATTGTGTGATGATGAAAATAGTTAAATAAAAATTTCCAGATGATTTTAAGTGATTTTAATTATTCCGTGTGAGAAAATGCTGAGGTTCAATATCGATGTAAAATGACGTCTCGTTATAGCGTATTGACTATTAGTAAAAGAATATAATAAAAAGAAGTCGCAACCCCTTTAATTCCTCGAAGAATATCGGATAAAAACAGTATTTCACCATATCGGTTCATATTTTGTCCGATAATAATGTGGTGTCTTTCGCTTTTGTCACCCACAAAGGACTGGGAGTACTTCTGACTTCGCCAGGAAGTTTCACTAGCCGCGAGGCACTACTTTCGTTTATTCTGATTCCGATTAAATGCTTTTAATTTAAAAGTGATGCGATAATAAGTATAATTAGATTTTATTAATTGTTTCAATAAAATTCCAATAGTACACTTCGATTTTGAATTCTAAAATTAATTTGATTCTATCAGTAAAGGAAAGTCGATAGAACACTTTAATTTTTAAGATGAATTCGATAATACGATTAAAGAGAATTTTATTAATTATTTCTCAATTCAACACTTTGGCTCATTGAATACCTTTGTTACTTTTGATTTTTGGATTCTAACTTAATTGAATTATGTTGCACGAGAACGAGTTGTGAACCGCCCGCCAGTTTAGATCAAGTGTGTCGACGATCTTTTTAGCCGCCACACATATCTCTCGCTACCAATGCCGTCTCCTCGTTTTCTTTGCTGATTCAGCGATTTCACGATAAAATGCCAGAGAAAAGTATTCGCGCGCCGATTTAATAATTAAAAATTGTCCAGAGGAAGTATCCTCTAGTAAGAAATATTGTATTTCTTATTGCTGGCGGTCAATAAGGCCCACCGTCAGCAATTCTGTTCGTGAGACAAACAAAGTGTACAAATTGTAGGCTTTGTATGACAGGAAATGAAATGATTTTTTCTACAGGGTGTGCATATTTGCACGTAAATGCTTATGCCCGTAATTGATACAGGTATTTATGAGTGCAGTTCTATTTTGCTTTTATTTTTTCTTCTAGTATATCTTACATTATTCTGTAGGGCAGGCGGGAAGGGCACCAAAAGTAGCATAAACTATTAAAATCATAGTGGGATAATTTCGAAAGTCCATTGATTTATCCAGTTTTTGTGGTTTTCTGTATATATTTAGGAATGGTACATGTACCCTACTGTTCGTCCACTCCTCATTTAATATGCAGTAGCTAAGGTAATGCTAAAGTTGTCATATTGGATCGCGGTTATTAGGAAAAGCGCACCATGTCAATAGTATATGGGTTGTTGCCCAGATGTATTTCGGGCCGAAGTCTTTACTTATGGGGAAACCTTTTGTGGTTTTTTTTATGTTGTTATATTATTAATCCAAGCTCAGAAGATGCAAAGCACAGCATGGCCGGAAGGAGATAGGGCAAAGATTAGGATGTTATTATATTATAAATCTAAATTTTCTGTCTCGCTCCCATAGAGTGTCTTCCACTGTCACTGTCATGTCATCAGAGTGGTCGAAGTCACTTGTTTTTTTTTATGATTCCTCAGATGAAATTTTTGATATTTAATTATTTTATATGGTAATGGAGAGATTTTAGTCGGAACAAATTTCACCCATATTTGAACATGAGATTAGTTTCCATCCACCATCTACATTTATATATAGTTTACAAAATTTCAGGTCTCTACGGCCCAGATGAGTTCAACTTGAAATCTACAAAACAACATATCTGAAAAATGTACACACACTACTTCCCTTTCAAAATTCTGCGATCATATAACTTTTCTCACAATATGAAACAAACAAATTTTGTGAGCTTTAATTCTGCTGTTCCTTTTTCTAACGAATTTAATTTAATTTAAAAATCAAGAAATCAGCCTCAGTTAGTTTCTCTATTAAACTTTGGAAACAAGAACAATAAAAAAAAAACAAGAAAAGAAATAGGTATTTCCAGGGTCTTATTTATAGTTATACCATGTTGCCCCTAGTAGAACTTTATTCCGCATATGTTATATGGAACTTTATACGCAACTTTAACTTGATAGTTGCATAATCAACGTTAAGATAATCAGCAATCTAATAATTGTAACGATATAGTTACCAATTCAAGGTTACATTTATTTTCTTGAAGATTTGAGATTATTAACATCTGTCCACGGGATCTTCCTCGTCATTAGAAATAAATATACATAATATGTATATTAATATTGAGTACTTAATCTCAGAGACGTAGAGATCTGAAATCTTGTGTTTGCAAATGGGCATTCAAATTTGTCAGTACATAAGTACTTAAGATAAGATATTAAGTACTTTTGTCGAAAGTAATTACAATTCCCGGCACTTGTACTTAAAATTTCCAAGTACAAGTACCCAAGGAATTGGTCTTGTACTTATATGATTTCAAGTACCTACGCATAAATGGTAAATCTTTAAAGTGTGCTTCACTCCAAATGTATTTAATCAATTTCCGTCAGGGAAGCAAACGGATGCGTAGGCAAAAATAAAAATTCTTATATGTCTTGGAATGTGCAGGTTTTGGTTATGTTGAAAACAGGACCACCACATATAACTGAACGAGCTAAATTTTTCGATCTCTGATCATTCTATCCTCCGTGCCTGATATAGAGTGTTTCGGAATATCGAGAAAGAATTGAATAAGCGAAAAAATTTTACATTCCAAATCCAGATTTATTAACGTAACTTATTTAATTACTGAGTTTTTTGTAGAATCAACTGGATGGTTGGTACCTTAACCTCCTCACTACCGAACTTTTTTTAAGCGGTTTAAAATTTTTCTTGGAGTTTCATTGTTATAAATATATCAGAAATAAAAAATCTGTTTTAAAGTTTGTTTTTTTTTTTTCCAAAATATGGATCTTAGGCAGTTTTCTTATGTATCCATTAGAATGGACAAATAAAGTAGGAAGTACCGAAATGCTAAAAATTAAATCACCGGATTTTTCTAAATATAATTTTCTTTTATTTATTAAAACAACAAATTAACAATGTCCAACAGCCTTTAAATTTATAAACTTAGATATTTCTATGTTTGGCGTTTATCAGAAAAGCCTCCTTGGCTGAATACGATTATATTATTTTCATTGAAAGTCAGTTCTCATGGTAATGCCTGAAACAGTTTTGTTGTTTGGCAATGAAACATAAGTAAATTTTCCGCTTATCTAGTAGATATGTATACAGGACATTGGCGCCTTTATGTTCATCATAAGAATGCAAATGACCGACTTCATCACGGGCAATTTCTGGCAATGGTGTGGGCTCGTTAATCACCCGTATAGAATTTGGCAACAACATGTTGGACCAGCTAAGTTGGCCACATTTATTTACACTAACTGGTTTGTTCAACTATATTATATTGTCTACCAATCTAATTCTCTTAAGTTCACAAGATCCATGAAATTTTTTTATCTGGGACTCTACCGCTAGATCAATGGCATGGAATATCATCCTCAATGTCAATTTTTTAAAATGCAAATAAATCGAAGAATGTAGATATTACTAACTGATTTTTGTCTACCCCTCACCCCCTCCCACCCACATATTATTTGGTTGTAAATTTTGACTACTTCCGGTGGGTCAACTTTTCGAACAGGTCGGCCCGATTTGTCCCATCTCTCCACAGTGTGCTTTTTTCTATACCAATAAAATTTTATGCTAATAAAACTTCCTTATAGTTGCTCCATTTTGTTAATATAACTTTTTCGTTAAAACTTGTTCGTACCATCATAGGCTTTGAGAAGCTGCAAATAAGCTGGCTAGAGAGTAGGTTAGGCGTACATGCTGCTAGCATGCGTCAGAGTTCGTAGATGAGAGAAGAGTATTACTTTAACTTTAGATTATTAGATAAGTAAGCAATGAACGAAAATTAAAATATGTAAAAGATCAAATTTTACACGTTGAAAAGTTTTCAAATTTCCTCAAGCTCCCAACACTGTTGTGTGTCATCAGTGTGGACTCAGGTAAGTAATCGGATATTTCCGGCTACTTCTGTGGGAAGTTCGTTTTTCCTTTTGATGTGCTTTCGTGAGCATATGCTGGGGCTGCCAGCGGTTTTTAACAGGTTCAATGATGAATGTAGAGTACGAAGAAAATCTAAACAAAAAAGTTTGGCAATCCAGATCTTGGCAATACTGTTCGTAGTACCCACAAAACGTTTTTATTTTTTTTTTGCTAACTCTGGCTTGGAGTGAGTGAAGTGAAGGCACTGTTAGGAAGGTCGTGGGAATTTCTGGCCTGAAAAACATTAAAAAGGGAGAAGGGAATAATTTCGTTTTCCCGTACAAAATTATGGGAAACATCATACATCCGAAGTTCAGAAAATATTTCCTTACAATTGACACAAAAAGTTAAATTTTCCTGCGCAAGTATGTTAATTTGCGGGAGTGGGGCATACATCCTTAGTTACGACACTGATCAGAAGAGTTAGTTTCGTCTAACAAAAGTGTTTTCATTTTCTCCATATTAGATTCATTCAAAATAACTTCATACAATTGAACACTTTTAATATCTGGTTCATTTTAAAAATTTATACAAAGTACTCAAAAACACGATAAATAGTTGTCAAAACGATATGAGTTGTCAAGTGTTGTAAAATTTAGTCTCAATCACATTTAGATGGTACAGTTGACAGCTGCCTGACATACAGACATTTTTTTAGTTTTACAATACGCCCGTAATGTCGTTTATATACCCTAGATTAAATAATTGTATATACTAAGTTTGTTATTCCTTTTGTAGCGCATAGAAATAATGATGATAGAACAGAATGGATTGAATACCCAGACATAGCTGTGTTCTTTTGTACCGCAGGATACACCGAAACCGCCTCATACATTTTCATAGACAATTTAAATGAACCGAATCATACAAATAGTTCAATTGACAGACAATTTCAATTTCAAAATTGAAACAAATCTGGTGACTCTTTCGTGGGGTTGCCATACAAAAATTTCATTTTCACTATATATTTGGACACTACCTGAGAACGAGTAAATGTAGAGAGCTGAAATTTTGTTCACAGTGTTTTCATGAAAATAGTAAATATAATGTCAAAAAGAGGCAACTTGTTCTTGATGTTTAGATATAAAAATTTAGGTTTTTCATACGTATATGGTAAAAACGATCAGTCTTACAATTAGATATTTTGGTAGTACTGAAAAGTTATTCAAAATATGAAATCCTATGAAATTGGTAATAACATTTTTACCCTCCGATGAACTATATGGGAAAAATTACTTCAACGAATAAACTTCCACAGACTTGATCTTAGTTAGACCAATTCCATATGTTTTACATTAAATTCAAAACAAATTTTTAACAATGATGTTATCACCCTCGTTATCAACAAACTTTTGCTATCTAGTGTGCAAGTCTTCAATGCCGGATCGATAAAAATCAATTGGTTTTTGAGCATTTGAATATGGCCCCAATTTACAAAAATTTTGTCAATTACAAAAACTTTTAGCGATCGGAATAAATGGAAATCCGATAGTGCAATACGGGTGAGTATGGTGAGTGAGGCAGTACCTCCCACCCCAATCCATTAATTTTTTCCAGGGATCGTCTTGCGCAGTGCGTTCTTACATTATCGCGTTGCAGAATAACATGGCATGCGGAATTCTGCAAAAGGAAGGAATAAATGAGTTTACAGGTAGTGATATGCTAAGGCAATAGATTCCTTGAAGGTATTAAAACAAGGAAAAACGAGCGGTGACCAGGTAGGGCAATAAATAGCCTTAAGTTTAATTCTGGATGAATAATTGTCATTATACCCTAGATAAAATCTAAAGGATATATACTAAGTTTGTCATTCCGTTTGTAATATCTTGATATAATGATGGTAGAGCAAAATAGATTGGACACTCATGTATAATATTAAAAGTAATTTTGATTCTTGCATGTCCGTCCGTCTGTCCGTCTGTCTATCCGGCCGCCTGTCTGTCCGTCGGTCCGTCTGTGCGCACGATAAATCGAGAGTGCGTATACTTAGAAAGCTAAAATTTTGTACACGGACTTTAAAAAAAAACAGTAAAATTAAGTTCGAAAATGATACAAATCAGGCTACTTTTTCGTGGGGTTGCCATACAAAAATTTCGTTATCCACTATATATTTGGACACTGCCTGAGAACGCGTTGACGTAGAGAGCTGAAATTTGGTAGATGGTGTTTTCATTAAATTAACAAATAAAATTTCGAAAATGAACTAAATCGGGCAACTAGTTCTTGGTATTGCCATATAAAAATTTAGGTTTCTTACGTATACTGTGAAAACGATTAGTCCAAGACATTTTTATTGTACCAAGGACTTCTTCAGAATGCGCAATCCTATAAAATAGGTTATAATCATTTTTTCTGTCCGACAAACCGTTCTAGAAATATATTCGAAAAACTACTTCAAAAATCAAACACAGATGGGTGACCATACGAAATTTCATAAGGGCATTCATCTGGGGTATCATAAAGATTGGTCTTAGACCAATTCTAGCTTTTTTACTTGTTTTATATTAGTTGCATGCGGGAAAGTATTATTCTCGTGAATCGGTGTTTGTTTGTGTGCCGGGCGGGGCGTATGTTGACAAAAGGGTGCATATCGCCCAGTTTATATGTGGGGCGTATGTTGGCCAAAAGGGTGAATGTCGTCCAGTTTGGATAAATAAGATGCGTGCGACCAAGCCATACGTCCAATGTCGACTTATCTACAGGTGTGTTGGATGGATAGAGTGTATGTGAAATCTTAGTAGCATACATTGAGTATTATGTTTATACTCACCGTCTGCTTTTCTATATCATTCCAGTTCCGGTATAAAACATAACAGCAGTAAGGGGTGGCCAAGGTAGATTTTTTTTTAATTTGAATTCGTAATACTAAATAAACGAGAAACTATAAAAATTATGCGGTCTTTTACTTTTTTTTTAAAGAAATTCCGTAATAAAGGTTTATTCGTTTATTATAGGTATGCAAAATATGAAATTAAAATAATACAAATTCCTTCAAAACACTTTTGACATTATGAGATAGAGAGGTCACCCATATTTGGAAGAGCATTCTAATCATGTGCAAAACTGGGGGATCAAAAGCATCGGCCATAACTGTATTGTTTATAATTTGCAGCCATATGCTATCATTATTTTATCAATATTATAATTTGCTACCTTGAAAGATATATTTTAAATACAAAATGCAGATGTACGTAAGTTAGCATTGTGATTCGACTATTATTCAGTTCGCAGAGATACTTTCAAGATGCAACACTTTCTCTGGCTTTTAGTTGCCGCCATATTTTTATCGTTCATTATATATACATCCGGCAGTGACTACGATAGACAAGTCAAGGCTGGCGTAAATGTTAACAAGAAGAATCCAGATGGTAGTTATTTCTATGCGTAAGTCGGACTATGCACTTTATTAAAATTTTATAGTAAATATTTTTTGAAAAAATATCTCCAGCTATTGCTTAGACAATGGGGCAACACAAACAGTAAGAGGAACCTTAAAGGATGTTAATGCTGAAAAAGTGTACAGCGTTAAAGGATCTTATTCATATCGACAAGAAGATGGAAAATATTTGACTCTTAAATATATTTCGGATGAAAATGGATTCCGAGTTTTATCTTGTATGTTAATTAAATTGTTTTTATTAATTTAATTAATGCCAAGTTATAAAGTATCATATTATATCTTTTCAGTTGAACAAAAACATCGTCCAGTGCCTACGATTAATCAAAAATATATAGCCAGTTTATTAGGAGGATAAAAATTTGTATAATGATGAAAATATTTAAATAAAAATTTCCAGGTGATTTCCAAGTGATTCTAGTTATTCTCTGTGAGAAAATACTGATGGTCAATATTGATGTCAAATTACGTCGCATTATAGCGTATTGACTGTTGGTAAAAAAATATAATAAAAAGAAGTCGCAACCCCAGGCGTAAGTTTCCTTTAATTCATCGAAGAATATCGGATAAAAACAGTATCTCACCAAATCGGTTCATGTTTTGTCCGATAATATACAACTTACTCTAAGATCTCATAGTCTATGTGGCCTCTAACAAAGTCAATCTCCTGTAATTTTTTCTCGGCAGCATATGCGTCTTTCAATCATAAGCCATCTTCGTAATATATTTCTTGTGTCAAATCGCATCGTAACTGATGTCCAATTCTATAGGTTCTATATAGATTAAATGACTACATAATATATTATGTACATATATAATTGGTACTGATGCTCTCCCGATCAAAGTCAATTTCTTCAGACTCATTATCATAAGACACGACCTGATAGCTGCTTTTATTGTTTCAGATAAAGTTCATCTCGTATACCTATACATAATTATAATTTACGTTTGATGCAACTCTCTTTCAGATAAGTTCAGACATGTGCTGTGGCACTGTCGTATTTAATTATTTTCGAAAGTTGTCAACGATATCGATGAAGCTTTTGATTTCAAATTTAAGTACGAAACCAGTCAAAGTTATCCAATTTATCGACATTTTTTTTTAGACGCGAAATTCGTTTCAGTCATTGTCTGAGCGCTAAGATGTCCATTCGAAATGATTAATAAACTTCGCCTTTTCCATTTTATGAGGCCGGCCGGGGTAAATGACTACATCTTTGCCAATGAATTTTCTCTCAATGTTTAACAGGTCATGTCTGGTGCGCTTAAAACAGCTGATCATCTTCTAAAAGCAATGCTAACTACCTCAGTATTTGTTTAAATGGCTTATCATATTTTTCTGAATTTTTGTACTTCTTTATAAGACATAAAATACGATTAACAATTGCTTACAGATTTTATATTTGAAAACCCGCTGCGGTACTACCTAACTGCTGATCCTAGAAATAATCTTCCGATAATTGTCCCTAAAAATTAGTTCGGAAATAGTGTTGTGACTCTCATAACAAGTCTACCACACTACCTTTGATAATTTTTCGGTAACAGCGATATAGAAATGAATGAAATTAAAAAAATATTTTGGGCACCTATTCGAAAACTCAGTTTAATTTGATTCTTTTACGATGCAACATCTCGCTTTGATTTTTGTTATGAGCGGACTATTTGTATTTTGGCTATGTGCACCATCAACAAAATGTAGTCAAATTAGAGCGTTCAAAAATATTTACTGATTTAATCTGGACGGTAGTTATTACTATAGGTAATATAGTGAATATAATTAACATTGCAGATACTTATAAAATCTATCAAATATCCTAAAATTGTAGATATTTTTTGGACACTGGTGGAGAACAAGAACCTAATGGAACCTTAACGGAAGTAAATAGTAAACAAGTGTACAGTGTTGAAGAATCCTATCCATATTGACAACCTAATGAAAATCTAAGGCTGGTGACATATATTACCGATAAAAATAAATTTCGAGTTTTATCTTGTATGTGTTAACAAGCAAAATTTAGATGTAGTGCATAACTACTTAATAGTGAATTTATTGTAAAATCACAATTTTACATATATTATAGCTGGTATCGTAATGTCAGTTGTGTACGGAATAATTGTAAAGGCTGTGAAAAGCTTATTAGGAGGATAATCAACATTAGACAGCCAATGAATTTTAGTTAGCAGTGTTCATTACATGCGGGTTCTTCAATTTTTGTTTTCGAACTAAAGGGTTTTCCAATAAGAGGTGTTATTTTGATATTCAAAGAAAATGTCAGTTTTTGAGATAAATGGTCGGATCTTTATTTCATTGTAAAGAGGAAGGTATGCCGTTAATAATAGAAAATAACATCAGCCAAATGACGACCACGACCACGCCTACAGGACCATATCCTTTTCATGAAATTTTCCATAACCAAATCGCAAATTGGCTGCCCTATGTCCTCGATATCCTCACGAATTCCATCTTTGAGTCACAAGATCTCGGTGGCCAGTTGTGATCACCTCTTCGAGAGATAACACGGTCCGGAAACTTTTCCCGTAAAAGATCAATGGTTTCGTTGCTTGTAAAGTAAACGTTGTCCAGATCAATACCATCCAATTCCGGCCATAAAAAATCATTAATCATCTGTCGATAGCGCAATCCATTCACCGTAACTGTTGCTCTAGCCTCATTTTCGAAAAAGTAAGGTCCAATGACCCCGCGGGACCATAAACCGCACCAAACAGTGACACGTTGAGGATAGAGAGTTTTTTCAACAATAACTCTTGGGTTTTCCGAGCCCCAGATGCGACAATTTTGCTTGTTGACGAAGCCATCGAGGTGGAAATGGGCCTCATCACTCAAGATGAGTTTTCGAAGTAATTCCAGATCATTTTCATGCATTTCAAGGACCCAATCAGCAAAGACTCGACGTTGTTGATGATCGGCTGGCTTGAGTTTTTGTGTTAACTGATCTTTATAAGCCTTAAGACCCAAATCTTTATGCAAAATACGGTGTAATGACGTTTGTGGAATGCCTAATTCCAAAGAACGACGAGGAATGGACAAACCTGGGTCTTCTTCAACACTTTCGGCTACAACAGCAATATTCTCGGCTGTTCTTGAGCGACGTGCACGGGTTTATTCTTCACATTACTAACTTGTCCCGACAGATCGAATTTTTCTACCAATTTCTGTATTGCGGTCCGACAAGGTGCTTCACGACGACCCAAAAATGTTCGAGTATTACGAACTGTCTCTGCCACATTTTCACCATTTTATAGTGAATTTTAATGATTTCATTGCGTTGTTGAATCGTGTATCGTTCCATTTTTATTAATGGCGTAGTTTCTACTTGTCAAATGTCAAAAAATAACAGCTCCGAAATAGCGGGCTAATTAAAATAACACCTCTTATTTGAAAAGCAAAGCTAACTTTCCCAAACAACAATCTGCAAGATGCAGCAACTTGAATCAGAACTTTTCGTATGTATTTTTCATAAAATTTATTCAATGACATCTAGAAGTTGTTAATTCTGGACAGATCCAATATGAAATCTTTTCTTTAAAATTTGAATGTATTAGATGAAAATTTTGTTTGTTTTTTATTTCAAACTGGTTATTTGGATTATAGTTCAGGTAAATTGTCCAAAATAGTCAAGAAAATTGCGAAGTAGTTGAAACTTGGCATAGAGATGCTTAAAAATATTTCTACATATTTTAATAAACCAACGAGTCCTTAACCATAAGTATTGTGCCGGAGTTGCCTCGTTTAAAAAAATTTCGAAAAATAAGAATCACTCATCATTGTATTTGTTTTTTTTATAATTAAGCTTTTTTTTCTCAAATTCATATCTATTTTATTAATTCTATTGCTTTTATAGCTGTCAGTATATTCTGTAATATTAATTGCATACCTTAGGATTTTTAAGTAGATTGAAATATTATATTATATTGAATGCATACCTGTTATACCTGAAGAAAATAAACCTCAATCGGTACCATCCGCCTCCTTGGCAAATTTGCTCCATGTATGCATTGAGGAATTGCACTCCCTGACAATTTCCCCAAAGGGGAATGCCGAAACCCTCGAGAATATTTCCCAAGTGATGAAACAAAACAGAAACCCATATGGGTGCGTTGGGAGTCCGTTCTCCAAAATGTTCATTGTTAAAATCCACGGACGAATATTGGACGATCGAATAATGAAATTGCGTGAGCTGGCTGAGGCTGTAGGCATCTCAATTGAGCAGATACATGACAGTTTACATGAAAATTTGAACATGAGAAAGTTATCCGCACGATGGGTGTGGCGATTGCTAACACTCGATCATAAGCGCAACCATGTGACCTCTTCAAAAGAGTATTTGACGATGCTCAGCCGCAATTCGAACGAATTTTTGCGTCGTTTCGTAACCGTGGATGAAACATGGATCCATCACAGCACACCAGAAGTCAAAGAACAATAAAGACAGTGGGTTTCATCAGGTGAACGTGCACCAAAGAAGGCCAAGGTACGTCTGTTGGCCAACAAGATCATGACCACAGTTTTTTGGGATGCACGTGGTGTCATTCATATCGATTGCCTTGAAAAGGGTAAAACGATCACCGGCGAATATTATTGAGAGCTTTTGGACAGATTCGATATTTATTTGAAGCAAAAACGACAGCATTTGGCGAAGAAAAAGTGTTGTTCCATCAAGACAATATACCAGTGCACACGTGTGTAGCAACCATTGCAAAAATCCATAAATTGGGTAACGAACTGGTAATCCATTCAGCACATTCTCCAGATTTAGCCTCCTGCAACTATTTCCTGTTTCCAAACGTGAAGAAATACCTGGGCGGTAAGAGATTTGGGTATAACGGAGTGGTCATCACTGAAATAAATGCCTATTTTGAGTACCTTGAGAAAACCAATTATTTGGAAGGAATAAAAAAAAGGAGAAACGCTTGTCGAGATGTATCGACCTTAAAGATGGTGAGAAATAAAATACTTTTTTTCCCGAAAAAATAACTTTTATTCAAAAAGTCACTGACTTATCAAACTGCCCTCGTGTGTATTTCAAAAGTGAGTAATCTCAGAGATCTGAAATTTTATTTTTGAAAATGGGAATTCAAATTTGTTAGTACTTAAGACCAGATGTTAAGTACTTTTGTCGGAATTAGTTACAAGTCCCGCCACTGGTACCTAAAATTTCCAAGTATAAGTACCATGGAATTGGTATAAACGTAAATAATTTCAAGTTCGCATAAATGGGAAATCTATTTAAAGAGTACTTTAGTTCAAATGTATTTAATTACTTTCCGTCAGGGTAGGATGCACAGGCTAAAATAAAAATTCTAGTATGTCTTTGGATGTCTAGTTTCTAGTTATGTTAAAAACATAACGTTTACATATTATTGAACTGGAGCTATTTATTTCGATCTGTGATCACTCTTTCCTCCTTGGCTGATAGAGTGTTTCGGGAATATCGAGAAAGAATTAAAAAAGCGACCATTTTGAAAGTTTGCATTTCGTAACGTAACTTAATTACTGAGTTTTTGTAGCATCATTTAGATGGCATGGTGCTTAAGGAAATATAATTTGAATAGAACGGATCTACCTACCTACTATATCGCGCAAGAAACAATTAATTTACTGCAGCTATAATTTCCAAGCCGTGTAATCTCATAATGTTTTATAAGTAGACTATGCAGCTTTTGACGGTGATTTTATAGATATAGAGAATAGTAAAAGGACTGAAAACGAGCAATTTGCGAGACCAGTTCGACGAAATCGAGATTTTTTAGTCTAGACCTTAGAACATTTAACTAACTGAAGCGAAATATCGTGCAAAAGCCTTATCGGTGTGAGAGAATCTTAGTTATTAGGCAAAGGGGTGGAAAGGCAAGAAAAATTTAACTTAACTTAGCTTGCTAATGTCAATTAGTTTTTAAAGTTTCAGTGGCGGCTCACAAATGTGTTTTATTTTAAATAACTATGCCAAACCCCGTTCAAAATTAATTTAAATTTTCTACTTCCATCACATAACGAATACATAATGTAAACACAATTCTACCGCATAGTGCGAAATGCAGCAATTTTGGTGCTTATTGAGCTTCCTTTAGTTATAATGACCTAAGGTCTGAACACAAAGCGTCTGTGGCGCACAGTTTGCAAGAACTAACTTTCATCACAGATTGTAAGTAAACTATGAACTCACAACATTCTGCTAGCTTCAGTCAATCAGTGCGTATCTCTTTAATCATACGAGTTTTTCAACAAGCAATACTAAGAAGTGTATAAAATTGTATTTTCTTTAATTTTAAATAAATTCAATAAATCTTAGTCTAAATTGCGAACAGTTTATTGTCAGATTTAAATATGTTGGACCATACCAACAGTGTCCAAATATAAAATATTTTCTTTACGAAATTTTTTGGTATTTCCTATTATTCTTTTTTATTGTCATCGATTTTTATATTTTCCTTTGTCATAGCAAGATTCGAATATAAGTTTTAAATTTTTAGGCTCCAATTTTTAATAAACTCATTGCAGTTACTATGACGTGTCTGTTACGCCTTTTTTTTCATAATGTATTTATCATTCTCTTTCCCGGTGGGTTTCCGTCCAGGGCCCCTTTCCGGCACTTAAACATTTTTAAATATTTTTTTTTTTCAATTTTTCTCCTTTGCAATACGTAATTGTAATTAGGAAAACAAGTTTCTTTTTTTTGACACTTTTTCGGTACACAGAATATTCTTGTTTTTCGAAACTTATTGCCGTCTGTTTTTTTATTTTTTTTTTATTTTAAAGGCGAGGGGGGGGGTGAGAGATCTCAAGCACGGAGGCCCATTGTGCTTTCCTGCTAGAAGCCTTATCATCAAAACCTTCCTGTCCTCTTAATGATGTGCATCGGGTCTTGGTGAGTATGGTTTTTCATCTCCTCTATGGATAGCAGTGCAGAACCTGGAGTATCCAGCCTGCTCCGGGCGAAGGCCGGACAAGCACACAAAAAGTGTTCGGTTGTCTCAGGCTCTCCTTAAAGGCAGAACAGACACTCAGGGCTTTCAAGAACTCCCATTTTTGTTAGATGAGCGCGAAGCGAGGTGTGGCCAGTGATGATGCCAACAACTGTTCTATGTTGTTTCTTTCCGAGCCCCATGAGAAAATCAGAGATATTAATATTGGGCTCATCAAGAAACAGTTTTGTGCACCTGCAAGTACTCAGGTTCTCCAATCTCTGCTGATGCTTTCTATGAACATCCGCTTTGATGAGAGACCCGATACTCGAGGCGGCAACGTCTACGGCGGGTTCCGGTCCACAGTAACTTAGATGTTATCCGAGTTCCACTCAGATCCATTAAGGCTGCCTGACTATCAGAAAGGATAGCAATATCCTTTCCCTTGATCTCCATCCGCCCGTTTACATTGGATCTAAATTTTAATTTCGGAAACTTTTTCGAATTTTATTCTGGCAAGTACTTGTATCACATAAATAGGTCGGTCAGTTTAGTTCTTGTTACTAATTTTGTTTTGAATTTCTTTTTCTTTTTTTATCCATATATTGGAACCTGGAGTTTTTTTTTTTTTTAGTCAAAAACTATTAGACCACTGCTGATTGAGAGATGCAAGGTAGATACAATTAGTTAAAATTGATGTGCCGTGATAGTAGTATATATACCTTCAACAAAAATATTTAGGTAACCTCATAACAAGAAAAAAGCAAAATAAGATAAATTATCTATTTATGTATGTAGGTATAGTTATGCACAATACCATAAATTAAAAATTAACAATTATGGCAAATACTGCTTAACCGATTGTACTGAAGTCAATTTTAAATATGCATATTTATACTGTTGTGCTCGGTGATTGACTCAGGGTAATCCAGGTATGTGTGTGTGTGTTCTTATAATGGGTGTACCTGTACGGATGTATGTTTATATTTTATTGGGTATAACGATTACGGCTACCCCGCACCTTTGCTTGACTTTAGTACATATTTCTGTAGGAGATTCTTCCTAGTATAACCCACTTGATACTCGCCTCTGTAAACAAGAGAATTATTCTGCAGAAACAAATCGTTAAAAAAAGGACAACAAAACACATAACATGTCTTAAGGGTAATCGAAAGAAAGTTTGAAAAAGAGTGTCAGTATTGTTGTATGCTTTCGTTTTTTGTTTTTTTTTTTTGCAACATATAACTCGAAACCTAAAACTGTGGATTGTCCTGGGTTTGAGATTATACACCCCTCATATTGACTACCTTCTATGTAAAGTATACAATAAAAATATAGTAAAATATTTTTGACAAAACAATGTAATTTCTACGAAATTTTAGAAAACTTCATCTAAAGCACTACTTCCCGTAAACTCAATTGATTTGCTCAATTTTCGCAGCTTTTAAATTTAAAAACAGCAACTTTCAATAATTTCAAATCACCAAAAAATCTCAATTTTTCTGTCAAACCAATGTTTCGTTTCTGCGCTGATGTGCTTTGTATTACAGGATAAGATATTCCCTAAGAATGGCTTAATAACATATAAAAAAACAAACACACACACACAATAATAAACAAAATAAAATGGCCACTTCATCACCTGAGAGATTTAAAACCATATCATTACGAACCAAGCTATCACCACTCCACAGAAAAACCATCAAAAATTGCCACGATTAATACCTAATTTTCCCCTTTTTATGTCCACCAATAATTAACAGGTGAATTTTGAATTATCAAAGACGAAGACACCTTCCTCCCTCACAACGATTACATGGGAGGCAATAAATCATAATTCTAAGGATTTTTCGGTACCCCAAATCTAATCATTTGCTAACAAGCAATAAAAGCGAAAATAAAATCAATGAGCAGCAGAAAATCGTGTCAGTCACCTCCTCAAGCAGCTTCTGCAGACATATTCACCAGGAATTTACTCAAAACAAAAAACAAAGTTAAAAAAAAAAATAGTCACTCAATCTTGAAATTTGTCCGAAAACACTCTCTGCTAAAATGTATAAATTTCACTCAAAGCATGCGCAATACCGAAAATACTTCTCCTCCTATTCAATGCTTGCTACTATAACAATTTGTTGTAAGTAGTTTTTACCTGCCGCTACTCACTTCGTCAGTTCTGCTATTGCTTTCGCAGTGATGGCTGAATCGAGGCATGGTTTTAATGATTTTAAAAGTAAGACTTCAATCTCCATCAGTTTAACTTTAGTTGCATTTCAGCAATAAAATGAATGCTGTGTTCAAGCCAATATAACCATTCCTCCAGCAAGACTTTTACCTTTACGGTTACGGGTAACGACCGAGATTTTAAATTTGTAAAACTCACCAACATGGCAAAAATGAACGGACTACCCCAATATTTTACACATAAACTGAAAGGAGAATCTCACTCATCGTACGGTTCAGTTTAACGATTATGGGAAATTGGGGACTGGGGAACATTGGTTTACGTTTCGTTTTCGTCTTCTTAGATAAGAACTCCGAATGTCCGAAAACTTTGTATAAATGCGACAAGCTCTCCTCCAAATGCTTAGTTTTACTACGGCAAGTCTAGAGTTCGTTTCAGATTTGCTTTGTTCTTGTGACAATCGGCGTTTCGGCGGTGTTGTACGTATGCATCAGGAGTACCCGGAAGACGTTTCGAAAGCGAAATCGGTCGTCGGACTCTTTTGCTTCGAGCAGTGAATTCTTTCTAAATAACGTTTCAATGGAATGGAGAGTTTGTGGTAGTAGAGTGAAGGATTAAGAAAGCTCTGTCACTTAAGTGTGATCACGCCAAGCCAAGTGATTTAAGACTGCTAAACATCTCGTTCGTCGTCTTGATTGGACGCATTTTTTTGCTTTGTGTGGTATATTGGCGCTTTTAATATAGTCAATTGGTTCGCGTTCGTTCATCAGCTGCGATTAATCCTTAGCTTAAGTGTGGAGCTTACCTAGATATATAGTTCTAGTGGTGAATTAGTGTTCTTTTAGTTGTGCTTCTTGTGAGATATATAGATAGATCCATCTTTGAGATAGTGAAAAGAAAAACTCAATCAGTTACGCAGATTTTTGTTAGTTGGTTCCTTTTTTTCTTCTTGATTTAATTCATGTGTCTACAGCCGGCAAACGAATTATGATGAATTTTTATTGCTACCCTCTCTGGCAATTGTCTAATTAATTCATAGGTCCTTGAAAATGTTTTGTATATTAGTTGTTGTGAGTTAATGACTAGATATCTATTGGATATTGCCACAGTGATATTTCTTACCAGTTTTTGTGTGTATGAGTTTGTAGGTGTGTGTGTTTGTGTGTGAGGCAATTAATCATGTAGAAAGAGGGTATAATTCTAATTAAGAGGTGAAGAAGTTCGTTACAAAATTTCAATTTAATAAAACCAGGTGCAAGTGAATAAGTGTGCTAGAATATTTTGCTCTTCCGTACGCACATTCATATATACATATATATATATTGGATTATAACATACATAAATAAACGTACTCCTATTACACCTGAACCTATTGAAGGATTTTAGGCGGCGGCGGCGACGACAGCAGCAACGGCAGGACGACGACGGCAGGATGGAAGTCTTCTTAGTTGGAAGGCACATGTATGTAAACATTGTATACCTACACACATAGAAAAGTTTTCATTAATTTTAATTAGCCTTGTTTTCGGTTAGTTTGCTTCTGTTGCTTTTTTTGTTCCTATTTAATGAACCTATGAATTTGCTTAATGTGAATATTTATCATCCTAAACAGATAAGAAACTATGAGAAGATTTTAAACAAGTTCAATTTACACTGTTTTACAGGTTAATGGAGAATCGTAGTTGCTCGAACAGAAAAGATCTTTTAGATTACCATGATTTCGGTCTCAAATCGCCCCCCCCCCCACCCAAAAAAAAAAAAAAACAAATAATAATAGTTTATACCTAATTGGGGTCTTTTCATATTTAATCGTCAAATACATTACGCAAACAACACCAGGTTCAAGTCTTCGATGAGTTAACTTGGATTGGATTTATTATGGTCCTTCTAGGCTTTGAGTTCTACCTAGTAGAATATATCGGTAAAAATATGTAGGTATTAAAAAACATTTACCCTAGAAATATTGAAGTAATTTTTGTTACTGTTGCTATTAAAGGGCTGGGGGAGGGGAGAGAGAATTTAAAACCGCTCTTATATTTTAAAACGATTTCAAAGAAAGTTAGATTATGGGCACTTTCAACACATTTTTTGAACAACCAAGAAATAAATAATAATTTATCAGAATTATTGCATGGATCCACCCGTATACACCACGATTTATCTTTTTTAAATGCTAAACGCTGATATAGGGGATTGTGGCATTTTTCAACAGACTGTTTTCGACGTAAAGTAGACGGTCCTTTTTTCGTTGCTCTTTTTCTTTATCAAACATTGATTAAATCTTGCCTTTTACACTTCTAAAAAAGATTCTTACATTCTCTTGAGCATTAAGTTGTAATTTTCATCCGATTAGCAAGAGGCGGATGGGGTCAGTTGGACGGAGCTAGCCTGGGAAAATGATGATCGACGGCCTCATAAATTGTATTTACCTCTCAATACTGGCCGGCCTAGAAATTTGTAAGCTTTCGTCATAATAATAAATATAAAATACGATATTAAGCGAAGTTCTCACTTTAATACTTGTATCGGGATTTGTATGATGCACAAGTATATTCGAAAAATCGCAATACAACTGCTCATACAAATGCTGATACATTTTGTATATTATGTTTATTTTATTCGTGATTTGACTTTTCGCGATACTTTTGCGTTTCGTTCTGAAGTGCCGTTTATTGTAAGTTTAGTTTTGTATTGCAATTGATTGGTTAAATTGACCTCACATATAAGAACTCAGTTGAAATTCTGAGTATGAATTATATGAGACGAAATACTAAGTATTTACTTTGTATGCAGCAGTTTAGCCCTAAGCAGGACTAGACAAATTCTTACAGAATAATCAAAAAGACCTTTCGTAGAACAGTCGTACTGAAGAGTATTAAGTTCTTGCTGATACGAAACGCCGTTTGCACTTTTATCAACAACAATTTTTATCTTATCAATTTTTTAAATTGATAACATTTTCCTACGAGCAGTCTTCTTGATTTTTCTGTACAAAAGAAAAGACCCTACTTCATATAGAAAAAAAATAAATAAAAAAATAAAACTGATATTTGGGATGGTAGGTCAAAAGAATATAAAGATTTTAATAAACAATTGCACTTTTATATACTCAATGCATATGACTCAAAGATACAAAAGAATTTTAATATAAAGGGTAGCTGATCGGCTGGTGATATAGAATTTTTAAAACTTATGTCTTTTCATTACTATAAATGGCGCCACATAGTTCAAAATCAACTCTATTCATTTTCACATGATTTTTAAAATAGCTGCTACCTTCCAAAGTTAACTCATTTATAAGCGTATTATATGATGCCCCATGTATTTCACGTTTTTTAAAAAATTCACGCTGCCACCACTTTTTTTTTTATCATTGCGCTTAAAAAAAAGCAAACCTTTCGTATCTGATTACATTTTATTTCTGAGCGGCAGAAAATAACTTAGTATATCGACAAGTGACTCTCTAATGTGAATAGAAGCCAACAATTTTCTGAATATATACAAGCCGAAAAATGTGGTCAATATAAGTACAGGTACCGATACAATTGCCGTTACAAATCCCGATATTATGTGTAAACGTACCTTTAGTTTTGTTTTTGTTTTTTTTAAGAATGTTAAAACGGGTGACATTTTAGAAAAAAAAACTATGGTCATTGTTTAAAAATTTATAATTCAAGAAATTTTTTTTTCCAAAATATTCAGGCCTTTATAGACGAAGAAAATTCTTTTTCTTAAACCCACAATACGATCTTAACTTGACAAATTAACAATTTACTCACAACGTTAAAGGCCAATTAACACCGCCGCGATAGCGATTGTGAAAAGGTAGCGATAGCGATAACGAAGCGATAGCGATATATCGCTAGATGTTGTTTTCAATGTAAACACTCACCCCAACTCGATGGATCACAGTCATCTATCGCGAGCTGTAAGATCAAAGGGGATTCAAGTGAGTGTTGAAAAATGAATTAAAATCATATAAAGGAATATCCAGTTTTATATGATCTGAATTTAAAACATTATAAAAATAGTAGAAAAAAGGAAAATGTGGGGGTTGATATTGCCAAGGAGTTGAATACATGTTGGGTTAGTTTAAGAGTATAGGTGACTTGGGCCACTGCGACCCTGGGGATACCACGATTAGAGTTGATTTATTGTATTCTTGCCTAGAGACTAAATCTAGCCTACAATACAAGTGGGAAGTGTTAAACGAAGTAAGGTTATATCTAGTGTAAGTACAAAAACGTTGTTGGATTTGGAAAATTTCTCCCGTTGTTCTTATTCCATTAACTTTAAAATTTATCAACCCCCCACCTATCCAATTTTTTATTAAGAAGGCTCTAAATGTTGAGCGTAATAATTATCGTTCTCATTTGTGGTTTGTAAAAAAATATTAAGAGGATATGGGACTTGAACAATTTTAATAGTTGTTTCAACCTGTGTTGCAGTAGGATTAACAAAAATTCTCAATTTTGCGGCAAAATTCCAAACGCGTTTTCAATTATCTACTTATTATAAGGCTGTGTAAATTTAATTATTGTACTGATCTCTCTGAGATACATTGATCAGGCAAACAATTGGTGGTATTCTTCGAAAAAACCGCCGGGCTTGCCAGCTGCCACAATTATTATTTTTTTATAGAATTGATATGACTTATGACCGGGTATAATTTTATTCTTGTTCAAGAAGACTATTTTTTTGGATTCTCTCGCACAACAGCAAAAACGAAAAGATTTATTTTTTATTTCATCACACACACACCAAAATAACAAATTAGAATTTTTTCGCTTTTGCTGTTGTGCCGAAGAGTCCAGAGAATAAAAAAACAAAAAAATATTTTTTTCACCAAGAAAAAAATTATACCCCGTAATAAGTCTTAGTAATTCTATAAAAAAAAAATAATAATAGATGCAGCCGGCAAGCCCCTACGAGCCATGGCCCTCGTCGGCATACCGGGAAAACTCCAGAAATTCCCGTGATCCCATTTACCCCTCCGATTGGCTATAGCTTGTAAAATGAGATTTTGAAGGGCAACAATATTTTCTGAACGTGTTTCCATGAAATAGTTTAATTTGTCTGAAGATCAGGTAACCATCTCCGGGAATATCTACTTTTAAAATTAGTAATTGCCTCATATGTTGGTTTATGTAGGCTCTCAGAAAGGACATATATTTCATGACATCATCCATATAATACGTCTTCCTTCTGCCTTAAAGATTTTCACGGTCATTGAAATACATATTCTGGTATAAAGTAACAAAAAGCGATTTCTAGATATAACAGTAGCCTTAAATGTTCTAATCCCTATTAACTTATTTGTTGACCAATAATAATGCAGATTTACTATATCAAATGATGCAATGATTATGCACAAAGATCTTATAACGATAACAATTTCATTAGTATCAGGTAACCTCTAATTTCTTTATATTAGCAAAACATCATTGAAAAAACATCTATTTCAGTAGAAGAGCGATCTAAGTATGTTCATATACTCGTATATACATATTGACAGTAACATGGTTTGCTATTTTCTGATAAAGCAAAGATAATCGTCGTTGAAAATTATGTGGGTTTGATATTGTTAAGAGGAGATGTATAATTATCCGATGGTGTGAAGCATAAATGTCTACTTTTTTTTTAATTATATTTTCATTCTCTTTCTTGTTCACCTACAATTTGCTCGAGAATTTGAAGAAATATCAGAATTTTATGGCTGATATTCAAAACCACCGTTTGGAAATTGTTCTTTATCTGATTTTATTCCAGAAATGTTTCGCTAAATATTTCAAGTTGTGCTCTTTCAGTTTTATTTTTTTTAGAATAGGCATTATGTTCGTTAAGTGAAGGGATACACATAGGTATGTTCCAAAATGATTTTATTTATTAATATCAGTATTCCGTACACTAACTAACCTTTATTCATATCCTGATAAATCCTCACCACATTCATTAATAGAAACAGAACTTTATACAACTTCCTGATATCATGTCTAACATTTGAGACAAATTTTACTTAGCTACTAGTGCAGTTTACTGCATGTATGTGTATATGAATAACTCTTAAAAACCATATACAGTTCTTAATTATCAAATTATATACTCAACGTGGTTTTTTGCATAATTTATAAATACAAAAAAATAATCGTTACTTAATCTTAAGGCTTTCTGTTGTAGAGCTCATAAGGGTGATAAGTAATTGAGACCCTCTCATATTTTCCCTCGATCTCCTCCTCTTAATCCATCTTATATTTTCTTTCCATCTTCACCACATCTCTCCCCATTACTTTTTTCCAACTCTATTTATCCTTCACCGCTCAACCTTCTACATCGTATATTCATTTTCCAGCTTATCCTGCTCTCATCCAGATATCACCGCAATTCCTAGCCCCAAAAATTTGCACCATACTTCTCAACTTCAACCACACCATTCCATTTCCAATTCAACCGTCCATCTCCACCCCCCTCTCTCATTTTCACTCTCAACCCTTCCACCACACTTCCTTCCTCTTTCGACCCGTCCACCAGATTTCCTCCCTCTTTCGACCACTCCACACACCACATATATTTTTCTTTATTTTTAGTTGGATATAATTCGATAATAAGTACCTACTGTGACAACGTTTTATACTTTTCTTATAATATTTCACATAATTTTTGGTTTTTTGTGGGACATATATGACTCATTAGGTGCGAAAGAGTTAACACGGAATTTCTAGCAGACGTAGCACACAACCGAATTCAGTAAACTGTTTATTGAATTTCGATCCAGAGGTGCAAATATGAACTACAACAGCATAATGATTTCCAACAAAGGACTTGAGATATTTCAGAAATATCTAAACGTTTGCCAGAACTTAGTTGAAATTAGAAAAATGTTCAAATTCAAGCAAAGTGGTTGTGAGCTAAGTAAAGTCTGCCAAATTTTCAAAAATAATAATAACATCCGGTTAATTTTTCAACCCGAAAATTGTGTGAAACTGTGTTGATTAAGTAAATTAGTACACTTTAAAACAAACATGCACACATTCACATACATACACTTTTCGGTACTTGCCTTTTCTCGAAATATCCTTAAAAGAGCTCAAAATATTTTTTTCTTATTTTGTAAAAAAACTTTTCCATGAAAAGTTTTCTATAAAATTAAAATCAAACTTCCTACGAGGATAATGAGGAAACTTTGAAGGAATATTTTACCTTTATTTAGTATTGTGCTTGGAGGTGTAAACTGATCCCTTGATAATTATATTTCGTCCTTTTTTAATTGATTTCGTTGGATATTAAAGAGGTATCGCCTTACCTTCGTGTACTACTTACGTTCGCTAAGAGTAACCCAACATGATATGTACAAATTTTGCGTCGGTTTTGCGTTTTCCTTTTTTATGTTTGGTTTATTTTCCCCTTCTTTCACATTCGAGGTTAAAGACCTAAAAATTTTTAGGCAACTTTTGATTTTATAGATATCAAATTACTGATGTAGTGGATTTGAAGTTAGGTTTAATAATAATTATTTGTCTTCATATCATCAAGTATACCAATGTACAGTGGATATATAATTGTTGTCATAATTAAAAAAAGCATTGTAGGAGTCGTTATTTTTGTCATTTAGATGGGTGACTATTGTGAAATAATCTCAATTTCTGATCACGTGATCAGTACTGGATATCTCCTTATATATTTTTTGGAATTTATACTAAATTGGATTCGTAGATGTTGGTAATCTATCTTTTGCGAAAGAAACTTTCCTCAGTTTTCTTACTGAATTTATAAATTTTTTTTTCTCTTGTATGTCACAAGATTTAAATTTAAGACAGAAATGATCCAATTTCTCAGATAATTAGCTAATTTTAAAGAGCTAATTTAAGGATAGAGTATATAATGTCCTACTGCCAGAACGGAATAGACTTGTGTGAAGACTTTGGAAATTGTCCCATATGAGGACTTCATATTCTATTAGCAGGTTTCCAATATACATGAAGATTTGAGCATTCAGCGTATTCTAACAGTGTGTCGAAAAAGCAATACGGCGGGATATGCAATTTTAACGATTTTATTTGAATAAACACGAAATTAATCTATAGCAAATTTATTACAAGTTTTATAAAACAATTGATTGATTGATGACACATTTGGATTTTGAGTTGCCCAAGGCTCAGTGATTTTAAACATCCTCCGGCCGTGCAATGTTTGATTCGTTATACTTCTATGATGTCTGATCTCACAAGATCGTATTTTTCCATCACGCCCAGGAAATCTTATCTCAATCAATGCAAGTTTTCAAAAAACTTGAGGAGTAAACTGTTCGTGAACGGGGATAACGTCACCTTCCTTTAAACTAGAAGAAAATACCCTTTTTATGTAATCAGTTGAACGTAGGTGTTGGAGTATACTGTGTTTCACAGCGTTTCCAAAAAAATATTACAAGATGAAAAAGCGCTTTCCATTTATCCCGGATAACAGAAACTTCGCAGCCTCAAGTAGCGAAGGACATGAGTGAAGGAAACGCTTCTAATAAAAAATGCGACGAGGTTAAAGGAGTTAAATCCAAGGGGTCATCACTAAAGTATGATAAGGGCCGGACGTTAATGATTGATTCAGTTTCCACAAGCAGAGTTTGAAGTTGCTTGATAGATAAGACAGCTCGTCCAATAGTTAATCGCAACATTTCTTTAACACTTCGAATTAGACGCTCCCGCATACTTTTCCACCATGGAGCATGCTCTACAGTAAACTGCTAGGAAATTCCGTGACTCACTGCGTAACATTGAAGATTTTCAGAATTTATACTATTTCCAAGAGCTCTTAACTCCAGTGAAGCTCGCTAAAATGTTTTGGCATTATTTGAGATAATGAGCTTAGATATCCCGCGGCGTGAAATGGAACGACGTAGATCATGCAAGCAGCACTCCGCACTTGAACTGGGAATAATCTCTAGATGAACGGTTTGAAGTACGGAGCAAGTTAGTAGCATTACATAAGTTTTTGTGGTATTGTTTTCAGTCTGGATAGTCTTCACATACAATAGCCCTGCGAAATCTATACCACCTGTCTCGAAAGGTTTAGAAGCAAACAACCTACATTTCGGTAATGGAGCAAAAGGCTGTGAGGCTGCTTTGCCACGAAGACGCTTACATATACTACAAATTGATATAAGTAATAGTTTTTACCAGCTGACATATTTGAGGAATCCAAAATCGCTGTCGAAGAGCTGCAAGAGTAACATTACTTCTTTAATGTATGACACGTTGAAAAACATCCATTACAATAAGTTTATAGAAATACGATGATTTCGGTAGAATAGTTGGAAATGTGGTTTCTAAATCAGTATCAAGGAGCTGAAGACAACTTCCCACTAATAATAAGCCGACGAAGCTACTGCTGAATCCTCTAGGCATTATAGCAAAGTAGAGCTGTGAATTCTTGCATCAAGAGAATGTCAATTACTTTCTCCATCTGATAACCACGGCGACCTTGGAAATATAAATTGCATTCTATCAATCGTTTTCTTGAAACTCCCCTACTCAACAGGTCAACATGCTTCTGATCACCAGGGAAATGTTTCCAAATAGTAGGATTAGAAAGTTCTTTAATCTCATCAATGAGTTGCAACATATGACTTCCAGCGTCTGGAATCAGCGCTGATCCAATGAAGAAGGGCAATATGAGAGTCAGACCAGAAAAGTACAGCATCAATATTTAGGTTAACACGTTCAACTAAATATTTTCCTCAATGGGCAGCAATTAAAGCAGCGGTGAGTTCGATCTTGGACAGTGACAAACCTTTATTTCCATCTTCTTTTAGAGGAGCAACTCGGTTCTTTGAGCACAAATACTGGGCACGTACTTCCCCGTTTTCATATACACTTTTAATTTAGGCAAAAGTTCCCTCAGAATGTGCATATCAGCGCAGCAATTGTTCCAATCCTTAAGCAAATTGTTGGGTAAAATCTCGTCTCACTTAAATTTTTTTTTGCCAAGTTTCTTGAAATAATATTTTAAATTTAATAATAATTGGCGAAAAAATACGTAAAGGGTAAAAAATGCTTGAAAATAACTGGAGCACATTCCTCTTTGTACCACTCGTCATCACTCAAGGCAGGAACTTATCTATCTGCTTGAAATCAATTGATCAGTTAAAATGCAACGTGCGTTTGTTATGATTTTTGATTTTTTAATAATCGAATTTCCTTGTGTTTATTTGACTGATAATGGCGCATTTTTACCTACAAAATCCTGCCAGTAGGACTATATATATACTGAATTTGTTCCGTCAAATTGACCACGTAACATAGTACCGGAAGTTCGAAATGGTACTAGTTGAAGGACAATGCTGCTTTCGGAGGTACATCCTGTCAGCATGCCACGATCCCTTGTGCAAAGCTCCTTTCAGAAGTGTTTTATGCAAGACCAGCGTCTGCACGTTCTATTTACACTAACAATTTTCTTAAACCAATTTTGTTTCATGGGAGATTTTCAATATTTTTATTTTCGAAGATAAATTTGACATTTTGGAAAATATTCATTTTAATTTTTCCAATTTTTACAATTTTTCCAAATAATCCAGAACCGTGCATCGACGCATAATGGGTATAGTCCCAAAATCGCAAATATTAAACTATTTAAAATGATTGTGGAGCCTCGAAAGAAAATGATAATTGCCAAAACTACTCTCAATAAATTTTTTCCTGAAAATAAAATCAAATAAAAAAATTTAGAGCACTCTTCTCACTGTGTCGTTGTAGTCTCGGATAGCGCTTAAAGCGGATCCTAAATGCTTAAGGATTATTAGAATAAAAAATTTGACTCGAATTTTCCAGCAAATACTTGAAACCATTTATACGGCATGAAGGATTGTAAGAAAACACTTCTTGGAAAATTCGAAAATCAAACATGTTATAGATTATGTGCCGGGAATTTTTATTTGAGATTTTTGTACCAAACCCATAATAAAGATAACTAGAAAAAAAATTAAAAAATCGAAAAAACAAATGATTAATGAAGAAAATATGAAATGTTTTTTTTACATTGTCAATTGCTGGTTTTTGTTAATTTTTGATTCTGTCAATTGTGCCTACCACACATGGGCGGATCCAGACATTTGCTCTAGGTGGGAGGGAGGTACAATAAGAAAAATTTAAAATTAGAATTGAAAATAAGAAACAAATCAATTGTTTATATTGTAAGTCAAGTTAAATATTCGATGATGTTATTAAAGTCTTTCAAAATTATTCAAACAAGATTTTCTGTGAAGTCAGAGCTACTTTTTGGCAGTCACCGAGAGCATAATTTAACTAATTTAATCTATGGTCGGGCACTGGAGCTAAAAGTATCTGTAGTAAATTTATGTAAACTATGGAAAATTGAAATGCAGCCATTCCTTTGCAATACTTCTTCAAACACATTTCTGACGCAAGCTATCTTTATTCATTACAAATGAAGGCCTCTTTAGCAAGTATAATTAGGAAAGAATACATATAAGTATGGATATTGTTACGAGATATATTTACATTAAATAATGAGCGACAAGATAACAGGTACTTTTCAAAATTCTGTGGTGGTGTAGCGTCATTTGGAATATAAAGTGGGAAACACAATTCGACGGTCATCGTGCTGCTAAATATCAAAACGGTTTTGCGTAAAACGGGGTTAAGTTAAAAAAAAATCGAGTGCAGTATTTCGTGGAAAGTTTGGTCAGTTAGTCATCATTTCCCATTATTCCTTTATAGGTGTATAGTGTTACCATGATGTTAAGGGGAAATATACTAAAATCCCTCCGAAAAGACTCATTTTCGTCTTTCATAACTCAACGTCCGCTATGAGCTCCTAAAGTTTGCACCATCAGTTGTTGACCGCCCTGCATAGCTGTCTCTTTCCGTTTCATCATGAAAATTTCATTAGCATCCAGATATCACCGGAGTTCTTTTATTTAATATGATAAAAGTTATATATAATATAATACCAAGTATTATACACTCTTATCTTGTCATACTGCTGGTTTTTTTTCACATAAAGCTAGCTTGCAATTCGTTCAAACACCATAATTTCCTGGGCTGGGATGCAATTTGTTGCAAAAATTAAAGGCAAAGCTTTTAATTTTTTTTTTTTCAAACCGGCACTTAAAGAAATTAACGAGGAATGCTAATTAGGTGGGGATAATATGTGAATGTATAATCCTATTTGCTTTAAATTAAATATTTGCAAGAAAACTGATTCTGATATTAATTACCCCGGCTATGATGATTTGCCCAAAATACTAACTAGTTTTGCATTGATACACATTAATACAAATGCAAAAATGTTTGTTGTACTAAAAACTCCTTAACAGTTTAATTTTAAACTAATAAATGTAAAAAATAACTTTTAAAACAACTTTGCTTCAAAATCCTCGCTAAAAATATAAAATAATTTCTCCCTTCACTTAATGAGTACATCACAAAAGTTATCTAGAGTTTCCGCCTTTATTTTGCATTTAATTAAATTTTGAAATCATATAACATTAGTGTATAAAATTTAAAATTTTCAAGGTACACAAAGAGAGCAAAGTCAAAGCAAAGTAATTTAATTAAGAATTTTGCTAAACATTAGGAGCTCCAAATGTCAAATTCGGGAATTGTTATTCAATGTTAAAATTTTTGTTTTTCTTTGTGTACCTTGAAAATTTTTAAATTTACACGCAAATCTTATATACTTAATTTAAAAAGTTAATTAAATGTAAAATGAAGGGAAACTCTAGAAAACTTTTAAGATGTACTCATTAAGTGAAGGAAGAAATTATTTTCTATTTTTTAAGTGTGGATTTAGAAGCAGTCTTTTTTAAAAGATTTTTTTCCTATTCTCTATTTCATTTGATTAGAGTATCAATTTTAAGAGAACAAATGTTGATTCATTAGAGCTCTGAAGTGAGCAATCGCCCCGATCGCCCCTACTGTATCTGCCATTGACCGCATTGCTTGATTCCATTACATGATTTTGTCTTGTGATTTTGAATGTAGAGATTCTCTGCTTGGAGATTGTAATTTCAAGATTTTGACTTCAGAATTTTTTATTTGTGAAAAATTTGTCAAATTTCTATTTCATTACTATTGGAAATCAATAAAAACAACATGGTATGAAGCGAACACTACGTAAGCTACTTTCCATCTACATATGTATGAAGATTACCCTTAGTTTTGTTACAAAATAAAGCACTTGAAAAAAGTCTCCACGAGTGCGAAATGTCTGAGTCCCGCCTGAAATATACATTGTTATATTCTACGTATTATATGAGGATCGTGATACTATATCCAGACTAATTTGGAAAATTTCTTGTCCTTTTTGTTTTTTTTTTATGGTGAACGACATAGTAAACCATCTAAATTCAATCTATTCTCCTTACCTTGGAGGCGAATCCAGTTCTTCGTTTTCATAAATGAAAATATAAAAATTCCAAATCCAATTTTTTTTTGTTATTTTTTTTTTTACAAATTGCTCATAACCTGAAAGCCCAAAATGCATTTTATCCTATATCCCATAGAAATGGATTTATTATTGTTATACTCAGTTATAGTCCACCTAGAAATGCAATTCGAATTAATACCGTTATGGCATTTAGTTAATCCTCAGGCTAGAAAAAATGTTTGGAAAAATAAAATATTATTTTCATGGTGGAATAATTTATTGATTACGACGAACAATAGGGCGGATACCCATAAATTTTCAATAAATCCGAGAGAGAGAAAAAAAAAACAGGCCGGGAAGGTAAAATAAGCAATCGGATTGACTATACTAGTATAGTTAGGGAGGATATGAATTTATTTTAGCCACATATGTTGAGCTATATCTACGTATTCCGGTTGAGAAACAAAGTAAAATAAATCCAATATTTATTACATCCTATGTTAGTTGGAGCACTACCGCAAATAACACTATAGACTAGACCTAGCCTAGCATATCCTTTACGAAGTGGTATTAATTGCGCTTTTGGCAATAAACTCAAATCGATAGAAGAAATTTACTTGAAAAATATTTGGTGTTGAAATTTATATACTCGTTTATATTTACATATGTTTATATGAGTGGGTGTATATGGAAGTAGATGATATGTATACAGAGACATTGAATAATTTTTTGAATATTGTAAAAACCATGTTATTGATTTGAAATTAACTTCTTATGAATTTTTTTTTTATATCGTTTAGGGATCCGTATAAAAGGGTTCCAAGAGAATGTTCTACAATTGAGGGCTCAAAAGCACTTTTCACACTTTTGAGATATAATACTTTAAAGTTGGTTGGATATCCTAAATTCTGTGTAAAGTCTTAATTTTGTGTAATTATATACTAAAAATAAGCCGGATATCTTAATAACATTTTCTTGTGGTTAAAATAATGCTGGATTGTTTTCGGTTTAGTAAAAAAGTAATAATTTAATCCTTTACAAGCACTTATACCCCTTTTCCTGTAAAAGGTGTACTTGTATCCCTATGCCTTTATAGGTTTTATTCAAATATAAATACGAATATTTAGTATTTTAACAAATTAGTTATTTAAAACAAGTACAACAGAAAAAAAAAAACAAATCCAAAGGAAAATATATCTCAAACTTTTAAACTTCAGAAAAAAAAAAATTAATTCAATATTGAGTGTGTAAAATGTTCATCTTCTCTTTTTGTTCTTATCAATAGAATTAATCAAGACAGAATCTAAGATATTATCGGTTTCACTGATCGATCCATCTGATGGGTTTCCTACCGCGTTGTTTTCACTTCTTACCGCCCAATTTATGTGGAAGGGACTTGAAGAATTGGTGGTGAATTGGAGGTATAAATGGAAGGAAATTCATTAGATTCTTGTACTTAGCTAATTTAATTTTTATAGCCCTTTCGTACAGTGGAGTCAGTTCAACATGGCCTGCTCTGCTAGGTATTTTTTTCATGTCAATCCTTTCAACTGGAATTTATGAATATATTGTTTCTTTATAGAATAATGAGATAGGTGTAGACTTCATAATGCAGCCACTGCATTTGACGTATGTCTGACATATTATCTCTCATATGCACTGTCATTGGTTGAATTGATTTAAAGTCCCCTTCTTTAACCTATCTACCGTAAATTTCCTACTGGATTTCGATTCAATGGTACACCAGTCATCAGGAACAAAAACATTTGAACATTTCTTTTTGGCCTTTGACTACGTAATAGCACTGAATAATATTTTTATTTTTGTTTTGTATGCCAGAATTATCGCTAAAGGCATCAATGTGGGTAATTGTGAATGGAAGGTTAATGATAAACCGCAGGAGACATGATATAATTTTCTGAAAGCCTCTTGACGTTTCATTTTCCGGCCACATGAACATGATTTCTGATCCGGACACTAGGTTGTGAATTCCGAAATTATATGGCTACCATTGTCTCAGATAATAGACTTTATCACGAGTTAAAAAAGGGGTTGGTAGTGTCCTATGCAAATCAAAACAAAACGCTATACGATCTGATGACTTGCCCGCTAGCACTTTAGCGTTTTTCTTAGCTACTCTCGCAGCATCAGCTTTCCGAAAGTGTAACTCCCTTAATGTAGCTGGACCTTTTTTAATATTTTCAGAAATTGCATTTTATTATTATATTTGTCGTCTCAACTGTATTAAGGCAATAGAGTGGTCGACGGCAGACGGCCACTGCAGATTCCTATGTAATACACGATCCATAAAACGTTCATGGAGAAAACTGATCCTATTACTGCAATAGTTATTGGCCGTCGAAACTGTGTTTAAGCCTTAAGGTAAACAGTAAAGGGGTTTAAAAGTACTTGTACCTTTTTGCCTCTGATTAAAAACGCATGCTTGAAAGTCCTTAAAATAACGGCTGCTATAAAACAACACAGGATAGGAATTTAGTGATATATCTTTATCACAAACATTTTGGGTATATCTAGTTTGCATGTATACACTTATCTTAACTTTTAACAATATGTTATGTATCCCTCTGCTTTTGAGCCCCTCAATTATATTCTGGAACATTTCGCTAAATAAATTATGGTCAGCAATTAGCTAATTATTAGCACATGCACAGTAAACATGACCTCTGTTTTCATTTTTTTTTTGCAAAAACAAAAAAGAAATCTGATGGCTTTTTCTTTAGAAACATTAAACTTTATCCATCAACATTTGTCCACAATAGCCTCTACTAAAAAAAAAAGTTGCTATCCATCAGTAGCTCGGAAAAAAACCTTAATAGTTTGTTCGCCTTTCGCTGTATCGACTATGATGAGTTTATCGGGGCTCTATACTCTATTAAATCGAATGCTGCTGAACCGGACAACGTCTCGGCAAGATTTGTTAAGATCTTAATGCCTTACATTGGTCAACACATACTGTATGTATTTAACTCTTGCTTGAATCACTCTGTTTTTCCATGAATATGGAAATTAGTTACAGTATTCGTTTTTCCGAAGAGCAAGATGGTTAGTAGTTTCCATTAGAATTCTGTGTTTTTATTCTAAACTTCTTGAAAAGGTCATCTGCAATCAGATCGGATCTGAGAAGAAACATGGATAATTAAGAGGTCGGACTCATTGTCAGGCTAAATTTCTTAAAGGCCTTTGACGTTATTAAAACAGCCTTGAATAACTGTACACAAGTTGATTCTATACATACTGAATTTACTAAGGTATTTGATAAAGTGCAACATAAAAGAATATTAGTAAAGATGTGATGCTTAGGGTTTTATGAGAATTTTATATTAAATGTATGTTTTCGTACTTAACCGGTAGAGATAGTGTCGTAGTTTTGAATGGGTTTCAATCTATACCTTTTAAACAAATATAAGGAGTCCCACAAGGTACAATTTTTGGTCCGTTCATATTTACAATATGTATTAATGATTTGCCTGAAAGTATTGAATCGCAGTGCCTTTTTTATATAGGTGATACGAACATTTTTCGGGTGATAAATACTAATAAGATTAAAAAATGGTGCGATGAAAACTTCCTATCTCTTAATATTACCAGTTGTAAATTTATATCATTCTGTAGAAAACGGGAGAGACTTCAATTTGAATACTCAATAAATAATGCCGCGTTGTCTTTGGTGCATGAAATTAAAGATCTTGTTGTTATTTTTGACGATAAATTATTATTATCTTCTTATGTTAATTATATAACAGCTAGGGCTTTCAAGGTCCCAGGATTCTTATTTAGACCATGTAAATCCTTCAGATCTTCTAATTCGCACATAACTATTTTTAACTCCATTGTAAGAAACATTATGGAATATACCTCGCCAGTATGGAATCCGTTTTATTCTACATATATAATTGAATTAGAACTACCGTTAAGGCGTTTCACTAGATATATATAACTATGGCACCCATTCTGAATACCCTCAATGATTAAGTAGTTTCTCAATGAGTATACTTCAAAATCGCAGACTTATTTTAGATGAAATATTTTTTTATAAGATTACTAGCAACCTGGTGGACTGTCGTTTAATGTTCCATCTCGTCTATCGCGTAATTTCAACACTATTAATCTCCCATTTGCAAGATCTAATTTAAGAAATAAATCACCAATTTTCCGTGTCCAAAAAAATCATAACAGTTTCTTTAATAATGTCGATTTGTTTAATAATAACAACCTCACTTGTTTCAAGCAAATAATAAAAAAAAAAGTTTCACACAAAATTTTTTTTTCCTTTCTTTTTTTTTTCTCTCGAAAGTAATTTATAATAAATAAATAAAAATAAATAAATAGCGTTAACCATCCAATTCTACTAAATTAACTGAATTCAATTTTTAGTTTCTCAACCTCAGCAATTAATTTATGAATCTGATTTGCACTCTGATATGTTACCATATACCACTATGGGGTACCTCAGGGATCTGTCCTAGATCCCTTATAGTTTCGTATGTTTAAAAATGATTTACCCAATATCATTCTCGATGTTGACATCCAAATGCATGCTAAAGATATTTAGTTATACTACAACAGGCCTATTGGGCTTATGGAGGACTGTATGGCTCGGATAAATGATGATTTGGTCGCTAAAGAATCAACTTTCACTAATCCTGGAAAATCTAAATGTCTTGTATTAGGTATACCAAAGTATACTGGATTAGTATCCACCCCGTCAGTATTACTTGCAGAACAAGCGCTAGCGATTGTAGAAATCATTACCAATATCGGTGTAAAGATGAACTCTAGATTGAAGTGCTGCTATCATATTACGGTGGTTTATGGCGACTGTGGCTGTCAGCTTAAGTACTATGTACAAGCATTAAGATGAAACTGATCAAGACTCTAATTTTATCATACTTGTCTCATGATAGTTTAATCTATTCTAAGTTAAACTCTGTCCTCGAAGGTTCGATCATGTTTCCCAATTCAAGGCTATGATACATGGTTGCTCTCTAGAGGCACATCTTACATGTACCTCAATCACTATTATTCCTCAATAGAGTCATACGTCGTGGTAAATCAACCTACCTAACTGACAAGATTCAGTTTCTGTAGCAGTCGTCACGGCATAATAACATTTTGATTCTACGACATAACAGGTGAGTTAAGGGGATTGTCTTACTTTATGCAAATAGCGTCAGTTTAGAACAATTTGCCACACAATGTGCAGAGTGTGCTTTTGGAAGTTTTAAGAATTTACTTCACTTCGTTAATTTTTCTTCTTTCTTTTTTATCGTATTTTTTTTTATATCTAATGGACTCATATTATTTTCTTTTTGTAACCTTATTATTTAACATGTATGTACATTTAAAAGATTGTAATCTTGCGTACCTATGTTACCAGCTTTTAAATAAATTGAATGGAATTTAATTAAATTACCCAAAAAGGGATTATAATTTTCGGTCAGTTACGTTGGGTGGTTATATTTATTAACGTTAAATCTGGTTCAATTTATAATATGTCAAACATTATCGAATCGAACCTGTCTGTTGTTACATCAACCACATCTGGTATGTATTGCACGAAACTATAAGAACTTGTACCAGAAACGATTTTCTACAAAGTGTAGAAAAAGTTTGTCGCACAAAATTAGAAAATTGTGAATCGATTTACAACTCCTACGGGTGGGTTTTATAGGAGAGAAATTTCGATTTCTCTTTGTTTCTGTTGTAGTTACAAAGCTATAAGCGTAGCTTTAATAAAAGCTAGACTTGTAGAATTCATAGAAAAAGTATTTAGGCGAATTTGTTAAATTTTTACTTATCAGTTCGTAATCGCAATTATTGCTAGAATTGGTGGAAGGAAAAATAAATGCGAGAAAAAAATTTATGGCGGAAGAAAAACAAATGACAAAATATTTATTGGGTTTTCTATGTTTACTGCATATAACCATGACTAATACCGTAAACAAACTGTGTCCATAATGACTTAATTTGAAATTTAGTCATTTCCAAGAAAACAAGATGTGACAGACTATGAATGAAAATTATTTCATTTGGAATGTCTTTGACAGTTCCTCAATGTGAGTAAAAATCATAGCAGAGTTTAATAATTTAATTAAATGCTAATTAAGAAAATTTGAGAGAATTTACTGTAGTTATAAAGTATTTAGTAGAAGACAGTTTTTGCTGTTGAAAGAGACCAAAAAAAGAAGAAAGTAGAAGAGAAATTTCTTTCATGATCAGTTGATGACCGTCACTAACTTTATTTGAAAAACTTTCCACTTTCCCATAAATTCAGCTCATTTTAATGACGGTAGGCGGAACTGTCATTGAAATTTCACTAAATGGAGTAAAATGTGGTCCATTTGAAAATGAAGCGAATTAATGCAAATGGATCCTTGATAGACTTCATTTGTGTGACACACTCCACATTTGACACAATTTAATTAAAACCGGCCACATGCGAGTCGGATTCGCGCAGGAAGAGTTCCGTACCATCGTACAAAATTTAATACTATGTACTTTTTATTTATTTTTTCACATGAGAGTAGCCATCATGTCATTTAAAAAAAAATGCCTCCTTATGATTACAATAATGAATGAGAATAAAACGATGGAAATAACGGCGAAAATATCATGTTTCTTGGGGCCTCCTTTAATTTTTAATTTAATTTTATTTTTATTATTTGTTGTTATATCGCCAATAGAAATACACAGTCTGTGAAAATTTCAACTGTCTTCCTATTACGGTTCATGAGATACAACCTGATGACGGACGGGCGGACAGACAGCGAAGTCTTAGTAATAGGATTCTCGTTGTTACCCTTTGGGTACGGAACCCTAAAAATTAACTCATTATGGAGACAGTCTGTCTGGGGTATAAGATCCACACAAAACTTCGGCATTTAACAATATTCAATCTAAGAAGGTTATTTTTGATATCGATTAGCTAACCGTCGAAGTTTTTCTTGGGAACTGCACCATGAGGAGGATGCTTAAACTATATAAGTTTTTTTGTTTGGTGTTTTTATGGCTGGTCGATATACCCTAAGTCCGAACGCCGAGGTGCCAAATGGTAACTTCTATGATCTTTAACTGTATTATGCTTATGATACACATAGGGTAAATTTAACTCTGTATTTGTTTCAGGGTAATTGAATTACCTAGTTAATTGGAGACCCCTGATACACACATAAATCGGAGTCATTTGAACGGTAACGGGCATGCCTGACATTTAGTATGGATGTATAATTGTAGGTCTGTTCGTGTACTAGCTTGAAAGCACAAACTTGTAAAACTTTTTGTAAGTTTTTACTCGAAGGCGTTTGCGTACTTTGCGAGTAGTACGCTTAATTTCCCTCTCTATCATACAGGTTGACGTTTTTAATATTTTTACTTGAAAAAAAAAGTACCCAAACAAACCTTGCATTAATGCAAGCGAAGCATTAGCAGATGATGCAGATGATAATTTTTGATTTGTCGCTTTTCTTTTTTACTTCGGTTTTAGTTTGTCACTGCTTTCGCTGAATATGGGCTTACACATATTTTATATTTCTAGTTACTCCAGTTGGCGCTCTTATCAGGGTAATTGTAATTTCCCAGCAGTTTTTGTTTTTCAGGATATTTGTCAGAATACTCAGGGTATTTGATGATACACACGTAGGAAATGCAGGTTAATTTAATTAACTAGTTAAATTTACCCTATGTGCATCACAGGTATAACAATGTTAAAAGCTGTAAAAGATTTCTAAAATGACGTACACATGTAATGTATGTGTCTGTATCTACTAACTACTATAAATACGTTTTTATTTTTGAGATTGTCGGATGAAGTTTCATTTAAATCCACTCATACTTATTATAGCTGTTTCACATCATGTTTTATTTAAAGTGTGTTGCGTTGTAAAAGGTGTATTTTATTACAACGTACTAATGTTTAAAAAGACGTAAGTTAACTGAATATTCCAATACAACATCAACTTCACACCGTACTCTATTAGTGATCTGATCCATTTGCTTCCTGTAATTAAAATAATCATCGACTTGGGGGTTAAAAAGGTATTTCCCTGCATTCAAGGTAATTAATTAGCATACAATTACAATGAATCACAAATATTTATAGTATATAATTGTAAAATGATATTAGTTTGATTTGCGATTAAAACAAACTGCTAAACCGCTATCATTCAGACAGACAGGTGGAGTGTCATCATTTATTAGAAGTTATAATAAACACAGGTAGACGCCGTGCTACGAGCGAAATATGCAAAATGAGTTAGTCACTTTTTTTTTAAATCGCAGTACCTATCTGATTCAATTTGAAACAAAATGATTTTCTCTTAATTTTTATTGTTAAATTTAATATTGATGATAAATTTTCAAAGTGTATATGAGCGGCACAAAGTCGAGTAGTGATATGTTCAAAAAACTATTATGTACATATTTAGCTCCTGGTGCATAATTCTTTTGATTTGCTGGTTTAATAAATATTATGTGTAGACATAGCCTTTCTGTCAACACTTTTTTTTTTAAATTACCTAGTCAGGATATTTACTTCTACTATATAATAATGTCTATGTAAGTAATCGGTTTCAGATATGCTATGAATTTCGGTATAACTTGAATAGATTTTAATTTAATTGTTATTAACTTATTTTATTTCTCACTTATTAAATTTAAACTAAAGTATTCGTAAAATTTTACAAAATTTTTAGATATTGAAGTATTTATGTAAGTGTGTATTTCAATTAATTTAAAAGTAATTATATGCAGCGTGCTGGGTAAATATCGAAGATAGAGTATGCAAATAGATTACTTGCTACTTATCACACTTTTGATCTAGAACCCCATTTCACTTTAAATCCTTAAATCACTCTTTCCCCTCAAATTTACTGTTGAAAATTTTCCATTTTTGAAAGGAAGTGTAATTGCTTAAATACTCATAATTCCTTTCAAGCTGATCGCAGGATATGTTTTATAATGATATCCAATATGTTACGATTTATGATCAAAGGCTTCAGTTACCGAGCCTTTAAGTTGCGTTATCCTTGATCACGTAAAATTTTATTCTTACATTATGAGAAGAAAAATTTTTTCAATGTCTTTTCAAAAGGGGATATTTACAATTTTCATTTTTTTTTTAAGTTAAGTATGACATTATATTCTCTACTCTGAAATTCAAGATTTCGTCACTGTAAACCGAAACAAAACGCGATAAACTCATAGGAAATCTTACTTGAAAACACTTGTTCCGATCAAAAGGGGATAGTTACATTAAAAAATATGACATCATTACCGTTACTTTGTTTCATTTCAAAAAGGGATATTTACAGTACGATTTCAATAGTCGAAATAAATTTTTAAGGGAGAAGTTTCTGTTTTATATTTTTGAGTAAAAATAGAAGTAAGAATTAAAAGAATTAAAAGAATACTCAAAATATGCTTTAATAATTTTATTCTAGTATAATGTACAAATCAAAAGAGGATATTTACAAAAACATACAACACAAACAGGGATATTTACAAAATGGTACAGAACAAAACGAGATATTATAAAGATTTTTATTCAAAAGGGGATATTTCCAAACTTTGCAAGCCAATATTACCGGAAGTAATAGTCAAATTTTTTTCAAAATAATATATTCTAGATAACTTATCATATCCTTTCCATATATTCCTGCTATTATTCTGTAAAGCTGTTGGTATTGCTACAGTCAGTTTATTCGATTTTATGAAAAAACGATTAGGACGGAAATATCCCCTTTTGAAAAGACACTCCTCAAATGTGACCCGTTAACAGTCCGTTCGAAACTTATTATTTTTTTTATTTTATGTGAAAAGTAAAAAACTTTAATTTCCAGAGCATTGTAAGTGTTTTATGTGGCCCGTCCCTCTTTTCCTATATCATAAAAATATTAATAACTTTTGAATGGAAGTATAACTATATTGGGGAAATACTGTTTTTTTTTTCATTTAAAGGACTATTAACGGGTCATTTTTGAGATGGGAAAAAATTATGTTCTTGTTGTAAAAACTTTATACAGGATCAAGGATAATACAAAAAGTCCGTGTGAATTTTTTTTTTAATGAATTAAATTTTAAGGCTAGCATATGACCATAAATCATAAAATATTGAATATCATTGTAATGGATGAAACATCATTTTTGGAACAAGTGCGCAAGTTTGATCCTGCGATATCCTTGCAAAGAATTGTAAGCATTTAAGTAATCACATCTCCTTTGAAAAACCAAAAGTTTTCAAACGTAAATTCGCGGGGAAGGAGTGATTTTAAGGCCAAGAGAGGACGCGGGTTTCAGAACAAAAGTGTGATCATGATATGTACTCCAGGAGCCGGATTCACTAACACGATGAGTTGTGTAGATGAGAGTTCTTTTGACATAACTCTCCGTTGTTTAACTCGGGGAATTTGTATTGATAATTACCAAACTCTCTATGTATTCCACTTGCAAAATTCTCGGCTATTTTAGTTGTGGGAAAGTAAGAAGAATAGTTCTCAACTGCGAGCATTGTCTGTTTTTGTTGTGTTTTGTAAAGGTGACAAGGTACCTAGGAATTTTCAAATTAAATTAAGGATTCATTGTATATCTTGGCTATATTAAAAAAAAAAACATTTATAGAAATCCATGGAATACCTTTTTTACGAAGAAATATGGATTTAAAAATTTTAAATCACACGAAAATGGTCAATTTGGTCATCTTTCAGTACAGAAAAGATGCGATAAAAATTTTAAATATGCACGTTAAAGCTTGTATGTAGGATGAAATCTCATCTAAAATTTGTCGCCTAATTAGATATGTAATTAGTTTTTGAGTCCGATAAGTGGTTTTGGAGACAACTGCAAAAGATCGGTCTTTCTTAAGATGAAAAAAGACCGTTTTTTGGCACAAAAATGAATGGACATATTTTCAACTCATCATTATGAAGAACTGGTAAGTCGTGGAAATTCACTTTCATTAAAAAAAAATGTTTACAACAGAGTGCTAGTGGATGTGAAATGAAGAAATATATCGTCGGTGATACTGCATAATCGCGAGACTAGCAATATCATAACTGCGTAACTGAAAATAGTAGCAATATCAAATTTTAAAGTTAATGGTAACAGAGCTACGAACTTCCAACGTGTTTTATCAATTTTATGTGAAAAATCCAAAAATATTATGTTTCTCGTCGTATCCTAGAGTTCGTAGCAATAATTTTGGCATTATAATAAAAAAAGAAGAAGTCTCGCGGTTATGCAGTATCACCGACGATATGGAAATATAGGAACTGACCCATGTGCAAAAAATCCCTCTTTCGGCGATAAAAAGTCAGACATTAAAATTATTAAAAAAAGACTACACCACTCGATTACCCGGTCCTCCTTTACTTTGATAACATCATGACGTATTTTGGATAACCCACAATGAGAGATTGTTCAGCTATATTTCTGTACTCTACCCTAAATTAGTAGGAAGAAATGCCACACCCTCCCACATAGATTAAGCGGTCCTTCAATATTACGACACTTCTCACGTTTTCCCTAACTCCCGAAGTCTGTTAGTGAATCGCGAATGGAGATTTAGGGAGTTTTAATCATGGAAAACGAAAATAAATTCTCATCTCCCAAGCTCCCCAACTCTCCGTGTTATAGAATCCCGCCCCAGGGAATCTATTGGCTTACTCCATCCTACTTATTTATTGAGCACCCTGTATAGCTGTAGCAAAAACAATTGAATTATCAGGAAATTTGAGATTACTTCTCAATTACAATTATTGTAATTGTTATTGAAAAAAGATTTGAATTACAATTACAGTAATTTTAATTGTAATTAAAAATTCTACAATAATCAATAGTTGTAATTGTGCACTTTTAATTTACTGTTTGCAGTGCAGTTTAAAGCAAACGAATGAAATCATTTATTTTTCATTTTTTTTTTTGTGCCTATTTAATTTACGTAAATGAATAATATCAATTAAAATGATCAATTCAGGTCGCTGACCTGCATACTAACATAGCAGCATATCACAGACACTACCAAACCCTATGAAAATATTTACCTACAATTAGATTGGGAAGATATATAATGGAACAGAACATAAACATTGAATTAAAATTAAAACTCAAAAATGAATATTTTTGAACGTAACCAATGATTAAAAATATTAAGTCAAATCAAGGAGATGCTCAAAAACAGAAAAAGTATTCTGACAATGTAGAGCAAAACCAGCTCACCCGAGTATGTACAGCAAAGAGTTAAAAAATTGACCTAAGATGCATAGCATTTTCGACTAAAGTATTTTCGAAATTTTGGAAAAACCAGCATTATTATCATCATGTCTCCATAGAAATTGATCTTGAATTAACTTTGTAAAAAGAATCTTCTAATTCGACCTAGGAAGATGAAAATCAGTAATTGGCGTGACATGAGAGTGACGCTTCCACTTGAAAAGATATAATATAATCAAGCCTTGAACATTGCGTTTTCACCATTTTCATCCTGAAAATCTATGTTTTTACATATATTGCATATTGACCATTCCATAACGATTGTTCACTCCGTAGATTTTTTTTATGTCATTGGACGATAGATACCAAGCTCGAAGGCCAAGGCGACCCATTGTGCTAACCAGTTAAAAAAAAACCTTCTCACCAATGAAGCGCATCAGGTCTAGGTGAGGTAAGTTGTTGAGCTCATCCAAAGCCAGGATGGTAGACCCAAGCGTATCGAGCCTACTCTGGGAAAATCGCACAGAAAGTATTCGGTTGTCTTAGGCTCTCGCTCCAGACAAGACAGACACTTAGGGCTGTCAACAACTCCCATCTTTGTTAGATGAGCGTAAAGCGAAGTGTGGCCAGTGATGATGCGAAACATAGTTCTACATTGTTTTCCCCTCAGGAGAAAGTCGCACAAATTACTAATAAGCCCATCAAGAAAAAGTTTTGTTACATCTGCGAGTGTTCAGGTTTGCCCGTTGCTTCAGATGTTTCATGTGAACATCTGCTTTGATGAGGGACCTGTTCACTGAGACGACAACGCCTACAGAGCGTTTCGGTCCAAGAAAGGGAGGACCATAGCCAGACTTGGCTAGAAGGTCAGCCCTTTCATTTGTCATGTACCCCATCTGCCCACGAATCCAGTGAAGAGACAGACATCCTGCAGCCCCTTAGTAACTTAGGTGTTATACGAGGGCCATTCAAAGCCATCAAGCGTATACGACTCTAGGAGAGGATAGCAATAACCTTCCCCTTGATTTCCATATCAAGGGCTATCTTCGCTCTCATTACCATGACGAAGACTTCAGCCTGGAAGACAGTGATGTGCCTTCCAAATGAGTACTCCAACCCAATGTCAAGTTCAGCTCCGGTTCTCGCATTAGTGAGAGAGCCGTCAGGGAAAAATTTTAGAACGAACCGGCGAAGGCTCGATGAAGCACTTCCCTCAGCCCATGCTTTCCTTTCAGGAAAACCTACAGAGAAGCGAGGCCCAAAACCGAAGCTCTGGAAGTCTGGAACCATCTGATTAAGTGGCATGCGGGCCAGAGGGTTTTCTTATTCCAGCCCACACTATAAAGAGCAATAGGAAGCCGTCTTTGCAACATCCCCATGAGCGCAATCTACACACAGCCGTTTTTGTATCTGTCTGAATGACAAGAGCCAGAGGTAGTAGATTGAGTAAGACCTCAAGAGCAACAGTAGCCGTGGATGGAATAGAGCCTGTATTTCCTAGGTAAGCAAGCGTTTGCAGGCCCGCCAGCTTCCGGCTCACAATCCCCACTTGCGTTCTCGGCCACAATGAGGCATATGTGTGACAATCGTGGTTTCATGCTACATGTGCAGCCAAAGGTTCTCCTACATTGAGAAAATTGTTTACCTTGCGGTGAATCTGCTGAATCAGCCTTTACACGAAAAGATTAAATCTATGAAAACTTATTTTCTCAGTACGAAAAATTCCACTTCTTCCACACATTTCCAAACCAAAAATTAGTTGAAGAAAAAAAAAAAAACAATAAAACTCAATTTTTGTCCCATTCACAAATCGCTTTTTAATTCAATTCTTCACGTTTATCCGCTTCCAAGTTTATCCTTGACCTTAAAACTTGACTGCATTAGTGTGTCATCAAGAGTATGATATAGGTCTGTCTACCTTCACACTACGTATATCATCTGCTGAAAGCCAACTCAGACATTTTTAAGTACTCATTCACCATTAACTGAGTGCATCCACATAATTGTACTTAACCAGCACTACTAAGTATACATATATATATGTGTGTATGTGTGTGTAAAATTTTCCTTTAAATCCAATTAGCAAAAACTTAAGTACACCGACATCAAGTTATGCAGCTATAAAATTTTCTGCTTAGAAGCATTACAATGATATGTTGCCCAAAAGAGCCTTAACTCTTCATCCTTTGCCCATTTTAATTTAGTTAAGTCAAAGGAATTTGCTTTTTGCCAAAAACCTTATCATCCTGACTTAACTAGTTTTTAGGTAGAAGGATACAATATATCTCCTAGGATAAAATTTACTAAATAATGTGCACCCTGTACGAGGGAAAGTTTCATCTTTTTATTGGTCTGAACGTATATCTTAGTTTCATGTGACAACATTTCACTTCCGTACCTGTTTGTCATACTAAACAAGGTTCACTTCCGTAACTTAAGTGCTGGTTACCTTCTGTGCTTAAGAAAACTTCTTGACTTTGTGTTTATATCTTCCTAGACTTACCTATGTATGTATGCATCTATAAAATCTTTACAATAGCTAACTATATATACATATACTATAAAGGTACATATAAACGTGTACACAAGTATTGAGAGGAACTCCTGTCATCCTGACTTTTAGTTGTTCTACATCAAATCCAGTGCACACGTCAACTACTCAGAACTCCCCCCAAAAAGCTCATCTAACTAGGAATGTCAAACTCCGGAAGAACGTTACTTTAAAGTTGCAATATTAACTTCCGATATGAGATATGTATGAGACAACTTTTGCGGAGTGAGATAGTCACGTGCTGCTTTTGATATCAAACGTGTTGGTAATATTCGGTGAATGTGCGGGGGAAAGTTCGATGTTCCTACCAAAAAATTGATGTATACTCCGGATGTCATGTTTTGGAATGTTTTGATTCTTGTCATATTTAACTACACACTGTCGAGGTTTATTAAGATTGATTACATTTTCCGGATTTAAGTTTATGAAAGAGAAAAAAAAAATCAACATACCCATAATGAACCTGTCATCAATTGGATCAGAATTTCTGGCGGAATTGACTTCTTCTTCTTCTAAGGTGACTGCAAAATTCCAAAGTTTGTAAATCCTGAGATTTTCTTTTCAGAACTTTAAAAATTGAAAGGAGTTGATAAAACTGGTATTGAGTATGTATGTATATGTGTGAGTGTATACCCTCTAAAACCAATTTTCTCCATCAAAAATTCGAATAAAATTTATTTTATGCAAATCACTCTATACTTGGTGGGATAGAAAAGTTAGAATCAAGTTGTCTGATCTGGTAACTGCTTGAAATTTTTTTTACGCTTCTAACTTTTTTATGAGCTATGCAAATAAGAAAAATATCTTTAAAAAAATACTTAATTCCACTAAAAGTGTGTTATCATCAAAACGTATCTTCATTCATATTAATTCTATAACATAAAGATAATAAGACTCGAAATGGATCGGACGTGCCAGCACAGGCTAGGTCGCGCTACCTAGAGCCAAGCCAGATCTCACGGCGTGGCGTGTGAATTCATGGGCCGTGGGAACAGTGCTGCCAGATGGCAACATACAAAAATCGGGAAAATGCTGGAGAGAAAATCGTGAATTGGGTATGAAAAATCGGTTCAAAACATAATTTATAGAAATTCAATAAAATATAAATTAGAAAACTTAAGGATGTATTCAGAACTATAAAATAGATTAGATTAACGTTCTTATTGCCATTTGCTGTATTCAGTAAGATTTATAATATTTTTAATACATATTAGAATTTAATTTAATTTAATTAATTTTTTATATGCACATTAAAATATTTCCTCATTAAAATGCCTTTTAATGTTTCCGCATCCAATCAATTTCTCAGCTTTGTTTTGTTGATATTTATCTGTGAAACAGAGCAGACTTTGCAAAATGCAATACTACGGATCGCGTCATAGTTTTTATTTTTAACCAATCAGTTTTTTTTAATTTAGGATCATTTTGGCACAATTTGCAAAATTTTTGCACATACATTTTTGCTGACGATTACAAAAGCTACATAATTCAAACCCTCTAATTTTACCGCTATTTTCGGTAATATTTCATATTTCTGAACCATCTGGCACTGGCCGTGGTACAGATACTAAGTAAAAGTCCTCCTTTTCAAGAAAAATCAACAGTTTTTCAAGATATGTAAATATTTTTATACCTGAATTTAATCTTACTTTTTCTTATAAATTTATCCATTACATCAGAGAAGAACTAAATAAGCGGAGATGCTATTAGAAAAATATCAGGTTAAGATTGTTAAATCAACTGAACAAAAACAAAAAGTGACAATGGAAAAATTGTGAGGTTTGCCCAATTTCGTCAGATTTCACAGCTGAGTTCTAATCTGCAATTTCTGCAATGTTAGCGTCCGTTTTTTACCCACATTTGTCCATTGTTTTGCGCGTCTGATCTTAATTTTTGCATACATATAGGAACTAGTTCGTTGCTTTTACGCATTAATAATAAATAAAATAATAATAAAATATGGGTTAATAGTGAATATCTGTAAAAATCGGGAGAGACTGTAAAATATCGGAAATAACAGAGCCAAAATCGGTTAATCGGAATTATACTTGAAAATCGGGGAAAATACAGAAACAACGATAATTTCTTCACGAGGAATTTTGGAATCGGATATTTAGTAAAAAGTAGGCACCTTGCCGTAAATCACCTCGAGCCAACACGCACCGTGGGAAGGGTATAGTCGCGGCATGGACCAGTGCGAGTTCGTCCGCACCAGTGATGTGTGTCTACGCGTGGAATGTAATAATCGTAATATATGTGTAGAATATATGTAGAGTATGTATATTATGTAAATTATGTAGATTATGTATACAATGTAGATTATTACGTTACAAGCTATGTTTGGCTGTATATGTTTCAGTCTGAAGCACTGCACTTTTTTCCAGCTGATCTTACCTCATGCAGTTAGATTTCATATTTCATTCAAATCTACCAGCTTTGCGAATGGCGATGACTACTGATTTCAACAGGAAGAAACGGTTGCATGTGTTGTAAATAAATTTCCTAAGAATATAATATCTAAAAAAAAAAAAAATTCTGATAAGTTAATTATGTGTAACCACACATAAATATTGTTTCGAGCTCAAGTTTTCCAGGTGCACGTATATACATCTAACAGACTCATTAAGGAGCAGTCAAGATATTCTAATAAGAGTGCAAATTTGTCGGAATTTCTACACGCTGCCATTCATTTATCACTCACTTGTTGTTTTTTCTTGTGCTTGCATCTCATTCCCTACTAGATATTATGTAGGGCTTTCGGCTTCAATCATTTACATGAATTTTACGATTTAGATTTTGAAGCAGTTCTGATTCAACGAAGATGCACTCGTATTAAATCTTCATCACGTGATACGATATGGTGTTCCTATCGTGACTCTCTTCGGTATAAGAAAGCAAATAGCAGCTGACTCTAATTAGAAAAAAAAAAAAAATAAATCAAGCAAACGGTCTCTTTATTGTTGCTCGATGACGAGTTTCTAGAACAGGTTGAAGACTTTTTTAAACTTTTCGATCCGGTATGCGAAGTAATCAATTTGTCACAGGGCTCTTCGCCATCTATTGATGATTCCGTAAAATTCAAATCTGATTTGGAAAAAGGAAGGAAAATATCCCTTAAAGTATATTTACTTGTAGCATATTACCTTCATGCGTTATATGATAATAGACTCTTCTTAAGATCTGCGGAAAGGGAAGTCGTAAGTGATTTTCTTTTCAACCACCTGGACACCACAGGCATTGAAGACTGGCATTATTTCCAGAAAACCTATCTTTCCTAAATTTGTACAGAAAAAAGTTGATATTACCCACCCAGAAATAAACTTCTTCAAATTCCAGCTTCGTCGGCTGAACTAGAGAGATCTTTTTCTAATTGGGCTTACGTTCATTCACCAGTAAGAAATCGATTTTCATTTGAACATTCCAAAGAGCTTTTACATATTTATTTTGCCTTAAAACTCAAATATTACTAATGAGTAGTAAAACAAAATGTAAATAATAAAAAGGGTACTAAAATTTACTGTTTGAGTATCATTTCCATCTTGTAGGTAGCAAATAATTTACATAGGTTGATGTAAAAAATTCATGTAGAGTTAATGTATATTATATGTAAATTATTGTGAATATTACACCATGTAATCTACACGCGCATCACTGGTTCGCACTAAATGGCTTGCGCCGCGATTATTAAAATTCCGAAGAAAATTTTTCACGCAAATTCTTAAGAAAAAGAAATGAAGAATAATTTCGCACGGTTGATAGAAAGGTGTTCCATAAGCAGTGCGCTCTATTTTAATGGGACCGATACACTGACATAATAAGAATGGACTGAGTCATCCTATCTAATTTCTATAGTCAAAAATGGCAGAAATTTTTGGTAAAATCTTTTTGTCTCTTTCAAGCTCAAAATGTACACTGAACGGTAACCAATTTTGGAAACAGTACGGCTGTATTAATTAGAATGCATTGGAATTGACATAAAAATTTAGACAAATATATTGTTTATATATGTACGCCTATCTCTGAAAAGCTCAATTAAATTTGACATCAAATCTACAGAGGACCACATTTTTCAGTAATATTGAAACTTAATTTTTGTGTTAATTAAAACAAGTTTAACTTCCAAAATAATTTTAAATTTAAAGCAATACTATTTTTCAACATCTTTAGTGTTTCTAATCGACAAATAATAATAAATTATGGATCGGTGTACTTTCACAGCCTGTTCAAAATTTGTGTCATTTTTGAAGCAATAACGCTCAGTCCATTCTTATTATATGTCAGTGAGCTAAAATAGAGTCGAGTTGTAGGGTTGCAATGGGTTGTAGCTGGCGATGACGCTTAGTGTAGGGTATGCTCTGGAAGAAGAGGCATGTTATCGGTGAAGTGAAATTTTGTAATTGGAGTTTAGTAATTTAGGGATATTTTTGTTAAGTATTCATTAGTTAGTCTAGTATGTATAGATATATATAAGCCTTACTCTGCGGGAAATGAAGCACACCAACAATTATAAAAGAACGCTCCTTTGGATGCAAAGATCGCTCATTTCATACTTCTTTACATATATAATGGGTCTTCCAATAAGAGGTGTTATTTTGATATTCAAAGAAAAATGTCATTTTTTGAGATAAATGATCGGATCTTTATTTCATTATAAAGAGGAAGGTATGCCGTTAATAATGGAAAATAACATCAGCCAAATGACCACCACGACCACGCCTACAGGACCATATCCTTTTCATGAAATTTTCCATAACCAAATCGCAAAGTGGCTGCCCTATGTCCTCGATAGCCTCACGAATTCCATCTTTGAGGTCTTGAATTGAAGCTGGGCTGTTGGCGTAGACCTTCTCTTTCACGTGGCCCCAAAGGAAGAAGTCGCAAGGTGTTAAGTCACAAGATCTCGGTGGCCAATTGTGATCATCTCTTCGAGAGATAACACGGTCCGGAAACTTTTCCCGTAAAATATCAATGGTTTCGTTGCTTGTATGGCACGTAGCGCATTCTGGTTGAAAGTAAACGTTGTCCAGATCAATACCATCCAATTCCGGCCATAAAAAATCATTAATCATCTGTCGATAGCGCAATCCATTCACCATAATTGTTGCTCCAGCCTCATTTTCGAAAAAGTAAGGTCCAATGACCCCGCGGGACCATAAACCGCACCAAACAGTCACACGTTGAGGATAGAGAGGCTTTTCAACAATAACTCTTGGGTTTTCCGAGCCCCAGATGCGACAATTTTGCTTGTTGACGAAGCCATCGAGGTGGAAATGGGCCTCATCACTCAAGATGAATTTTCGATGGAATTCCGGATCAGTTTCATGCATTTCAAGGACCCAATCAGCAAAGACTCGACATTGTTGATGATCGGCCGGCTTGAGTTCTTGTGTTAACTGAACTTTATAAGCCGTAAGACCCAAATCTGTATGCAAAATACGGTGTAATGACGTTTGTGGAATGCCTAATTCCAAAGAACGACGAGGAATGGACAAACCTGGGTTTTCTTCAACACTTTCGGCTACAGCAGCAATATTCTCGGCTGTTCTTGAGCGACGTGCACGGGTTTTATTCTTCACATCACTAACTTGTCCCGACAGCTCGAATTTTTCTCCCAATTTCTGTATTGCGGTACGACAAGGTGCTTCACGAAGACCCAAAAATGTTCGACTTTTACGAACCGTCTCTGCCACATTTTCACCATTTTTATAGTGAATTTTAATGATTTCAATGCGTTGTTGAATCGTGTATCGTTCCATTTTTTTAATGGCGTAGTTTCTACTTGGCAAATGTCAAAAAATGACAGCTCCAAAAGTGACATCTACCGAAATAGCGGGCTAATTAAAATAACACCTCTTATTGGAAAACCCTTTACAATTCAAAATTATGCGTAGATGTGTCCATACAGACTGTAGCCAATTGATAACTTTAATTATTTTGCGAATACACCTAGAGCGAAAAAACTGATTACAAAACACATTCCCAATCTCAAATAAATATGCAATAAAAATGTGAAAAGAGAAAAAAATTCCAAATAATTTTCCCTCGGCTTATATTCTAAATTAATATCTTTCGTCTCTTTTTAACTAAACTATAAACGAAAAATATTAACAAATATTCTCCCTTTTCTCTCACTGCATTCCTAATCCACTCCAACAACAAAGTGGTACACACAACTCACAGCAGACGGGCTGCGCTTGCGCCATGACGCGTCGTAAATAGACATTATGTACATACTCATATGTGTAGGATAGATACTCATATTTAGAGGCACATAAAAAAAAAATATGTTTGAAATATTGTACTGGAGCCTATCGCCATCTCGGAAAGCTTTTGAGAATTAAAATTAATAAAAACCCATTTTATCATTCACTTTTTATCACGATAGAGGTTTACAAATTGATTTTTATAAAATAAACTAATTTCGGAATTAATCCAGTTTTTGGACCACTGAATAGAATCACCTCAATATTCATGCTCGTGTTAAATTAATCGTGTAGCAATAAATTTTATTCAAGTTACAAGTCTCAATCTTATTTTTATGAAAGTAATCATAACATGTAAAATATTAACAAATTTGAAAAAACAGCTCCGGTAGCATTTACAAATATGCTTGGAAAACCTATGTACGAAAAATAATAAAAATTGGTGTGTACATGAAAAAGTTATTTCGGGGGCGAGAAAAATAACACGGTTTTTTGAGATTTTTGATAAAAAAAAAACGACGCAACATCTTTTTCAAAAATCTAGGCGCATTTGAACTGAAGAGTTTCTAATATTTTGTCGAAGGTTTCAAATCAATATCATAAAAACTGTGGAAAATAAAAAAAAATGTTTACAAATTTATTCAGTCTTAACATTCTGAATTCCACCAACAGATATCTGATGCTTTTTAATAGCAACATATCTTTCCAATTTGCTCTTACTACAAATTTAACGAAACATGACCTGCCTAACCAAAACATACCAGATCACTTTTCCTTCTTGCAATCCAACCTTGAAATGGATTTTTATAAAAATTAAAAGTTCAATAAAAATAAAAATATTAAAAACATTTGAATTCTGGATCAAAAAGCCATTTTTCTTGAAACTTTGATTTTTGCAAAGATCATTTCTAGATTTTTGTTTCTTTTGTGGTGTATCTTGCTGTCGCACTGATCTTGAAACAGTAGAAATGGAGAACTGCTTTTTTCCATAACACCATTAACAAAAATATATCTGAAAACGAACAATCTGAACTATGGAATTTTTCCAAACTGGAAATTTTCATTACACAACAGAAGATTTGAGTGGAGGTGGGTATTAAAAGCAAATGTATGTGACATTGACATGAATATTAATAGTCTATTCCAGCAATTCTCATTCTGTGCTAGTGTTTCTTCAATTTGCAGAAGTTCTCTGTAGCTTGAAGCAAATAAATTATTAGAAACTTTTAGTGCACAAAATATTCCTAGATATTATCACTTTTGAAACGTTCATCCTTAAATCCCAAAAACCGAAAATTATCCCTATATCTAAGTTGGCATCACTGCTCACACAACCTCGGGCTAGATCCTTCCCACGGCGCCGTGAAATCACGGACCGTGGGAAACCAGCTTTAGTAAGCCGGAGTCGTTATATTAATCGGTTTCTTGGATAGAGGCTTTGCCCTATGTCGATATTTGGTTTCGGTTTAAGTAATATCAGTACTCAAACAATATCCGTATTCAGTCCCTAGGCTAAAATAATCCGATTTTGTTTCGGTATAATTGAAAATACTGATATCACTTTCGGTATCTTAAGCCTATATACCGAAATAATATCGGTATTTTATCAGTATACCAATACCGCTTTGCTTTCCAACCCCTGAATAACATATTAAAAATTATCTCACGAGATAATTTTTTCAATTTATATTCTAAACTTCCTCTTTATATAGGTAGGTACTAGCTCCGGATGCGTTCTATAATTTCACTCATTTCCATATGAATAACCTTGTTTCAAATAGAACACAACAAACGAAAATTAGTAATCCACGCTTCCACCTATCCGAAAGCCCTTTATATTCGCTTCAAATTAGAAAACTTTGCATAACACTCACCCTAACTTCATTCATGTACGTTACGTACCTAGGTTCGTACATACATACAAGGCTCTCTCTTATATATCTATTAAAATTGAATTTATCTATTCATATGCATCAGCATAGGTATAGACTTGCATTCACACTAGCGATTAATGGAAATTTGCCACAATCGATTTAATCGCTAAATAGTGGGGTCAAACATTTCCGCCTTGTGGTACCCGACATAGTCAACGGGGGTTTTGTGTAATTGTTCTGATTCCATAACTATTACTATACACCTAACGTTCCCACTCTTGAGCTTCGAACGTGCTTTCCTCTTTTATCCACAAATACCTATATTTTTTTTTTTGGTTTTTGTTTTTGGATGCAAACTGCATTGCTGCAATATTTCACATTGACTTCGATCAGACTAAACTTTGAAAGGAGGTTTTTTTGTGCTTTTTTTGTTGTTGCACGTACACACATAACATTATTATATGGCACATTGAGGTTGATGGAGAGAAAGTTTTTAACGATTAATTGAAATTTAATTTCGTATAAATAATTTATTTTCCATAACATTGAAAGGGTCGTTCCACGCAGAAAATTAGTGTTGCTTGTGAATGGGCCGGTTTTTATGTGTCGTCGGGATTGTGTGTGGGGATATATGCGCGCTTCTCCATACCACTGCATTACCACCGTGACATCGCCGTATGGGACATTAATATTATAATTGGATATGAGAAGCTCCATCCAGCCTTGTTTCTACATTCGATAACAGATATATGTACATAATTGGATTCCACGATAATACCTTTAATGCTGATCAATTTTAGTGACGATATGTTTGCCGTTCATTGCCGATTGGATGGCCGTCGCGTTCCCTTTTCATTACGAATTTCATACTATAAAATATTACGAAACTACGTTCTCATGGCTCGGCTTTGTGAGATTTGTGCTAATATTAATGAAAATAGATTTAATTTTCATTTGTATGTATGTATGTATATGTTTGTACGTATATGAACATGGAAAGAGAGCTGGAAATTTCAACTCAGTTTATTGCTTTGCGTTAAAACTAGCGTGAGATTGTCAAATTAGTTGGATCATAAAAAGTTTATGGAAGCCTTAGTTATGTACCTACATATGTGTGTGTGAGTGTTTGTAAATTGCACTGAATATTTAATTGCGAAATGAATCAAATTTGATTCATTAGGTTCTCATGTGCGGATGACGTGAGGCTAATTCGATATTTTAATGTGATGGAAATATAATTTGCTGGGTTTTCTACATGTTTTTTGCTTTATTAAATTTTATAATCTTTTTGTAAAATATCAAGATCTCTATACGTACAGAGGTAACCGAAAGACTACGGCTTCAGTCATAGTCTCAATATATGTCCTGAATACTATAAAGTTACTGAAGTGTTTTTGTATCCTCAAAATAAGCATTCAATATACTAAAACAAAAATTTTGAAAATCTTAGTAGACAGTAGTTTGTTCTAAAAATTACATACTAGTGAATTAGCGTTATTGAAATACGCACTTTTCAACCCAGCAATGAATGAAGGTATTATCAGCAAACCAATTTTCCTAACTATACATTAACACTATTGCAAAGGTAAATGTAAATTGTACACCGTAGCCAAATTTCTTTTGCAATTTTTAAATTAGATGATTATTCCCACATGTTCGCTATTCTAGAGGCTCTAACAACGCATGTACTTATATTTTTATACTAGAACTGGAAAAATAGTCGTCTTTTAGACTGGAAGTTAGGGATAATAGTAAGTAATTGTAATAAATTTACAAAATAGAAAAATGTGAAAATAAATTTGAACTTTTCAACATCGGTGGCAGCCAGTGTTGTTTCCGTCGCCTGTTGGCGCCAACCAGTGCTATAAAATACAAGTTAGTAGGCCATAGAAGTAAGTTAAGCGTTTGAATCAGTTTGGACAAACGGGCTACTTTTCGAGATCACACCTTATCTCTCCTAGGTTTTTATAGCTTTTTTTCATCCCGAAATTTCTACATGGGATTTGGGAGTGCTAAGTATGAGGCAAAATCAGTCAGTGTTGATGTTCCCCAAGGTTCGGTCCTCGGATCAACACTTTTTAATTTTTATATCTTCGATCAACTTTCCAATGATTCAAACTCCACCAGTCTTCACTATTCCGATGACTCCCTTACATATGCCCACTCCACGTCAGCTAACTTTGCTGTTACCAAAGTGGAGGGACACGTTCTCAAACTCGATGAGTTTTACAGAAAGTGGAGAATCAAATACAATCTGAGCAAATCTGAAATGACTTGCATCCAAACCCCTCCACCAGGGGTAGACCCAATATCGGCATACGGACCAACAACAACATAGAAATCAAAGTCAATGGTGTCTCTGTCAATAATCTATTGAAATTCAACATTCACGCCAAACTTATCATGCGGAAAGTTAACTAAGCTTACTCCCTACTGAACCATATTATCAGAAGGAGAAACAGTCTCCTGAAGGATACAAAGCTGCTGATATATAAGGGGCTTATCCACCCAATTATCAGCTATTGCTTCTCCATCTGGCACACCATTTTAACATGAATTCAGGTTGAAAACATCTGCTATTTATCATTTCTTCACCTTATTAACTCGGGAGATCAGGAAGATTTATTAGCTGGGCGATAGGTCTACTTTCTTTATTAGCACAGCAAGCCACCATCGTGGATAGAACACCATCGTGGCATTGCTCGATCATCGTGTGATCTATCAACGCTGGACCATTCAGGACCTTCGGGATACTTCTCATCATGTAGGAAGAAATGCCACTAACCAACCGACAAGAAGTCAGAGAAATTTTTAATATACCTCAACCTCCCCCACCCATCCAACTTCCCCTTAAGCCACAAGCGGGAGAAGGCAAGTTGAATAAGAGAAAAATAATGACCACTTTAAGAAAAATGTTAACAATTTTTGAGAAATTAATAACTAAATCGCGCAAAGTCTGCAGCTGGGGCAGATAGCAATGAAAAAGGCCTTATACGATTCATACTCAGAATTTAAACTGAGTTTATACTTGAGGTCTGTTTAGCATTTTTCTTCTGGCATCTATGACAAGCAGGATCTAGCCGTACTGAAGAGTATTGGTCCCTGCTGATGCGAAACGCTTTATTCATTGCTATCTGCACCAATCGCCGGCTTTGCAGCGATTTAGTTATAAATTTCTTAAAAATTTTTAACAGTTTTCTAAAAGTCGCCACTACTTTTCTCTTGTTGGGCTTAAGAAAGTTAGAGAAAACCATGTGGAAAAGTGCAAAGTGCAAGGATACTATAAAAATTAATCGCACTTCTTTAAAAAATTCATTTATTTATTAAACAGTCCTCGTACATTTCGAGATGACCGATATAAGATTCAAGACTTTCGAACGAGGAAGCCACTTAATATATGGCAGCAGTTGGATTTATATATTAAAATGTGTGACGTTATCTGGATTAATAGCTGACTATTACTGATATTTATCTGAAACAAAACCATTATGAATTTGTTCATAAAACTTTCATTGAAATTGGTCAAGTGGTTATCCATGATAAAAAATTATATTTCCGTACACCCGCATACAATATAAAAAAAAAACACACACAGTTCCGTGCGTCGTCCATCGGTAGTCAGTTTGCAGTGTAATTTCATGCGTTAATTTTATTCGCGTAATTAATCGATAAAAATCGAATCGTCTCTGTCTGTCGTGTCTGTTAAAAAATAATTAATGAACAGATAAAATCTACACATCCCGATTTGTATCGAATTAATTTTCAATAATTTTTTTTAATTATTTTCGGTGGATATCGCTTTGACCATATTTTTAATTACAGCATGTTCTGGCCGCTTAATTAATTGTTTTGGAAAATTTTATGAAACGGTTTCACAATTTATTGTTGTTTTTGTTTTGGTGAATGAAGATTAATTGATGGATGTAAAAAATAAATGGTGAAATATTTTCTTGTTGTTATACTGATTTTGAGGGAAACTGTTTGGATAATTACTTTAATTATTCACCAACTGTAGGTATATAAAATATAATTTTGAAGGAAAAATTTATCTTTACGTAAGTTGTAATTATGAATGCATAATTGCAAATATTATCAACTAACCTGAATTAAGTTAATTGAAAATTAGGTCAACAGCATGATTTAAATTTTTATTGAAATATATGAATTGTCAGTCTTCCCAGTACTCCGTAAAATATACCAATTCAGAATGACTTCCAGAATACAAAATGTCGTAGATTTCTAGAAAAAGAAACTGTTAAAGGAAATGCCCTTAGGAAAAGGATGCCGAAGGATACAAATAACATGTCCGGGTTGCTCTGTACTTCAACTTAGAGTAATTTATTGACAGGTTATGTTATATGAAAACAAGGTGTGACAACTTAACTAAATTATAAACACAAAAATGACAATATAATAATTCAAAAGTTACAGCTTGATCTAAACCATTAATTCAACAGATGACAGAGTAATCTTGGTTTGGAACTTTAATATCTTCAACACGCCACCTCAATATTAGCTCTCCAGATGATTAATTCAATATAAGAACTCCTAATTTCTCAGAGCTCGTTATGTCGTGCTATTGGTATACTTTTGGTCAAAGCATCGTCTGGCATTACATCAGTAGGAAGATACTTCAACTGAACAACATTTTGGGAAATAGCTTCACGTATGAAGTGTAATATTTTTCTTTTTATTTTTATAGTATCACAGTAGTACGTTCACGCTCAAGTCTAGGCTTAATTTGCCGCTTTATAGTTTTGAGCTTTTAAGGTAAGCAAGGCAAGGCTATATGCCGCTTTATTGCCTTAGCTTAGGTTGGTTGTTCAGGCTGAATGCCGCTTTACGATCAATAGGCTTTTAAGCCGAATTAAGAGAAATGAATACACTTCAATGCAGTGATAATCAAGTCTGAGTTCTTTATTCTTTTCTTCGTCTTTTATATAATTGGTATACATAGGTTCTTATGGAAAATCATTCCATAAGCAAGAAATGGCAATTTCAGAAATGAATTGTCCAATAAGCAAATTCATTGCTTTCTTACTTATTGAATGACCTTTTACAATAATAATTCACATCAATTGTTATGACACACATTTTTGTCACCTACTTGTAAATGGTATCAAATTGCTGATTCTTAAGATTGTAATTTGTTTTCATAAATCGGAAGTAAATTGTATTTCTGTTAATTTTTGTTTTGCAATATGAGATATACTTGTTTACTAACATGATATGGCGCTTGCACAATAATGTATGTGCGTACAATGATGTGCTCATATCATGCCATTAAGCATTGTGCATTATTATTATTCATGCTATGTATGTATGTTTGTATATACGTGCATATAATGTTACAAGGTAATTAATTATCTTTTATTAGCGAGATGCGCTTTTCTTTTTGTATGATTATTTTTAGATATTATTATTACATGTATTACATGTGTATACTACACCTCTACCCCTAATAGGAAAAAAAATAAATTTGACTTATAGGATGAATTTTTTTTTTTTTTTTTATTTATTTTTTTTGTGTACCTAACCAATTACTTATCTTATTTATTTACGTATTTTCATTATGCTACATATTCTACCATATCCTATGCATTTTGTACAGGTATTACTAACTTCTAAATGCTATCAGTGTTTATATTTAAATTAGGATTTTACATTTATGTATATTGGCTATTATGTCTATATAGTTAAGTTAGGATTTTACATTTGTGTACATTAGTTATCATCTACATTATGTCTGCATAATTTCAGTCTATTATTGTGTATGTTTTTAAGGTTATTTCTGATTTTTATTGTGGAATTTACTCCGTTTTGGTCTACTATTTTAAATGGACCTTCGTATGGACTTTCTGATTTTTTTCTAGTTCCTTTTCTTAAGTAAACATAATCATTTACTTTGAAATTTGAGGATTCTACATTTCTCTTCTGTTGAGACTTTCTTTTTATTTTTGATACGTTCAGTGATTCTTTTGCTCTATCATGAGCTCTTTGTAATCTGTGTTTTAATTCATTAGCATAATTATCTATGTCATAGATCATTTGTTCATTATTTATTGTTTCTGCTGGTAAGGTTGTTATTTTTCCATAGACCAATTCAAATGGTGTGTAGTTTGTATGTGTGTGCGGTGTGGTATTATAGTAAAATATATAGTATGGTATCCACATATCCCAATTATCATTCTCTGTGAAAGACAAGAGATATTCATTTAATACTCTGTGGTTTCTTTCTAGAGATCCAAGTGTTTCATGATGATAAGGTGTTGAAGTTATGTGGTTCATATTAAATATTTTGCATATACTCTTAAATAATTCATTACAAAATTCTGTACCTTTATCAGTTTTAATCGTTTTGAAGCATCCGTACTTTAGTATGAATTTTTCTACTAGTGCTCGTGCTACTATTTCTGCTTCTTTGGTTTCAATTGGAATCGCTTCAACGAATTTTGTGAGTTCACACTGAACTGTTAATATGTATCTGTAACCATTGCATATTCGTAATGGTCCTACTGTATCGATTGAAATAGTCTCGAAACTACTGTTTGGCGTATTTGTGATTACAAATGGTTCTTTGGTATGTTTTATTATTTTATTTCGTGCGCAAGTTTCACAGTTTTTCACATATTCTTTTATTGTTTTTCTCATATTTTTCCAAATGAATTTTTGTTTTATCTTTGCAATGCATCTTTTTATTCCAGCATGTCCTCCATACGGTGAGGAATGGTGTTGTTCAATAATCTCTTTTATTTCTTTCGGATCCGTTAATCTTTTTGGAGAGGTATATAATAATAATCTTAGTGGTATTGCCATATTATTTGAAATATTTTTATACTGCACTTCATTGAACTTTTTCTTAAATCTGTTTGAATCTATATATTTAAATATTCTATCATCATTAGATATTGCTAGCTCATATATTTTATTCTTCTTCATCTTGAGTAACAGTTTCTCCAGGACTAAATCTAAATTTGTCCCTAGATTATCGCTGCACTGTATCGATACTTCATCTTCTTTTATTATTATTTTTGGCAATATGTTTGAGCGCATAATTTCATTACTTTCATTTATATGAAATTTAATTTTTTTTACATTTGTAACATCTGAGATAGACGTACAATCCCATGTATAAAGTTGGGCAAACCTATCATTGGATAACTCTGTATTCTCTTCAGGGTTAATTTCTTTTGCTTTCTTTAGCATTCCTCTCGTGATTACATTTATATTTTTTGGGATCATTTCTTTTAAAAGGTTTGAATTTAATTTTATTCGAGATAGAGCATCTGCATTTGTATTCATTCTGCCTTGTTTATATATGATGTCAAAGTCGTAATCCATTAGATCAAGTCTGATTCTGGTTAATTTGGATGATGGATTCTTGTGAGTGAATAAGCTAACCAAAGGTCTGTGATCAGTTACTACCATAAATTTTCTACCGTATAAGTATGGTCTGAAATAATTTATTCCCCAGTGGATTCCTAAAAGTTCTTTTTCAATTATTGCTTTGTTTACTTCATGTTTGTTGAGAGTTCGACTCGCATAGCAAATTGGTCTATCTTCACCAATTGTTCCTTGCGAAAGAACCGCGCCTAAGGCTTGATCTGAGGCGTCAGTGGTTAAGATGAATGGTTGTTCAAAATCAGGATATTTGAGAATTGGTGGATTAATTAATTTGTTTTTAAGATTTTCGAATGAGTTGTTACATTCTTCTGACCACTCAAAAAGTTTGTTCTTTTTAAGAAGGGAATTCAGAGGTTTTGCTATGTTTGCGAAATTTGGTATAAAGCGTCTATAATAATTGCAAAATGCGATGAATCTTCTGACTTCGTCAGCATTTTTAGGAATAGGGTAATTTTGAATAGTGTGATGCTTATTAGGATCAGTTTTTATACCTTTTGCTGTTATTTGATGACCGAGGTATATTACTTCTCTTTTTAGAAAATTGCATTTACTGGGATTAAGTTTTAGATTATATTTTTGAAGTCTTTGAAAATTTTTTTCGAGATTTTTGTTATGATGTTGAAGACTACATCCAAAAACAATAATGTCATCAACATATATAAAAGCATTAGATTCTAGACCACTGAGTGCTATAGATAACATTCTTTGGAAGCTGTTTGTTGAAATCTTCAAGCCGAATGGCAAACGTTTAAAGTGAAAGTGTCCTCGATTTGTCGAGAATGCTGTTAAATGTCTTGAATTTGGATTGATTTCAATTTGGTGAAATGAACTTGTCATGTCTAGAGTTGAGAAATATTTCGCTCGACCTAGGTGGTCTAAGACATCTTCAAGTCTAGTTAATGGGAATTTATCATCAACAATTTTTTTGTTGAGCTGTCTAAAATCGACTACAAGTCTCCATTTTTTGGTATCATCCGTACTTTTTTTTGGTACTATCAATAAAGGTGAATTATATGGACTAGTTGACTTTTCTATTATATTATCCTTAAGCATATCTTGAACTTGATCATTTATTTCTTGTAACTGTGAATGCGGTAAACGGTAATTTTTGACATAAACCGGACTATTTTCAATGCAAGCTATATCTTGTTTGTAAAAGTTATTTGCTGTTAATTTTTCATTAGGCAAATGAAATATACCTTGGTATTTTTCACACAAGTGTAGTATTGAATTTTTAGCTTCTGTATCTAGACCTTCTATTTTTAATTCGTTTTTTAATTTTGCAAATCTGTTGCTAGAGTCTTTAAATGTTGTATTAAGCGGATTTAATACATAGTAGTTTTTTAATGGTTGAATTTCAGGCGTGAAATTTTCTAAATTAACGTTCAAATCTGTCGTATTTAAGATCTTTATGTGGGCGATGCCTTGAGCTGGGACTATTGTATTGGCAATGAATACTCCTTTGCAAATTTCTTGGTTATAAATTACACTGTCTTCCTTGATGTTCAGATGTACTGCCTTTATTACTTCGCATCTTGGAGGAATAGTGATATAGTTGTTAAAATTGCTTCTTATCGGTATTACTATTTCTTCATTCTGCGTATGTATGGCGAGTGTAAATGTCTCATAATCAATTTTGCATACGTATTTCATTAAAAAATCTATGCCAATTATACCATGAGTCAATAATGGTAAGTTATTGCCTACCATGTGAAATTTGTGACTCAGATTAAAGTTTTCATACATCAGTTTCATGAGTGTTGTTCCAAAAGATAATGTTTCAATGTTTGTTATGCCTGTAATTTTGCACGTTTCATCTTCATCTAAATAATAATCATTTAAATTATTTAATTTGCAGATAGATATGTCTGCACCTGTATCAATTAGAAAATTAATGTTTTTACCAGTCAATTTGTCTTTTAATGTTACAAAATTTGTTACATTATTGTTTAGTTGAAGAATTCGCGTATTTATATGTTTTTTTATTCTGATGCAGTACCTGGGCTGCTGTTGTTTGCTGTGTCTTGGATAAAATTTACTGTACGTTGCCTATTGTGTTGTGAGTGGTTTATTTTGTTCTTGTTCGAGCGTGTATAGTTACTGTGTTTTTGAAAATTTTTATTGGTGTTAAAATTTGAATTATTTCTTTGTGTATTATAGTTTCTGTTATTTGGAAATTTTCTTTGTGTTTGTTCACTGTTACTTTGATTGTATCTATTCTGTGTAAAATTGTTATAGTTACTATTGTTTGGAAATGATCTATAATTTCTATTAAAGAATCTTTGCTTGCTTTGAAATTGTTTATTATATGAATATATCTGCGGTTCTAGAGGTTTCTCAATTTGTGAAGCTAGTGCAGCTGCTTCAGAGAATTTCGTGCATTGCGCTCCAAAAATTGTTGGTTTGAGATTTTCATTTAAACCATTTTGAAAAATATTAAGGGCCAGTTCATCATTTAATTTGGTTACCGTTTCTCTATTAACTTCACCCACTTCTTGAATTTGTAGGTTATTCAAGTCATTTATTAGATTTAACACTTTGTCCGTAAATACTTTGATTCCTGAATTTCTTTGCTTTAGTTCTGCGAGTTGTGAATAAATTTTTTGTGGTGTGTTACCTGATTTAAAACTTGCTTTCAGTGTTGTCCTTAACTCTTTCACTGATATTGGTGTTGCCGCTGTGACCATTCTATTCTTTGCTTTGTGGGACATTCTTGCGTTCCAAACGAAATCTATTAACTCTTTCTTGGAGTCATCTTTTAATGTTTTATCATATCATTCTATGATTGTTAGGAAATTATCTAATTCCTTGTATTCTCCAGCAAATTCTGGGATTATTTTTAATGCTGTCACTATATCAAATGCAGCCATTTTTATTCTATTGTTATCTTCTGTAGGTTCACAACTAGAATCTGAATCGTAGTCTAATCTTGTCTCGTTGTAGCTCTCCTCAATTTTCAAATTTATATAATGTTTTGCTTTCAGGTATATACCATTGAATCTTTGTATTGAAGTCTCTAAATATTTACTCGAATATTGTACTTTTAATCGATTTGCTATAGATTCGAATTCCTTATGAATTTCCTTTAATCTTGTAGACTTGTTTAGGAGATTTTGAGCCGAAAATTTTCTTTGGGGGTTTTTAGTGAAAGTTTGGTGTAGTTTTTCTACTTTCTTGAATAATTTCTCGCAATCTTCCATCAAAATTTAAAATTCATCGTAAGACATGGTTTATATTTTTTTTATATATTCATACATTTTTTTTTTGTATTTATATATTTTTACTCTACACTTTAAATAATGTTAAGTAGATATCATAATTTATTAATCAAAAAAATCTATTTAAAATATAATTTCATTGAATATTTGTTCAAGTTATACAACGTATTCGTAAGTACTTTGAACAATTAATAATTAAAAAATTGTTTTAAACTTTTACTCTTTTGGCTGCTGCAGTTGTTTAACCTTCTTTCGGAGATTCCTTTGCTCGTTCTTCAGCTGTTTAGCTTTCTGTAGTAGTTTCTTCTTCAATTTCTTGTCCGTTGTTATAGGAATGATGCGATGAATTTCGCCTAACTGCTGCCTTAGTTTAACTGCCTTCCCTCCTCTTGACCTCTTCGTCAGCTTGCTCTGCAACCTGTTTAATGAAATTGGCTGCGGACCTGCTTGCGGGTTGGCTTGTATTTCCTTATGTAGAGCAGATGCCTTCTGCCTATACTCCTCCAGTGTAATCTTTTTGTATTTGGCCGTATTTGTAGGCTCATATGTCACGGTCGCCATGTAATATTTTTCTTTTTATTTTTATAGTATCACAGTAGTACGTTCACGCTCAAGTCTAGGCTTAATTTGCCGCTTTATAGTTTTGAGCTTTTAAGGTAAGCAAGGCAAGGCTATATGCCGCTTTATTGCCTTAGCTTAGGTTGGTTGATCAGGCTGAAGATTGCCGCTTTACGATCAATAGGCTTTTAAGCCGAATTACGAGAAATGAATACACTTCAATGCAGTGATAATCAAGTCTGAGTTCTTTATTCTTTTCTTCGTCTTTTATATAATTGGTATACATAGGTTCTTATGGAAAATCATTCCATAAGCAAGAAATGGCAATTTCAGAAATGAATTGTCCAATAAGCAAATTCATTGCTTTCTTACTTATTGAATGACCTTTTACAATAATAATTCACATCAATTGTTATGACACACATTTTTGTCACCTACTTGTAAATGGTATCAAATTGCTGATTCTTAAGATTGTAATTTGTTTTCATAAATCGGAAGTAAATTGTATTTCTGTTAATTTTTGTTTTGCAATATGAGATATACTTGTTTACTAACATGATATGGCGCTTGCACAATAATGTATGTGCGTACAATGATGTGCTCATATCATGCCATTAAGCATTGTGCATTATTATTATTCATGCTATGTATGTATGTTTGTATATACGTGCATATAATGTTACAAGGTAATTAATTATCATTTATTAGCGAGATGCGCTTTTCTTTTTGTATGATTATTTTTAGATATTATTATTACATGTATTACATGTGTATACTACAGAAGTAATACCGGTAATGTATGTGCTTGGTCCGTATATGACGGCCATGAAACACAGCCATACTTTGCGCACTTTGACTATCATTGCAGATAACTGTAGGCTCTCTAGAACATAATCCGATCTCTTCTAGAAAATACCTTTGGTTAGAAGCTTCTTTGGCACCACTTGTCAAGGCTTTGGCACTGGATGTGGTCACGATGCGTTATTTTCTTGATTCCCACGATATTACAGCTACAGCGTAGGTGAATGCATACCCAGTATGACACTTCCAGTCATCAATATCCTCTGGTCAACTGGCGTCCACGTATCTAAATAAGGTCCAGTTATACGATAGGTCATCCGCACATGTTGAGTACAATTTAAGAATTTTGATATTCTGATAACTGAAAGCCAATGTTGATAGCTAGGTTCCTGAGAGAACTGATCTAGGATCTTTGCACTGTAACAAATATCAATTCAAAGATCCTAGCAGTTCTTGGTACTTTACCGTATTTACTTTCCGTCCTGAAGCTCCAGCAGGGTCTTTTTCGAGTTTTTATTTATTCTTCTTCGGTGTCTTGCATTGCTTAAGTCATCATCAAAGTCATATTTTCGTAATAAGTTTAGAATGTATTGACGCTGGCATATTGAAACAGTGTGTGAGGGCTTGTCATGCTCGATTTCTATACCAATACACAAGTTCGGTTCACCTATTTCTCTAATTTCGAATTCCTTGAAGAAAGGTTATGTTCTTTTAAGTCTTTTAAACTTTCTAAATTGTTTCTACCTATTAATAAATCTACATAAACCGTGATTATTGTAATTATAATTTGAGTTATTGTATCCAAGTTTCTTAAGCTTGTCATCTAGCTTACGATTCCATTGTCGACCAGTTTGTTTTAGTCCATAAAGTGTTATATGAAGTTTGCAAACATTTCCTTTATTTTTTCTTGCGTAACTTTTTCGGGTTGCCCCAAAAAATATTTCCTCTTCTAAGTATCCATACAAAAACGCTGATGACACGTCTAGTTGATAGAGGTTTAAATATTTTTCTCCCGCGATGGCGAACAGCAATCTAAGTGAGCTCTGCCTTAATTTACGGAAAAAGGTTTCATTATAATCTACTCCCTCTTCCTGCGAAAAACCTTTGGCTACTAGTCTAGCTTTTCTTCGAGCAACTGCACCATTATGATTGTGTTTTGTTTAAAAACCCCATTTGCAACCTATTATGTCTCTTGCATTTGGGCGATCAGCTAGTACCCATGTTTTATTTCTTATTAAAGAGAATAAAAAAATCAAACTATAAATCAAAAATGAATGAAAATGAAAACTGAAGATTATAAAATAAATAACATATATGAAAAAAAAACTTTTAAAATAAATAAATAAAAGTAAACCTTAAAAGTTTGGGCACCCATAACTATAATCATAATTGACTAATTGCAAAAGCCCAAACTTTTTAGATTTAATCTGAGTTGTAGCATTTTTTATTTTGCAACGAAAGAAAGTTTTATTTTTACTTTTTAGTGTAAGTTATTTACGAAAGTTATTTATTTTAAAAGTTTTTTTTCATATATTTTATTTTCTAATTTTTATTCATAAATTCTATACAATCTCTCCACTCTCCACGGTCGACTCTCCACTCTCGACTCTCGAATCACGATTCAACTTAACTTAAAATTTTTTTTTAACTTTTTTTAAAGTTTTTTTTTAATTTTTTTTTTTTAATTTTATAACTTTTTTTTTTACCTTTTTTTAACTATTTTTATTTTCGTTTTGACAGTATATGTAAGAAACCAACCCCACCCTCGACTCTCGAATCACGATTTAACTTAACTTAAACATTTTTTTAACTCTTTTTTCCCTTTTTTAACTTTTTTTAACTCGACTTTTGGCTCTCGACTCAGATTACACACGGCCCAAATTGAACAACCCCAATGGTAGTACTTACCATGCCCACCCAAAAACCCCTAAAAATAATTTACCCCATCGGAAAGCTCCCCATTCCTTATTCTAAATAAAAAAAAAAACCATCCATCCACGTTTAATACCCTAAAACTCTTTCATCACGAACGGCACCCTCAATCGTTCAGACACAAAATTTTTTTAGTCGTGGGTTTGTGAGTTGATAAAAGTTATTTAAAAAATAAAACAAAAACAAATGGGAACACAATCTAAATAAAACTTTATATTTTCAAGAGCGTTTATCATATATTGATCCGGAAATGCGACAATAATCCGCCTCTAAAGGAATCCACCGTCGGATTGAATCAGTCAATGTATTACATAAACGAACGGGCGTGAACGAAAAATATACGGCTGCTTTCTAAATAATTGAAAATAGCACATAGAAGCTTCTTAGTTCTAGAGAAGCGAAGAAATCTTAGCTTATAATGTAAATAGGATGTGCAAGCCAGAGATTAACAATTTAAATAGAAAGAGCCATGTGCGAAACTGAAGGTACGAGGAAAGGCTCATTCCTAATAATTTGAGGACTAAATGAGCAGCAGAATAGGACAGCTTTATGTTTTGCCTAAGATAGCGAATCGAGGTTCCCATAAACTACGTCTCTGTATACCAAGATCGGTATGATTAGGGTTTCTACTAGGCGTATCTTGATTTCTAATGACGTAAAATGGGCAGAATACTTTAGGCGCCTAATGAAAGCATAAATCTTCGACACAGAAGAGTTAATGTGATCGTTCCATTTTAATGCTTTATTTATGATAATACCAAAATTGTGACTCTCTAATTGATATTACTAATCCCCCGATTGATTACCAGCTTTAATGAACTGCTTGCGATCAGATAAAAATTGCGCTGTAGAACTGGTAGCTATGTGAGTGAAGTTTTATATCGTGGAAAGTATCTTATATAATAATACTAGAATCAAATGCTTTGAAAAATCTAGTAAGGTGAGAATAGTAAGAAGATCATTGTCTAACTTTATGCGAATATCATCGGTAATTTTAAGAAGAGCTGTAATACAGCTAGGCCCTGGACAAAAACCAGGATACACACCCGACAAAAAATTCTTGGAGGTGACATAAGTTGCAATTTGGTTTTACATAATCTTTTGCAGTTTCTTAGATAAAAACGAGAGAATGCTGATGGGACGAAAATCTTCAGGTGTGCAGCATTTTAGTTTTTTTTTTTTTATAGGTATGACAGCGGCCAATTTCCCAGTAAACTGTTAAGATGAGAGACACACATTTATTATATTGGTCATGGAGGGGAGAATATAAAGTGCTATTAGCTTGACAAAACGTAGAAAAATGTTGTCTGATCCCGTGGTACTTGACTTTATAGAATTAATAGCTTGAAAAACTTTTGATGCATCAACTGCACGAAAATCAAATCCCTCATTGAGATCTTTCGCGGAGTGTTTGTCCTACATTATTGAGCTGGTCTGAATTTAAGTCACATTCTACCTGCTTAGATATCTATGCACCAAGCTCACGTGAGATTACGTCACAGTTTCCTAGGAGATTGGATTTTTAAAAATCTCTAGGAGATCGTATTTGTTTCCAAATAGAATGTGCCTTATTTCTCCGGTGTATAAGTTTGGCAATAAAACTGGAAAACCAGGGATTCCTATTATTTCTTTTAACAATCTTAATGGGAGCAAAACGCTCGAATAGCTTTGTGCAGTGTTTTCCAAAATTTCAATTTTATCATCGATTGAGTTTAAAATAATTAGACTCAAGTTCATTTTTATCTGTACAGCATACAAGGACTGCATATCTATAGAGTTGAGATCTGTGAAAGTGAAGTATTCAGTATGTTAGGAATATGATGTCGTAATTAGAAATGCCTCGAAGGCAAAGCTAGCTAAAGAAGCTCAGTTTGAGGGGCTATATTATATGAAAATTTCAAGCAGTTATGAATTATTATCTGAGAAATACGTTGCTTCATTATTTATTACATGAAGGTCACTCACAGATAAGAAATTTACAAACTGTCTAACCGGGCTGGTCATTCTTAATAAATTTAGGTTAAAATCCCCGTATAAAATTATGTAGGGAATCCAGCAAGAGAGATTCAATAGATTATCCATGAAGACATCTAATAATGAAACCGACGGTGCAGTCAATGAGCGTTTTGTTTTCAGCACCAAGAATTTCGAGAAATAAAAACTCTGTCGATGAAATTGTAGAAGACAAGATATTTTTTGCCAGTATATTAGCTCTAATATAAATTACTACACCGCCTCCACTTTTATCTTCCTTAGGATGTAAAAAAAACAACATTATTTTCAAAGTGTGGGTATTGCAGGTTTTATTTTAGGTAACAAGCTTCCAGCGTTTATATGACATATATGCAATCCTATACTACGTGCATCACAAACATTTATCATTGTATGACACATTATATGCTTCGCTCAGGCCATGAGTCGCATTACCCATTATCAAAGGAATCCGAGACGCCGGGTTCCCAGAAGATAAGCTCGATGACGCATACCTTGACAGAGCGAGATACATGGTAAATTGTATATGTAAATAGATTCCAAATAACAATAGAAGGAGCACGCGAAGATTTCTGTAGAATGTCTCGTGAAAATTAACACAGCTTGGATACATACTCTACAGCATAGCAATTACCTAAAATACGCGTAATAAGACTTACAGCTCTGTTAATAAATGTAAATGTATGTAAATCGACAAATTGAAAGCACAATAAATTAAGTTGCAGTTGAAGTTGATTACAATTTTCGTTTAGATCTTACGTTAAATGTCTTTCGTAAAATGTACTTAAAAAACACTTCTGAAAATTCAATTATATGTGAGATACCAAAAGGTAACTAAAAGTATTTCATCAAGCACTAAATTGTTTTGTTGTAAGTTTACCCTGACAAGAAAAATTCTACTTTGGTTTTTATGTGAAAAAATGTATGGTTTATGGTAGCAGAGTGAGTCCTTTAAGAAATCCCAGAATGTCTCATTATTCTACCACACTATAAGTGTTGATTTTCATTAATGGTGTGATACGGCTATGCTTACCCTAGGAATGAACAGATTTCTTGAGCATCTTATTGTAACTTAGTCTCTCATAATTGCGACCATATCAAAGAGAATAGAAAAGCTTCCTATCCTGATGAATCTTTTGGCGACTACTGCAGTATTACTACTGATGTTGTTAATTCACAATGATGGTGGATTTAAAAGAGATATTGCCAAGGGCTCCTTCAATACTTCCTAGCATTTTGGCCCAGTTTAAGAGTAATCTGGAGTTGGCTTTAAATTTATTCTATTCCCTGTTCTACCAAGGTACTACGCTACAATTAACATCACCGTTTTTCTATTGTATGATACATTTAGGTTTAAGTACTCGTGGTTTTCCATAGACTCATTTCTTCAGAGTTTCTTGAATGATTTTCTAGGTTTACCTTGCATAATGCTGGATGGTTTTAGGTCGATCACTGGCCGTTTTGTAAATTTTATTCGAAGTTTAGGGAGTTGCATTCGCGGGTTTATTTACGCTGCCCGTAATTATGTTTTCTCCTCCAATCGAAATGGACGACATGACAGCTGGTTTCTTTGGTGCCATTAAATAAGTTACGGCCTATAACCCAGAAGAAGAAGAAGCTACAGCTCCAACATACTCGATCATGTGCCTATTTTGGGATCAAGATAGATCTAAAGGTTCCTGTGAAAAATCTGTGGAATAATGTTCGCAATCTCGGTATTGATGGGAAGGATCCATCAGTATCAAATTTCAATCCTGATGACCTAAACAACTATTTTACTTTTAGTTCTCTGGCTACAATTACGCCTGCTTACAACTTTCACGAATACTTCTCTCATGAGGGTTTATCGTTTCATTGTGTAGTTGACCCCGAGGTTCTTTCTATTATGATTAGACTTAATGGAGTATAATTCTATTGGACATAATGCTTTGCCACCCAAGTTCGTAAAGTTACTAGTGTCATGTCACTTAGTGCATATTTATAATTTTTGTCTTACCACTTCGCCATTTTCCTCTCAATGGAATGAAGCAATAGTTGTTCCCATTCCAAAGTAATCTCTTCCCTCTACTGATTTCCGTACCATTGTGTACTCAATTTCCTTGCTAAGACACTTGAAAAAATTATGTACGTACAAATCATGGAGTATGTGGAGGCAGAGAGTATATTATCTCTCTGGCAATCAGGATTTCGCTCAGGTCACAGTTGTGAATCTGCACTCTCCTTCTCAATTTCAGTAGGGCCTTTGATTCGGATAGTCACGTCAAGTTGAACTACTAACTTTGTACAAAAGATGGCTTCTTCATCTTCATTGGCCGTTGGGTTAATTTCCGCTTTCCTTTCGAATCCTGCTCAAATTTTAAAAGTGCAGAATTCTGTCTCCGATCCGTTATTGCTATTCACTGGTATTCCTCAAGGTTCGGTGTTAGGCCCTATTCTCTTCTCCATCTATATAAATATTCTCCCTTCTATTGAAAATAGCGCTTCTGTGCACTTGTAGGCCTGGTCAAGGACTGTATTGCTCGAACTAATGATGACCTACAGCTCATATATTGAAGCGTTTTCCCAATATCTGATTTGCCATAATTGAATATGTTGTGTCAGTTAAGAATTTAGGAATTCAACTCAATTCTAAATTTAGTTGTTGCAACTACACCAATGATTTGATGGGGAAAATCTATAGCAGTCTTCGCCAACTATCTATTTCCTCCAGTTGTTTGTCTGTGGATTTTCGCAGGAAATTGGCGATGACTCTTATTGTCCCGCATTTTTACTATGGGAGACTTAATTTTAGCGGATTAAACATAATTTGTCAAAGAGGAGTTACCGTAGCCTTTATATTTATAGACTACCTCGAGGCGCTCATGTATCTGCTCTTGCTACGTCCCTACTCGGAAGCTTTGTAGAGGCCTATTTGACTCGTAGTAGGCTTATTTTTCTTCATAGTTTAATTTAGACGAGTTAACTGCAACCAGCAGGTAACCCGCTGACTGGCTATAATAGATAGATCTTTCAGTTGCCTCTCAGTAGCTCGATTGACCACATCTCCCATCCAGTCCAGTCCGTCGAAGTCATGTTGGCCTAACTCGACTTCAAGTGTACGTTAATTATGTTGGCCTGAGAATTGGTAAGCGTATATATGAGTGGCGAACGGACGTTATTCTTGTTGGTTTGAAGAGTAGCGAGCGCACGCTCCCTCCCCGAAATAAGTACCGTGTAGTATAAGTGCTGTACATTAGTTATACTAAGAGACTGTCCATAGCCGACAGAACTAGAGCAGCGTTCTGAACCTCGAACCGTCAGGATAAACGGCCCAGGATAATTATCGGACGACATTACAAAGTTTTCTTTCTCAGCCTGCTTCGACTACGATGCCTGCCATTTGGCGTTAAGTGCTAACAAATCTAACTATTTCGTCACGGAAGTTCTTAGGACAGAATTCGGACTGATAAATTTAGGTGGAAGCTGATGCTGGAGGAAGATTTTCGGCGTCATATTATTTTTGGAAAATTGCTTCTTTTAATAAAATTTTTTTAGCATACTATAATCTTCACTTCACTGGGTCGCCCCCATTTAATATTTGCCACTTAATTAAAGCATATCTCGGCCGCTCTACTTAATTTACGGATTTAGTACGTTCGGTCCCGATTGGATCCATTTGAGAACTTATGAGATCTCTTTGTGGGGTTCTTTTTGGATATCCTTGAGACATTGTAGCGGATTTTCTGTGTAAAAACTTTGAATATTTAATGAAACTTCAAGTTAAATTTAACCAGATATTAGAGAGTTGTTCTTGCCCATCTGTTCTGAGATCATGTCTTGTTATAAGATCATGTAGACACTCTCATGATCTACTATGAGCTAATCTTCAGCTACGTGTTCAGGTGAGCTATCCACATAAGAGTTATACATATGATAATGTTCATTTTTTCATGATTTTACGAGGTCTTTTTTTGTCATTTATGTGATGCATTTGCTCTGGTGCGAATTTTATAATTTGGTGGATATTAGACATTTGTTGAATGATTGGTTCTTTTGACTTTATCATGTTTATCAATATCCAACAATAACTCTCATCTACAGTCTTGTTGTTATATATTTCTTATTCCATTTCAAAGAGAGTAATCTAATCTATAGCGAAACCCATAGACATAAATCTTTTGAGGTTTTTATCTACAATATGTAAAAGCGAAAAGTAAGTCATTCAAAAAACACATAAAAAAAAACTCCTTATACACTTTGACCCTCAGACAAATGAACCCACAGCGATAGGATTTTGATCTCTACAAATCCCGAACCTTTTACATAGACACAATTCAAAAGCGCTATAGAATACAAAAAAAAAAAAAAAAAAAAAAAACCATCGCCATCCAAAAACCTATTACCTTACCAAGTCTACTTTTGTCCTCCAATATTCATTCAGTTCACGTTCGTCGCTTTTGTATTTACACCAAAAGGAAAATATTTACCTGAATTTCTTTAAAGGTAAGTGATTATCTCTTCATAGAACTCGGATGGATCTCTCTTTGGCAAATTTGTAAAAACATATCGATTCTCGTTTAGGAACGGCTTTTCCAAGGCATATAAAAAAAAATAAAAAAGAAAGGTAAGACGAAAAAAATATCATATACCCACTATACCGCCACTACCACCGTCGTCACCTCGAAAGCCAAGAACCCATTCTATGGAGAGTTTCAAGTCGAACATTATGCCAGACGTGCACCCTTTAGTGAACAGAAGACTCCTCAAGGGCTCTCAAGGTTCCGACACGAAATCATTTTTATTACACTGCTAATGTGCCGAATGGAAGAAGCGAAATTGAGTAATTCAATCTGAGATAAATTTTTCGCAAACATAAAGTGTAAGAAAGGAGGACTATAAGGAGAAAAAGCCCAAGGTGAAAGCAGCTTCGATATCCTTTTAAATTTCGCCTCACCTCTGGCTCATTCGATTAATCGATTTTTCCATCTCATATAGATTGACTTGACACAGAGGATCGTGAACCGTTTGTTCTTGTGGCTTTTTTTGAAATTTCGTAAATCCTATCTTTCCCAAGTTCACGTCATATCGAAAATTTCAATAGAATTTATCTACATTATAATCGCTGTCGTTGCTGCTAGTTCATATTTGCACGTCAAAAAGCACCTATAGAAAGGAGCATTATAATGCAACTCCGTAGTTGACACACCTGTGGGGAACCCCGTTTATATACATATGTATGTAGGTGCAATGTATTCGAATATAACAACGTTTTTCTCACTCCATATTTTTTTTTTGCTTCGTTTTTTTTTTTTTTTCAAGTAAGCAGGGAAGTCTCTTGGTGAATTGTTGGCACTCCTGGTGGATGGAATTGGTGCATTTTGTTGTCGTCGGGTGCACTGAAACTTCCGGGCTTGTCAGTCAATTGCATTTCCTGCCTTCCGAAGTGACTTCCCATGCCTGAAATTATGTCAGGATTTATTTGCAACCTTTTACCTGAGGCTTTACTGCCAAGAGGCAGAGATTGTCTAGCAAACTTAATGACAACTTTAGTTGACATTTGTATGCAGAATAATATATTTTAAAAGTGAGCAAAGAGTTTTAGAAATCGTCTACGAAGTATGAGTGAGCATGAAGTTGTGGTGTTGGATTTTATTTTTTTTTTTTTCTTCATATGTGGTAGATACATATTTGTATGCACAATAGTTATATTGTTCGGTTTGATAATATTAAATTTTATCGGAATTAATGTGTTGGCAATAGACAAACATGAACGACACGACATTATCATCAACGGGAACGATGAATTTGTAACTTGGAATTATATGGCTTTTGTCACTGGCGGCGGTACATTTTTCATGCAGGAGGATAAGCAAGGAAACCTGACTATCGATGGTAGGGATATGAAACCAAATTGATCATATCGCCATCTCTAGGTTGAAAAGGAGTCTGTGACATGCAGGGTTGCTAAATGAAAGACATACATATATGAGAGGAAATCATGCATGCATAACGACAAAATTTGTTGAACTGGAGGAAAAATTATGTACTGAAGATCGTTTTTGGATCTTCTACTGTGGGCACTTTAGTAGGGTACGGTGGCTACCTGAGGATAGGCTATAATTCCACTGCGAAATAAAATATGAGATTTTTTAACTCCGTGGATACTATAGTAGGGTACGATTTCCGTGCTGTAGGTCAAGTAAAAAGATTTAATAAAATTAATTACTACAATATAATAAAAATTCTCAAAAATAGCCCCTTTGATAGGAGGCGAAGACGTTGGAAGTTGATAGATTGGGAAGTCAGGCATGCATGATAATAGTTCTAATATGTCAAGAATGCATGGCAACTATAAGTATACTGACTGTAATCTGTAGCCTCTCCACACTTGAATAGGCGTATCTTAACCTTCTCGTGGTCTCCATTGACACCTCAGTACCAATCTTAAGCCCGAATGGAGTAACCAGTCCCATTTCATAATAGGATATGTGCATGAAGATACCATTGTAAGTAACCATGGGATTATGGTCATGAACTTCGTAGCCATACTAATTGGGTAACCTAAATTGCAAGATTGGTATCACGTGGTTGAGGAGCTCTGGATAGTTTTACTATTGTTTTACTATTCAACCGAACATGGGGAAGGCCCCTTGATGGAAGCATTGTTGGGGCTGTGATAGCCCATATGCGGGCAGAGAGATAGCGTCAGAGTCTAGCATACATAAGTGCACATACTCTTTATAATGGGAGAAGTACTGCGTACTACAAGTCAGGATTTGAAGTTATGGTCGCTAACGTATTGCATGCTCAGATATTTGGCTCTCGGCGTGGAGTTGCACTAAATCAGCCGGGTGTTGTGACCCATAATTTGGCAGAGATTTTGGTTAGGTATCGATTCTACATGTAATTCAGACAAGCATGCACTGGTCAAACTGGAACTCATAGAGACTGGATATCCTCTATCTCATGAGGGTACTGATTGCCACATTGTAGCTAATCCGTGCATTTAGAGTGCCGTGGGATTAAGCCATACTTGGCAGGTGCTCATGTGAAACCCCTAGGACTTTCTGTAGCTGTTTGGAGAAGTATCCGAAAAGATCTTTGATGCTTCAGGGGAACAGATATCTGAAGTGACCAACACATGATAAAAGGCGATATATATATGTCCGGTAATCATAATATCAAGGAATATTTAGCATGACTCAGTTATGCCAATGAAATACGATTAGAAGGATTTATGCGAAGTAAAACGTATTGGAATAACAATGATCAATCAATCACAGTTCGGAGAGCAGTTGAGAAAACCGGCATTAACAAGTCCTTCGGATATTGCTCTATCGTCCCCGCGATGTACTCCTCCAGTATTTTGATCTGATTGCTGTCGAATAGCTTTATACTCTACTTCAATTGTCATCAGTTTTTTCAGCTACCCTTCTTCAAGAACTGACAAAAGATTGTCCTTTTATTGAGAAGTTTTTTCTCCTGTGTTTTGTTTCTAACTACTCTAGTGGCTATCATGATACTGGGGAATTTGAACTATTTCTTGTGCTTTGATGGTGAGTTATTTTGACCTCTTCTGCATGGGAATGCTCAGTGGAGACACTACTGATTCGGAAGTCTGATGTAATCAAATTCCAGTTAAGGAAAGTATTACTGCTGTATGAATCGAATAGATCACATTTTCAATCAACTCCTGTACTAACTAACTCACCCAGAGGCGTATTCTATTGAATGCTTGTAGATTTGAGTCCCATATCTATACAGTTCTACACATTTTCTCATCTATGCTTTCCTTTAAACTTTTATAGTTTTTTCCAGGGACCGAATCAGTTATGACTTTTTACGAAAAAAAGCCTATTTTACTTGTTAGTCTTGACCGATAATAGTTTGAAGCTAAAAACACTAATCTGGAAAGGCCTATTATTTTTTCTGGCAAAAATAAAAAGCCAGCTTGGCTAGAAAAAATAAAAACCTGGGCTCGCTTTTTATATTTTTAGCGGAAAAAGGTATCAAGCCGTTACGATAGCTTCAAAACTATTACCGGCCAGCAATAACAAGTAAATTAAGCTTTTGTCGTAAAAACTCATAACTTGTTCGGTCCCTAAAAAAAAATCCAGCTTGGCTTTTCATACTTCCTTCCAACTTCAAAAACTGTTAGTTCCAGTTCGAAAAAATAAAAAGTCAACCTGGCTTTTTATTTTTGCCGCAAAAAATAAAAAGCCAAGTTGGCCAGAAAAAATAATGGGACTTTCCAGCTTAGTTTTCTTTTTTTTTTTTTGAAAAAAGTTAAGTTTTCAAAAGCTTTGCAGGACGAGACATCTTTTCGTATATTCCACTAAATTCCACGATCATAATTTATCCCAGATATTTTTGTTTAAAATTTTCAAAATACCAGTAATTTTCGGTCCCTGGTTTTTTCTCTTCCTATTACCTACTTACTATTCTTCATCCCCTTCTTCCGATAGCCCACCAATATGTACTCTAGGGAAACGGAGATATTTTTTTTGTAAGGTTTTAAAAAAATTTGTAGAGCAGAGGCATCAATCCAAAAAATGCTTATGATAAAAACCAGCAACTTCCACAACCCAATGCGCTTCTCCTAATAAGCGACAGATGGCAGCAATATCTGGTATGTATATTACAGCATAGTGAACAAAAATTACCCAAAAGTCTAAAGCAGATCCTTCGATACAGACTAGAGTCAGGTGAAGAGGTTATGTGGAAACGCTATGGTCCTAAGGAGAGTTAAGAAGGTAACAAAAAATGATGTAACGCAACATTTCTCTGGAGAAATTTAACTTCGATTCGTAAAGAGGTAGCATTTTTTAATACTATCCAGGTATGACACTCTGTGTTAATTCGGTCGTGAACTCATAATCGGTAAGTTCTGCTTATCAATGCCTTCAAGCAATGTTGACACCTCTTAGTTCAGACATAAATGTAATAGATGCCATTCCAATCTTCAATTACATTTTGTGTCATTATTGTGTCCCAACTAAATATATTCCCAATACAATGATCCTTTTTAAGGAAACTATTATATCCTTCATAAATGGGTCTCTCTATTATTACGAATATAACCCATCTATACCTAATAGTAGAGAAAAAAAAAACAAAACCCAAAGTTTCCTAGAGACACAATCTATATATTGTAAAAGTACATATTTGCTAGAAAACATTTCATTTTCTCAGCGGACATATGTCATTGCAAACGTAGCTGTAAAAGACAAATGGGATCTCTTTAGGTGCCCTAAGCTTGGCATTTCGCATAGTTCAACTAGCTGGGTATATCAGAAAAGACACATTCATACAACCATAGAAACCTTCATATGCTCCATTTAATGTGTTTCTTCCTGAAAATCGAAAGATAAATTCTTTTCAACCGCACACAAGATATATTTTCAGCTATATGTCCTTTTCAATTATGTCGACCGGACCCATAACCATTGGTTATGCCCAAGTGTCGTCTTTCTTATTGCATATTTATATATACATATATATGTTTGTTCCTCCATACATACTTATATATTTCCATCCAACCAAAGGGAGCAATTGATCACCTTTGCCTAGGACACTTTAAACACTATGGATATGTTCCTGTTATCTCTTCTATATTATTCCCCATAGTTGTCCTTCAACAGTTATTATAGGCATATATCTTAAGGGCTTCCACAGAAGTATACCCCTATTCTAGTTAAGTGGTGGTGACTACACAAATAACAACACAACAACAACAACAACAATCAGAAAATCCTTGAAAATCTTAGGTGCATGGACATAACTCATACACTCTCCTACCCATGTGATTTTTTTTTTGGACCTATCTTTTTTTTTTTTTGTTTTTTCTCTGGACAGTCGCAGTAAACTTTTATTCCCGTCTACATTGAGTAGCTCCTCCGGTAAGCACTTCGCTTCTGCCTTATCAGATTTATTGTCGTTGTTCCAGAAACCCATTTCGGATGGTTTTAGGACACAAGAGAAAGCGTTAAGTCTGAAATCTTATCAGTTAACAAGGATCGAAAAGTTGTGTTGCGTTCTCCGTAGAGAAAAGAAAAGGAAATTGTTTCAATGTTTATACATATCCCTGTATTTGCCCTAGTGTTGTCTTTCTCATTAATATCTTGGACTATGGGGGTGATATTCCTTTAGGGTGACTAAACATCAACGGCGAATGTGCGAAAGAAAAATTTATTTATTACCCTTGTAATACGAGCTGAGCTCTGGTAGGTATCATGGTATTCCCCTTCGGTCGCATATTCCCTCATGACTTTGGCTTAAGGTTGTTGTGGTTAGTAATTTTTTTCTTGTACTCGCCCAAAGCTTTGTAAGAAAAAATACAACTTTGCCCTCAAGAGTTTTTTTTTTCAAAGTAGCGCCAAATATGTATATAAACACAGTTACACGTGTATAGGTTTCATAATCAATACACGTACCGACATAGAATACTGTTTTTTCCTACCTATGGAACTTAAGACCAGTTGTACAGTGATTAATGGTGAAACTAAGGATTAAATGTGTAAAGGATCTGTTGTATCATATGATTTCTGTAAATTGCTATTATGTTTCTGGGTACTTTGTTCAACGGGTGCTTCCTTCTGATAATGGATCTTTTACCTTTTGGTTGTTGGTCAATTTTTGTAAATATTTGTTTTTGAAAGGAAATTTGCTCATAGGATGACAAAAGATGTTAAAAAATGAACTATGTTGTATGTGCAGATTCCTAAGAGCGGAGGAATATTTTTTTTTTTACTGTAGAGAATTACGATAAAAATTTAAAATTACAAAAAACTGTTTATGCTATATTTAATGGAATAATGGAGAATAAGGAACCTTTTGAAATATTTTGAAATTATTTCAGTTAATTAAAGGTCAATAATGTCCTTGTCGAGCTTTGGAGTTAATCTTCCTTGAGTGTAGGCTACATGAGAATACTCCACAACCGATTACGTTACCAAAATTAATATTCGACAAAATTTCTATTTGAAAAGTTCATTTCAAAACTTCCCGAGAGTAATCCAATTTTTTATTTATTTATTTATGATTGCGTGCTTATGAAGAAATTATCTATACAAAATTGCTGGAAGATTAGATGTCATTTACCTATTTAAAAAAAAACTAAATCTATAAAAATTTCTATGCCCACTTTTCACCATCTGTGTGGTCTCTGAAAACTCACGGGCATAGTACTTACAAAATCAGACAGTTACATATCTCGTTTGTCGTTGGTATTTTTTCCGAAAAAAATTTGGCGCTTTCCTTTAAAAACTCCGCGACAACTCCCACGAAAATTTTCAAATTTGAGAATTTTCCAAGGGGTAAGCCTACAAAAAAAAATCGCGATTTTTACTTCCTTCCCTAACCCGGCATATGGGTACAAGGTCTCGTCAAGTATATAGCAAACAAGTAAAAATCAATTCTTATGATATCCTAGATCAGGGGTCGTCAACCTTTTTTGGCTGCGGGTCAAAATCAACCAAAATGTGAGTATTAAAAGCTCGCTTGGGTCAGAGATATTTTTGTATTAAAACAGTCTCTTAGTAAATAATAAGATATATTTTATTTTGAAAATAATTACAAGTATAGTTGAATGATTTTTATTTATAAACTTTCTCTTCGATATCAATGGCTTCCCTGATGTTGAACTTGCGACATCAATTTAGTCAAGTCTGGTTTATAGTTAGTCGTTTTAAGATGAATACAATCATCTGAATTTTCGGTAGTTAACCTGTGCCTGTTCTTGCTTAATATAAATTTTATTTGTGAAAATATTTGCTCACATTTATAAATTGAAACGAATATGGACAAAATGACAAACCTAATTTTTTTCAAAGATGAAAACTTCGTAGAAAGTGATGCCCAACATGTTGATATCATGAGAAAATGATTATCTTCTGTTTTTTTTTACCAAATCTTTCCACAATTTCTGGAATTTATCCATCCATAACGTTGAATTTTTACAATCAATCATTTCTAAACTAAAATTTCCAATTTTAAGATATTGAAAATACTGCAAATTTAAAACGTTTTCTTCTATTTCCTCGGGCTTTATTATAAATGTAAACATTTCTTCATGCTTTTTAAAAGTTTGAAACCGACTTTCATATTCACTTTTAATGACGAAAGTCCAAGTTTCGAATATATTTAGATTGCTTTCATCGATATTTTCCTTTTCATGTTGCTTTTTTAACAAGGGAATGAAATGAAATTTTTCAGTTTTTATGTCAATTTAATAATAATAATAATAATATATATTTTCTGGTAAACGATACTACAAGATTGACAATCTTTTAAATTAGTATCTATTGAACAGACAGGCAAATAAAAATTCAAAGACTAACATTAACATCAAAACCAAAATAAAAATAAAAATAATATAAAATAAAAAATTAAAAAATTAATTAGAGCTAGAATCAAAATTAACATTAAAAAATAAAATTGAAATCAAAATTAAAATAAAAACTTAAAATTAATATCAAATTATAATCAACAAATCAAAATTAAAAACAAATTGAAAATTAACGAACCAAATCATGATTAAAATTAAAAGAAAAAATTCAGATCAAAATGAGAATTAACAAATTTAAATTTAATTTAAAAACCTAAGCAAAATTCAATAAAAAAAGGGAAGAGAAAAATAAAAAACAATAACATAACAAATGCGTGTGTGTCGCAGACAAAAATGAGAGTTACTCTAGAAAATCAACAATGAACCGTCTGAATGTTCCGAATGAATCTGCCCGCTGAATGTGACCGGGCAGCTCGTTCCAAGAACGAACTACCTGAACAATGTAAGAATCTTCAAAGACTGACGTTAGGAATCGAGGTATTAAAAACTTACGCCCTCTGGCAGAGTTAAGAGGCCGGACCAAGTTAGACAGTTTCAAGTAATATCAATTTTAAAGTAAAATTCTTTCATTCCTCATAAATTTAAAAAATTGTATGGTTATTTCCTTCGAGTCATATGTTGAAATCATTATAATCATTATAATGCTTCATTATGTTTGTTAAGAACAGAAGTCTTAAAAACCATTGTTTATCATTGAGTTCGAGAAAATTTTCACCGATTTCGTGAAGAAATATTTGTATATAATCAAAACACCTCAATTTAACCATCGTATTTCAGAATGTAACAAAAAATCTCCATATTTTGATTCAATTGCCTCCAAAAAGCTTTAAAGCTTCTGTGTATTAATTCTGATCGTGATATTATCATGTTTATGATCTTAACAAGCTTTTACATTACATACTTAAGATGTTGCGTAGACGCCTTTACAAATAAATTTTCTTCGGGTATGATACAATGAAATGATAAAAGTGTGTGGCCAAATTCATTTTCCATTAGTTTTTCTCTCTTACTTGGAGCACCAATTTACTTTTTAAGTCCAATACATACTTGCCCATTTTTAAAATTTGTAGACTGTTGTACTTGACGAAAAATATCAGTGCCTTGGGTTGTATCATTCATTGAAGCAAGAACGCATAGCTATTTATTGATGCAAATCTAATAATTATTGCAAGCCTACAAATACTATTTATGTATATCGATACTTTAATCATTTGGCCATATATTTAACGCGATGCTGGACTGTTCTAGCTGACAATGGCATTTCTATGATTCTCTCAGTTATTTGTTTTTTATTTGCGAAGTAATTAAATAAGTGTTCGGAACAATTTATGAATACGTTTTTCAAAAGCTCACCGTCTGTAAATGTTTTTCTGTTGGTACCAATGCTAAGAGCTGCAACAAAGCTGGCAGATTTAGCGTGATTGTTGCTGGTAACAAAACTCTTTGAAAAATTTATTTTGTTTTCCGAAATTTAATATACGTTTAGCAATGTATTTTGCCATTTCACTCATATCTTTATGTTTTGAAGATAATCGTCGTTCAATATTGTAAGTCCTGGCGATAATTATATCAAAACATAAAGTATACATATTAATTTGTCAACATTTTCGATACACCCATATCTTTCTGTCCACACATTGTAACGATCCCTAAAGATGTTTAGCAATTTGTTACGTATGTATGTGGTGATGGTGAATAGGGTAGGTCGTCTCATTTGTGTTAAATGTAGCTATTTGAGCTGAAAGTACTGCGAATATCCCTTTTCAGGAATTACTTATTAAAATAAGGTTGGTCCTATTTCGTCGTCTGCATATTAATTGGATTATTAGAAACATCAAAATTGGAGAACTTGGAGAATAAAAATAAAATCCCTGTACCATGCCATTACACGATCATACTCTGCACTGCGGACATAGAAGGAATTTAAGAGGAAAGGAATATCGATATCCGACACTCGAAATATTGTAACATTAAAGAATATTCGTAAAATTATTTAAGGACTTTTGCGTTGTATTACCTCATAGTACTTTTATTTTGAATTGCATTACTTGGACTGAGATGCTTACATGCTGCTACTAGATTAACAAGCAAGTTTCTTCAAATGCAGTTTTTTTTTTTTTATTTACATTCGTACTTAGTTACTGAAGAGTAATAAATATTATCTATAAGGTTAGTTAAGTTCCGCGAGGCCACTTAGCCACATATTTCAGAATTTAAATCCTTCCGCTGTTTGCTATTCTTTATACGGTTTGAATACAGCAAGAAAAATTTAAGGTACAGTTCAGAATTCCTTCAGGGAACCTTTTAAAAAAATTTTTTTTTAGAAATTTTATTATAAATTAAAATTGCAAATGAGGATAAGAAATAATGGCAATACCTCAAAAATTTATTAGGAATTAAAATTGCAAAGGAGAGAACGAAATAATCTTCAAAATCTTATTAGAAATTAAAAATGCAAAAAAAAAAAGAGGAAGAAATCACGATAATACTTCAAAATCTTATTAGAAATTAAAAATGCAAAAAAAAAGAGAGGAAGAAATCACGATAATATTGTTTAACTATAATTACATTCAAAAGCTAGGTTCAGTAAGCGAACGCATGTACTAAAAACGAAAGACCGTATTTTTGTGGGAAGTTGTATTAAAGCAGGACAAAAATCAAAAAATGTGTTTGACGAAGATAGGTCGAAACAAGGTGGAGGTCGTTTCCGTTTTTCAGAAAGTGATTGTCAGCGAGTGTGGACGAAAAAGTGTAGAAGGTTAAAAAGAGAGAAAATTAAATCGGGAGAAATATTTTTGGAAATTGAAGGTAAAAAAAAAAGGATAGATTAGAACAAGTGAGCTCTGGCCTGGAAAAAGGACTGTAGAAGAAATACGTAGCAAGTAGAGTACAATTTGATTTTCCTTTTTGGTTTATATATATCAATCTTTTTTTATTCGTTTCTTTTTTTGTAAATATTGAAGTGTGGCTGACTGGCAACGCGTTAATTTTACCATACTTAGAATTTAGTGTACAATAAATTTTATTTATATGGGTTAAACTAGCGGCCTTTTTTTTTTGTTTGCGAAACACCGTATTAATCCTTTTTCAGGTGCTACAGAAATCCGGTTTCGTAGTTTATCCGTGAGAAGAAAGATCACGTGGCGCCCAACATTACCGAACCATCGAAGGATCTCCCCATCTCATGAGCCAGCTTGCGCGTACTTTGGAGTACGTAGCAACATATTGAAATATTTTTTTTTTTTGCTTTTTGTTTGTTCATAGTAATTTTTTAACAATAATTAGCTTTTGCTGTGTTTTTGATCGGGTCATGTAAGAGTTATATTGGCGATTATTTTTGGGATTATCTCCGATCTATGTTAAGTTGAAACAATTAAAATAAAAGAGTAGTTTTTATGACGTCTTTTATTTCAATTTATACTCCCAACGTTTCGACCCGCGGGATTTATGAGTCCTCTTTTTTTGTAGAATTGTATCGAGACACTTTTTTAATTACAACAAAATTACCTTACGATTATAATAAATTAAATTTTAACTATCACATATTGTAAATGTCAAATAAACTAAAATATTACACTAGAAACATTGTTATAAATAAAATTAAAAAGACCAAATTACACGGAAAAAATAGACTACTGACAGGACATGATTAAGCTATTGACTAGACTAAACAATTAGTGGGTGCCTCAATCGGTATCGATATTCCGATATTTTTAAAGATGTTAATTTTTGTATGTGTTTATTTTTTTTTTATGTGATCATAGTTGAGTTTGTGTAATGTTGAAAGTGAGTATTTTATGTGTTTATAGAATTAAGTATGTGGTGATATTCATTATGAATGGTCTCTTGTAATTTTTTGTTTAAATAATAATACCTATTTCACTAAGTAATAGTTATTAAGCTGCTTAATTATAATTGTGTTACTATTCTTGTATAACTAAACATCTGTTATAACTTTAACTGAGAGAACGACACACGCGTCCAATAATGGTGAAATTTGTTCGAACAATGTCGCTGTATTCGGCCTATTATCATTAGAGCAAATTTGTAATCGACATGGATCAACAATCTTTAGATCTTTGGAAATAGATGGAAACCGGAAAAAATAAAAATAAGAATCCCTTCCTCCTGCCATGGGCAAGCATCCACTCTTGAGTAGTTTAGACTGTAAGGTTATCGACCTTTAGATTCCAGAGATTAGATTATAAAATGGCCTTAAATGTTGGCTCTGAAAATAATTCCATTATCGCAACCAAATAAGATCTTTTATGGGTACTGCATTTGTATGATCCTCAGACTCTTAAATAAAGTATAGTAATTATGCCCCTACTATTGTGGGTAATAAATTTTATAATTATTTCTAACATGGAAATGTTTTATCAGTTCAGAATTTTTTCTGTCATCCTCCCGATTTCAGATCTCCATAGCTACATATGTGAACGAATCAGGTACAGTGAACCAGGGTTATACCCTTTTCGTCAAACTTAAATCCCTTAATCTCTGCCATCTGTTTTAGTTTTGAATTTAAAGTCTTTTTTTATACCTTCATTTATCTCACCCTTAGAATTATTGTGTTCTTGCGTTTATTTTTCTTCAGATTTCTTCAATCATCTATTTTTTATTATTTTGAATTCCATCCATATTTTTGTACCCTTGACTTAATCTGCTCTTTTAAAACGCTTGCAAACTTCAGGACATCACTATTTGGGGGAATGTGTAGATCGTACAGTGTGCAAAAGGTAAAAATTTCAAGCTCATTGGAAACATTCGAATAATATTGTAAATAGGCGTAATGTTGAACTCCAATTCCCATTACTTTTCGAAATATTTTCGAATGTTATAGTGAAATTTCGAGATAATTTCTTAATCCAAATAGTGCGATTGTGGAATAGTTTACTATCATCTGTCTTTTGTCATAATTCCAGTTTGGGAAAGAATTTAGCAAACATTGACATTAAATTGTTTGGTGGATATTATAATATAATAATGCCTCAGACCTACTACGTTCTGAAAGATCTATTTTGAAACCATATTTTTTTGTTTATTTCCATTCTAGGATTTTGGGATTGAGATGCCATACATAGTTTTGAGTTCTGGTTTACCGTAGTCAAAATAGTTTCTTATATTTTTTTTTTTCGAACATACATATGTACATCGGCATTTTCGGCATTCTCCTCATGTATACCCTTATCCCCTCATACTATTCAATTTTCTTTTCGTCTTGTTTTGCTTTGCATTATAAGCAAGATTCAAAGAGGCATCACAGGTCCAAAATGTTTTTTTGTTACCTCCGCTCTATGGCTTTAACCATTGTGTTCAAAAAGAGTTAGCCAGGTATCTTTTGACTAGTTAACTCAACGGAATGGGCTTCCTTTACATCCTAGAAGCATTCACAAACAAATTTCTTGAGAAAAAATGTTAAAACTGTATTAATAAACCCCAAATTTTCAGTCCAACAGTTGCTTCACGGATAGGTACCTGGGAACACTTTATATGGCAATAAAAGTAAATAAAATTTTCATCTGAAAATATATTAGTATAAAATGTAGAAGATATGAAGGGATAAACAAAACAAAATCTACTTTTGAGAATTAAATTGATTCAAAATAAGGTGGAATTACATTATATATAAAAAATGCAGCATAGCACAAGTGATGAATTTCGTAATCATCTTAGACTGGTCTTTAGATACAGAAGAATTACAACCACAGCATGATTTTCTTGTTTTGCTTTGAAGTTTAGTTAGAGGTTGGCATTTGCAACAACTTCTGCTAACTTTTATATGTTCAGACGAATCTCTGGATCCACTTTCTCCTGATCCACCTGCTTCCGCAGTTGATGTTATGATATAATTGGGTGACCTAGCAGATTCAATACTCAATTCTGTTACACCTGACGTGGACAAGTTTGGCCATCGTTGGATTGTCCTCCAAATAAATTATGTATGCTGCGAGACACGCTATAGCCAGAATATTGTAATACAGCGCCAACGACGAGTTCCACTCTTTACTGAGTAGTGGGACAATTTGTTGTCCATGTTATCTGTGCCCCTTTGGAGAGGTTGAGATCCAAAGGGCACTCTGGAACGTAAGCCACAACATGTTCCATTGTTCACCCACTAGACTTATGTGCATTTGCTCCCAAACCGGACGCTCTTACAAAGTATAATAATGTTGGCCCTTAACCCTCCTTACCAGCTTCATGCAGTTCGTCCAAGAGGTGTGGCCTAAAGAGCCTGTCACGCTTTCCTGCGAAAGCCGGACAGTGACAAAGAAAGTGAGTCACCGTTTCGGACTGCTCTCTCCAACCCCTGCCTATAGAATCATCAACAAGTCTCATCCTGTAAAGGTGACCCCTGAGAAAAGAGTGCGTAGTGAGAATAGACATTAGATTACTCAGGGTTGAGTAACTGTTTCGGATTCCTCCCCCCGATCATCCTTTGCATACAGGCTCATTAACTAACCCCATTCTGTATAGGTTACCCCTAGGGCAGAGAGTGCCCTGTTTAGTGTTGTTATAATAATGTATCTTATAGGGCTTATTTTTTGATCAATTGTCTTTATCATCGTGATGCATGGTAGACAACATTACAACATTTTTATTATTTATATTTTTCCAAAACTTAATATGAGCAAATGGTAACTGTGCTGTCTTCGCTGAATTCAAACTGAGAAGTTTGGGAAGATGTGTTGGTAACTGTGGCCTAACCATCAGATGCCCAGCATACAAGATGATACGCGGATGATTCGCGCATTAATAACAACGAAGGTAAAGTTTAGCGCGGTAGATTATCATCTTCGGGAAGGAATGTGCCCGGAATGCAGGACTTCTTGATGAATTGCTTTCGAATCATCTGCAAGATATCTTCCAGTCATCGCGCAGATGATATGTCATCTCAATGTTTTCTAGGTATTGTCATATCACGACCATACTAAAACGTAGCATGACACACTCACTTTATCACTTCCCAGAAATCATAACCGGAGTCCGGGTAATAAACTTTCTTACAAGTACCTATTTAAGTCGTGCATATACACGCATACACTCATGCATATGCCCCCAAGTCACATATATTAAATCTGAACAATTTTTAGGTTAAATAAATCATTATTTATGTGTTATTCCATAAAAATTAATAAATTTGCATACAAAATATATGAGGGTACTTGAATACCTATTCGTGAAATTACGGGTGAAAAAATCTATATGAACACAAGTGGAAAGTAATTCCCCCTGATCAATGCGGTCGTTCCCGAGAATTAAAACCTTAAACGCAATCTATTTATTTCTAGTGAATGGTAGGTCGAATATTTTATCAGAGTTATCATATACATTTTCTCTTAAAAACAAAGCTGTCGGTTAGAAAGAGAGATGAGAGTTGAAAGAGGAACTATTGTGCTCATATTTCTTAAAGCAAGTATCTCAGAAGTTTAAGAAGCGAATTGACTATCAGATGTTTAGAGTCTAATCGTGATTTATCATCCGAATGTTGCCATTCTATATTTCTACTACTAACGATCATCGGGTATTCTCAGAAAACTTATTGTGAAAAAAATATGAAGCTGAGAGCATCGATCCTTACAATAGTCCAATAGTGGTAATAATGTTGATTCAGTTAATAGTGTTCGGTGGACAGAGCAGCTAAGAATATAACATCCACCCTAGTTTACATTACAAGGTTCCAGCATTAGATGCTTGGCATTATGTCTACCCAATATGCTCCTCCAGGACACGTTATTCTACTCAAATTCATGTTTTAGGGTAGCATTAATTTTAATGAGGCCGGTAAGGAGGGCTGGGGCCAAACCCTGCGAGAATACTTCACAAGCCATGAATCAGACTCCCTCATTACCACATGCGAGGCCCAACGGAGTCCGTACATTCTAAAATATTTGCAGTGTTCTTATGTACAACTGACAAAAGTTCATATAGAAAAATAGTGTTGAGATAATCTTAATCTTGCTTTCTTATCTGCCGAGCCGAGATAAAATGTTTATACCTTTCCTAATAAAATTATTTAATCTAAACCAAATAACTACGATTCCTCAAATAAAAACTCTCAGCTGAGTAATCATTGTATATGCCGCTGTGCCCTCTTGGCATGCCGTGGGCTGACGATACCTAATGTAGCTGCCTACAGATTCGGACTCCGGCTGCACACACACATTTGCAATTATTACTCAGCTGAGAGAGAGGGAAATGGTAAGATTACTTTATAATCAAAACTATTTTATTATTTTGTTAAGAGGAGTCAGTACTCAGCAAAAATATCAATTTAGATGCCCGCGAGCCTGTAGGCAATAAAACTTACTATACGTTGGTTTGTGTCCTGAAAGTGAGAAAATACATTAGCGTAGACCTAGACCACAAGTCACATTAGAGACATCTAGCGTAAAAGACAGAAACCCAACATGCGACAATTTAAGACGAAAATGAAAATTTGCAGTTCAAAGAAATTGAAAATTTTTAAAGAGAATTAACTCTCCTAAATTTTATTTTGCACATAATTGTTAAATATACTAGTTTACTTTATATTTCTACAACTTTCAACGAAATATTGCAATTTCTCGTCGGTGAAATATCGAGAGAAAAAACAAGTACTATTAGAGTAAAAAAATTAAAAAATGCGCTACTAAAAATGAAAAAACTCGACGTTATTTGCTAGATTTATGCTTTATCTTTCTACAATAGTCACAATAAAAAAAAATGAGAATACCTACTAAGAGGAATTTGATTTGAAAAAATTCAATTTTTACCATTTTTACAAGTTTCCGAGCTAATATCTCCATTCCAATGATTTTTTTTTTAATTTTTCTCGACGTTATTTACGAGAGCTCTTTGTTATCTTTAATTTAAGATATAAATCATTATTCTGCTACAAATAATTTGCTAGAAATTCGCATTGAAAAATGTATGAAACTTTCAAATCTTGGTAATGACTCCACTTAAGTAAGGTATATAGGAAGTGTAGCATTTGGGAAGGTAAGGAACCAAGCCTTAAATTATTAGAATACTATTTTCCTGTAATTAAGGCTCTATAGCATATTCATAGTACTTCTCCATAAGAATCAGTATAGAATATTTTAGAGAACGGACTCCCAATGCACACATAGAGTTCTGTTTCATAGTTTGGAAAGTATTCTCGAGAGTTTTTGCTGGGACCCAATACTTAAATTCGTAATAATGTCCGGTTGAGACCTACATATGTCATAATTCTAGAGAGTGAACAATGGGCACTACGTTGCGGAGACCTTATAGGGGGCCTCTACCTCAGTTTTCAGTCAATCAATCACTCATTTACCTGCACACAGAGTAACTCAAACACCAGTTGTGGGTTAACGAGAGGTATAACCTAACCCTTTCAGTTTTGGAACAATTAGTGTGCATGTCTGATGTGTGCATGGCTGATGTGTGTATATTTAAAACTACAGAATATGGCTGCCTCTAAAATATTAAAAGATAGAGAAAAATTCTTGAAAAATTTAAAATCGTTTTCAAAAACTGTCATCAAAAAAGTTGTATGGTCTTTGTTGGCAATGCTAAGTTACGAGCTCATTGTATGCAGAGCTTCATGGGCTTTCCAACGACTGGTAAGCTCCGTACCCTATAGTTAGTTCATCAATTAGTCTTTTTTTTTAGGTCCAAAACCCCGCTTTGAAAGCTACCCGTTTTTACTATAACAATGTGGTGTTAGCGTAGCTTTGTGTAAGAATTATCAATAATGAGGCGCCGTATACTAGTGGGTGAAAGTGCCTTTGCCAGTTTCAGTGCAACTCGTATCAATCTTTTGCAGTGGTCCTGAACCAGGATTTTTTATATATACTACATTGTTGCTGGAAGTCTAGATCTACATACTATGGAGGCTCGTGCCATAGAAGCAAAACAAGCAAGTAATTGAACTAATTGTTTTTTAATGAACATATTTTCGAAAATCAACTAAATCTGGTAACTCTTTCATATATGAATTGCCATACTAAAGTTTGTTATTATCGTTTGAGATTTTTCAATATACTAAATTCAATGAAAAAGCTTTTAGTTAGCTCTGAAACATATTAATATCTCAAGATACGAATAAATTATATTAAATGGGTACACTATGAGGCATGTCTAGAGCCAGAGTAGTTGGTCGGTAATATCGAAATTACTCAGACCTAATGGAATCCTTTGAACTTTATCATGTGGCTGACAGGTACTATATACCGGATATCAATATTCAGTAGAAATCAGTACGCTCTACATAAATTCTATAGATTATACTTGCATTTACCTTCAGGTTGTGAATGCAATCTCAAAGCAACCATAATTCAGCAGATCTTAATTGTGTAACCAAGCATGAAATTTCCTTTAAAAGTCTACATACGCTCTTCACCTTACAAATTATATCTATATACAAATTCTGAAAATGCCCTATATCCAGCATCCTAAACTCTACCCCATGTAGCTAAGAGATGTAATTCGTCAATTGCTTTGCAAGCTTAACGAAAATACAAACAATAAACCTCCACATAGAATCGACATCAGCTAAAATCACCATCGTCAGTTGAACGTCGTTATTCATCATTAGTAAAGCATCCTTAAAGTGTGTTTATATCAAATCAGATCCTGTCAGCAAGAGTAACAGCATCAGCTGTAGCAACGGTAGAAAGTCTCATCGGCCATCTAATTTAATGATGGTTCACCGATCAGTTGTGTAACATCACGTCCAGTTTCAAACCTGCCAAATTTCCAGTTTTCTCATCAATAGAACGCTGAACTATACTGAAAACGATGACCATAAAATAAATGACTATAACTATGTAAAAGAGAGCATATACTATAGCTTTGAAAATTTCTGATAGGTTTTGGAACGTATATCAGGTTTGTTATAACCAACGAACCAGCTTTGACGGTTTGATTTAACCTTTACGGCGAAACCTTTTATATGCAATTTATATTGATAGATATCAGTCAGCTGATGGACGATGGGATGAGTGAACATTTCAATTTTTAATCGATGAACTAAAGTTGATGCAGTCTAGAGAAAGAGGAGCAGTCTGTATACAGGGTGAGTTGAAAATTCACTCGTATACACCATCTATAGTATATACATATATATGAAGGAAAACATTCACGCACCTGTGCGGTCGGAACGATGATATGTAATACGTTTTACTAGGGCAAGTGGGAGGTTAAATTCACGGCTGGGTTGCTTTAGGTTCGGAGCTAATTTTACCTTGGTAGCAATGGAAGGTTTCGTGTTTACTTATTGAAGTTGCCATATGAATTATTCATGCCCATAACTACACAAAATATTTTGGGGCTCTGGTGAATAGTTTATTGTTGCCACCACCATCGCTCCTCTGGTGACTCTGAAATGCATAGGACTCGAAACTTTGTGTGTTTTGCATTTGCAGATTTTAGTCCAAACTCAGCAGAGTTTCGTGGTTTCCTATACTGTTATATAGTATGTGATTCACAGTTTTGATTGTATAGCTTTAAGGTGAGGAAGGTGCAGAGGGAGGCGGATAAAGCCGAATTTTCGATTCGTTTATCATAAGTGCTCGAAGCGTATCTATTTCTAAACGTTAGAGGTAAGTACTAATTTGTATATTGATAGTAAAATGGACAAATTACCCTTACAAAAGAGAGAAAGAGAGAGAAAGAGAGACAGCGAAATGCATCGGAAATATTGTTTTCTAAAATTTATATCAAAGCTTATTGATTTATGATGTTCATATCTATGTAGATTATATATTTGAAATATTGGCATAAATTTTACAAATATCTATTGTTTTTCATTTAGGATTCATGTATACATTTTGTTGTTTTTGTTCCAAAGCTTTTCAGAGAGTATATTAATATAAGCGAATTTTCGAGTATTTTAATCCATTACGATTTGAGTTTAGAATTCGGTATAACTACAAGGTATTTGTCCACAGCTCTTTTCAAGATAGGTAATAATTTAGAAAGTCACTGTAGTTATACTAAATACAGTTTTCATATCAAATGCATTCTAAGGTTTCATATTCACAAATTCTGGCATACCACAGGGATCTATCTCGGGACCGGTATTAATCAATTCCCTCAATTCTACATTTCATTCGCATTTGATTTTATTAAAGATGGTATTGATAAAACCAGTGCGAAATTTTCAATGTTCTAAGTGGTTCAAGAATAAAGCGGACTTTGATAATCATTAATAAGCACGTCTTGGACATTTATATACTTCTCACTAATTATGCTCAATCAATACAGCAATTTTAAGTGTACTATGCTTATAACATATAAAATCATTATTGTTATTTATATTCTCGTTATTATCATTACGAATTTATTATAAAGGGCAGATAAGGCCATAACAATGTAAGGTAACTTGCCAACTTTCACCTGTACTAGTCGAAGTTTAGGTTTAAACACCTAAAATGAATTTTTAATAACACTTGTGCTCTTCAATATGTAATTTTGCATTGAAATGAGAACGGTAGATTTATTTAATTTCATCAAAATCCAAAATCTTTAAATATCCCTAAATGAATTTGAATTTTACTCTATAATTACACTCTCAAATATTTTTCCCAAATTCGAGACTTGCCTAAATCGCTTTCTTTGTACCCGAAAACTCTAGACTCATTTCATTAAAAAAAAATTTAATATTACCCCTTATTTGCCCCCCAATTACACCCATAAAACCAACTAAATTTGAACTGGCTTTGTTCAGCTTTTGGCGACCATATGACTGAAACGTATAAGACCACAACCCTTATAATAGATATAATGTAGGTGACCACAGGATCATTTTGGGTTCATCCCAACTAAGTGCTGTCCAAGAGCTATGTACATGCTGTAACTTTTTCTAAGATTCCTATTAAACGAAAATCACACGTTCTACCAGGGTTAAAACGGAGTCGTCCTATCTTTTTGCATTAAGTGTGTTCAGATGATTCTACATTAGATCGGAGATTGATCATCAATGTTTTCCCCTGCTTCTTATGAGCTATGACCAGGTCACCTGTATAGGTAAATTTATCATAGACGGTGTTAGGCAATTCTTGTATTCCCTGGGGCAATCTACTGGTCGATTCTTCTCTTAGGTTGGGTGTGATTCGTTTTTTCTTAAGATGATGCCAAACCTCAGGCGATACCCTATGCCGTAGCACAGCCTTGGAAGGAAAGGGAGAAAGGGTACGGAATTGAGAATTATTGGGTTGAGCCAAAGGGGTGACGCTTGAATGTTTGCGACTCATAGCTGAGGGGGAAAACAGAGAATGGCAAACTATTCTACATTCGTACTGTTCTGCTATTCGCTGAATTTTACGGTACGGCCAAATCTGACTTAAAGGGTGTGATGTGAGCTTGAGTTACAGCTCGTCTGGTGTACATAGGAAGAATTCTACAAGGGAGCAATAGAAGTAACGATAAAAGAGAGATAGACATCCGACATTAGGCCGGTGCTCTAAGTAATCAATACTTGCTATTGAAGTGTCGAAAGGCCTTCTTTTGGACTGTCTAACGTGGAAATGCAGTGCGTCCAGCCCCTACCCAAATATGGAAATTATATTCTAATCTAGGCCTGATAAGAAATTTATAGATTTGAACTAAGTCTGATAAAGCAAAATATTTCTTGCATTTCTGCAAGAAGCCCATGCATTTCATCGCGTTTTTGGCAATACCAAAAACTAAGATTGTTGGATATTTCAATGCCTAAGATATTAAGAGATGGGGAGCTCGAGATATCTTCTTCATCGAAGGAAATGATTTGAATGAGTGTTGGAGTACGTTTGAGTGATAACAGACAAGATTGTGTTTATGTCTTGGAAGCATTAAACAAGACCCGATTCGCCCCAAGCGAGTATTGTTGTAAGGTCCTCATTTAGTGAACTGAATATGTGGCTACTTTTATCAACTGTAACTTGCCCACGAGAATCAGCTATAGAGTCAAACGAGTACACGAAATCAAGGGTGCTGTCGTCTGCCAAACCATGAATAGGATTGTAAGTTAGATCTAGCATATCATTAATAAAAATGATGAAGAGAATGTGAAAAAACGCAGTGCCTTGCGGTACACAGGCATGGATTAGAACACTATCAGAAATAACATAGTCCAATATAACTGGAATTGAACGGCCGGAGAGAGCACTTTCAATCCATTTTAAGAACAAAGGGACTAGACCTAATGCCTGAAGTTTCGCTAAAAGAGCATGGTGCCAGACTATATCGAAGGCCTTCGATATGTCTAATGTGATGATCTCAAATTCACTAAATCTCCAGTACAGCGGCCAACACGAAAGACATATTGACGATCGCTAATAAGGTGATCAGTTTCCAGATATTTCATCAATTCGGTGTTGACGAGTGTTTCGAAAATCATCGAAAAAATCGAAATTAGGGTAATTGGTCTATAATTGGAGGAATCGCTTGCCTCTCATTTTTTGGGTATTGGCTGAACAAGTGTAAGTTTCCATGCCGAAAGAAAGACTCCTGACGAATAGGACAAGTGAAATAGTTTTCATAGAGGTTTTGTTAAAAAAGACGCGCAGCACTTGAGTACCAGATGCGAAATAGCATCCGGCATAGCAGCCTTATATACATTGAAAACCTCCCTTTGACGGAAATATAACAGTCTTTCATTGTAATTGTATGTTGGTGGAGAAAGGGGAGCTTGCAAAGAAGGTGGCAGGAAAAAATTGCAACAAACTTAGCTACAAATAAAGTGGCTTTGTCCAATAATTCTGTGCACATAACCCTGTTAAGAATTAGGAGAGGCACCAATGAACTGGTGAAGTTTTTGTCGAATTGGAACTTAATAATAGATTTGCAGGTGTTACGTGCTTCTCTATTGATCTGTTTCAATTCCGCTGAATGGCACATATTATCTGCCTGAAATGCAACACTTTATTGTCTTTTAGTCAGCTGCTAAGCGCTTTGATAACCACGCAGTAACTACTCTTAAGTTTTTCTCTTGGATTTTCTCAATTCTTTCTTATATTTCATCAGGGCTTGCTTGTATTAGTTGCAAGCCTCTGTACTATTTCTTTGTTATTCGCTTCATTTTCTGACATTAACTTTTGTATTTTGTTTAGTACTTTTTCAGGAGGACTCACATCTACAATTTACTCCAGATTTACATTCATAACCTATATAGATGGCTACGCAGTCGTGGCTCTTAATGTAACATTTTTATTGTTGGCAGGTTTAAGCTAGCAATTGAATTGAATTGAATTAAGATGAAGATAAATGTTTAGGTTAAAAGTGTACGGGTGATTAGGCCAAACCCAGCTGGACTAGCTGTAGTTACGCTTAGTAGCTCTAGATTAGTTTCGACTTCAAGTCTTAAGAGGACAAAGCCGGGAGTACAGCTTAAAGAAAATATTGGTGTTGTTTAGGCTTTAATGAGGTTCTATACCATAGACTTCAGTCTAAAAAAAAACGGAAGGTGAGACATTAAGCGGAATGAAGATTCCTCTTTTGGACCCACAACTCTTACACTTGTTTTGTTCTGCTTTCTGTATTCGTCAGTATACCAGACAAGAATCCGTTGCAGGAACTGTAGCCTTATGCATATATCTAGCTTCTCTCGTTATAGGTAACCTGGTAACCTCTTTCGAAGAAAGTTATCTTTTGCCGATAACATTGCAGCTTCCAAGTCTTTAATTTATCTTTAATGTGGATCACCTGCTTAAGGATGTTAAAATGATAATTTGACATTTTCCTTCAATGCATACTAACCGCTGATTCATTTTGGATAAAGAGGTAGAGATTTTAAGTGGAAGTAATACTGGCACATAACAGGCCACACTTTACATATTATTACGGGTTGTCGTGGTGGTTATTTATTAAATTGAATTGAAATTTCAATTATACTCAACTCAACTTAAAAAGTATCTAAAAGTTTTGATTTATCTAATCAAACCATGCACAAAAAGATAACAGCGCTTAAATGTATTAAAATTGGTAGGCGCCCTTCGTCTCTCTCCTTCCAGCCTCCCTCCACACTACATTTATAAGCGTTTTTACATAATTTTACTCCGATTATTATTTATCTTTCCATCTACCCCTTCTATAGCCCAATATCCATCATCAAAAACGTTGAGAGTACTTAACTTCACAACTCAATCGTAAAACTCTTAATCCCTTCATCCCTGCCCCTTGGAACACTTTAAAAATATCGATAACGAGCACACAAAAAAAAAAAAAACATAAACCTCTCTGTGAAATTTATAAAATTAAAATTCCTTTTACGTTAAACTCATCAAATATTCCTCTCAGTTCAGACCAACCAAATTATCTCCCAAAAATCCCTCAAAAGTTTTTTCAAGAAAATTTCATTAAAATTTCTTTTCACCACCACCTCACCATTGCCGCCTTGTTCTGATCGTGTAATAAGTAGAAATTTATAATCGTTTCATACCGCAAAATTACAGACAGGACAGGTTAGTCTCTTTCAATCTTCATTTTGATTACAAGATAACCAACCGCAGCCAACCTGCATCCAACCTAGTGCTCCTTGATAATGTCTTTTCCTGGAAGAATATATGTATGCAGATAGGTATACACAGGTACAGAAGATGGGTAGATATTGGCTTGTTAGTATAAGTTTCTATCCTATACAGTAGCTATGATATCTATTATTATATCATACTGCAGTACCGACAACACAGTATTCTTGTCTCAAAATCTAGTATCCTGATGGATTATCCTTTACACTTACATACAACGGACCGGGTATACAGAATACCTATAATTGACAATTAAGCCAAAGTACTTTGATATACAAGAAAAACTCTCAAATTCGATTAGTGATGAATTTCGCATTAGGTACAAGGACTAACTAGGAGGCTACCCCCCACCTGTATAATAATTATCCTTAGCTGATAATTTATCAACCTCTCGATTATATATGTGTCTTATCTTGGTGAAAAAGTTAAACTGCCATGGAGTTTTTAAGATAGATGGAAAGAGTTGGAACAGGAAGTCAATTATTTAAGGGAAATTTGTTATACTTATATTACAAGTATGTATTTACCCCTGGGTTGGTACTTAAGTTGTTGTTGTTTTAGAGCTCCCTTCAGTATTCTGTTCCACTCCATAAGTTTACTCGTAATGCCTATTTCTATGATTCAGGAGACATTCAGTTTGCTATAAATTTTTATAACCAATGACTAAAGAAGCAAAGGATTTCTGGCAGATTTCTCTAAGCCCCATTGGTTTTTCTTCCTCATAGCACTCAGAGGATATCCATTAAAAACTCATGAACCATGCTATTTTGGGATGAAAATCTGAGCAAATAACCATAACTGTTAATAATTATATCCTGGATTGGATGGACGGTATATGATTAAGGATGATGGTAGGTATACATGGGATGCTGTACGTACATATGTATTGTTCTTTATTGCTGAAGCTGCTGCTGCTGTTCTTGTTGTTGTTGTCGCTATTATCATTATCATTTTCCATCAGAAATAAATTTCGAAATGAATTTCCGTTCTGTTTATATGATGTTTGTGTATGTTTGTGATTGGTGGAACGGTGTTAATGCGCAATCAAAGGATATCGTTACCGATCTCATTCGTGCCTGTTGCATACACGTTGTTTTTTTTTTTTTAAATATTTCTTCTGCAAGGAATAGGCACTTTTGATATTTATTTTATAATTAAAATCGTAAAAGAGCTGTTTTTTTGCATGAAGTGAGCATTAAATGACGTGACGTAGATAATAAATTACTTGGGTAATGATGATGGAATTTTAAGTTGGGAATGATAGGTATACATTAATACATAGGCATGTATGTAGATACTTATGTGTTCATGTGCATGCATATGAGGCAAAATTAAATTTTCATAAGCCAGGCTATATTTTCTTTTTTTAATACTTTCCATCACGCCAGATATATATTTTTTAATTAAACACAGCTTGTAGAACATATACCTACATAGGCGGGTTTTAAACTGACAAAACTCAAGTTGTGAATACATTGGTTATGATTGTGAGCCGTGAGTTGTAAGAATCTTAGAAATTTCAACTTTATAAGAATTATATAGAGTCTTATACCCTCTAGACAAACTGTCTCTGTAATGACTTAATTTTTAAAGAAATAGAGTCCAATTTGCAGTGTGTGTCATACAAATGAGATGAATAGAGGACCCTTTTGCACAACATTTTGATTCACTTTCAAAACGAGCAAATTTTACTCCGTTTAGAAGATTTTCCAATAAAGTTAGCATTAACAGAGCTCTTTGCCGCTTTTCTTATCTTTTTGGTTTCGTTATAAAAAAATTGTCTTCTTTCTAAATGCCAAGCTTGCAGTAAATGCTCGCAAATTTCCTTGATAACATTTAATTGAATTATTGAACGGTAGTATGATATTTACTCACCATGAGGAACTGTCAATGACATTCCAAATTTTCGTTCACAGCCTGTCATGTCCTCATTTCCAACACTGAATTTTAAATTGAATAATTATGGAGACAGTCTGTCTGTGGGAGTATTACGACTTCGAATATATTCACACGTTATGAGAAAATTCCATCGACTTTAAATTGAATCAAATTGAAAGTCTACGAAATGGCAGTGATGATATAGAAGTGGATTTTCAGACCCGCATAGGATGTTTCAATTATTTCTGTCAAATGGCCATTCCGGCTCCTCTTATAGATGATGGTCATTCTTTAAACGATAAACAAAAAATCCATCACGATTTCGCACAATTTCGGATCTAATTCGTGAATAACAGTTTTGTGATATTGTCTTTTTTAGAGTTTCAATCAATGCTGGAGTATTGGTATAGATTTTATCTTTGGTATAGATCCAGAGCAAAAACTCTAGAGGTGTAAAATTGCATACTCCATGCAGGCAGTAGAAGTCGTTCTTAGAGAAATTATACGTCCAGAAAACTTCATGCGAGCAATAACCTGATTGTTTCACCATTTTTGTGACGTTCTGTTCTGAAAATATAGTTCATTCACATATTGATGGAGAGGTTGTTCGACTATTTCTCTTTGGTTTTAAGAGCCCCAGTTTTGCTTATTTACCTAGTCAGGATTTTTTTTTAATATTGGGGTTGCACTTTCATTCATTTTCAACATCTAATCAACGAATATACTTAATAGTCGATGATCCGCTGGTTTCAATTTTTATATTATCTGGACTTGGAAGGCTTTCGACTGGATTCTTTGTGCAAAATACAGTTCAGGCTCAAAGCTGTTGATACGTCAAATTGCTGTACATAGCTTTGAATTGACATACGCTGGTCTTCCGCAACACTGTCAGGTACAGTAACAATATATTTATATTCGCAACCTGCCTAATTAAAACACAAAGCTGAACATTTTAAATTTTATTTTACTTTATACTCCGAAACATTTGCATGCGATGTTGCCATCTTTCCAAAACTTTTTTGTAGAAAGAATGATCTCTTTTTAGGGTTCCGTACCCAAAGGGTATCAACGGGACCCTCTTACTAAGCCTCCGGTAGGCAGTTGATATTTTCACAGAGTGTGTATTTCTATTGCCGCTATAACAACAAATAATGAAAATAAAATAAAGTTAAAAATTATAGGGAGTCCCCAAACAATAATCTTTTGTTTTTGCTCGATGTAAAAAGTACATATTGTTATAGATCTTGTACGATGGCGCGGCACCCTTCGTGTGCGAGTCGGACTCGCACTTGCCCGTGTTTTTATCTATATTAGAATAGCATTCCTGGCTTCAGTTAAGAATGCAGAACAAATCGAACTTTTCGATCCATCGATCAGAGAGGTCTCATCAGTAAGGTAATCTCTGATCGCCTACCATGGAAATTCGATGACAGGGTCATCTAATTGCCCATAAACTTCTATGGTAGGCGATCAAAGATAACTATACTGTTGAGACCTCTCTGATCGCTGGGTCGAATAGTTCGTTTTTTTCTTTATTGACATTATTTTCAGTGAATTTCAGTCTGCTGTAGACAAGAAATAATCCACTTTCAGTTAAGAAGCTCCAGTGAGTAGAGTAGACCGGTATTAGTTGCCTATAGGGGTATGTTACAGATGACTACTAATGCTTTTCTTACATTCAGAACGATGAGGATCCACAAACGAAATACAGAAAGATTGAATACATCTAAAAATGTGCTGGAAATTGCCTGCAAAGATGTTATTTATGAACAAGCTTAAAATAAGGAGCACCGCTGAAGAGCTTGATGTGTCGAGCCAAACATCCGGAAAGGCTCATAGTTGCCTCCGTAGCACTCCCAAGCAACTTATTTCTAGACGCCCCAATTACTAATAAACTCGAGCATATTATAGACCGTTACATATGCTCCAGTTTTATACATTGCAGTTACCGGGAAGTAATGTCCAATAAAACTACATTTTTATAAAATTCAAATTTATTCATGAAACATTGCACAACTAAGATTTAAGGATCTTTACAATTTGTACAAGATAGAGTTAGAACATTAAAAAAAAAACAATATAATTCATATAAAGATATTTTATAATAAGATAGATGGAAGAAGTAAAAACAGAAAAGAAGGATGAAGAAGATATGATACTATAAAAAATAGAACGCTAAGACTTATTATACTTAAAGTAAGAAATTCAAATATGCTACGACTTATAGAGGGTAGTGTGCTGGCCTGTATAAAGCTTCTGATTTGAGAGACTGAAAAACAGGCGTTTTGTTATTATGAATTGAGACCTAGGTAAGATTAGTTGCAATGTTCTATTTGATCTAGAAAAGTTAAGAAGTTCAAAGATATATCTAGGTTTATGATATTTTATAATTCTTACCAAAAGAACTAACATACGAAAGTTTAAATAGGTTAGCAAATCAGACCCCAAAATTGAGTATCTATAGGGTGATACATGATCATATCTACAAAGGCCATGTACATACCTGGTTATAGAGTTGAAAGCAATGCTAAGTTTCCTTGTATTATTATAGTCTAGTTTGCCAAATATTTCACAGCCATAGGTTATTACAGGTACTAGTAGATCACGAACAAGAAGTAATTTGGTGGGCATTGGCGTAAAATAACTGGGTGTCCACAATGTACGAAGTCCACAATAAACTTTTCTGATAACAGAATTAATGTGATCATCCCAGGTGAATGTGTTATTAAATATAACCCCAAGACTCTTAACGGAGTCGAAAAAAGGAATAATAGTATTATTAATAGTCAGAGGTGAATATCCATCTGTGTTTAATTTTACCCTATATATAATCATGCTTTTAGACTTAATTGGATTGAGTTTCAATTTATTCGACAAGGACCATAAATGTATTGATTCAAGGTCTTCATTAACACGAGATATGTTATCCTCAATCAGACCAATACGATTGGAGATGTAAAATTGTACATCATCTGCATAGAGATGTAAATCACAAAACTTAACTTGAAGAAATATGTCATTGATAAACATGGAGAACAATAAGGGACCAAGGATCGATCCTTCAGGCACACCACAGGATATCGGTAAAAAGGAGGAATAGGTACCGTTCCCACCCTTTCACTATATAAGTATATGAAAATTCTTGGAAATTATTAGAACTCACATCTATCATCCGGACCACTCTTAATATCTTTAATAATTTTAAATTTTTCGACATCCATTGAGATCACCCATATATCATCGAAATTCTATCATTCATCAGTTTAATCTCAAATGGGCTAATTAATCCAATCTAATTTCTTATGTACGAATGGGTCTGGCTCAGTCGTAACCCCATCTCGTCTAAAACCTGGACATTAACACGGATATGGATAATTGTGTACCATATATACCCCTATTATCATATATATGCTTTCATCCGAAACATAGTATGTGTTTTAGATCTCTGCACCATTACCACATATAGATTATTTTGAAAATGGTGAATTTTCTTTATTTCGTTATAAATAATTATTTTTTTTTTCAAACTTTGTTTTTTGTATGCTTATTGCTTTATTAAATTGATATAGTCAAATAACCCCGTCCACTAAGTCAATCAACTCCACGCACGCGATAAATTGAGTCACAGGGAAGCTTTTTTGAAAATGGCAAATAATACTTGAAAACCTTATAGTGAATAACATAACTATTAAGAAACCCATTGAAGTAATCAAAACGAAAACATATTTATTATGCCTTAAAACTTTACAGTAGTATTTTTATAAAATTAATTATGAAAAATTCGTCTACAGGCGCCTTGGTCTGCGCTATCCTTTAAATGTTCTTTTAATTTAGGAACTGTTTTGCCAGAGCCACCTTAAATTTCATCAATTCTTCAGCATGATGTGATTGTTTTTTAATTTTACTTTCTAGCTTGTACTGATAAATCCCCGTAAGTAAGTAAGTAAAAATTCTCTTAATTTTCTTGCGATCTTTTTGAAAAATAAATCCATTATTTTCTCCAAATGCTCTGTGCGCAAACAGTGAAGAAATCTCAAATCGACTTAAATGATCGATAAGAATTACACCGGAACTGATAAGAATGATTACCGAAAGTATCCTCGGCTTCTTTTTTTTCCCAATAGGCACTCTCCAATCACGTTCCACAATCTCCTGCACTTTGGCTATACTTTCATATTTTATTGATGTCGCCGATCTTTCTAGCGAGAATCATTTCCAATTCTCTTCATTCCTTCTAAAAATTTTTGATGTACTCAAAAATTGTTGCACGGCTTTAGGCATCGTCCCTATAAATTGTTTGTAAAGCATCCATATTTTGCTTGCTGCTCATTATTTTTTGCTAAACAGAAAAAGAAGTTGTTCAATGTACAACCTCTGCGTGATGGGGGAATATCCACTAGGGGACTGATAGCGCATGTTGCTCTTTTTACCACTGATACCAATGAAAAAATTTCCACTATCATTTCTAGATTTTCAGAGTCAATATATATGTAGATTGGTAAAAAAATGGAAAATGTTTAACATAATTGAAAATTGATTGCCCTCCCTCTAGTTTTGTTTTTCTAAAGTTGTTGTTTAGTTTCCATATTTTCGATATTGAAATTTCCTGTAAACTTTTCTCTATGGAAACTTTCTTCTTTAAGTATCAAATTTAATTACAGTACGAGTCTTTAGTTTTTACAGTACAAAATGTTTGCTACGCTACCTGAGATGTTTACTCTAAAGTTCATACATCAAGTTTCTTTGATTATTTCCAAGATAGTTTAAGTTTTACCCTGTTCCAATTCCAATTCAAAAGAGTACCATCTAAACCGAACAGTAAAAACTTTCGTACGTTTTCAATGAATTATAATTCGCTCAGGAAAATATTTATAAGCATTTCGAATTCTTATTCTTGAACAAAAAATTTACGGCCATTTCTAATAACATTAAAAGCCGCACTTTCTTTCTCTTAATAAAATTTTTCCATTCTACTATATAAATGGTATGCATCAGATATATTAAAATTCTTTAAAATATTTCCTTCAGAATTGCAAGGACCCGTCGACGTTTCTTATTACTCTCTTGAAAATAGGCTAAGAAACAAAATTGTATTTGTAGGATAAATTCTGTTCATTCCATAAGTCTTAAAAGGTTGTTGGTCTTGGTCTCGACTCGCATAACAGAACCAGAGAGATGCTGTGTCATTGTGTATCCTGTGGGGCATATTCCCATTTCTCTTAATGAAATATGTTTTCGTGGGGACTACTTTTTGGAGGCATCTTACAAAAGGTATTTGAATAGTATAAAAGAAAACCCTCAAAATGAAGAAAGGAAATTTAAGAAAAGTAATTGAGGTAATTAGTGTTGTTTCATGTCACTAGACTTGTTTAATGGTTTTCATTTCCTGTTTTCGATGATTTTTTTTTTTATAATGACAGTGGTAAATATGTATATTTGTACTATCACTCTCTAATTGTGAATAGAAGCTTATCCGGGACTTATATGACTTAAGCATCGTAGTATGCCAATGTATATTTACTCTATTTAGTGCAAATAGAATAGTGTTAACCAATATTAACGAAATCTTTCTTGACGAGATGCCTTTTTGGATGAGTTTGTTGATTTAATATTGCCCACATTATATAGGAAGACTCTCTAGAATTTAATTAATGGCATCCAATTCCTGGTTTAGTGCACTTTTCTCTGAGATTCATTCTCTTTGTGTATGCATTCTGGAGAAATTTAAAGTTGTTCGGCTTTTTCAATACAAAGAAGCCTTTTCAAAAGAAACGATTAAAATTCATTGGCCTAAAATGTTTAGTAGCTTAACAACCATCCTTATTTTGGATCATTATCTGCTTTGATTCGACATACAATGTTGTCCGTAATCTTCTTTCATACTTACAAAAGGAAATTAAAAGACGATCAGGAGTTAATAGTTCACTAATGAAATATTGAGCAAAATATCCAGGACTACATTGTCGAATTAGATATATATGTTGGAATAGGTGGCTCTGTCCGAAGTTATTTGGGCGTCTATTTGGTACAGATGATTAATAAATCGCAAGACGTGATTTTGGGGTTATTGACGAATTACAAAATGAAGAAGAGAAAAAGTTATAATTGGCCGAAGATCAATAATATTATACCCTAGATGAAATCGTTGACATCTTTGGTGTAATAATAGCTAAGTTTTGTTTAAATATTTTTAGATGAATGGTCCGCGGCTAATTATTTGTATATTTGCAGTTAACCTATACGTGGGTATTACCGTATACATTTATAGGTCGTTCCACTATCTGCAACCTATGGACGCGCCCTATAGGTATTAGTATGGCCAAGGAAAAAACGTGAAAAAAAAAACAAATAAACCACAAATAAACAATAAATAAATAAAATAAATAAAATAAATAAATAAAAAAAAAGAGCGGCGATTTCATCTAGGTTATAATAAGGCAACCGAAGAAGTAAATACAAAGAAATTTAGTAGTAAATTGAAATATTATGTGTTTCTCTACTAATTGAAAAGGTTTCTTTTAAGCCTTTCACAAATACCCAATCCCAATCTATTTGAGTACGGCCAGTAGTGGTAGTGGTTTACACATGAAGTAAGCTTTGAAGCCCCAAGCGAAATAAGTTGCACTTCATGGATTCTCTTGGGGCACTAATGCGAATGTCCTCCTTAAAATCATCCCAAATAGTAATTTGTTCAACACTGTGGCGTACAAAAATGCTGGATATTTCAGAAACTACCAGACGTTTTGGGTATGTAGGATTCCTATAAAGAATAACAAAGTGAGAATTGCAGTACCTGAATAAAACGTACTGGAATACGTTGTTAGAGCTTAATGAAAGGTTTTTCCCTTATTTCATTTGAAATGTCAGACTTCGCGTAGCAGACAATACCATTCTTCTTTCATTTTTCCGTATAAGTGCTTTCCAACCGCTCAAAAGTAGTATATCCAGGAATCAAGTATTCCTCGCCCAGCAAAGTCCAAGTTTCAACGAAACAAAGCAGGCCACAAGTGATAATGAGGCTATCACTCATTATATTCTGATAGTGAGCATGCAAACTTTGAACGTTCTGATATAAAACCAAAAATGGAGAAGATTCAGAACGATTCAAGAGAAAATTGAAGTGAGTTTGAAGCGCCTTTTCAGTACGTAAAGAGACCATTTCAACTTGAGCAGGGTCTGTGAGGCAGAAAGGTTTTGGTGGAATGAAGTTCCCTATGAGGTGGAGTCCGGAAGCACTCGAGGCCCTACTACAAGCAACATACAAGGAAGACCTGGCCATCCTGGGCTTTACATGAACAGCTATCTTCGAATACGAGGCGCCCTGAATTGTATGAATTGTAATTTCTTCTGCTGGCACTACTGAAAACTGGCTACGTTCGACTAAAATTTGGTTATTTCGCTTATACTGAAAGGACTTCGCAATCTTTTCTTTTGAAAACCAAAAGGAATTTTGTATATTTGGCCTCTTTGATCTTGCAAGAGAGCCCATTGCCTCATTTTCAAATTTTAACCAGACACGAATAGGAATGCGTGAACCATCCCCCACAGTGCCATACTCAATGCGCATCAGTTGTCCAAAGGCACCATTCCCAGGTCCGTCAGCGGTGTCAACATTGACTGTGATCATGTACTTTGCACTGACCTTCAAGCAAATACTACTAGGTAGCACCACTGTTTCAGTAGTCTTTAACAGTAGTACTGACTGCAGAATATTTTGAAGACTATTTTCTAGCTCAGTGTTCAGTAGTCCCAGTTTATAGCAATTATAATTATCAACTTCTTTATTTGAGCGAAATAGATGAATGGCCTCGCGGGCAATTTCTTCAGGAGACACTATTCGTTGCCGAAAAAGTCCAATGTAGAAAACGGTCAGAGCTCCAATGGCGAAGTTATTCAGAGCCACTGCAAAAGCGCGATCTTCCCTTTGTCGCATAATTCCAGTGCGCTCGTAGTACCTGAACAGATCCCACAGAGGAGAACCAGCTATAGTACTGTAGGGATCTGTCCTATTTGGAGATAATATTAGGTTATAATGAAGTACGTATGGCGGCGGTATGCAAATCATGTTACAATTTCATGAAGGGCTTGGCCAATTTACACTATTTTATAACTTAGACCTGAGATTGCAAATATATTTCTCAAGTAAAGGTTTACTGCAAATCAAAATTTTTGCTTGTCCACTCCTGAAAATTCCTGGATAGGGCTAGACAATTTAAACTTTTATCATCTTAACTCATCATTCAATTTTAAACTTAACTCATCATTCTATTTTAATTACAACAATTAGAATTTCATTCTTAGACAAGCAAAAAATTGTATGGGTTAATGGAGGGAAACGCTAACGGTTTCCAAGATAACGGGATTTAAAAATATTTCGGTTAAATGTTTTTACAGATCACCCTGTAACTTCTGAACATTACACCCTATGATGATTATTTAAAATTTGTTAGATAGATAATAGTAGTTAAAAAGAAAAAAAAACTAGTTAAAATTCTTAAATTTCAAATTTGTTGAGTTATACATGCCGAACGGGGGGGGGGGGGGGGGGGGTGGCATTGGAAAGGTCCAAAGATTATCCATATAAATCATATAGTGTAACGTTCAGAAGTTACAGGGTGATTTATGAAAATATACCCAAATATCTTTAAGTCCCGTCATCTCAGAAACCGTTAGGATTTCTCTCCTCCTATCCATGGATGGATGGATTGAAACGAGGTTGGGATCCGGGCTGGGTCTCTGGAACGTAGGCCACAAGAGGCCCTTTTTTGCCCTGCAAACTTATTAGCAATCCGGTTGGGACCGGATGCACTAACAAAATTCAAAATTGGCCCCAACCCTCCTTACAGGATTTATTCAGTGTTCTTCCAGGAGGTGTGAGCCAAGGAATATGTTACCTTTTCGGATTCCTCTTCGCATTCTCTGTATAACAGTTCTTCAACAAGCCATATCGTATGTAGGTGACCCTCGGGAAAGAGTGCCCGTGAAAGTTGCATTCATTGGGTTGCAGTCGGTCCAAGCCAAAATAGTAGAGGCAAGGTGTTTTTATGCGATGACAATTGTGGTGGAAGATACCTCCAAGGTTGCACCAAAACACCTACTAATGTCGCTGGGAACCAACACCCATAAAACACCAGTACACTGTTGTTCCGAGAAAGATTTCGACAAGGCCTTGACAGCTGCTTGGTTTTGCTTGTCTAAGCATGACCTATACATAGCCCTCGCGACCAAGGGCACATACGTAACACCCTGTATAATAGACAGCTAAAAAAGACTCATCAAAGAAAGTTTTGGAAGGACATAATACAGAATGGATGGCCAAAATTACGTTTTCCTTCTAAAACTAACAACGACTTTGACTTCTTAACAAATCTGATAAACTCAACTGTCTGAAAAAATCTCAAGTGCAATCTCACAACAATTTTCTAAGAATATTTTATTGAGGTGAGTCATAGGAGTTTTGTCCTCTGAGCCCAGGCAATTTACGGAACATTTTCAGTACTTATCTTAAAAGTGCAGTGAAGTTAAAGAAATGTTTCGGCGCAGATTTGTTCCTGCCAAATACTTTCGTTAGGAAAGCCTGACCTATTTCCGGCTGGTAGTGGTAGTGATGATATATATATATATACACATACATATTACTTAACTACCATCAAACATCTTTAAGAACATAATAAATAATACAATTCCCTAAAAATTAGACATTTTCAAGATTTCCTAAAAAATAACCGTCAAAAAGTTTTCCCCTCATCCAATTATGACTCAACGATGATTATTAATAATTTACAACGACTTTTATACCACCTCCGCCCCCACCGTTCCAGAACACTCGTAAACAAGTTTTCTTCTCATCTTAAATTCGAAAATTAAAATCTTTAACTTCTCTTTTTTTTTCGTCTTTTAATTACATGAACTTTGGGCATTTCATTGACTTGACTTCGAAAAGAATATAATATCCAGGGTCGGCTAATAGAGGGAGTGGCGAAGAATCTCTTTTCAATGAAAAAAGAAAAAGGACTTAATAAAAAAAGTTAATTTATAAACTTAAGTGATCCAAGTTTTGGACACAGCTAGGCAAAGAGATGTTGGTAAAGAATTTCGAAAAAAAAAAAAATAACCTGAGCTTGCAGAACAAAGACATAAAGTCAAAAAGAATACCTGCGCCTACCGCATAAAGCTTAAATTGATAGGAATATGAGAGATGGTCGGTGGCGAGAAAAAGTTTTAATTCCTGTAAAGGACTTTATGAAATTTTTTCCTAAGACTTGGGTAAAGTGGGGGATGGATACCGTACGCACACTGATAGAGAGAGATTAGGGTAACTTTTTGAAAGTGGTGCAAATGAACCCCGTAGAAAAGGTCGGTCCAATCATAGAGGCGCAGTTAAAGTTTCCCTTCTCACAATGATCCTACTTTAATGATCTTAGAAAGGCATTAATTTTGACGGTAATTATATGTATGTCTCCGGGGCCATATTTCCGGAGGTATATGTTTAAAAGATTTTCGTTCGTCCGTATAATCTTTTCCGTAGAGTTAAGGAATTACATGCTGTTCTGCGTAATTTGTATATACATAGAAGAATTACGTAGATGCCTCCTCAATTTCTCAGATAAATACGAATTCTTAGCATTTTCTCTGCAAACATTTCTTAGTTAGTAGGCTGTCCTCTGTCTGCCGACATGATGATAAGGACCAACGCTATCACATTTATGTAGGTAATAATTTGCAATTAAGTTTCCTCAAAAGGTTGGAAGAAGGAAATCAGTGGTTTATGGATATCCAGGGAGTTGTGATATTTTTTTTGCTGTTTTTTGTTCAAGGATTCGTGACTAATAGCCGAAATAATTACATATTTAGAATCAAAATTTATAGTAGCCGAGATTTTGTTTGTGTTAAATAATTTCTTTTCTTCTTCTTTCAGGTTATGGTATGTACATATATACAAAAGTATTTTACACACCTGTCTGTACTCATAGAATTGTCGATGGGAGAAAAACTGAAAAAGTTATTTAAGGTATCTATATATATTTCTATTTTCCTTTTGTGTTGAATTGCAAAATATTCGTTCTGTGGATGAAATTACTGAAATTACTTTTTTGTTGCTTGGGATATTTATTTTAGGAGAAGGAAATACTTAAAGAAGTACACAAAATTGTATTTACAATATAAGTACAAGGAATTTGTTATTTGATTTTTTATCAATTAATTTGTAGTTTTATAGCATCTGTGTAAAAACTGAGTCAGTTCTATTTTTGAAAAAATTTTAATTGGAAAATAAATACGTTAGTTGGATTGGTGGATGGTGGGGGGGGGGGGGGCGGGCGGTGCACAGATAGAAGTACGGACAATGTATAAAGTGAGCAATGCTACATGTATAGTAAAATTTTTTTTTTAAATTGCGAAAAAATTGCAAAAATTCCACACTCGAAAAGTGGAAAAAATTGGGAAAAATCCAAGAAATTGCAAATAAATCGTAATAATTTGCAAATAAGTTTGGGCAAAACACTGCAGTAGTATATCATTTACTGTGATTAATGTAGACCGCGCCAGATCTACTACTTTTAGCTATTATGACTTACTTCCTGTTGTCTACTTCCTATGTATTGCAAAAATTTCTATTTTATTCTTCTTATTGTAAAACTTATGGGTTAGTTTATAGCGACAGGTAAATGCCTTTAATAATACATACGAGCATCGAGATAAATGTTTTTTTTTATAGTGGTACTTATTGGTGGATGTAGGGGGAGGATTTTTCAAGTTTTTTGGAAATAACGAGAGGGAAGTGAAATATGGGTGAAATAATATGTGGGTGGAAAAGAAGTTGTGAAAGAAACTGTCCACGGTGGGGGTATATATATTACTGTGTTATAAATTCATGTTTTTTTTTATATAAAAATTGCAAAAAAAAACCTAAAAATTGGAAAAAAACTTAAAAATTGGGAAAAATTGCACAAAAATCGTAAAAATTTGGAGAAAACTCGTAACAATTGGAAAAAATTGGAAAAGATTAGTAAAAATTGAAAAAAATCTTACAAATTCCAGAATATCGTAAAAATTAAGAAAAATTGCAAAAAAACGTAAAAATCGAATAAGAAATTGAAAAATCATAAAAATGGCAAAAAATTGGAAAAATCGTAAAAAATTGGGAAAAAACGTAAAAATAGAAAAAAAAAGCTGAACCACACATACACACAATATTTGTGTAAATCTTACGATTTTTTTTTGCAATTTTTACTAAAAATCGTAGCATTTAAAAAAAAAGTGTAAAAATTGCAATAGCGCAGAAAAGGCGTAAAAACTGCAAAACACACACACACGCACACACAATTTTATTGCAACTTTCACGTTTTTTTGCAATTTTTAGTTTTTATTTTGCAATTTTCACGATTTGTTTTTCGAACTAATTGCAATCGTAACGGTTTTTTGTGGCATTTTGCGATTCTTGCAATTTTTATAATCTTAACGATTTTTCACAATTTTTTGTATTTTTCCGAACATTTTTGCAATTTTAATGGTTTTTTTTGCCAATTTTTACGATTTTTTATACAATTCTTACGATTATTTTTTGTGAACTTTTTGAAATTTTTACGATTATTACGCAAGTTTTTCGAATCTTTTGCAATTTTTACGAATTTTTCCAATTTGTACAAATTTTTTTTTTTTTATTTATTCCAATTTTTTTTTGCAACGAATGAGACACTTCAACTTGACAAGTGTCAAATGTCAGAAAAAATTGTAGCCAACATGGCAGTATAAAATTCGGTTCTAAAAGGTTCGTATACTGAACTGTTTTTCAGTATATAGGACACACTTGCTGTTTAGTACAAACTGCAATATTGAAATCGCGAGTTTGTCTCCGGTATAAGACATCTATAAATGCCCCTGCCTTATTAACTGTTCCACTCCAGTAATTTCGTTTTGAGCTCCACTCCCACTCTACTTGCGCCTGGAACATGAGAAATATTCAAGTTGAGTATATTTTCTGCAATTAGTAAGCCTTTAAGTAGACATTTAGCAGCTGTTGTGGAACTAATGAAATATCTATAGATTTCTTCAATGAGAAATGCTTTGCCGTAACTAAGTAATTTTCAAAGGAATCTGGATAATCTGTACATTCTCAAAAGATTTTTCAAAGCTCCCAAATTTATCTCTTCTTTTTATCCCTTCTACCCACAACCACACTATCGTTTGTCTTAAAATTTTCACTTCAAAAGTTTCTCTTAATTTCTTATCTAAACGTGTTTTATGGGCTTTACTTTTTTACTAGAAAATATTTTTTTCTTTAAAAAAATCAGTTGATAATTTACAGGTTCCATACCATGACTACTTAAATCAAAACATTTACTCAACTTCACTATTTCTTAGGTTTCGCTTCGGTAAAAAGTTGAAGTATGTGGAACTTATCTTTGTACTGGCGCAAGTAGACTGCAGTGTACATAAAGAAGCGGTGAGGGCTTCAAAACGAGGTTAATTTTTGGTAACTTCGCTTCTCAAGCTCAGAGTGGATAGTTGGTGGATGGGGAGCGGTTTTGGGCATGCCAATATACTCCAAACATTAGACTAGAGCGATTGTAGGATAGAACAAGACTATCCAATACCTTTCTAAACTTTTGGTGGGGGTGCAAATGCAATGATGCCCACCTGGAGTTAATCGGAATTCGAAGGAGATGGTTGTAACATCCGATATCTCTATCTTTACGGATGGATACCAGACGAGAGCTCACATAGTGACTGGAGTATGCCAGTAGCACGAGTCTTATAGACTGACGGACAAATATGTCTTTCAGGCAGAGCTCGTAGCCATTTACACTTCAGCAATATTAGTATCTACGGGCAAATAGTCTGTACGACACATCTGCATATACACTGACAGCCAAGCAGCCATAGCTTATGTGAGGATCACGATCGAAGCTTTTAAATAGGAGATCATCAGCGGCGTCTATCAAAAGGAAAGCCCCCGGTGGATTAGGACGGAAACCTCCCAATTTGCAAGGCAATTATAGCCTGCATGTGACGGGTAGGGGGCAAGAGAACTGTTTAATGGCAACAGAACAAATACTAGGAATCATTAGGGGTCATTACGGTGAACCATTTCTGCAGAAGCTGTAAGGATTCAGCGTAAATCAAATCTAACGAACTTGTACTTAGCGAGTTTCCCGCTCTGATGAATAAAAGTGGTAGAGTTCTCCAGCTTTTTATTCATTCCTGAGATTTCTAAGAGAAGTAGGTTCGATCTAGGGCGGTTTTAAGGTTATCGCCCCAGGTTTTAAGAGAGGTAGGCTAGGCACTTCTATCGGCATCCCTCTTACTTAACCTCATATAACTTCACTTGTGTGAAAACTATGCTTTACTCAGAGCGAAAACAGTTTTAGCCAATTTTAATAGTTGGGTGAGTATTTCTTCAGTACCCTGCTTTAGTAGAGCTTGCCATCACTTTCTGCCGAGTTTTACTATAGCATGAAATAAAATATTACATGAGAAAATATTTCAATCTGTTTGTAAGATTAAATATATTGAAAACTTTTACTAAATAGTAATAAATTTAGTTAAGAACTTCTCGAAGAGATTCCCGTGTAGGTAGGTATAACCTCCCTTTGAAATATTTACTTTTCATATTTAAAGTTCACTAAAAGTCTTACGATTCCTGCTTTTCTTTGCTAGTCCCGAAAGCAAAAACTAAAAAACCAGCAACAACAAAAAGGAAAAAGGCCCCATTCGATTCCTTTGAGTCATTAAGGAATCGACATTTAATTAAAGACTCCATCATGCCCTCTACCTTCAACGACAACTTATTTAATAATTTAAAACCTTTCATGCTAAAAGTAAATCAAAGGAATTTGCACGAATATAGGTATGTAGCTACTACTACAACCCTGAAAAATCTAGGTAAACCAGCGCCTAACCGAATTTAAGCTTTATACTGTTTCCTCATCAAGAAAGGCCTACAAAGCCTACAAAGTCTCTCGTTTGTTATTCTAGAGACTCTAAAATCGAGGGATATAATACAAAACTCTACCGCTCTCTCCCCTTTTCTCCCTATATATATATGTGTATATGCATGTAGTCAGTAAGGTCTCCCGTGTACAATAGAAATTGCCTTTGAATAATGCCAAGAAGCACGGTAAAGGACTTTTGTAAAGGGTTGAAGCATTCGCAATTCAACAGCAGCGTCTATGACAACACCATGTAAAATTTATTGCGACCAACAACGTTCCTGTTGACTGAGGTTTTTCCAAAAGTGGGGGTCTCCTTTGTGAGCCTTGTGGTCCTGCTGCTATTAAATTTTAAGGTAGCCACGAATTGACGTAACCGAAAGTTTCGTTGTTGTCAGGTTAGTCTGCATAAATCATGAGCACAAGGGTGCTCAAGTCATAATTCCATCCTAATCATGAAGACCATGGTCAGGAGTATGTACATATACATTGAAGGATACAAAAAAAAATTTTTTAACAAACGGAAACTACACTATCACGATCCCTGCGTATATATCAATTTTGATTCTCTCATGGTTGGCAGATATGATGTCTTTGAAATAGAAGTGACCACATATGCTTTTCATTTTACCTCTTTATTGTTGACTACGGAAAGGAAAAGGGACTTGACTTGATTCATTTCGAAAAAAAAAAAATAAAGAAAAAAGGCCAATCGACCCGACAGAATGATGTGGAAGCAAGTGCTGCATCCAACTGTAGATATACTTTCCAGTTATACAACAAAATCGATGTCAACCAAGTGACATATGGTCGAAGGGCCATTTCCTGTTTTCCTCTTATATAGGATAGGAAAGGAGCACAACTTGCGATGGTAGAATTATTATGCTCGAGTTCATAACTCTATGGTAACAGAAGTCAAAGGGAAATGGTGCAGAGTTATTCCCTTGTCAGTTCAGCTGGAGCATTTATGAAGCGTTCTTATTAAAACGAATTATAACGTGACTTTGTGACAAACATTCGACTTCTCTCTCTCTCTCTCTCTACCTTTGTCTCTGACAAGGATTCATCTTGAAAAGTAAACATAACACGGTTGATAAGAGACACAAAGAAGAAGTTTATTTGTGGACTAATAATGGACATTTGGTTAAAAACTTTTGCTTAGGGACTGTTGTTGGGAGATAACGCGCGTACGTAATTAAGATTTTCTCCAGTGAAATGAAATGATAAACTACGTGACAAAGGTTTCCTTAAGAGGCAAGATTTAAATTTCAGACGCGTTAAGTGCTACTAAGTAATTCACAGAATTATGAATAATTTATCCTCGATGAAAGCATAATGAGGAGGACGTATAATAATGTATACATACATACCTATATATATATATATATAGTTTAGTTTATGTGCAACCGCAGGCTAGTAAATAGTAAATAGGTATATGTAACTAACCTTTCGATTAAGTGGGTCTGACCTTCGTTAATGGAGATTGAAGATTGAGTCTTGCTTAGTATGTCTTTAATAAAGCGCTACTATAAATAGCATAGAAAGAATATAAACAAATTGTACGGTAGTGGAAATCGAAAATATTTGCTAATTTTATAATAATTTAAGATTTTTTTATTTCAAGTAGGGAGACGAATGATCCCAAGCTCGGTCCAAGGCGGCCCATTGTGCTAACCTGCTAAAAAAATAGAAAGAAAACAAAAACTTCTCACCAAAACTTTCGTTCCGCTCTCTTAATGAAGTGCATTTGGTCTAGGTGAGGTATGATTTTCAGATAGAAAGGTAGAACCAAGCGCATCTAGTGTGCGCAAGACGCAGACAAGTGCACAGTTAGTGCTCGGTTATGTAAGCGTTGTCCTTCCATGCGGGCAGGACAGTCAGGGCTATCAGCTACTCTCACATTTGTTAGATGAGCATGACGTGAGCTCTGACCAAACCAGTAATGATGTCAAAACCACAGTTTTGCATTCTTCTAAGCCCTAAGAGGAAGTCAGTGAAATTCCTGTTAGTCCAATCAAGTAAAAGTTTTTTTTTTACACCAATTCAGTACTTAGGCTCGCTCAATGCTGCTGATGCTTCATACGAATATCCGCTTTGATAAGAGACCTGATCACCGAGCTAGTAACGGATACAGCTACTAGAGCCGAACCTGGCCAGCAGACCCACACTACCATTCCCTATGATCCCCATATTCCCAAGTATAGCCATGCAGTCCTACAGGAGCTGTAATCTAAGGGCCGCTCAGAGCCATTAAGGCTTCCTGACCGTCTGAAAATCTATCAGTGTTCTTTCCCTTCATTTCCATGTCAAGGTCTAACTTCAGTGCTATTGCGATGGCGTAAACCTCGGCCTGAAAAACGGTAGTGGGTCTTCCAAGTAAGTACTCTAATCTAATGTCGGTTTCAAGAAATTAAACAGTGGTATTGGCTCCCTCATTAATGTGTGAGTCGTCAGTGAAAATTTTTAGAATAGACCGAGAAAAGCTCGATAAGGCTCTTCTCTCAATTCGCGACTACCTATCAGGAAAACCCAGACGGAAACCTCTGTCAAAACGAAATTTCAATTCTACCGCATCAAAGAGAGTATTTTCCCGTTTCATAGTCCATACATTAATGAGCAATGGAAAAATCCAGTCCAGCCGTTCTCTCAACATCCCCATAAGCACAATCAGCACACAGACCTTTTGGCATCTGCCTGAAGACAACATCCAGGAGTGGGATGTTAAGTAAGACCTCAAGGGTGGCTCTATTGCTGTGGATCGCAAGGATTATGTGATTCCTAGGCACTGTCTCCACATGCGTTCTCGGCCACCATACACAAGAGAATGGAAGAACAAAGGGTATAAGTTTACGTCTTCTGGAAAAGGGCACTAAACTGGTTTTAAATGGTTTACCTTCATGTGACGACGAGTGCACCAGTCCTCAACAGAATTGAGACCTAATTACGTGGAATCACAGGCAGGAGCGATGGTGATAACCAGAGATATACATATGTAGATATACATACATACGAACATAAGTTAGTATTGATTGCCAATCTTAACTAGATAAGGAATAATATTGTCAGCAATCCGACCCGCAGAAAAAATTCTCAATACATGAGCAAAAGCCATTTCCATCTGAGCGTCCTTACTAGGGTGACCGAAAAGATTCTCCTCACCTATTTAAATAAACTCATTATTCATTAATTATTAATCGTTAAGAGGAGGTTAAATATCAAATCTTCAACTATCGCAAAGATCATATTATGCTTAGCTACGACAGCTTACAGATCAATACCGATAGTGCGTTGCCGGAGAAAAATATAAAAATCATTTATCCTTAGAGTCAGGTAGAGAGACAAATCCTTGATAAAGCTAATTTGAATTACCGGGGTAATTAAAGATGTTTCTGAAAAACTACCTGTGAATGTTTATTGCTCCTGACCTCAGGGATTCTTTTTTATTGTCGTGTTTATCGTAAAGAGAGATTTATACATGCTTTATCTAAAAAACTATTATTTTTTTAAAGCCTGTTAGAAGGCTTTTGTATTTCTGCATTTTGGCTTCGAAGAGGATATAAATATGGATTTAAATCCAAATTATTGACGAACTAAGCCAATCCGGTTTGGAAATATAAAGGACACTAGGAGTGGACAGGAAGACCGTACGGTTATGGCTTGAAAAGAAGAAAGGCGATATACAGGACAACATAGAGTTGCTCTGGAAGACCCACAACTTTTCCGCCTACAATAAAAATAAAAATAAAGAAAACGATGGAAAATAAATCAGGCGGCATTGGAACGGGGACTGCGACCAAAAGGATAAATCAATCCGAAAATTACCAACAACGGTAAATTACAATGTTTCGATCAATGGTTTAACGGTACGTTATATCGTCGAATTTGGGAAGACACGCTTCTTACTGAAAAAAATTTCGCAGATAGACTTAACCCACATACACCCGCGCGTGCGCCCCCCGCGCACTTGAATTTGAACGGATACCGTCCGATTTGGATGAAACTTTCAGAGTTTGTATAGAATAGCAAAATAGCTCGAACGTATTTTTTATTTACAAATGCCAAATGAAGTTTAATGATTTTTCATAAAAATTTATCAATTTAGCGAACGAAAAAGTCTTGGTTAACAATAGTATTTCGTTATATCACGATATACGGTGATTTTAAAAATTCAAAAAAAAAAAAAACATATCTTTGCGTGGGAGGGTCGCAGAGCAATGTAATTTTTTAGTTATATTTGTGGAGCTTGGAAAAAAATAAAGGTGAAAAAACAATTGGCTTGTAGGTTCGTGGGTAGGGGGTTATACCACCCCCATAAAGGTTATCCGAAAAGGAGCGTGTGGGATATTAAATTAAAGTGGGAAGAGATTGTGGTCGAATGGCGGGGTTCTTTTTTTTATCCAGTAATGGATCATATCTATACCCCCCTTCCTTCATTTTGCATATATTATACCTGTTTGCTCTTTCGTATACATTAGCGGTATGTTTTGAACATTTTTTGTTTGGGTGACAAATTTCGCCATCGTAACGGTTCTTCGAAAACAAAAGATTAAAATAAAGCCATTTTTTCACTCATAAAACGTCTATTTTCACTTTAAAAAGGCCTGATTCATTTGGCTTCGAGTTATCTTCGAAATTAATTATGAAATTTAAAATTAGATATGTGATTACGGCAGAAAGTGTAGATACGATTTCATTCTACAAACAAGCTTTAACATTTATATTTAAAAATTTTATAAAGAAGTCTCTTGCTGGAAAACGATCAAATTGAGTTTTTTTCGGGTAACCTCAAATTATCGTGATACACCAAAATCGATATTTCTATTTAAATGTTACCTACATGGATTTCAATAATTCTTTTTTTCAGAGCTAAGATATGCCGCAGTACCACGGTTGTAATTTTAAGGGTTGAGCCCAGCGCGGTGAAGGGTGGAGATAAAAACGCCAAAAATTTCGAAATTTAAAAAAAATATTTTTTTTCAAATAAATTTTTTAGTTCGGAAATTACCTAGGACGACTAATAGAGGTAGTTATTTACAACCTCTATTTGTCTTACAAATAATTGTTTTCACTAAATCTCGATCCGATTCCAATTACTGAATCTGAGATGATTTCTGTAACATACTACGTTTCATCGGCGATCACATTACTGTTAACGCCATCTTTCTGCTGAATTTTGCAACTTTTAAGCTACCTTTTTCTCTTAATTTTATCTACAATCTATCATCTTTCATTTACAAAAAAACCACATGCTATTTAGGAATAATTAATAAAATTAGATTCCATGGTTCGCTAAATTACTTCATAATTATGCTGCTACTACACCTCCTTTTATCTTGGCCGAATACCATCGCAATTTTTTGTACATAATAGTTAAAGCTTCTGGCTAAAAAAAAAAAACTACTAGAGATCAGCAGTAGAAAAAATAAACCATATCGTCCATCAGTGCAGTACTCCCATACAGTTTACTTTGCATGTACGGTGACTTCAAAAATTCATATCTCATAAACAGAACGGAAAGTCATCCAATTTTTTACACATAGATAGATAAGGCTTCTAGCTTTAGAATAGAAGTACAAAAAAGAAGTGGTAGAAATCCTATATAGTAAATAATACTAATTCTTTGAAAAAAATACAGTGTTTGTTTTTAAAAAATTGTATTATTAACAAACAATCTTTCGTTCGGTACTGTTATACTTTTTTATGATAAATATAAAGCAATAAGCTTCATGTAGAATTTTAATCACAAAAATCGGTTCTTCCGTTCTCGAAAAAAGATTTTTTGAAAACGAATTTTCATCGTTAAAATACGAAATTTCGAACCCTCCTAGTAGGGCATGGAAACAAAAACTATGGGTGAGCTATTTTGGTATTCTATACAAACTGTGAAAGTTGCATCCAAATCGGATATGGTCGGGTTGTTAATAGTATTCAGAACTGGGGTGTGCCTCACCGAAATGGTTAACTTCTACAGAAGCTTGCAAAGCGACGATTTCTGTGATGATAGTGCTCTTGGAATGTCTTCTAAGAGAGATGACGTAATAAATTTAAAACTTGATCAATAGATTCGAAATTCGAATTCAAAAATACTATTTAAATTATTATTATTATTTAGGGTATAATATGACATACATTTTTTTAGAATCCACTTGATAACTGTTTCATACAATTATTTAACTTGTATAGTTTTCGAAAATACTCAAAATGCGAAATTCAACAATGAAATTTTCTATGTGGAGCTTTTGAAATTATTTGATGGGCTAAGGGATTGTTGAGGTATTAATATAAATCAAAATCTACTCTCTATCTGGATATCTTTTTGTTTCAGAGGAATTATTATTAATTTTCTATTTGAGTAGGTGCCTACAATACAATAATGATACATAAACTAACCGATTTTTTAAGGACATCAAGAAGCATTTATATGTAAGGATTTTGTCATGGATATCAATGCTTTTCTGTTTAGAGTTACATTTTTGCCATAAATGTTTTTTTCAATTAGGATTTTTTACAACATCTCGAATTCTCTGTCTTTCCATTAAACATATTTAACAAACACACATATAGCCTATAACTAATTCAATCATTTCAAAATCATATCAATTTCTCATAAATTACATTCAATCGGTGCGCCGGTTGATGTAATTTACCTTAACGTTCAAATACAATTAATAAGTCATTATACCTGACATTAATGAACTCTCTCCAAATGTACAATACCAACAGTAAACAACTGCAAACAATTTGACCGAAATGGCAGGGTCCCCCTTGGTTCATTCACAATCGATTCTCTCTCATTCCATTGTACCGCAACAACAACCCAACCAGAATATCCAAAAGATAGCTAGGAAGATACAAACAAGATTTAAGTGAAATATCCTAGCTAGATATAGGCTAATTGCACCATCATCCCTCCACCTCTACTCTTCGCATTCTATTTGACCTAAACTCAGTCCTTAAATCAATACCAAATTCAAATCTTGTTTTCTTGTCTACGAGAATATTCTGTGTCTTGACTAAAGTTATTAATTAAATTTTCGTTTGATTGAAATTTGATTGAAATTTCTGTAAGCGATATCTTTTGTAAGTAAGAAGAAGAAGAAGAAGAAAAGAAGAAGAATAAGGATAGAAGAAGGAGAAAAGAATATATAAAGGAAAAAGATTAAGAAGTAATAGAAAAGAAGAGGAAATTATATGGCACTTCCTTGATTAATTCTCATCCCTCAAGTATTTCCCCCAAAAGATGTACTTGTTCTTTGTTAATTACAATTTTTGGGGTTGAAATTGTCTACATTTCAGTTTTATAAGGAGTAAAGGAGGAAGGAAGTATCGCTTCGTTTCCTTTAATGAAAGACAAATTCAGACTTAATTAAGACAAGACTTCGATTCGATTCGATTTAATTTGTAAATTATGAAAAGTTTTGGTCAAGTTTATCCATGGAAATTTTATATATCTCCACCAATAAAATGTGGGACTCTAACTGACTGGGATAATATTAATGAAACATTTTCTATACAAACAAATCTAATCTGATTCCTTAATTTCGATAAAATCCTTTTTAATGAATAAATCATGACAAATTACTCAGAATACGATTAGAGTAGAGCTCATTCTAAGAGTAATTATTCTACCCCAACGGTGATGGGGGGATAAGTATTTGAATACACGATTGTATATCTTTCTTATCGTGGCTATCTCTCAAGAGAAATCCAGTCAATGCAAATGCTCAAACTGAAAATAAAATTGTTCATTTATAATGGAAAGTGTCAATTTAAGTTTTGTTGCTGTTTAAGTTGCTGCGCTGCAGCAAAAAAGCAGAAGAAAAAAATCATTCCATTTTCTCGTATATATTTTGACATTTTGCCTGCATTCAAATGGACATTAGCAGACAAAAATCTGTTTTGTGTGCAGTTTATTGTCCGATTAAAATTTATAACGGTGGAAATTTCGCGGATTTTATAAACAATTTGTCTTTTCAAGATGAATGATGGTTCTAGAGTTTGTTAGCAGTCTTAACCTAGAACGGGAGTAAATTGGGGGACTCACAATAGATCTGTCAGGTCGGAGTGAATGCGAAGCTAACTCCGGGTGTGGTTGTATGCGGATAACTTAGTGGTAGTACAGGGTTAGATTCCTCAACGTTTATATTATTAATAACAAGCTCGGGTATTTTCTACTATCTTTTATTTATTGTATCTTATTTCTAGCAACTCTTGGTTTATTACTAATATCTATTTCATTAAATTTATATTCTGTCTTAAAAGCTTTATGTATTACATAGAATTGCAATTCAATATGGTTTATTCAATTAATTTTTATTCACTGTTTAATAATACAATTCACTTTATTTTACTAAATATCTTTTACTATTTGGTAATGTTAATTCGTATAGTTTAAAACTGCTATATACTGGCGAGTAGGGCGATAAAGTCGGGTGCCTTAATGTAAATGCAAGTGCGCATATTCTTGCCTAGACCAATACGGAAACGTACGCATATCATAAACAGAAACAGCACGGGGATGGATAGGCGATAAACTTGTGTGCGGATATTCTTCTGACCTATACCAATACGAAAACGTACGCACGTCTTAGGTAGAAACAGCACGGGGATGGATTGTCGGTAAACTTGTGTGCGAATATTCTGACTTAGATCAATACGAAAATCGTACGCCCGTCTTAAGACGGAACAGCATGGAGTTGGATGGATGATGAAATATTCTGCGGATATTCTAACCTAGACGAATACGAAAAACCTATGCACGTCTTAGACAGACACAGCAGGGATAGTCGGGAGTTGTAGGCAGCCTAGTTGCTGGGAGTCAACTGACTGATCACTGCGATATTGGCTCTACTTATATTTTATCCAGTCTGATTTATTCTGCTCGGTTGGACTAGGTTGGTGGTCTCTAAAGGCGAAGAACCAATATACGAGTAACGTTCGGTGCGTTTTCCGCTTCTTTCGCGGCAGACGCGTATAGGTTTTGAGCAAGACTAAATGGACGCGTCCCGTTGGTATTCGTAAGATTAATTTTTATAAATAGAAAAAGTGATAGAGAAGCTATAGTTATTATTTAAAAGTGAAATAATAGATATATCAGGTTTATTGGATATGGCAGTTCTTGCATTTGCAGATTACCAAGCATATAAACAGTTTAAAATCAATCAAAAGAACTCTCAAAGCATCTGGCGACGTTAACAGTAGGACATTACTCTACTTTCGAGTCGAATCCGGCAAGCGCGGCAGCCATTTTGCCAACACAGACTTAAACGCGTATATGTATTCTATTGAAATGTTAAAGCGACGACGTGACGCCTGCCGCGTCCGTTGAGTTTTCACCATATGTTTGTTATATTAGAGTGGTCGGTCTTGAACTGGTACTGTTACTGGTAGTGGTGGTTTGCTCAGTTCGAGTTCCCGATCAAGACTGATTTCGGGCAGTAGCGGGCTTCTTTATATATGCGCGGTCAGCCAGCAGTGGTGCAGTGTGCAATCGACCTGGCGGCGCTAGCTTCTTCTACTCTCCCATTGCTCGTCGACTGGTTTCCTCGATCAGCATCTGTGTAGTGTGCAGGCGCAGTGGCACTAGGTGTATCATATTCTGCCATGCCCTGGTCACGTGATAGGCTCTGATGTTATTGATGTATTTTAATGGGGAAAGCTTTATCATTAAGGTGAAAACCCAATGAACGCGGCAGGCGTCGCGTCGCTTTGACAGTTCAATAGAATATACGTGTTTAAGTTCGTGCTGGCCAAATGGCTGCCGCGCTTGCCGGATTCGACGCGAAAGTAGAGCAATGTTCTACTTTTAGCGCGCGGCAGACGCTTTGACAGTTCTTTGGGATGATTTTAAACTGTTTATATGCTTGGTAAGCTACAAACGCAAGACCTGCCACATCTAATAACTCTGATATATCCATTATTTCACTTTTAAATAATAATTCAAGCTTTTCTATCACTTTTTCTTTTTATAAATAAATCTTAAGAGTACCAACGCGACGCGTCCATTGGGCCATGCTCAAATCCTACACGCGTCTGCCGCGGAGAACTATCAAAGCGACGCGACGCCTGCCGAGTTCATTGGGCTTTCGCCTTTAGTCTGTATTATACTTAAAAATGTAGCCTCTGGCATGTTTTATTTCTCTACTTTTGAGAAGTATAAATCATGTAAATGATAGGAAAAGTGGGATGGTTGTACACTCGTCAGGCATATGACTTCGTTACAAGCCCTCCACGAACTATATAATCCGTCTCATTAGATTTTGATATGTGGCGACGCTTCGCTCTCGGTTCGCCCATTTCCAAACCTTTTTCACACACCGTTTAAACCGGGTTACGTTCACCACAAAATTCACCGCTAGCGATACCTTGTCAAACGTAGAAAGCCGTAGCTAGGCAGGCATGGATTTTTAATTTATAACGTTGTGTAAAAGAAAACAAAAAATATCAGTAGTCATTTTTTAGCCTTCTGACAGTCGTCATCTAAAAATAAGAAAAATAATCAAAACACAAAAAATTGAATGAAAATAAATTTATATCCGAACTATTGGAAAAGAAACTAAAAGAGGACTTTTGCATTTCTTTACGCCACATATGCCCTTATTTTCTTTATAGCTCAACTTCAAGGCCGAATGGAAACAACCCAACTAGGTAACTTACCAGATTGCCCTTAAAGATTCAAGATAACAGGCGGTACTATATCCAGAAGCTCAAGCAACCTCATCCTGTCGGATGCCGTCATACTGCCGTAGTGGTAGCGCTATCTCACTTACTGCCATTATCAGATTGCCTTCGCTGGGAGAATCTGTTTTATGGTATAGGCGTTGCTCTGTCGTGTGAGTATTACAGCCGACTGCTACAAGTCTGTTGGGTAAGCATTACAGCCGACTGCTTCTCAACACTGCGCGACATAGATGGTGATGTACTAACGGTCATTGGGACTGTATCCCGGCATCCGGTCATATTATCATAGGGACAATAAGACCGAGTTCTTGACTTCTATACAAATCAACTAGGGCCAATTCCTTTGTACTACTACAGGAACAGCACCTTACTCATCCTGGTCCACTGTCATAAAGGCACCAGTCTCAAACTAATCTCTTATCCAACAGGAGATTTGTTCTATTACCTAAAAAGGGTAACGCATCTCCTTGACATATACGCAAGAGGAATAACTATACTATCGCTTACACAATTGATGGCAATTGCCGTCGACAGATAACTGTCCCATATTCAAGAGCGAAGAATCCAATCGGGAACGACTATCAACCAGACCGCAAGCAAGAATAGATAATTGGTACCAACCAAATTACCTAAAGTATACAATCCGTAAACATTAGCGTAGTCAATTCATTACTAACTTATTCTCGTACGTCATTTCCTTCACAATTAGATCTATTCTTAGTTAGGTTAGTGTGGTAGTCAGCGCGCTAACCCCTGTGATCAGCTTTACTTAGACCATCTACGATCCATTGTGATATCTACCACCTTATTGGGACCATACTTGGGAAAGATATCTCAGATTTAGAGGGTGCGCTGAAATAAGCCACAAGAGTTAATGAACCTTACCCGGTTCTCAACTCCTTATATGCTAGCTCTACTAATTCTCCGAAAAAGTAGCTGAAGAGCGCATTCCTCCTACGCTTGGCAAAATTATGGCATTCATAAAGCAGGTGCTTCTATTCTTAGTTAGTGAAAATACTAATTAATAATCAGTTAACACCGCTTAGTTTTCCAAATCATGACATTTTATTCTTATGTTATGTTATGATTGATTCTAAGAGGACTTTTTCATTCCGTTACTATAACCATATTGACTCTGAAGCACTATTTGAGGAGTGCTTTGTTACACCATGGAACTCAATATAGCAGTTGAGCTCAATTGATGAGATTGTGAACTGTTTTACTACTTAAGTTAATTATTTATTCAATAAATATGTTCCTGTTAGGATAAAAATAATTAAGCCCTATACACTTGTTCATGGATGACTCTTGATTTCCGTTCTATGATTGCAGAACGCGAATTTCTTTATTTGCAATATCAACGCCTTAAAACCGAGCACATAGGTTATAAAAACCACTATGAAAAAGTGTGTTTCGACTCTTCTATTCTTAATGAGTACTTTATCAGTTTACAATCTTATAATCTTAACCCTACATATGATTCTCCTACTCTACCTGATGGTATAGTAAGTTCAGGTATTATGGCCCTGTCGGCCTATATGGCACAACGTTGGTTTTTTCTAAAAGAAGCAATGCATCTGGTCAAATGTGCTTGTTGCATGATCTGCCTCCTCAACGCAATACTCCAACTCCCTAAAGGGTTCTTGAAGACCAGAGATCGGTTTTTGCAAGTTCCAATCTTATTTTTAGATAAGGTGTGGCTTCTCCTCCTTAACACTAAAGTAACTAGACACTTTTAGTAAGTAGTAGTGTATGACAACTTTGATAGTAATTCAACAGTTTTTAAAATAATTCCGTTGTTATTTTATGTTTTGGGGGTATTTGTTTTCGAGCATACCACAAAGCTAATATGGCGTACCAGTAATTAGTCCAATTTAGCCGGGTACGGTAGGCCATATTACGCGCGAGATGTTTCGAGAGTGTCTAATAATAATTTGTTTTAGATAATGGCACCAAAAGTATCAGAATACTAAAGAAAATATCAAACAAGGAAGCCATAAAAAAGTCTATTGAAGCTGTGATAGGAAAGAAAATGGTTACACTTAAAACTTGTAAGAAATATAATATACCTAGAACTACCTTAAGACGTTTAGCTGCTAAAAAAGAAGTTCAGTTGACTTGAACTGAGTAATCAAACTAAGAGAAAAAATTTGAGGACGAGCTCATCGAATATGTGTTACAAATGGAAGCTAAATTCTTTGGCTTACATAGTAAGAAAAGATATCATGATAAGCTAAACCTCAGCTTGCACTAAGAAATAACATCGCCCGTATATTTTCCATCCACAATGGAAGCTCTGATTGCTGGGAAAGACTGGTTACAAGGATTTTTAAACAATTATCCTGAGCTTTCTTTCCGCCAACCAATATGAGCTTCATTTGCGAGAGCAAAAGGATTCAGTAGAGAGAGAGAGAGAGCGAGAGAGAGAGAGAGAGCGCGTTTAATATTCTCGAACAGATAATGGATCAATATAAATTCCCACCTGAAAGGTTTTACAATGTAGATGAGACCGGGATCATTGTCGTGCCCTCACAAATGCCGCAAGTTTTAAGTCGTAAGGGGAAACACTAATTCTTCCGCCGAAAGTTGTTCTCTAATGTATTTAAAAAAAACCGCTTTACAAATTAGTTCAAGCATTTTTTAGAGTACGTCAAGCCACCTGCAGATTCTCGAGTTTTACTCTTTATTTATTTAGATTCCTCTTCACATAATTTTTAATCAATGTCTGACTAGATCTTTACTCCCAAGATTATAGAAAACTGCTGAAAGTTCTTCTCCGGAGATTCCCAGTCACTTTCGACCTACGAATTTATTGTGTTTCCCAACTGATGTCTTTGAAAAGTTAATGTTCTGAAAAATATATGGTTATCTGAAAATAAAAAATTTAATATGTGAGTGCCAGTGTAGCTTTCGATCTGGTAATGGGTGTGACACAGCCTTACTCAGCTGTTAAATTTTTTTAATATCTCCTTATCTGCTCTTCGGTTGACTCTTAACTTCTTTTCTCACAGGTCTCAGAGGGTTGTTTTTTATTACGGCATATCGTCTGATTTACTTCCAGTAGTTTGCGATGTACCCCAGGGATCCACCTTTGGTCCTCTATTGTTTAGTATTTTTATAAATAATATTCCGAAGGTTATATATATATATATATTGTAAGCTTATGAGAGATTGTATGGAGCGTCTTAACACAGATTTGGTTAGGATTTCTAGAGTGGTCCATATCGAAAAGATTTAAGCTAAATAGGTTGCTCCCTTTAAGCTCATGTCCAACGAATTAATTTATTTGTTTTTTTCATGCGGAAATCGAATTCACAATTTTTAGATTCGGTTATAGATGGAGAATAGAAGAATTTTAAGAACTTTTATTTTTAATGATTATAAATTAAATCATAAATACAAGAGGAAAAAACAGTTTTAAAAATTATTCACAATGATGCTGCGGATGCTTTGGTTAGAAAGAGTTTCGCTAATGTCTAGCAGAAGATCCCATTGGTTGGCCCGTAGAATCAGTGAAGAGGATTCTAGATGTACAGGTCTGCAAGCTGGAAGATCGCAGATAGGAAGAACAGACTTCATACGCGATTTTAAAATAGCTTTGTCCCAATATTTGTCCTGTGAAGACTGAATCTTTGCTGAGGAGGAACCGTAATGATGTGCCTAACCTTATCGCAGTTATTACGGTCTCTTTGGTAAACATGCAGAGCGTATGCAAGGTCCATGCAATAGTTTCTGCAGAAGCTGTATGGACGAGGAAGAGGTTAAGATCATTAAGCACCTGCTTGGCAGGTACTTTTTCTGGGGGACCTAGTAGGCTTCATTAACTCTTGTGGCTGGTTTCATCTCACCCCCTATTTCTTAAATATCATTTCCATGCAGAATTCCAATAAAGTGGCATCACAATGGACCATAAGTGGTCTAAGTGTCGCTGATCCGTATATGCTTTTTACGATGGCTACCACTCTAACCTAACCTAGTTTTATTTCTTTGAACTTTGCAGCCTTTAACTATTTCTATTTTTATGTACTAGTATAAAATATTGTATTTCTTGTGTGAGGCGTGTCTGTGACTGTGTGTTCAATTCGCATGTGTGTGTGTGTGTGTATGTGTTGCTGTTGCGTAGGCCTGGGATAACCTCCCCCTTCACCGCTCATCTTCATCTCCTAGCACTCGGTTATATCGGTTGTTATTACACCATCGGCGTAAAGGCTTGTAGCTCTTCGTGAAATGACTAAAAATTTCAGAAACTTCGTGTAAAAACTTACTAAACGCAAACTAGTACTATCTGCTTACATTTCATGAATTGAGTAGACTTTTCGTGAAGTGCTGAGTTACATCTCCTAAATAATAATAAAAATAATTAAATAAATTTACATGCGACACAAAATCCAAATACATATTTGCATAACAAGAAAATTATAAAGTATTTTTGTTAAATGTACTTCAATTATTCCTCATATTTCGAATTTTCCAATGAATTTAGTACAATTGTAGCGACCCCAAAGTTTATACCCCAGCGATAGATTAAATCCCCTAAATTTGAAGAAAAATAGCCAAACCTGAGTTACCAGCCCCAATGTTCAGAAGTTGTGTATGGTGCAGGATAGATATTATCGGGGCAGTGGTCGAGCGGTATCTAAGGTTTCTGTAGTGGGTCTATTTCAACAGATGAGCAGCAATCTTCCACCGGAGCACTTATATTACTAGCTTTAATCAGGTAAAGGAATTCATAGTTCAGTCGAAATTCTGATAAATATCATACGCTCATGAATCCTTTACTTTAGAATATAGATTTCAGATTTTCCTTTTTGATAGCTACACCAACCAATACGACAAAAACTTTGTACCCTGCAATAGTTTTAAATGTTCATTCTGCTCAAGCGCATATGATTAAAAAAAAATGAATTGAGACATTCTCTCTAAATAGTTCTGACTAGGGTAAACTTTTTATTTTCCATTTATGTAGTGATTTTAAGACATGTGTTTGGAACCAGTTATTTCTATATATGAGAAGTCGGTCTAAAAGTTGTCATACAATAATACCGTTATATACTAATTTATTAGTCCTAATATTTTCACAGCTTATAAATTTGAGAATGGCCATAAGAGACAATTTCCAATGATAAACCAAATTTCCAAATTTTTTCTAGTTGGATTTTCTGTCTCCTTTTCTGAAAAAAAATATTAATAATAGTAGGATCACGGCGAATGATAGACATAAATATTAGAAATATTCTTCCAAAATTCCTTGACATTCGAATTTATAACTCTCTAGAAAACTTAAAAGTAACGAAACACGCGCTTCAGTTTTTCTTAATTTTGCAATTGGAGTCTGTAATTTCTGAAATATGGTGTTAATATTGAGCTTTCACATTACTCCACCTGGCTACCCTGGCTGCTAGCTCGCATTTCTGCGCTCATTTTAAGCGATCGTTTTCTTTGATTATAAAAATATTTCTGTTCCCTATGGTCGTTCATAAAATGAAGGATTTAATTTCATGGAATTATAGAACAAACCAAATATCAAGCAATTTCAACCGAACTCAGATTACAGAGAAAGTGTTTATTTTTAGAGAAAACATTTCGATATATCAACGCAGTTGAGGTTTTCATTTCTGTTGTTCTAGTTGAAAACATATGAACAGCATTTTAATAACTTATCCGGAAAATTATTTGTATAAAATAAGTAAAAAACGAGTTTTCAAACAAAACTGAGGCCAAGCCGCATGAAAAAGTAGAAAAGAAACTTTTCTTCACACACAGAGGTGGACTCAGATTTTATTCACTGACAATCACCGAAATATTTCAGTAAGATCAATCAGAGGTAATAAGTGATTTGATTCATGAAGAGAAAGAATATTCAAGAGAAATGTCCCAATCAAAAAATCTGAGTCCACCTCTGACTGATCATACTGAAATATATCCCAGTGATTGTCAGCGAATAAAATCTGAGTCCACCTCTGTGTGTGAAGAAAAGTTTATTTTCTACTTTTTCATGCGGCTTGGCCTCAGTTTTGTTTGAAAGCTCGTTTTTTACTTATTTTATTTTCTGCCTTTTTCACGTTAACTGAATTATTTTTTTCTGATTGCTTTTCCTGTATTTATTTAAACGTCGCTCACGTTGCGTTGGTGTTTCTTTTCGAGCTATTTTAGAATTTCTTTATTCGTGTAACTTTACTTCTTATTTTGTTTCTAAAATCAATTTAATTTTAGTTACTTACTTTCTTTTAATTTTCCGTTTTCCTTTTAATTTTCCGTTTTCCTTTAATTTTTCTTATATTTATCCTTATATTTCTTTCTATATTCGCAGTGAAATTTTTTTTGAGTCCATACGACTCGAGAGTTTCCAATCGACTGACCGTACTTCGAACACAATCCGAACAGTTTCGATAACTCGGACTACGGTTTACTGAGGTTTCGAAAAATTTGAAATTTTGAAGGCAGTTACGATGAGATGATTGGAAGTCAGCACCGTGGTTGCCTGGAAGTTTTTGTTCAGCTTATCATTACCGACATTTTAAGTCATGTACTTTTTTACCGGAAAATTTTCCGGAAAAGTCGGAAAATTTTTCGGAAAAATCGGAAAACTGCATTTTTCCTGAAACGGATTTATCACTAATCAAATTTGTACCAAATTTTCAAATGATTTTTCCCGATTTTCCGGGTTTTCCATGGAAATTTCCGGTTCAAATTTTGATAGATTCAATTGTCACGCGACATGAACCTGTGTGCCAAATTTCAGCTCGCTGTGATGACGAAACGTGGGTCTACGAGAGTGTCGAAAATAATAAAGAAATAGACAAATTCGTGTACGAGTTAAAGGGAATGGCTGGCCTCAATAAATGTGTTTAATCACTGCTGTAAGATATCTTTCACCAGCTATCTACTACAGGCACTGTCATCTTTACGAATGGGTCTGCTGGGCCTGGACCTAATGACCAATTTTCAACCAGTACAACAACCTATTAGAAGTTAGATTTTGGACATTGAAAGTATTTAATGGGATTTATTCGAAATTCTACACATGGAAACAGATTTTCATAAAAAGTATGATATAAAAAAAACGTTGCATGATGACAGTGTGGGAAGCCTCAATATTTTTTAAATTTCCCGTATATGGGGATGGCATACTTTCAGTAGCAAAACTTTATTTGGTGATTAGAAAAAATTTTATACTCTTGAGTTGTGTTAATATACTTAATAGTGGCAGTTCTATCTGGCTAAGGTTATTCCCCTAAATCATTTGAATACAAAATGACTAAATCATTTCACATGATCAGGAATTTGTCTTTACTTTAAATACGACACTCGTAGGGGGATTACCCTTAGCGTCAATCTACGATATTTTATTTCTCGCGACCAAAACTCAGTATGCCCGCCTTTGCAATCGGTGTGTTTTCTGTGTTGTGTTTCCAATTGTATTTTACGTTATTATTCCTGTTGATTATCCCCCAAACTAGTTTAGAAAATAATTTCTGTTATAGAGCCCAATATCCGAAAGTGCCATGGGCCTCCACGTGTCTGAAGGCGGACTAAAATGGACTAAAATGTTATAGATTTTGATGTCAATGGAAAACATCCTAGATCTATTCTATTTCTATCCACATAAAACTTTTACCACAAATTTTGTCGCTTTTCTTAAATTTTCTAAAAATTCCTTGAATAATGATAATAACAACCGCAAGAGAGTGATGATAATTTTTCTTTAAGAATATTTTAATCTCATTACGTTAAATTCATTCAGAATTACTTAACTCTGATAAAGTTTGAGTTTCAATAAAAGGGGTAACCCTAACACTGAAATTTTCACAAGGAACTTAATCTGAAGCTCTTTTTACTAAAGGGCTCTCCGGTATAGGTTCAGTATAATACCCAAGAACCTCATCAAAGAATATACAGAGTTATCTGCATTTTCATCAAATAAAATTACTTTGAGGATTTATAAATTTTTGGTGGTATTTAAGTGGCGTTAAATAAATTATTCATAAACATGAGTTTTTTTAAGCCCTTTGACGCAAATTAGTATCTCAGAAATATATTTCAAGGGAAATTTAATTTAAATTAAAACTTCTCTCGCGGTAGGATTTCGAAATAATCTTTTTTAAGTGTTGTAAGAAAATGCCTATATGGATGTGGTAGTGGTAAAAGATGAATTGAATTATTTTAGTTTTTATGTTTGGATTGTTGTTGGATTTTTTTTTATTATTATATTTATATATGGCATGACTTTTGAACTCTATTAAGGCGTAAAGTTGAATTTTGTAATTTTCATCAATACTTCCAATATATTTAAATGAAATAATTTGTATGAATGTTTTTTTTTCAGCCATCTGAACCTGCCCAGCAAACATTGCGATTCGAAATCGAATCAAAACCGATTCGTTTTAACGGAGTTTGACTTCAATCTCGATGTCGTTCTGAATTCGATTTCGATCCGGCCACGATTCGATAACGATTCGATAGCAATTCGTAATAACATTTCGATAACGATTCGTAATAACGATTCGATATCGATTCGAGGCTGATTCGTAGTCTCAAATTAAAATGGACGGATATTCGTAGGGGGCTTAAAACAATTCTGTAAACTCACAATTAAATGAAATTTTGTTGGTCAAATAAGGGATTGGTGTAAATGGAAACTCGCCTCATAAGTTGCAGAAAATTCTGTCCAAATCTGATAAATTTAATACTTTTCTGTGGGGCTGTAAATAAATATTGTCCAACAAATTTATTAAATTTGGAATGAATTTTGTGCAATACATTGAAAATATTATAACTGACGGATAATATGATTTATTACAATTAAATGAACACAAACAAAATTCTTTAAGAGGAGACAGTACTCAGCAAAAGTTTCAATTTAATTACCAGCGAGCCTGTAGGCAATGAAAATCACTATATGTAGGTTTGTGTCCTGAAAGTGAGAAAATTCATATAAAATTAACCCAGACCTAGACCACAGACCACATTTGTGACATCTAGCGTAAAACACAGAAATGCAACATCCGACAATTTAAGACGAAAAATGAATATTTTCAGTTTAAATAAATTGAAAATTTTTAGCAAGAATTAACTCTCCAAAATTTGTTTTGTACATAATTGTTATTCGCTAGTTCTAGGCTTTATCTTTCAAAAATATTAACAATCTAAAGAAATGAGAATACCTACTAACAGGAATTTGATTAAAAAAGCTTTAACTATTACCATTTTTTAGAAGTTTCCGAGCTAATATCTCCATTCCAATAACATTTTTTTTTTATTCTTCCCGACGTTATTCACTAGACCTCTTCGCTATCTTTACTTTAAGATATAAATCATTATTCTGCTACAGACAGTTTGCCAAAAATTCGAATAGGGAAATGTACGAAACGTGCAAATCTTGGTACTGACTCCTCTTAAACAAAAATTAAATAAAGCCTCCTCAGAAGACAATTAAAAGAAGAAAAAAAAAACGAAAAAGAATTTGCACTTTCAACTTATAATTTGCTTTTTTTGTCAGCCCGTTGTTCGCGTATTGAAAAGGACGCATTGCCAAGAAAATTTTCGTGAAATACATCTATAGAAAATGAGCATTATAAATGAAATCTAATATGCATTTTTTACATTTACTTTTCACAGCCGTAACAATCCTGAGCTCCCTCGTTGACTGTTTGTCCTTAACAATGGCTTCAGCTTCTCGTCGGATTTTTTTTATATCGATTCATTCGTTAAAACTTCTTTTTAATTTAGTTTATTTTAAAAAAGCTTTTGAGTACTTACCGAAATTATAAATATTTAATGACCATTTTAGTGGACTTCTAGAACACAAATGACATTTTACTATAAATCCCCAATAAATTTGCAAGAAATCTATACTTTAATTCCTTTTCAGAATTGAATATTTCCGACAGATACACGTCGCTGAACGAAGAATTCTCGAAGAAATCTCGAATTTCGGAATTCGAGAATATTTCGCTGAAAATGAAATTCGAAAAAATGTTTGCTGGGTGATATCATGAAAACTGACTAGCAAAAAACCTAACAATGTAGGAACAATCTTGCCTAGTTTGAGGAAGCAGAAAGTCGTTAAATAATTAATCTTTTCGTCAGAACTTTTAATAAATGCATTTTAGCTAAACTACTGAAAGAATCTTCACAAAATTATTGTCGATGACCACAGAGAGAAAAATTTAAATTCACAAAAAATGCACGCTACGTTTAAAATGCAAATGCGTTTGAAAACGTTTCATTCAACTACCCACTTCTGCCAAATAAAAGAAAATCAAATATAAATTCAGAAGATTTTCCAAAAATACGTGAACTCCTGCACGTTAATAAAAAAAATGCAATTTTATAATTCACTCTTAAATGAAAACTAATTCATTATGAACAAGTAAAAAAGCTAGAATTGGTCTAATTATAAGATTAATTCTAATTCGTATGTAATTTCGTATGGTCACCCATCAGTGGAAGTTTGATCGTTGGGAGTGATTTTTCGCATATATGTAGGGTAAAACACCCAGTGATGAGCCCCCTTAAGACAACTTTTGTCTTTGCGGACTTAACAAGAAGAATATTTATAAGAAATTAGATTAAAAGTTCTTTCGTTAACGACTTTAAATAGTCTTGATTTAGAATAAATAAAAAACAATGTTAATATTTGTTAACAAATATTTAAAAAAAATTAAGATTTGAAAAAAGTAACATTTGCCAAAGATGAGCCCCCTTTGATCAGTAATGAGCCATCACATTTAGCCAGTGATAAGCCCCTTACTAAATTCAAATAAACCACTTTTCTTTTAAATAAATTTTGTATTTTATTAAAAAAACAGAACACATTATACAAAAAAATAAAATATTCTTCACAAAAATAAATAAATTTCTAGAACGGTTCGTCAGACAGTAAAAATGATTATAAGCAATTTCATGAGATTTCAAATTCTGAAGAACTCTTCAGTACAATAAAAATATCTAGGACTGATCGTTTTCACAGTATACGTAAAAATCCTAAATTTTTATATGGCAATACCCAGAATAGGTTACCCGATTTAGTCCAATTTTAAAACATAGTATACAAAATTTGAGCTATGGCAGTGTTCAAATATATAGTGAAAAACGTAATTTTTACATGGAAACCCTCCGAAGAAGTTACTCGATTTGTCCCATTTTCGAGCTTACATTACTTTTTGTTTTAAAAAGCCGGTGTTTAAAATATCAGTTCCCTATGTGAACGCATTCTAGAGTTATCGTGAGGACGGACGGACAGTCAGACGGACAGACGGACGGATAGAAGGACATGCAAAAATCAAAATAATTTTTAATATTATTCGTGTCCAATCCATTGTGCTCTACCATCATTAATTTTTGTGCGTTACAAACGGAATGACAAATTTATTATACCCTTTAGACTTCATGAAGGAGATTTCTCGTCTAACAGACTGAAATTTATTGAAAATAATTTCAATAAATTTACAAAATGCATTTTAAGTGCAAAAAAATTATTGAACTTTTCGACCCAGCTATCAGAGAGGTCTCATCGGTATGGTGATCTCTGATCGCCTACCATAGAAGTTCAATGTTGGAGGTCACACCAATTGCCCATATAAATACTTTTTATAAAAAGTATGTGTGAATTATATGGTGGCAAGATAACTCATTGCGCTTTGAAATTGGGTGATTGTTCCCCCTTTTTTTCCTGGCGGCATATGGATAAACCAAGTAAAAATTACATGAAGGAGATTTCTCGTCTAACAGATCCTTTAGATTTCATCTAGGGTAGAACTAAACATTTAGTTACCATGCTTACATTCAGAGTTGAAAAATTGAGTCCTAATTAAGTTGAGGTTTCGACTCTTGTATTTGAGCACGTAAGGTTAAAAGATTGAGTAGAGAACGGGTCTAAGTATAGTTGAAGCGATAATTAAATATAACATTTTATTTATGGTGCTTTTTTTTTTCTAACTGCAACTCATTCCCAAACTTTAAGGATTTAATCTGAGCATATCTCATTTTGCAATAAAACTTTTCTTGTGTGTATCACTGAGAAATAAAAAAAAATTTTTTTTTTACGTTTTAGACCATTTTATTTACAAAAGTTTTATTAATATATTTTATTTATTTCAATGCACAACGTGCTGAGTTTAAATAAATGTTTGCATATTGTGACAATTGGATTGGAACGCGAAAACATTTCCAAATTTTTAACAGCCCATGTTATTGAAGGAATTCATGTTTGTTTGATGTGAATGTTTGTGATCGTTTGAATTTTTGATTTGAACATGAAAATATTTAATTTCGTAAATATTCTATAAATTTGAAATGTACGCAAGGCAGTTGGATTGAAATATTTTTCCAGACAGTATGAACGCTGGTCATTTTAAGCGTTCACTAATATTCTTAGAATAATCGTTAAACGCCATTGGTACCCTTTTGAAGTCGAATTCGTCTGGTTTAAACAATGATTTCGTTTAATTTGACATGTTAAATTTTCTCCGTGTAGCTAAAAGATAAGCCTAGCTGAAAAAATGTATAAAACTAAAAAAGAAACACATCTAATACAAAAAAAAACAAAAGTGTCAGAAGCCATACAAAAAAAAAAAAAACAAAAAATAGGAAAAAAGCTCAATTTAAAGGTATTTAGAATTTTTGAAATTTTTGAATACCATGATGTTCAGAGAGAGCTTTCGAATTCTACCATAACATTGCGTTTCAGATATAACTTTTGTGCATCAGCTCTTAAACGCGAATGTTGATTCTCCGTTGTTACTGGACAAAACCGGCGACGATTGACCGAATTGACAGAAAATTGGTTACCAATTATATTTCGGTTGTCCAAATTAAATGTATTTTATTTTATTTATTATTTTTTTTTAATTTTTCAAAATTTCAAAACTGATGCCCTCCACCGCCTATTACCCTTTTGGATATTCATCGACCTTACTGCCCAAATTTGTTTCCATCCATCTCCGATTGGCGGCGAGAATAATGAAAGTGTTTAAATAGCAATAATACCCCCTCTGATATATCTTGCTGTCCATTTTAAGGAGATTTTTAAGATGTCATGGTGACATTTCTCTTCTAATTTTTTTAATAAATTTGTAGGGAATTTTTACTCTATTTTTTTCAAATTCTTTTGCTTTTTTTTCTCCCTTAGTTCCCTTTTATTTTCAGGAATAGTATCAATAACCAAAGAACTCAGCAGGACCTTCGATATTTTTCTTCAAATTCTATCAGTTTTAAGCTCTGTCACTAACATAGTTGGACTACATGATTTCTCATTTCTGGTATAACTTTCGAAGAATTTTACAATTTTCATAACTAATAAAAATTTTCAAAATAAAAGTTTAATATTTTTTAATAAAGGATCCAAAAATGAAAAGAAAGTGGAGTGATCTAATTTGAAAATCCCTCCCCAACATTAATGAGGTCTGGGGGTAATTAAATTTTTTAGGTAGACATGAAAAGGCCCCTCTAAAATAAAATAAACTTTTATTTCATTCATATTTTGGAATATATTGGCAATTGATTGACATTATATAAAAAAATAAAAATAAAAAAATAAATAAAAAATTAAAATTAAAATTACAACAAAGTAAAGTAATAAATTCTGTGGTGTTTACAATAAATTAAAAATTTATTTCATATTAAAAATGACCAATCCCTTGTGTATAGTTAGTGACTGCAAATGAAATTTTTCCCAGCTTTCGTGGCTTTCTCCATAAAATAAAAAAATAATAAAAAACAAAATAAAAAAAAATAAACAACTCTTCACTCATCCTCGTAAGTTAATTTCAACAATTTTATTATGTCGTTTATTAATTTACAACTAAATATGAAATGTGTTAGCAAAAACATTGATTTATAAATGCACTTTTACCGGTACGATTTACATACAGCCACACAAAAGTTTCATGGGGTTTTAATAATAATTTTCTGCATATGAAATTTTATAAGCGCTCCTGAACAAAGTGGCACACAGAAAATTTATTCAATTGATATGGTTGAAGCTGCTTCTAGCTACAGTTTTAAACTGAAAGTGCACATAGGTGCTACATATGTAGGTGTTTGATTGTCTAGAGCAGGTAGGTAGGTAGGTAGGTAGGTAGGTAGGTACCTACTATACATTTTCAACTCATTTTAGCACATTATTTCAATTTATGCGGAAGTGATTTTCACGTGCTCCAATCCAACCTCCTCTGCTTTTGTCATGCCCGCCTTCGTCAGTTATGCCCGTGCCGTAGGTTGGAGGATATTATTAAAAAAAAAAAAACTTGCCGAAAATATCTCGACGAAGTAGCATTTCTCGTACGACTTCATTTGCACTGACATTATTTTGCTATAGTTATGAATGCCATTCCAACTTAATTAAAGTCCTCCTTCTCTCCTGCATACACCTGAACATTGATTTCATAAATTCGTAACATTTCGTTTTATATATGAGCTTGAGCATGAACTTTCCAACCAGCTAGTTTTAATTAAAAGTTTCCAAACACACACTAAAACACACAAAGCTGCTCGGTTAGACATGAATTTTAATCTGAACCAAGGATGTTTTTGATAGAGAACTCAAATTCAATTTGACATAATTCAAAATAAGAGAATCATACTCATGCAGTCAGTCCTGGGCTGAAGTATTATACTTTTGCATATGACTATGTAAATATGTGGAGGTATTACGTCTTATATCACACACAATACCGCATAATTGAAATGATTGCTTCAAATATCGGTTGAAGGATGCGGAAGGAGGTGTACCAATTTAATTAAAATACTATACTTCTTTATATAAGTGACAATTCTTTCAATTCCACCTCCTGCCCTCACCATCTATACCTATTTTGATTTTTCCTCTTGCACATTGATTTGTGTTGATTTATAATTTCTCACGCAGTGGTGCAGATAGCTCATGGTGTGATGATGATGCCAAACTCGGTACATAACATCTGCACCACCTGGAACGGAGTATACTCACATAGCTATTTCCTTTATCGATTCAATGCTGCACAGATATTCAATATTCATCAGGACGCCTTGAGCGGAATGGAATTTTCTTGTTAGCTTTAATTGCAATTTTATTCAGATGTGGATGAATGGAAATTTGAAATTGCAGCGGAAAATAGGTCGAAGAGTTGAGAAAATTGGTTTTATATTTTAGTGCTATTTATTATGAACTCAAAACTGATGCTATATACTCAAGAATACAATGCAATTAAATATGCTTACTTTTAGTGGCGTAGCGTCTTTGGAAGCAAGGGAAGCATTACTTCCCTTAAGTTTTCATTCAAAATTTAATTTAAATAAAGCAAATAAAAATGAAAGTAAATGAAAAATTACGACAAAAAATTTCTTCAAAATATTTTCATTAAAATTAATTTCCCTAAATGCCTTTTACTCGACCTTCGCTGTAAGCTATCAAAGAGAAACAATAATAAAATCACCTTCATTTGAATAAATTAATCAAAAACAAATCAATCGAACAACATGCAACGAAAAGTGTAACAGTCGAACACGTCTAGGCTATGTCTATGATATCACAACCGACACTATAGCTCGGAGGAGGTGGTTTTATTTTTGCTTCCGTCAACAATCAAATGACAGCCAACAAAATGTATGGCATTCAAATACTCCGGGATTTACTTATGACTTCACACATCTCTGTTGCTCGTTCGTCAGTTATAGTGTAGCTACACTCAATAAAAAAATTGTTCCAAGTTTAAAGGTGCGTCCATACATAACAAACATTCCCCAAATGTTTGACAAACATTTGAAAAAAATTTGTCACACATTTGTAAAACGTTTGTCATTTAAAAAAATTACGACCACTATACTCTAATATTCTGTCTAAAAATTTCTGTTCCACCATCTTCTTTTCCTCAAACGTTGAGGCATGTACGACGAAAGATGCTGCAATGCACGTTACTTTACTCGGAGAATACATGATTAAAGCCAAATATTTGGAAAACACAAATATCCTCTCAGATGTTTGACAAATGTTTGACATACATTTGACAAAACATTTGTCAAACATTTATCAAAAATCTGTCAACTACCTATAAATTGTTTGTCAAATAATTTTTAGCCAATGTTTGTTATGTGTGGATGCATCTAAAAAATGTTTCTATGTGACCTACAAAAGACTGCTATACCGGTGGCATGTATTAGTTTAATTTTATTCATATAATAATATTCTTTTTTTACGATTGATCAACTCTGTATGTTTTTCAACTGGAGGTGGTTTGGTGTTTGTATAGATAGTTTATTTTTTGCTTCCATCAATTTCATTTAGATAGGTCGATTTTAAAGCATTTTGGTTGTTTGCAGGCAAATATGTTCAAACCGCGCAGGCGAGAGGAAATTGTGAATTCTTGAGGGGAATTTCAATTTGGATAGGGGGAACATTACTTTATAGAAGAGATGGCTTGAAATATGATATTAATGACAAAAAGGTACCGTCGGAGATAAATAAGCAAATGAGGAATTATTGATATTTTAATTTAGTTTATTTAGAATTTAGTTAGAACAGACTTGAGTATCTCTTCATATTCTGAAAACCATTTATCATTGCCTTCGTTTTCGAGAAAACAGAAATATTCAAATTTGTTTACAACTTTGATTGAAACATGATCATTTCCTTAATTCATTTTATTTTGATTTGAAAGCAAGGAATTAAAAACTACAATTCATGCCTACTCTCACGTCCTCGATCGTGGGTGCTTAAGATTAAGGTTAATAGCAGGCGAGACTAGTCCACTAAGACCCTACGGACCGAGCGACCAGAGTTAATCTATTGTATGCTCCCCTAGAGTGGTTAAGTTAAATCTATCACCATTACGAGTTCGATTACTGCCCTTGGCGTAGCTTGCAAATCTTATTTGGGGAGATGGTTTTCCAATGATTTTCAATTTTAAAGTTTCAAACGTGGCAAACTCACATACGATATGCTTCGAGATTTCATTTTCCTTTACGTACAGTCGACAGTTCATTGTTGCAGTTGCATATTTTCTTAAAAAAATAACTACTTAAGAAACCGAGCGGTATAGATAATAATTTATTAGAACCGATGCAATAACTTTTCAGCGCATGGTTATTTAATCCTTATAATCTGATTGTTTCCCTTCGCCCGAAGTTCAGGCCGCGCCACTTCTTACTTGACTGGGAGGAAGAGAGACTGGCAGAGAGAAAATTACTTTAGATTTTTGTAGAAAAATAGTTACAATAGTTTATGGTAACACTTAAAAATAATAAAATGCACACTTATCAGATTATAGTTCCTTTTCTTGTACAGATGAATCTGTTATAATCCATTTCATTTTTTTTCTCAGACCAAACAATTTAGTTTCAATCTGTTTTGGATTTTTTCGGACTCCAGAGGATTCAGAACTCAAGTGAGTTTTTTCCAGATTCAAGCAGAAAGATTATCATTTGTATTTATGATTGTGTTGTTTACATTTTGGCCGGGATGGTTATACTATTACTATAAAGTATAAATTCATATAAATTATTTTTTATCAAAAACAAAGCCATTTTTCAACAAGGAGAACTTAACCTCAACTAAGTCCTCATTGTTGAAAAATGGCTTTTAATTTGATAAAAAATAATTTATACGAATTTATACTTCCTTTTGTCAAATGTAAGAAATGTCAAACAATTAAAATGGTTCTGTTTCGTTTTTTTTTCTATGTGCACAGAACTAAAATTCTTTGTGTAAATAACTAACAGGAAGTGGCATATAGAGGGAAAACGTAAGCCACTCACTGACAGCAATTTTAAATATTTAGTGCGCCATAATCTTACAAGACACTAAAAATGAATCAAAAAATATACATTTCAAGTTTTAGAAACAACTATATTTTAAATTTCTAATGTTTATTTATAAACTGATCTACTCAAGGTTTCGTCAGATTTGCGGACGGTTTTTGATAGGGGTGATATTGGTATGCTAGTCCTTTTGGATATCTCTAAAGAATTTGACAGTGTTGTGTAGTCTAAACTGCTACTTAAGTTATTTTCGAATTTTTACTTTTCTCCGTCTTCCGTCATGTTTATATCTAATTTCCTCTCAAACAGGTCGCAACAGGTGATTGTTGATTGGTTAGCATCTTCACTCTTGACTTTGTCCTGTAGTGTTCCCCAAGGCTTAATTTCAGGACCATTCCTGTTTATTCTCCTTATTAATGATCTTAGTGATAAAGTCCATGACGTTAATTTACATCTCTATGCAGACGCTGTTCAACTGTACCTGAGCAGACCTTTTGAACTCATCGAAAACTGTATTAGTTAAATGAAGACCTACCTGAAATCTGCAAATGGTCTAGAGATAACTAGCTGCTCCTCAATGCAATCCTTGTATAGCTCAAGTTTTAATACGCATAATCTTCCTCCTATTATATCCTCAAAAATGTTCGCCTATCTTTTGTTGATTGTGTGTTAAGTCGAGGAGTGAAACTCGACCCCAGACTTAACTGCTGTGATCACATTAAGACCACGGTTGGTAAAATCTATGGTGGTTTAAGAAGATTGTGGCTATTCGCCAATTCTTTACCCTTGAATCTCAGGCTAAGACTGGTTAGGGTGTTGCTAATGCCCCACTTTACCTATGGAAGCCTAATCTTCCCTAAACTCGACTCGGTTTGCAAACGAAAACTTGAAGTTGCCTTCAACTATTGTATACGCTTCGAGTTCGGTTTACGTAGGTTCACCCATATCACGCCTTACAGATAATTTACTTTTGGCTGTTCCCTGTACATATACCCTCTTTTTTCTGCATAATCTCATTCACACGGGTACACCTGATTGTCTTTATAACAATACAAATTTTTTGCAATCCCCTAGAGAATGTATCCTCCTAATTCCACGTTTCTATATATCCATTTCTGAAGGATCTTACCTATATCCAGAATATTCGCCTTTGCTTTGATGGCTTTGATGGCCTAATGTACCTTATCCGGCTGTGTTAGATTTTTATATTGAAAGTATTTGTATTGCTTTTACTTTTTACTATTACTTTTTTATTTCTTATTTTGTTCAGTATTTTGCTCTTGTTTCTTTTCTTTTCTTTATATTTAATCTTTCCTTTTTACTTTCTTATTTTTTTATTTTATTAGATTAGCCTAGATTACTGTAAGTCAGAGCTGGGCAATACTTAAGTACAAAAAGACTTCTATTTACTTGTACTTAAGACTTAGTTTTGTACTTAAGTACCAAGATTCTTACCTGAGTATTTCTGAGTCTATTAAGTACCTACAAATATCTAGCTCTTTGTTGAAAAGCAAAGACAAGCTCTAGCGAAATTCCGTTTTTGTTGAGTTTTAAAGCACGCAAAGAAGTGTCAAAGAATGTGCCGCACTCACGCGTCAAGGCAGAACCTTAGACAAACTAATAACATACACACAAGACTGGGCAAGTAGAATAAAAACCAGTAACGTCTCGCTCGAATATAAAATCGACGATGCCTCGACTTGATGACATAACCACTGACATGTATAATATGGATTTCAAAAAGTGGGCTTACTTCTATATTGCTGATTCTTTCGGCCTAAGCACCAAGTATAAACTGGGAGAGAACTGAAACCAACATATAAATTAGTGGATTCGTCGAAATAAATGTTTTTAAATTAATCATTTAGGGTTATTACTGACAAAAACTGTTTATTAAAGAAAATGTATTCAATGTTCAATTGAAATCGCTTCCCGAGCTGCGTGCTCACTTTTTCAACTTCCCGCCAATGACTTTTTCAATGTTGGCACCGACGTAAGAACCCTTTTTGACAAAAGGTATTGTGCCCATGTGAAATAGAAACGTAAGCAGTCCATATTATATACGTCAGTGGATATAACCACGGGTAAGCAAGCAATGCCTCGCTCCAATATAAAATTAACGATGCCTCGACCTGATGTAGGGAAGGCCTCAATTTTTTCTTAGAAATTTACTGGAAATTTTTTCCTTAGAAATGCTATGCATTATTAGAGGCGTTAATGGGTGGTTGGGCGGACTTCTAAAATTTTTTGTGAACGTAGCAAGGAGAGGTGAAAGTTTTACTCTACTTGCAGCACCGAAAGCTATGAAAAAGGTATTGATTTATTAATATCTATTAACTGAACTCGATAAACTTCATTATATTACTGATTCTAAAAAAAAAAGTACTTTAAAAAGTACTTCAGAACTTTTTATAGACTTAGTACTTAGTTACAAGTACTTTTCATACATGCGGTACTTGTACTTACGCTGAAGTACTCAGGCCTTCGGTACTTGTACTTCTACTTAAGTAGTTTTTCTTTGGTACTTGCCCAGCACTGCTGTAAGTAAATGTAATTGTTGAATATATGACTGACTTTAATTACTTATGATCACTTGGTGAATACAGTCCTATGTTTGATGATTTAAAATAAGTTTTCTGATAATTCATGGTCATTAACCTATTTGGAGCATATGAAACTTCTCATTTGTACGTAAATAGAAAACGTCAGTATTGATGTACCTAATTAAAACGGATTACTAAATAAAAAACAAAATTATATTTGGTAACAACAAATTTTCAATATGTTGCCCGTTTTCAAAATAACATACCTTCAATCAACGTTTTATAATTAATGGTATATATATGAATTTCTCTCAATCTGTCTCTTTGGGGTCTCTCTGATGGATTCTAACAAGTGTGGGTTCGATTCCCATTCGGGAAAAATAAATAAAAATTGAATTTACAATTTATTTGGGCGCTTTCATCGTTATTGGTTAATACTAGCTGAAAGCAAAACGTGGCTTAATAGGCTAGACACAAATTAATAAATTCAAGAGCTAGATGTTTCTCGTTAGCTCAGTGGTAACAGCAATCGCGCGAATGGTGGATGGTCCTGGGTTCAAAGCCCGAACGAGGCGATTGTTTTTTCCTCTTGTATTTATGATTTGATTAAGAATCGTGAAAAATAAAATTTCTGAAAAAATTACTACACCCAACACAAGACTAGTAGAGTGCTGCTTGAGTATTTATTAGAAAGCTTAGATGTTTATCACCCCGTCTCCCTTTCCAATAAATGTTTTTATACATCTTAACACGTATACTACAACCATTTGAAATATTTCCCATTTATTCTGAAACACCCTGTATATATTTATATGTATATAAAAAAAAAACACACATTTCACTTACGCATAATTAATGAAAACTTGTACAAATAATTTCCCTTACAATTCATCTCTTTAAAGATAAGAAAATCTCAGGCCATTTATTGCAATCACAAAACTGCTCGGAATATATCTGTCTTTGACATACATAGAGAGAATAATTCTCGTATCTACTACGCGAATAGTAAACAAACTCGCACATAAACAAAAGTAAACTGCATAATGTATGACTACCTATATATGTATATACGGAAAACAAAAGCGATCTCTTCACATTCCTTCCGAAATCTATTTACATTTATATGAGAAAGTTCCAACAGGATAGAATTCTCTGTTCAGCTCCCATAAAATATCGTCAATATATAGGAACGACTTGAAAAATTGACTCAAACAGTGAAGTGAACAACAGGAATATATAGAACGACTTAAGCATATATGTATAGCTATGGTATAAATATGAATGTATTGTCTTCCTTATAGACAACAAACAAAAGTACCTACATATGTAGATTGTCAGGTCCTTGTACAGAAATATATAGTTAGAGTGCGTTTTGGTATAGAAACAATAGAAAGCTGCGATTTTATTTGGACATCCATGAAAGAGCATAGTCACATCATCGTGGATAGCGTTTACCATCTACGTCTATACTTACAATTACAAAACAAACCTTGTGTATTTGTATTTCTATGCTTGTAGCTTGATATCAATGATTGCAGCTTCTTTAGAATAGAATTCATCCATAAAAATGCTATTCGAACGGGGTATCCTGTACCAATTTCCCGAAGGACAACAAAACTTCGGTTGAATATAAATAAAGTAACGCCGATATTGAAGGTGTGTGCTTTATTTATTTACAGTAATTCTCAGTAGTGTATGCTTCCGAAGAATATACCTAAACTTATAGACTATCCCGAGGGCAGAATCTTTCTTATTTTGCTCTAGATACTTACGACTGCATTTTTGTTTAGTTAGACACAAAATCTCAACTTTGGTATGCATAGAATATAATAGATTCTTGTATAGTGATAAAAGGTACTCAGTTCTATTTATGTATATACTTAACTTACATTTGACAACCGAATCTATCCCTCTTCAAAGTGTTTAAAGAAGTTAGACTGTCGAAAATTTATTTGCCTGGATAATTCTTCTCGATCACGATGGAAGAAGAAGTTGAAAAAAAAAATATATAATTGAAAAATTCTGTAAATCCTCTTCCTTATTGAAAATATCCTTTGGGATGTGTTATCATTCTACAGCTCTCAGAAATCGTATCTCACATCAGTTCATCGGAAAGAGTTTTCCAAATGAAATGACATGACCCAAGTAAGAGTTTTATCCACCCCCCCCCCCCCCACATAGACACTATCGGTCAATTTTCGTTGGTTAAAGAAAAAGGACCTTCGCTTCATACAGTTCTTTATCCTCCTCAGAGAACCAATAACCCAAAAGAAAGTGCGGTGGTGGTGAGAAAAATTTCAATCCTAAACCAAGTATTTTACCAGTGGATAAGGTGTCTGTAAGGACTTTTTCATGTGCTTTCTTTCAGACTCAATGATTAATGATGTTCGATCCTTTTTTCCGAACCCCTCTGGTATTCTCTCTAAGTTTATGAGGTTTTTTTTTGTGTTTTTTTTTTTTTTTTTTTGAATGTTGTACCTAGGTACGCATAGATATTATAACTCTGAAAGTTGTGGTGAAAAGGGACGACGACGACGACGGTAAGTTTGTCTCTTATATATTAAAGAAGAACCCTAAAAGGTTATGTTGTGTTGTATTGTGTTTAACATGGGGAGAATATTAACATGTTAGCACACAAGTTGTTACTGTCTTCTTCGATTAAACTTAGTGATAGAGGTAGAGGGGTATATAAAAACATGAGCATGTTTCCTTTACCTTAATTGGGTAATAACATTATGCGAAGGTGGTGAGTGCAATTTACGTCAAAATTATAGGGCAAAAGGAGAAACGATTGGGTTGTTATTTTAATTGTTGAAATTAGGAAAATTGATCCTTTGAAATTATCCCAACCTATGTAGATGATGAATACCGTGAACTAATGATGTTGATGGGGGGGGGGGGGGGCGAAAAACGTATTCATTGTGCTATAAAACAGTTAGTGATGTTGTAACAGATTAAGGTAATCTTTCGTTTTTCCTTTTTGTTTGTATTTAAACGTAGATTTTTTATATGTATATAGTGATAAAAGTTGACGAAGTACTTGATGAATTCAACTTGACATGGTCTGGTACAATCATCATATTCAAAACTGATTAGGACTTTAATTATGTAGATGTTTTTAAATATCTTGAAATATGTATATTTTAATTTAAGAAGTGATATAAAGTTTTATACATGGACCTATAATAGAAAGTATTTTGCCCTTTGATGTTAGTTAGTTTGACGTTGAGTCCTCGAACGTAGACCAAAACAATTTTTCAATCGCCGGAATCGCAACTATACTTCATAATTCCAGTACAAAATTTTGTATACAATATTAAATATGTATATATTCACTGTTTGCTTGAAAATAAGTGCGGAAAATATACCCTCGTATCACGCACGCATAGTGTTCTGGTGCCTTAATGCAGCTCGTCCAGATGGTATGAGTGTCGGACAGTGACAAAGAAAGTGAGTCACCGTTTTGGATTCCTCTCCGCAATCCCTGCATGTGGGTCATCAACAAGCCTCATCCTGTAAAGATGAACCCTGCGAAAAGAGTGCCCAATGAGAGTAGACATTAGATTTCTCAGGATTGGCTTGCTAAGTCCCAAGAGCTTATTTGTGTGCCTTGGGTTAGGTTTACCCCACAGTTCCTTTGTAGCTCTACCCTAACCGAAGTCGACTGTGTTGACGGTCAGCCCAAATCGAAATAATTGAGACAAGGTATTTTGGTGCAATCCCGATTATGGAGGGAGATTCCCTCGAGGCTGTACCAAAACAAGCAAGATCGTGCGCCTTTTCGTTCCCGCTGATGTTGCTATGCCCTGGAACCCACTGAACTGTTATTTCGAAAGAGTGAATTCAGGGTGGCTTTGCACTCCAGTACTAGTTTATAATTTGCAAAGGGTTTATATAAAACCTTGACAGCCGCTTGGCTGTCTGAGCAGATGGCAATCTTCTTGTTGTCATTGTCCGCTTGAAGAATGGCCTTAACTTCCGGCTGGAAAATCGTGTCATGGCTTTCAAGGCGTATGGCAGTTTCCAGGTGGGGCTTCTCGTTGAATACGCCTGTAGATAATAATAGTGCTTGTAAATGGTTGAAGCATAGAATGTGATTCCTATTCTGCCTTGGATGGAGTTGTAGATTCAAAATTGCTCTTCAGAACAGTCTCGCAGAGGTAGTTGCTGTTTTCCTGTCGATGCCAGGTACGATAGACTGCACGGATTCAAGGATGGATTCATGTGGAACTCTTGTTCCAGTGTGAATCCAGCTCTGATTAAGATACACTCTTAGTGCTGCAATTAAAGCCCCATGCTTGACATATATTTGCACAGGGTGTATATTGAGTATAAGTTCAAGAGTCCGAGTGCTGGTTACCTTAAGAGCGCCGCTTGTCCTGAGGAGGCACAATCTTTGAATCTTCTGCAATATCTGATGATGATTGCCGAAATCCAGCACACCACAGAACCGTAGGTTAATATGGGTCGGATGCTGCTAGTGTATATCCATAAGATCATCCGCCGTTTGAGTCCACAATTTCTGTGGCACTTTGCAAAGACTCTAAGAACTTTGTTCGTTCTGTATTCAAGGTGAGGTTTCCAGTTTAGCTTTTTATCTAGTATAATGCCTAGGTATTTTACTCTGTTTTTTAGCTCTTACCATGTGGAACCAATAGAAGGCAGGCCTAATCAGGGGATGTTCCTTATCCTGGGAAAGAGGCATATATCCGCGGATTCCGAAATTCGTAGCCAAATACATGAGTAGTCCGATCGGGTTTTGCACCAGTCTGCAGAATTCGTACCATAACTCCCGATGACTAAGAATGTCAGGTCGTCTGCGTAGCATACTGCTTTGTACCCTAATCGAGTAAGTGTTAACAAGAAATCGCCCCATAAAAAAAGTGACAGGATACCACCTTGCGGGGTGCCCCTATGAACTCTTTTAACTCAGTTTACCCCGCCCATATCAGCAAAAGCAATTCTATTATTCAACATGTGTTCAATCTAATGTTTTAAAGATCGATTCCTTTGATTTGGTACTGCATTATAAATAAAAAAATCATGCCTACTTTCGTGGTGATAGTATGGCTTGGTTGAAATGATTGGATGCTAACAAAAGAGCGTTCGACGTTTTCAAGCGGAAAAGTCATATGCTGGAGAGTCCTATACATAAGGCGACAACGAAGACAAAGACTTTCATTGAGGATGGAAGTTGACCAAATTGGTATGGAACACATTCCGATATAGTGAAAAATTTGAATTTCAATTTTGAGTAACTCTCAGAAGTTATTCAACAACTTATGTTATGACATCGCAAGCTAACTAAGTGTGGAGGATTTTTAACAAAATTTATTTATGATATTGTCAGAAGAAAATGTTTCAAAGTGAAAACCGCTCTTTACGTCTAACTAGGTTCCCTGCCATATTATTCAAAAATACGAAACATTAAAAGCAATCTCCAATTTCTTAACACAATTCTTTGTTTAAGTACTCACAGCTGAACGGAAACTTGATACTGTTCTGAATTTTAACACTGGGATGTACTCACCAGACAAGTACTTTGCCTTATAACGCCTCACATTCGGTAGTAAACTTAATTCAAACACAACCTTGTTATTTGTTCTATCAGTTGAAGCAGCTGAGTCACTTAATAGTAAGCAATTGCCCATTATATACAATTAACGTAATTGTCGATTACTCTACTCATAGCACCCGCATCGAAATAATCGCTGATTATTTTGCCAAAATGCGACCTTGGCTATTGTTAGAATCCCCATGACACCCCTACTTTGATTGCTAGAGTTGTTAAATAGTATTTATAAGTCCAGAAATCCCGTTTATAGAAATCTAGGGACTTGCCATTGAGTTCTTCCAAAAAAATTAAATTATTAATAGGTTTCCTATTAACTAGTAGACTCCTCCCAAATCAAGTAAATTAATCGTATGACACCTACTTCTATTTTGTGGAGTGCCTCACAGTTCTTTCATAGGTACATTAGTTTTTTTTTTAATTAACTAATTATTGTTTTCTCCGATAATTAACCTAATAACGGTATAACGTTACACTAAGTTATGGGTTGTACCCGAGAAAGACTGTGTCCATAATGACTTCATTTGAAATTCAGTCATTTCAAGGAAACGAAGAGGTGAAGGACTATGGACGAAAATTATTTCATTTGGAATGTCATTGACAGTTCCTCAATATGAGTAAAGATCATGGCAGGTTTCAATAAATTAATTAAATGCTAATGAAGAAAATTCGCGAGTATGTACTGTAGTTATTGCAAAAGAAAACAGGAAAGAAATTTCTTTCATGATCAGCTGATAGCTGTCACTGCTAATTTTATTGCAAAAATTTTCCACTTTCTAATAAATTCAGCTCATTTTAATGACGATAGGTGTCACTTTTACTGAAATTTCACTAAATGGAGTAAAATTTAGTCCATGTAAAAATAAACCGAAATGTTGCGATTGGGTCCTTGATGGACTTCATTTGTGTGACACACTGTATATTTGACTTCATTTAATTAAACAGTCTGTCTAGGGTTTTAGACTAGGTGAAATTCAGTTCCGAAAGGAGGTTAGGTAAAGTTAAGTTAAGTTAAGTAACTAACATAGGTTATATTAGGCTAGGTTGCGTTAAGTTACTTTCGGTTAGTTTAGTTTAGATTAAAGTGGTGCCAGTCAGTCAGCTCAACTTAGACCCATTGTGATACTACTAGAAAAAAATTGTTTTGAGTGATATGCAGTAAACTAAAACTTAGCTAAGAGAGCTACTGAATCTTACTAGATCTCGGTTATGGCATTCCATTGTGCTTGTTCAATTAAGATAGCAGCAGCTCCTTTTAATTCATCATAAGTGAGTTCCATCATATATGAAGCATCCATAAACATACACTAGCTAAGAAAAGTACAGAATGACACATTTGAGGAATTAAAATTAGAATTAGAATTTACTAATGAAAATACGTACACAAGATATTACAATCTTTTTTAGTACATTGTTATTTGGTAAATTAACTATGAAAATCAAAAACAAAAAACAAATTAAAAAGTTTAACTAATAAAAGAATAATAAAATACTAAAAACAAAAATAAAATAAATACTAAGAAATAAAACAAAAAAAATACTAACGGAAGGTAGATAAAAAAAAAGACACACGAAAACTTAAATGTTAAACTATAATTACTCATTTAGCTTTGGTTACACAGCAAATAAAATAAAACAGAAAACAAAAGACTCAATAGAATAAATTCAGAGAAAAGAATGACAGTAATTAAAAACACGTTAAAAAATAATAATAACTAAAAATAATAATAAAAATAATTGTTAAGTTTTTAAGGAAACAATAAAAGAACCAAACATCGAAATTGTTGTCAGCCTTCAGGGAGCGTAGGTCACTGGGCAGAAGCCCAGAAAGAAAAATGGCACCTTAGTACCCCCTTGAATATGCCGAAGCAACCGAGGCGTTTTGAATATTAGCTGGAAAGTCTTTTAAATCAAATTCCTGTGGGTAGGTATTCTCATTTCTTTAAATTGTGACTGTTTTACATCTAGCAAATAACGGATTTTTAGGTATTTTTTCAGGAAACACCGATCGTTTTTGTTTTGAAGATAAATTTTTTATTTCAATTACACAGAATAGAAGCACTGATTACATTAAAATAAAAATAAAATAATATACATTGTTAATAAATTATTGTCCTCGTAGCATGTAAATTGTTTTTTGTTTTAAGTCTATTTTAATTTATTAACAATGTATTTTATTTTATTTTTATTTTAATGTAATCAGTGCTTCTATTCTGTGTAATTGTTATTTATTATTACTACTTTTAAGAAAAATCATTTATACGCGCAGACAAAAAGAGCTCCTGAAGAAGGGCCGCACCTGGACCCGAAACGTCGAGCAAATGAAATAAAAAAATTATCTTCAAAACAAAAACGATCGGTGTTTTCCTGAAAAAATACCTAAAAATCCGTCATCTATATCAACCCGATCAAAAAACGTAAAAAATAAGCTGTAAAATCAGCTGTAAACTCATCTAGCAAATAACGTCAAGTTTTTTCATTTTTATTGGCGCTTTTATAATTATTTGACTCTAATAATACTTGTTTTTTCTCCTGACAATTCACCGACGAGAAATTGCAATACTTATGGGAAAGTTGTTTAAATACAAAGCGAAATAGCATATTTAACAATTAAGGGCAAAAAAAAATTTAGGAGAGTTAAATCTACTTCAAAGATTCAAAGCTACAAAAACTGCAACTACTACTAATACTACTACGGCTATTACTTCAAATTGAGTCATATAATTTTCGAAGATCAACAAAATTAACAATTCTTATACATTACGACTAAATTTACTTCCTGGCTTCCAAAACTGGAAGAATTAATACATGTGTATAAATGTTATATGTACATTAAGTAGGTGTACGAAGAGAAGATTGTGTTTAAAAGGAATTTTCTACAGCAATGAGATTCAACTTTCATGTTGACTGTTATTTTTCCTTGAGGATGACTAAATTAAAATACGCTCCTTCATGCTCTTCACTCTACTCTTCCATACATATCCGCGACATCATAATACATTACGTGAGTGATGCACATTAGGTTAAGTACAATAACCTAACATGAATACTAAGTACGATGGCAAGGAATATGTCTTCAATCGACATCAATATAGGGTATTTGAAGGAGATTGACTAAAAATGAAAAACTCAGCTGCATCACGAGTTCGAATAGGAACACAAAGTTAAAACAGAAACGTAATGAACGACACATAATACATACGAAGCCAAACCTCCTTAAGGAGTGTAACATGGTATAAGATTATTCATATGTCTTAAAGTGTACTAGGCCTTTTAAGCAGATTTTTACCCATAAAACTATATACACTACCCTAGTTAGATCTATATTGGAATACACTTACCCAATCTGGAATTTTTTTTATATGACATACAAAAATTACATCGAGAGTGTCCAACGTAGATTCACTAGGTACTTGCACTTCAAATTCATTGGTTACAGGTCGGCTAGATACTCCATGATATTCTTAGAAGCATCTCGATGAAGCGTTCTTATTTAAAATATATGAAAAAATAGACATTGTACGTGCCCATAAAATTCAGGTTGCCTTCAATGATTGCATCTGCTTCATTTTTGGTATCTGTATATTTGACTACGTCTCATTATACAGAACCCTTGCTGTTCTTTTTATTAATATATAGAATTGAGATACACCTGAATATCTCAGGGAATTTTTCCAATTATCGAACTCACCACCAAATCGTAGTATCATAATTCCGCGATTCAGTAAAATCGATTATGGAGAGTTCTTTCCTTATTCAGGCTTCCCAACTTTGAAATAGTCTTCCATCAAACGTTCAGTGTCCTGCTACTGTCAATGTTTTTAAGATTTGTGAGTTAAGGAATTTCATCTATTTCTGTTTGTCATTGATTTCTTATTATTATTCTTTTTATTTCTTTGGTTATTCATTTTATTATTTATTGATTATTAGCATCGTTATAATTTTTCTATATTGTCTGCTTATGATTTATCTTTATTTATTGAGTTCTTTATCTTTTGAGTGTTACATTTCTAGCTCCGATTAATCTTATAGTACTAACAAAAGATTGTAAATCAGGTGTACGTAGCCCACAAATAAATAATTGTTATTATTCCGAAAATAACAATAAAACAAAAGTCGATGGTAGATATTTCGGTATAGTTACCTGACCACTTTTAATTCTAAAATCTTTAGAGCTCCACCCAAAGAGTACAAATTCCATCATAGAGTAATTTTAATTAATTACACTCAAAATATCCATCCCGTCGGAATAATTTCTATGATGAAATCTTCTCTCAAAATAATCCAGTCTACACAATCCAGAATACAATCAAAAAGAGAAAAATTGTAATCCAATTAACCGTAAAATTCAGTAAATCAGAGATTTTCAATTCGTTAATAAATCAGATCACGTCCGTTCATTGGCACACCAATTTTATATATATATATATATATAACTTGTAACACCCACCTTTTGCATGTTTCGTGTAATCATAACGATTTGTATATGTGAGTTTCATTTAAACATCATTGGATTATCATTTTCCTTTGCTAATATTTAGATATTTGCATATTTTGGGTCACTTCTGGCTCACATCCATACATATAACCTATATGGATGTAGATTGATTTCAATAATAGCTTTCCAGCATGAAAAGATATATTTCAGCTATTACATTTATACATAAATACACACAAACACAGGCATGTATTATATTGTAAAAGACCAACAAAATCAACCATGTCGAACCAAAACAAAAAAAAAATTTCTCATCCTTTTTTCTGATGATTGGTATGTGATTGGCAGTAAAACATATACCAACGCTGTAGAAATTCTTGAACTCTTCCATAGCTACTATAAATGAAATTTTTCGAATTTCGTTAAACAAATAACGCTAAGAATGTAGCCTTGCGGAACCCCAAATTACCATCGAATGTGTGTTACGTGTGTTTGTTTTTCATTGATTATTTATTTAAATTATTTTTAATGTTGGTGCGTATGAGAGTCTCGAGCAAAACAGTATTGTTTTCTTCAATTGTGTTACAATTTTCATGCATGCTCGATTTCGAAAGCGATTTTTCCATTATTGTGTGCCTCTGGGAAATGGGAGTTTGACACGATAGAGGACAAGGAGAAAAAAAAACAACGATAAAGAAACATATTTGTTGGAAATGAACTAATTTTTCTTTGCTTAATACACAAATTACGGTCTTGCATACATATGTGATTTTGATTTCGCAGTTTTAACTATATGAATTTGATGGATAGAGTGGAGGTGTGCATATTCGGTAAGGGTTAATGAAAATTCTTTAATGTGAAAATTAAATTTTTTGTGTGGAACGTTTGAAAGTATAATGAATGTGCGATGTTTTTACGATAAAAAGAATGAAAAACATAAATCATTTGAAACTAGTACAAAAACATATTTGTTTTAAGTACAAATCTTTATGCTATCCAAAATTTCAAATGAATACCTGAAATTCAAGCAGATCAATGCTGACTGTTTTTTGAATTTGGGAAATGGGTATTGGAAGAAAACTTCTAACATATTTAGGTAGGGGAGAAAATTTTTATAAAGAAGGTCTCTTGAATACGTACTTTGTGTTTTTTTCTTCTTTTCTTTTAAAATTTTAATACTACACGGTTGAATTGTTTTAGATTTGGTTTTATTTTAATTATTACCTTAAAATCGGAAGAAGAAGCTTAAGTGAGAGAGAGAGTGAGAGAGAGAAAGAGAGAGAGAGAGAGAGAGAGAGGGAAAGATAGAGGCAGAGAGCCCCCGAGAAGAATTTCCATCAAGATTTAAATAAGTTTTTGACTATCTACAGAAAGTTGTCGGGGGTTTTAAGTGAGCACCTGGCTTTAAGCTTTAATCTCATGGCAGTATTAATGCCCGGATTAGTAGACAAGCGACAATCAGCGCCCTCAAGAGATAGAATATATTATATTCTGCCTCAAGAGTACCAGTTTATGTCAGCGTATGCTTGACATTGGACTTATTGGTCGAACTGAGACCTATCTAAAATCTCTAGCGATCGCTTGGTTACGGCACTCAAGTGATTTTGCGCAACTGCATGCCAAAAGCCATTCATCTAAGCGACTATTCTTCAGATTCTCGGACGCAGTATCCAATTACACAAATGACATAGTCTCTGTTCAAAGAAGAATGTCCGCCTAAGTCATGTAGATTCATAAAATGTCTCTCTGCCCGTATATGAGCTACCTTAACCACCATGATGCTCCCACAAGGGATCCTTCTCCATATAGTAGTATTATCATGGACTCTTCAACCCCTTGGCACCAAGTTATCAATGTCGACTACCTAATTGGTATGGCTTCGTATCACATGAAAATAAGTTCATTAGTACTCCCAGTGGTGTCTCTGCATGTAGATATCCTTGTAGTAATGGGACTGGTTACTCCATTCGGGTCTAACATCTTATTTGAAACATCTAAAAAGATTGCATATATCCTATACATGCAGAACACAACCTAAATAGACGCTGTCAGCTGGGACCAAGAGAAGGTTAGGATATACCCGATTCAAGACTGGAAAGGCTAAGAGATTAACACCAGTAATCTTGTAGCATACCATGTATACTAAGTATATAAGTGCTACAAGCGTACATACTCAATTTACAATTTTCATCAACCTTAATAACTTCGTTTCTTTGTTTTTCGCCCCGTTCCATTGGGACTATGTCTCCGTTGAGAATCATCTTCCAAAAATCGCTCGATAGTGGTTGTTTCCCCCAGCTATGGAAAAATTCCTTTATCATACCTATCCACAAAAAATGTAGTAAAAATGATATTTCTAACTATAGGCCTATTGCAAAATTATCTTGCATGCTCAAATTATTCGAATCTATAATTTCTTCTCAACTATCAACCTCCTGTAATAATTTGCTCTCTTCAAACCAACATGAGTTTATTTCGAGCAGATCTACAACCACTAACTTGTTGGAATTTGTCTGAGATAACATTGGCGGATTTGCAAAAGGCTACCAGACAGACTGTACTTATACAGACAAGTTATCTCACTCCGCGATACTCTTTAAAATGGAAAATTAAGGGTTGCCTCTAACATTTCTTAAATGGACGGAGTCTTACTGAGATAACAGAACATATCAAATCTTATTTCGACATTCCATCTCAAGAGTCTTGAAAGCTTCGTCTGGCGTACCTCAAGGGAGTCACTTGGGCCCTTTGTTCTTTATTCTGTCTATTGATGACATTGTCTGTGTTGTGAGGTACTGCAATGTGTTGATTTATGCTGACGACATTAAACTTTTCGCTGATATTAAATCTTTTAACTATTGTGAGCAAGTACAGAGTGACTTTCACAGTTTTTACGATTGGTGTAAAAGCAATAACTTGACACTGAACATAGACAAATGTGAGGTTATGACTTTCCACAGAAATCAGAAACCAATTTCTTACGATTATGTGTTCTCGAATTCCTCGATTCGCCGTGTGGGTGCTGTTTGTGACTTGGGTATCAAATGAGACCATAGATTTCATTTTATCTCCCACATAAACTACGCAATATCAAAGAGTAGTTCCATGCTGGGCTTTATAAAACGTTGGTCTCGAGAGTTCTCGAAGCCTACCATAACTTTGCGTTTGTACACTTGCTTTGTAAGACCACTTCTTGAATACGCTAGCCAGATCTGGTCTCCATTTTACGGTACACACATCGACCGTATCCAGTCTGTTCAACGGAACTTCCTACGATATGCTCTCTGGCACCTACCCTGGAATAGTTCATTAATTCTTCCACCCTATGAGGATCGCTTGAAGCTTTTAAATATGCACTCGCTTAAGAAACGTCGTATAGTTGCCGATGTAACTTTTGTGCATCAGCTCTTAAACGCGAATATTGATTCCCCGTTGTTGCTTAACAAAATCTCTTTTCGTGATAGTACAATTTGAGAAGGCTAGCTCTGTTGCATGTTAACTCTTCAAGGTCTAACTTTGGCATGTATGAACCTGTTAATCGCATGTGTATTACTGTTAATAATATGGCTGAGCAGTTTGTTCTTGACGTTTCTAAGAATTTATTAATATTTAATCTTTTTGTTTATTGTTTTTTGTGAATTACAAGTAATTTTATCCGGTGTTCGGTTTATGTTTATTTTAACATACTAACACTAACACCGACTAAATGATGAAACGCATGTATTGTTGACCGTTTATTTATTTAACGTGTCCATGCAGTGAGCTTGTGTTAAGCTGGTTCTGATAGTCAAAAAAAATTTCTGACTATCATGAGTACTTAACTTCTATGTATAATGACTCTTTGCCATTCATATTCTGCTACAGTACCCACAGAGTCATAAATATCAATTTTTATGTCACTAAGGTAATAACTATCGCCGTAAGAGGTACCAATTCGTCTATGTGATATCTGTCAATCACACTACCTTACTGTTGTATCTTCATGGAACATGTCAAAGCGATCATCTTTACTTCTAAAATTTCAATACTCCGAATCAAAAAATTTCTTCCGTCAAGTATGCATGTTTTTCTCTTATATACCTTTCACCTTGGCAGATCTGCGCTTCACAGTCTTCTTTTCTGCCGCCTTTCACTATCTACAATAAAAATCACACTTTTATTGAAACTAGTACTTGTGGCGACACTGCTACACATTTGCTACAGCATGTATCCGATTCAAATGAACCGCAGGATGTTCGTCAAGTCCTCCAAAAGTATCCTCTCACAACGAGCCCTCAATTGTCTATAGAATTGGTGGATGGCAGATAGCTAACTCCAGATCAATTCAAGTGTACTGAAGATACCATTGGCATCTCTCAAGTCCACATACTTACCTATTTTCGACCCACGAGCATCTCAGTGTCTTCACATAATTGAAATTAACAGAAATTACATAAATTATTACTCGTATAGAAATTAGTTAACCAAATGGCTGATGAGTTGGCCAGAAAAGGCTCTAAAATGATTAATTCCGGGGAGATCATCAAGGGCGACTATCAAAAGGCAAGCCTCCGGCGGATCTACAGCCGAACCTGCCGTATCACCAGGCAATTATGGCCTGTATATGATAGGAGGAGGACAAGAGAACTCTTTATGATAGTAGAACTGATACCAGGAATCTAGTAGGGATTGTTACTGGTCATTGGGCCATAGGAGATTATACTATTAGGACGATTCGAAGGAAATTGAGTCCATCCAATGTGATCTTTGTGTACTCTGATCAATAAAAGAGGTATTAAGTATTATTAGGTAGCTACAGTAAACCCTCCAACTGCGCGGTAGATACGTTCTATATAAACAACGCGCAAACCGAAACCGCGCACTGTGAACCCGATTATATATATATGTAATTATGGGGTTAGGTTCCAGATACTAGAGATATTAGAAAAAAACGCAAAAATATAATAAAAAAACTTTATTCAACGACTAATATACTATACATATTTACATTAATATAAACATATAAAATTATAGAAAACAGTCTTAATTCATCGACCTATACATAATTAATATGTAATAAAAACATTAATAAAAATAGAACATAAATTAAAATTATAGACAACAATAAAAAACTATAGCAATCAGTCTTAATTCAACGACTTTTATACTAATTATGTGGCTAAAGCTGCTGTCAGATTTTTCCGAAATTTTGAGCCACGCTCCATATCAGGGTCCATATCAAGAGCTTCCTGTTCAAGTTGACTACCAAGTTTTAAAAAATTTGATAGTTTTTGAATAGTAAATATTTTCTCTCCTAAATCCTACATCTTCTTCACTTTCATCATTTTCATCATTATTATTATCGCCGAACTGTGTCAAAATATCGTAAATAGTTACATTTTCTTCATTACTTACAAGGACTTCCGTGATATCTTCTGATTCTAAATTTTGAAATCGATCCCCATCAATTATTCTACCTAAAGTTACAATTTCTACAATTTCTGGCATTTCCACAACAGCTTCTCTTATGCAACTTTCTCGCCATAATTTTTTCCAAACAGCATTCATTGTTGAGTTTTTAACTTCATCCCATGCTAATTTAATATTTTTTACCGAAGATAAAATGTTATACTGTCTCCAATACTCACGAATTGAAAGACTATCTGGTCCATCAGATAATACAACTTAAATGCGGCAATTATGCCTTGGTCCATCGGCTGAATTAAAGATGTTGTATTTGGAGGCAGAAATACTACTTTAACATTGGCGTGCAATTCAGTCAAATGTGCTGGATGACTTGGTGCATTGTCAACTATCAACAGAATCTTAAAGGCAATGTTTTATCTCTACAATAAGTCTCAGTTTCTACACAAAAGCAATTTAAAAACCAGTTCTCAAACAGCTTTGCAAGCATTCAAGCTTTCTTGTTTGATACCCAATGAACTGGGAGTGAGTTTTTTTATATTCCTTTAAACGCACGAGGATTTTCTGATTTATAAATTATTAGTGGTTTGTTCTTACAATCACCAGCTGCATTAGCGCAAAACAAAACTGTTAATCTGTCTTTGGAAACCTTGAAGGCCGGAGCAGATTTCTCTTCTTTAGATATAAACGTTCTGCTAGGCATCCTTTTCCAAAATAAGCCAGTCTCATCAGCATTGAAAACTTGGCTTGGTAAATATCCACCACCATCAATGATATCTTTTAAAATTTTTGGATATAAAGATGCATCTAATGTATCAGCACTGGCGGCTTTGCCTGTAAATTTTATATTATGTAGATTTTTACGATGTTTAAACTTTTCAAACCATCCTTTACTCGCTTGGAATTTAATTTCTTCTGAATTAGATGACCCAGGTTCTTCTTTTTTTTAAGCGATAAAAGACTAATTACGCTTTAGTTCGAATAACAGCAGCAGTGGCATCCTCTTTTGATTTTGATCTTCTCTCCAAAAGCTTAAAATTTTTTCTGTTTTTTCTTTTAATTTTGAGGTTTTTCAAATGTTTTTGCAGCTAGCGATGTGGAACAAACTACTGAACTTTTAATTTTTTCTACATTCAATTTAATCCTCCTTATGCTGGACTCGATCATATTGCGTCTTTTAGCTAAAACTGATACTTTTTCGCCATTTTCTAATTGGTTTCCAATTTCAAGTTTTGCCTCTAATGTCAAAATTTTTCTTTTCCCAGCTTTTTCCATTTTTAAATATAGGATATAAAAATTATTAAAACACATATTAAATCAAAATTAGCTTTAAATCAAAAATTTTATTTATACTTAGTTTATAAAACGCTTTAATTGAAGTAAGAATTCCCTAAACGCTATTGCGCACGAGTACGATTTTCATAAATTTAGTATGTACATACGAGTATGTTATATAAATATCTATATTAATAAAAATTTTGTAATTTTACGTCTATAAATAAATTATCTATAAAAAGTAAAAAGTATATGTGTGCATCGAATTACGGCGAATCACTATATTCGGTATTCGGTATTCGGATTCACCAAATTAAAAAAAAAAACGCGCAGCTACGAAATTTTTACCTCGCAGATCGAAATTTTGGTATTAAAGGCTTTGCCGCGCAATGGAAAACCGCGCAGTTGGAGGGTTTACTGTACTTCTTTTCAAATCTGGAAGAGCTGCAAAGTAAAGTGTTCAGATGTATCCTAAGATTAATAAGAGAAGCAGGATTGATCTAGGTTAAGTATGTGTTACAGAATCCGAGCCCTAGACATGAAATTTATATGCCGAAATGGAGAGGTAGTGTTGACTCAAAGTTTAAAAACCATCAATGCAGCAAATTTTGAAGCAACAATTTAATTTGGGAAACGATATGCGCATGCGGACTGGCATTAAAAATTATTGGTGAATAAAAAATGTTTTCTTCTCATTTAATGATTTGTATTAAGTAAGTGGTATATTTTTTTTTAATAGATCCTTAGATCCTGCATCAGTAGAGTAGGAGTATCATTACATTTACCACCTGAAACGACAAAGTCGCCTGTTCAACTCAAACCGAAAGTGAACATTACTCAATCAGGGCACTCAGACTGAAGCATTAATTCTAACTTTCAAACTGAGGTCTTAAATCATATTAGAAGAAAACTGACTTAAACACATTTGAATTACACCGCTCATATACCTAGGTATCTCATTCATTCATTTTCTTTTTAAATGTGAATAGTTCATATGTTAATTAATTTCCAAACTGACAGGTAGATGTAGTTGTAGTCTGTACCTATAGTAATAAATCATTCGTCTCTGAAACATTACCATGAGACCCATTATTTTTGCATACCTCGATGAATTATTCGCGTACTACTTCAGACGATTTAACCGTAAGTACGTTTAAGTCAAATATGTATCTGATTTCAACTGAATTAATTAAATTAAAACAATCTGTGCCGCTTATGTCTCACTTGCTTAGCCTGATGTCGTCTATAGCTAATGTTCTATGTTATCCAGAGGGACGGCTTTTTATACGTATATGCACAGATTTCCAGAGCTTACACCTCTTATGGCTTAAAGTTTGCCCTAAAACAAGAACCACTCTACGAAATGTGCAAAAAAAAAATGGTTTACAAGAGATGACAGAAAATAATCTGTAAAGTAGAAAAATGGAACGAGAACACTTTCCCGAAAACACTTGGCGTTAGAAAAAAATCCGACACATGATGGATGAACATACACACCAAATAGTCGTTAGTGTGTTCAATGTGTGTGTATAGAAAAATGTGTCTTCTTAAAAAATCCAGATCAATTCCATTTGTCCTAAAAGGCTTGGGCGTATATTTCAGTTAACAATTTGCCTACACAGGTGTATACATATATACTATATATATCTAGTATGTAAACTGCTTACACAGTTTAAGCTTCATGAGAGTACAGCTATATACATATATATATATAGGTATCTCGCCGTTGCGGGAGGCAATAATCGGGATTAAGCTAAATCCTTCGTACATATGCATTAGCAAAATTAATTGCATTGAAATGAGCTTGTGAGGTCGAACATGCATGCAACCGTTCAGTTCAAGCCACTCCCCCCCAAAGCACACGTTTCTGTTTCCTAATCTATACAACATTGAAACCTGCTGAATTCGCTTTAATGGAATTAAGTTCACAAAAGGCGTTTGGGAGTTGAAACAAATTTTACTGGATCCAATGGCCCAACAAGTTACACCTATGTATAATCCTTTTTTCTCTGTTTTTAGTATCCCAACAGCTTGCATATGCCTTGTAGTTAAGTTACCCTAATCGACATCCTTCTAATCCACCACCACGCCTGACCGAATATTCTATGTATAGTTCTATATGTATGCATGTATTTATGCAATAATACATTTGTAGCCCTTTAACTTGTGACCTTAGAGAGAGCTATCTACAACAATTTTCTCGGGTTGGGTGTTGTTCTAAGGTTGGACCAACGATTAAAATTTTGATCCCAAACATATCCCGCACGATAAGTTAAATTAATTTCGGATTTAACTATACCTCGAAAGTATGTTTAGGCCAGGCTGTACAGGTTATGTCTACTGTCCGTCTCGGCGCATTATTACGTTAGTATTGGTATTTTCAAAGGTTTAATGGTTGAAAAGTTTTACGAACTCATTTCAGATGATTTATGTATAATTATAGATGGTGGGTTCGTTAAATGATTAAATTACCTTTAATTTCGCATTTGTTCGACTTTTTGAATTTATCATTAGTCCCCCCTCCCCCCACCGCGCTTCCCTTCCACTTCTCATGTATTTTACCCATTTCGATTTATATAGTAATGACCCACCTCTTTGAACCCCATGTTTGCTATATGGAGGAAAATTTACGCGGCTAAGTTTGCAGAAAGAAGCACATCTATAATTCGCCAAAATTCATGACTTCAGTTGTTATCCTCCCCATAAAGCTTCATCGGCATCATCGGTTCAATTATATTGGGAGGATGGGGGGGTGAAGTATCTATGCGTTGCTTAGCTTATGGAAGAAATCTTCCATAAATTTTCCACTTAATGGCATGGCCAATATCTGACGTGATATATGAACTAAGAGTTTCCAATAAGTGTTCAAATATTTATGAGCGCCTAATACTTTTATTTCAAGCTTTATTGAGTTTTGGCGGACTAGAAAGATGGTGTGCCGAGTGGGATTTCCTACTTTAGGGCTTCAGACCTTGGTTGGATTTATTAAACCGAACTTAAAATTATGAAGTCCTTTTAGGATTTAGTGGTTTTAGAATCGAAGCAAATATGACTGAATTTTTTTTTCTTTGAAATTTTTCTTGAGAATTTTTTTTTATTCAGTTCGATATTCGGCAAAAATGTGTTCATCTACTGGAAATTATTATGGTTACAAAAATATTTTATGGATATTTATGGTGGCGTAAATTACCTTTTTGCGGGGGTGTTAGTAAAGACCACATGCTACTCAACGATAAAATAGCCATCATATGTATTAGTTCAACAATAAAATAGCCATCGTATGTATCAGGATATGACAGGGAAGCTTATAACTGCTTTTGGAAATCAAGATCTCTATGTTAGAGTTGCTTTCGATATTTAGATAGACTTGAACAAATTCGGAATGTTTTTCTAATTTTTATTATTAAATATGAAATAGGGCGATGAGGCCTGAGAACCGGCTCTAAACACCGTGACCTAAAAGATATTTTGTGCTATGCCCCTACCGTGTGCCCTATTTAGGAAGGTTAATATCTCATTAGGGTTAGTTTTCCGGACGTATGTTGGAGTAACAAATCCCTTGTGCTCAGACATTGAATCCCTTGGCGAGCAAGCCCTGCGCATATCAATAAAACGTGCTCTACAGATTCTACCACTTCGATGCAGAATCGATTCTTCCTCTTCGATGCTCTGCAGATTCTACCTCTTCGATGCAGAATTGGCAGTTTTCATCTGGGGTTTTGCCCATTTTCTTAAGCATGTACTCAAGTGAACAATAGCCACTTACTTACCACAGTTGATGACTTTTTAAAGTCTTTGTACGGGAAGTTTTTCTTCGTGTGTTTTAGTCTAGGAAAATTATGCTACTGTAGCTTATAAGCCGTTTCTGTTTTGGATATTATTTCTCATGATAGGTGTCTTTTTGTGTGGCCGCAGAAGAGCTCGGGTCTTGTAAATATATATTCCGCTCCTTTTCTGGCTAAATTGTTTGCGATATCATTTCCTTCATGCTCTCGTGTCCTGATACCCATCTAAGGGTGACTTTATTGTTTTTTCTTAGTAAATCTAGGACATCTCTACAGTCCCAAAACCAAGTAGAAAAGGCATTGGAGTATAATACGTTAATTGCGGCTTGGCTGTCTGAGTTTATAAAAGTATATATTTTCGTGTCGATAGCCTACTAATATATTGATTCTAATGTACGTTTCTATTGCATAGATTTCTGCTTAAAGACAATTGGGTAGGATCCCAGTGCCTTGAGTACCTTACATCTAAGTTTATAGACTAAAAAACTCTCTAGGCCTTCCTTTTTAGATTCGTCGGTGTCTTAGACGAGTGATCCACGTGAGAAATTCGGTCCACTGTTCTTCCAGCTTTCGCGGTCTTCTATAATCACTTCAAAGCTCCGCAAAAATCTAAGAGTCTTGTGTATTGTGTCTGTAAATTTAAAGGGTACTGAGTCATTTTGAAATACTAGAAATTTTTTTTTATGACTCACTAAGTTTGCAGATTCTTTGGAGCCGGCATTTAGCACTTTAGCAGTACAAGCCTCTTCGTTTTTAATAAAAAGGTATAGAGGAGGTAACCATGGTATCATAAAGCATAAGGTTGATGTGGGACAAGTCCTCATAGCACCTATTATTCCAAGGCATGCAAGTCTATGTAGTGTTTGTAACTTTGCTTGCATTGTTCTTTTCTCTATTCTTGTCTACCATATGAGGGCCATAGGTAATGATGGGCCTGACGATAGTGGTATAGGATCAATAAACAATTTTTGGATTCAGACCCCATTTTTTACCATATAGCCTTTTGCATATACAAAAAGCTGCGATGGCGTTTTGTATAGCTTTCAACAAATGCTGGTTCCGTATGAATGTCTGATCGGGTATATTCCCTAGAAATCTTGCACCTTTAGAGAGTTTTATGTTCGTTCCATGCAAGGAGATTTTAAAGACCTTTAGATTAAGTTTATTTCTAGTTATAGGATGATATTGGTTTTGCTGGTATTAATGCTTAGACCTTCGTTTTCTGATTAGCCAGAAACGATGTTTAGGGCTCTTTGCATTACGTTCGAGATCGTACCATCCTGCTCGACTCTTTTTGTTATGACTACGTCATTAGCGTAACCCAGTATATCATATTCCGCGCCCTTGAAACATTTTCTTGGAGCTCGCCTATCACCATCGACCACAATAGAGCCGATAGAAACCCTCCCTGTGGGCAACCTCTCTGTGCTCTAGTGTTGCAAGCTTGATAGTTGCAGTCTTTCCTCAATAATGCTCTTTCTATTGAGTCAAACGTTGTATTTTCGAAGCCACTATCGCTCAGCTGGCCGTTTTTATTCGCAGATGTGATGCCAATTTAAAAGTAAGTGAAGAAATTTTGGAAATCATTTCTATGCATAATACAACCACTGGAGCTGATATTTGTGATGCATTTATGGAAGTTTTGAGGAAGTATAAATTACCATTGGAAAAGTTGATTTGACTTGCAACTGATGGTGCACCTACCATGACCAGTATTACTAAAGGAGTTGTTGCAAGATTAAACGAAAAATGCAAAGTAATAATAAATTTGAACATTTGCATTGCATATATCGATAATGAAATTTTTAATGAAAACTTACAAATGAAATTAATTGAAATCCAATGTGGAAGTTAGAATTATAGATTTTTATACGTATTGATCTATAAATCGATCGCTTGTTACGCGTATACTAATTATGTTCCGAAGCAAGCAACTATTTTCTTTAATGAAAAATAACAAAAATTCAGATCAACCGATCAACTTTTATTATCAATTTTAAAAATTGTATCACCTCAATATATTCAACTACATTTTGATGACTTGCTTTGTGACAAAAAAAAAAAAAAAAAAAAAAAACACGATGTCCAATATTTTCTAAAAATTAATATTAAACTTTATATTGTTTATTTCTTATCATAACTTTTATTTTTGTTTTTGATAAAAAAATATAAAATAAAAGTTGAAAAAATTACATGGAATATAAAACGACTTCTATGTATGTATAATATACAATACAGTGAGCTTGATATTGAGTCTAATAAATACATAATATATAATATAATCAGTCTACAAATCGTATTTTATTCATTTTTTGAACATTGAAAACATGCTGCTCGCAATTTAATACAAAATATGAACAATAATATCATCTGATTTTGACATGTCTGAGATAGAAGAATGATTTCTACTGTAAAAATGTTAAAGAAGAAACGGGGACAGATTTTGTTGATTTTTAATGATCTTCATGATTACTAGTTTTTAAACTTAAGACTAAATTACATATTTTTTCTTTTTAATGGCTACAATGTAACTTTTGTGTTGCCCCCTATCCGTTGAACTTAATATGACAAATAAAGGGAATACCCATTTTAGGCCTGACACCTCTAGAAATGAATGATATCTTAAACGATGCATTATGATACCCTGAACATATTTTATTAACAAATAAAAACAGAGATTACTCTTTAAGAATTTTTTACCGGAGCAAAATTATATTTGTTTAAAAAGGCGTTTTTGAAACTTGTCACCAAAAATAAAATGGGTTGTGTTATGAATTAACAAATAAACAATTTTTTAGCTTCTGCTATATACTGGAGAATCCAAAAAATGACTTATTGAACAAATATATTTTATTAACATGGTCAACATTGGGGTCAAAGTTTTATCTAGTATATTTTGGAAAATGTATTACAGAATCGAATTCTTAGGTCCTGAGCAAAAGTTTGAGTACCCACACGCCTATACTCGGAGGCTTAAATAGCCATCCCGATGCTTACTTTTTTAGTACTTCCGTTTTTTTTTTTTATTCCAATTGAGGTACTAGATTTTTCGCATCTTAAATCACCTCTAATTCGGTAGGGTTATGTGCGATCGGAAAACGGGTTTCACTGTTCGCTGATTACCAGCTACAATTCTTCCCAAGATAAAATTTTTTTTATGTAGTAGTAACCATAAAGTTTCCATTACCAAATTATATAACTTGAGTTATATAGACTAGTACTCGAAATCTCTTTATAACCACTATAAACCCGTTATAGAGCTTAAATGGAGGATTATACAAAGGTTACCGTGACTTGATTTAGTTAACGTTATATAACTAAAGGTTTTATAAAATGAGTAACAAAAATATTCTGGTTACCTTAATATAACTTCTTATATAACCGTTATATAACCCATACTGCTCTCGATTAATTTATTTTTGTCATAGCAGTGGTTGCAGTAATGTTTCGGTTATATTTATAAACTTTGTTTGTAATGGTGGTGGTAACGTTTCCACAACGCTTGGAATTTGCACAGACTGATTACTTTTAGTGATTGAAATATTATGGCAATTACTTTTCGTTACCTTTATAAAACAATATAATGCATATACTTATCCAATCTGGCTTGACATAGAATTTCGATATTTTTTTGTATTGCATTTTTATAATGTAAGGGTATAATATTTTTACATCTTAGAATAACAATTTTTCGGCTTGTACTTATGTAGTGAAATTCAGTCCAATTAAAATTTTACTGTGAATATAATCATTGATAGTTCCAAAATAATACACACCTCTCCAGAAATAAGCAATATTTATTAATTTGAATTAAATATGACAAAATTTAACATTTTCACTTAGGTGGTATCAACTCATAAAAGTAACATTACATAATTTAGAAATATTATATACTATACCTAAAAAGATGTATTTTCATCATATAAAATAAAAACGGAAGCCATATATCAGCAATTTAAATAATTGGCTTAACCGACATTTTCTTTTTTATCTGCATGCCAGATGAAAAAATGGCGGTTTGTACTTAAATGAACAAATTACCATTATAAAACTTCAACTACTTTTATATAAACTCCGCCTCTATTATATAAACTGAATGACCCTTATAAAACTTCTAGAAATATTATATATACTAAAGGCCCTTATATACCCTTTAGTCATAATATGTCACGTTTGGTAATGCTATATATCTTATAGTAACGGAAAATAGGAGCTATTATTCTTATATACCTTCTTAAAATGATTTTTGTTGTGCGTACCTCGTCGTGTAGTGTAGTGAATAATTGTAATTTCAAAAAATAAAACCGGTGCAAACTGAAGAGGCAGGTTAAGAAAGACTTTGTTTATGTATTGTCCGAACAGCTTGGGAGAATATCGGCATATGGTAATAGCCAAATACGAAAAAAATTGAGTCGCTCAATAAATTATTGCACGATGTAGACTCTGCTCCCGAAGCTAATTGGATGAAGTAATTCTGTATTGAAAAAAAAATGATGCGGTTTCCTATCTTATGAGGCCACCACCGCTGAAATTAACGCTATGGCAGAAACGAGTGACAGCGATGCACTCTTATTGATTATAAATAACGCTCACAGAAAAAGGCACTGCACCGATACATAAAATTCACGTTTCCGATTTTTATAACAGTCACCTTCGTTACTAAAGTGGTATAAATAAAAAAAAAATAGCTTAATAATGGCTCCATTCGACACTACAAGTCATTTGTTTTTATAACGATCACCGTAGTTACTAAAGGGCCACCAAAAAATTTTACGATATTTTATAGTGGGTATATGAATTACCGAAAGTTACCAATTTTTATTAAAGCTACCTAAATTACTGAATGTTGTCGAGTTATATAAGGGTAACCATGGATACCGCAATAAAAACTTATTACCAATTAGTTATATAACGTAGTAATGAAAACAATTATAAAACTATCTTATACATATATTCTAGTAATGGTTACTGTAAGTTATATAGACCGGTGATTGAAACATTTCCATCAGCAAGTTATAAACTTTAAAACCTACTTAAAAAACTCTAATATAACTACGTTACCAATTGGTAATATTATTAAACTCTTATATAACCACTCAAATTCTTATATAACCGAGTAAGCATTATATACCCCTTATACTACTACCCATCACCTTCAGTCACCAAAAATTGGAAAAAAATTTACTTGGGCTGCATATTTTTAGTCACCGGATAACCCATTTTTATGCTCTTGGGTGACATACATCCCATCTGCTACATTTTTCCAATATATTTTTGCAGTTATTTCTTGCATGGCCATTAATACTCTGTTGTGAACATTTTTCTCATGGGAGGTCATTTTCCACGACTCAGCAATTCCACACAATCACGAGAATTAGAAAAGTCTACTTTTTCACCTAAGAAAGACGTTCAAGCTACAGCTGATCGACAAAGCTTTCCCCGTTTAATTGAAAGAAATATTGTGAATAAAATGTTTCGGGCCTAAAGTTGTATGAAAAATGGGCCCTTTCGTACGAAAGTACTTTTCTGAAAACCTCACTGTTTCTGAGATATCAACAGGTTTTCATTACGCACCTCATTAACAGAACCGTTCAATTTCAATTTTTCTTTTTTTCAAAATCTATGTATTTCACGAGTGACATTTGATGATATTTCATGTCACATAAGAGTTCAAAAATCCAGATATAATAGAAAAAAATCAATTTTTAGCAACATACTTACTTCACACTTTACAAAAACAAAAATCCTCCAACTAAAGAGAAAGACCTCCCATTGATAAGTTATCGAAATTATTATGCGAGAATGCAGCTTTAATTAGAAATCAATTTACCCCGACCCTTGATTTCTCCGGTGTGTAATAAACTACTTAGGTTAATGATATATATATGTATGGATATGTACGTTTGCATGTGTATGCATAGAAGCCATTTATATGGTTAATTATATTCCAAAACAACTTTGGATGTTGCTTATCGGCTGCTATCCGTCAGTCGTAACGATTAATAGTCAATTTATTGTGCTCGTCTAGTAGCAACATAAAGGACAGGCACAAGTACCAGGTACATGTATACATCCATACATATAGAGACCATCATCATGGGAGAGAACCTCTTACCTGCACGATTTGGCCGTAAATCGAATTAGGATTAAAAATTTATTACTATGGGATACCATACTCCTCTATTGGATCCCCTGGTTTAGGTGCAATGAATTATATATTACTGGACGGGTCGAAGAGGAAATAGATGGATGGCTATTACAACACCTTTTATAGAAAAATTTATGATATGCGGGAAGGTCTGCGCGAAGCTTATCAGATAAAAGAGGAAATAACCTGAGGGTTTTGGAGGGTGCCTTTCGATAGACTCATGTACTAAGCAGTATAGGAGGGATGGTTTTGTTATTGTGGAATTTTTCCAGGATTCTAGATTTTAGGGTAACATGCTTGATTTCGATAGATATTTCAAGTGAACTGAATAGATTTAATCAAACTGTATACCCTGCTGCCCCTTCCATGATTATTGAATTTTTTAATCATTATTTCAATTCGAATTGAATATAAGGTGACTTAGTATATAACACGAGTGAGTATCTGTCACTATAAATAGTCGAACTTTAAGAATACAAAAAGAAACAATAATAAATAAATCACTCCACCACATAATTGATAATTAGAGCTTCCGGCTCCGTTGTAGATATGTACATTGGTGTGACTTGACAATATCCTATTGTTCGATTCCTGTTTGTAATTAATTGCTTTGCTTGTGACTTATTATTATTGGGATTATAGGATAGTGTATGAGGCGTTGATAATTAATTATTAAATATCAAGTACCTACTAAGTAGGACGTTACAGTATCTATATTAATTGTAGGCACATTGGCACATGCACACATATATTAATTAATATGACCTCTGACCACACAATACTTGAACACAAAAGGCTTTGATTGCGGAACAATTATATCAAAAGTGAATTGATTACATTATTTGCAATCATTAAAGGCTTTTGTTTTTATTTGTTTGTTTTAGAAATGGAATACGATACTAAAGTCATTAGCAATGACTTTTTTTTTAATAGTCTATTTTGTGCTAGGTCTATGTACTTACAATTTTAGGCTTCATAGTATCTATTACAATGATTGTGGTATATTTTTTTATTTACACATATATTTTTTTAGAGTAGTAGTAGTAATAATAGTGATAGTAATATAATTTATTCATGAATGTACAAAATATTACAAAAGCACTAAATATATTTTTATTAAATAAATAAGGAAGTTTAAATCTTATTGTATGCAAAACAAATTAAAATAAAAGAAAAAATTAATGCAATTAACTACGAAAGGAAAATTTTTAAATATAAAAGTAAATGTAAATAAATAATAATAACAAAAATCACCGAAAAGAAATAATATATAAACTAAAAAATAAGCTGGCGCCTGTTCTCGAAATATTAATAGCCCAGGAACTTTAAGCAAAAAATAGGCTCATCTTCGGAAAAATTCCAACCAAGCTGATTATTGGTATACACTTAGGTACCTTTCAGCTCTTCAAATGAAATGTCTCCGAAATTCGCTTGTTAGCAGCATATACTCGAAAAAAATAGAAAAAACATAATTTTTTTATGCGGACAACCGAATTTCGGGGAGTTTTCACACCTTATATGTATACCAATTTTCAGCTTAGTTCGAATTTTTCCGAAATGAAACCCCTAAGTTCCTGGAAGGGCAAAAAGCAAGAAGCAAATAGTAAAAAGCAAAAAGTAAAGGACAAAAAGCAAAAACGAAAAGATAGAACTAATAAGGTTAGCGTACCGCTAAGTATACCTTGGAATATGAAGTTGAGAGTGTCTGGCTAAGCGTAGAAATTGGAGTTTTTCATATAGATATCCTCAATTTTATCACATACCAGAGGTGTCTGAAAAGTTTTCGACCTAATAAAGATTCAAAGCATTTATTCTTCAAATTAATTTTTACTTTTTTACGTATTCTCCTTTTAAGTTTACACACTTCTCCCAGCGATGTTGCAGTCTCTTCAACCCGTCCAAATAGCAAAATGGTTGTTTGCGAAGATAATGGCCACCTCATTCGACAAAATAATCCGTTCTCAGAGCGCAAATTTTAGCTTAGGGAACCAAAAACAAAGTAACGTGGGGCTAAATTTGTTGAGTAAGGAGAATGGTCAAGCAGTTCAAACCGTAATTCGTGGGTTTTCACCATGGCAACCACTGAGGGGTGAGACGGCGTTTCTGGTCAAATGTGAACAAACATGGTACCCCATGCGCGGACAGTTTTCTGATGCCTAAATATTGATGCAATATGTAACAAACACGTTCTTGGACATGTGTTGACCAGGTGACTGGATGTCACTGTAACCGTAATGATGAAAATCCCTTTTTTCCAAAATTTTAAAATTCGTGACTGGATGTCGCTTTACTTCATTTTCCAGAACCTTGTGACTGCGGATGTCGCAAAATATTTTAGAATTGGATTCATTGGATGTCACTGTAATGTTAATGAAGAACAAAATTTTTAGAATTTTGTGGAATCCAGTCACAAAATCTGTAATCTAGATGATGACAGAGATTTTTTGGGATCTCTGAGATTGTCTGAAGTCCTCTGTAAACCTTTTCCACCTCCTTGGTTTCTTCTTTTTGAGCTCGGCCTTTGTGACAATCCTTACCTTTCTAAATTCAAAACTTTTGTTCTTTTTCTCCTTTTTTTTTGTTTTTTCTTCCAGTTGCCCGTAGTATTTTTCTGTCTAACTATTTCAACTTTTTTTTCTGCCCTATGCGTCTATCCATCTAAATTCTTCAAGTCAATCTCCTTTTTCCCTCCCAAAAACTTTTTATTTTTGGCAGGAAGTCCCCAAAAAAGTAGCAAGCACAGATCTTCCTTCTACTTTTTCCTAAGCTTCGAACGCGCCCCTTTTTTATCTATCCGATGTCCTTCACACAGCCTGACGGAACATGGCAGCATCTTGCACTGTGTGGTCGCGACTATCGCACCGTCAGCCAGCTATCAGTAGCATAGTCAGAAGAACCGCAGCAGCATACGGACCATAACCCATCTTAAAAAAAATCTGTATTCGTATTTTTACATTCTTTAATAAAATTTATCTCTTTTTTTTTTTCAACACTTCCTTTGAAGGAAAAAATGGAAATACCTAAGCTCTCATGTGTTTTATATGTGGAATACTTAGAACGGGTAAAGAATTATTAGCGCACCCTTGAAGCGTGACTTCATTTAATGAAAAGCTATGATCTATTCTCTCGAAGCTATCATCTAAAAAAAAAACCATATTCATATCAAGGAGCTCTGATTGTTTTTTTCCAGACTTGACTGTGCACATCACAAAGTTTACACAGAGTGTTACCTGTTTTGACATCTAAATCTTTGTACCTACTTGAAACAATAAAAAAACAAAAACTCCATTCTTCATTCAAGGATAAGAATTTACCCCAAAGTATATTTCAAATGTTGACACTGTCAGAAAATAAAACAAATTTTATCCTTAAATTCCCTTAACTCTGAACAGTAACATTTTTCGAATCCCTAAAATGTCAGAAAAATGTCGTCCCCACAGCAATTGCACAAAATCCATCCACTTGACCTAAACCCAGGGAGGAATCGCCCTTAACTTACATACAGAGAAGTTTTGTATGCGGTGCGTATCCCTAATGTCCCTAAAAGTTGCTCTCCTCACAACTAGGGCAGCAGGTGCTACAATCCAGAAACATGATAGAAAAAAAAAACGAACGAAACAAATTTTAATCAAATTTTGAGGATAAAACTTTTCTACTTAATTTTTTATCCTTTTCTCTTTTGCCTTTTGTGCTACAGTTTTTATGCGGTGTATGTTCCACAGTTGTTGAGAAAGCCATACACACCCCGGATTTCTTCGAGTGTACTACCTACTTCCTACTATTCTCCCTGGTGCCTGAAGGTTTCTTTCTTTTTGAGATGAAATTATCTCCTTTTTTTTTCTCTCCACTTCTTCTTCTTCTTTTCTTTTTCTCTAATACAAAAAAAAAAAAAAAAGAATGAGCACACGGACAAAAACATTCCAAAAATACATTCAACAACGTCAAAGTTTTGATTGAAAAAAAAAAAAAAAAACGAAGACGTAAGAAAATTTATTCGCCAGCATGTTTCAAAAGGAAGGCAGGACATGATAATTGATTTTGAGTTTTTCGAGGATGCATGATAAATGGTACAAAGAAAAAGGACTCTTTTTGTACTCTGTCTTTGGGAAGTAATTGGCTTTTTTTCGTAAAGATTTCGCTTCGTTTTTCTTTATACTGAGCTTGTGGGATGAGGCGAGAACATATTCTTTGGTTTTTGTCTTTGTAGTTTGAAGTGCATAATATTGGAGCTTAGTGAAAGTGGAAAAAGTAAGACATTTATAAATGAAAAATTTAATTTACACCAAGAAAAATACTTTTTTGCACTTTTCTAATGCACATGCACATGTCTCTTTTTATAAATTCGTGATGTATATTGGAAATGAGGGTAGCTTTAGTGCGATTGATTGATAGTTCACTCGATTTTCTTTCAATTGATTTGAGATCTGGGCAAAGTAGCCACCTTCAATATATATATGTGACAAAAAGCTGCCGTCCGAGTTACAACAAAAGTAATTCGTTCACATTCAATTTTTTCACACCCTGTTAAAAAATTATTCTGACAGGTGTTAGAACTATTTTGATACCTTCTTCCATATTTCATAATCTGTACGGCACTCAAAATGACTAAGGATAGCTGTCATATTTGCGAAAATTTTTAACATTGGGCGGACAACTTTACAAGCTCATCGCTTGTAGTGTCCTTATGAACAAAATTGGATGTCGGCTTAGAAAACCAGATAAAAAATCTTATCCTGAAATGCGAGCTACTTCCCGTGATGGTGGTGCTTCAAGCCGTAATTTTTTTTTTTGAAATTTATTGACTTTTTTCGTGTTCCATTGAAACAGTTCTACACCCAGTGAATGCACTTCTATGGGCTTTTGTTGTTGTATTATAAAAACAACAACTCCTAAAAGTGCACTGCACCGAAGTTTTTCTTTTATATATATATTAATAACTCAGGGGATACCCTATGATGCAAAGCACAGCATGGCAGGAAGAAGATTGGGAAAGGATTAGGAGACATTTAGACCTGATTGAAAGGATTTCGATATAAGTTTCTCATTTATTTATCAGACAGGCTGAGAGATTTTCGTCCTTTAAGGGGCTACATGGGTTTCGAGGGCTAAAAACAGCATAACAAAGTTCTTTTTTTTTTTAATATATAATAAATAAATTATTTTATTCAAAATTTTAAACAAATTAAAGAGAAACATTTAATGAAAATTTTATAAAACTTTCATTCAAAAATTTCGAAAATTCAGTCGGTATAACCTGGTTTCCGACGGAGACCTCTAAAAAAAAGTGTCCTCGTGGTGGTCAAGATAAATCATGATAGCCTTATCTCAAATTAAAAACTATTTTTTGTCTGTCAGTAGATATGGAAGTATATCTCGTGACTGAACGAATGATTAAAAAAAAAAAATTTAATGTGAATTTTAAACAGAGTTGTATCAAAAAAGTACAATTTTTGATACAATTTATACTACATAATATTTGAAAATTAATTGTAATTGAAAAAGAAAAACCTTCGTTCAGTCACTAGTCAATCCTATTTTGAAGAGTGTGCAAAATTTCAATAAGATCGTTGCATTAGTTTTTCAGAAATCATGTCAACCGAGTTCATAAATATTGTTTTTAGAAAAAACCGATTAAAGTTTTAAGTAGGAATAAAAATAAAAAAAATAATAAATAAAAAACAGTTTTTAACTTACATAGAATCATCGATTCCAGCTCCATAAAGCAAAGATCCTGCTGCAGCTACAATGTCCAGGGCATATTAAAATAAAATATTTAAAATAGGTAACCCTTAGAAAGTCAGAGAAGTGAGCGAAAGAGACAGACAAATAATAGCTAAGCATAGCATCTGCCTCAATATACTTGCGTCGCTTCCGGCCGGTCTAGCTTAATGAGGATAATTTGCAATGTCTCTCTCTCCTAGACTTTTACTCCGATTGACTTAAAACTTTGGACATATTGTACTATTAAGCACAAAAATTTAAAAAAAATACCTTTTTTAAGCTTCGAAACCCATACAACACCTAGTGTGACTGTAATCTTGCTCGGCCAATCACTTTCCTCAGCTTTTCATGAAAATTAATTTTTAACCACCTTTGTAAACATCCTTTAGAAACTCTATTCAAACTTATTTTCATGTACTCTACTTTACCCCAGAAATTTACTTTAAATTTTCATCAAACAAAATTTTAATTAAATTTTGACATAATTGAAAAAAAAAATCTTCAATAAACTCGTGTGTAGCAGGGAAAATATTCCGTATAGAAATCATGTCCCTCAATATAGGAACCAAAATAAAAAGGTAGTAAAAGAAAAAAATATTTCAACGGAATGGAAAATATGTCTTCCCTTTTGCAACTCGCTTTAAAGTTATTCCACGAACTCCATTTTTTTTTATCAGAGGCCTAATGTTCATTTTTCCTCAGTCTTTCTTACTACCTTTATTTTCAAGAAATCTGTTTTAGTTGTTCTCGCCCGTAAAAATAAATTTTGTCTCCAAAGAGATTTCTCCCATCCCGTTCAAATATATTTAAATTGACGAATAATGAATGAATTAATATATAGCAGTTGAAAATCTATGCATCCAATGACAGTTTAGGACGTAAAACGTATTGCTACGAACCAAGACTCGGCATCCATTTTAGAGTTCTTGATATTTGAAAGACTTTTGATTGGTCCAACTATGTACTTTTGGATTAAAATATTTTCGTAATATGTTCAAGCTTATCTGCAGCAATTCTAATCAGATATTTTGAATGTAAAATTAATTTTATGTAAAAAACATGTAAAAAAAGCATGATTAAATAGACAATGTTACTTGAACACTAAAAAAAACCAAAATATAATTTCACTATCAGAACGAATTTTGTCTATTTTAACATAATTTTTTACATGTGAAACATATCAAGTATACGTTGTTAGTCTGTATATAATGATCTGTAGTTATTTTTTAAGTGGACTCTAATTTTTGGAGGGGATGGTATTCTCTTTAATTCAATTTAGACTTATTTCAAGGTACCTCAAGGGTCTTGTCTTGGTCCATCTCTTTTATTAACTTTTATAAACAATATTGAATTAGTATTGGGAGCACCAAATATACTCTTGCATGTAATTATTGTACAGATTTAGTTATTATTATCGATGACATTACAAGAGGATAGCATCTACACGGCAAATACAGATCTACCAGCTATCCTTAACCCAGAGAGCTCTACACCTATATTCATTCACATGTACAGTATTGTCCCTTCCACTAGTAGTCCGGAGGTAGCGTTGTAAATGAATATCGATAATAATTGATCTCGTATAACTAATCAGTGAACCGACTGTTAACTGTTCACGTAGCGGTGGGTCGGGTTTGGGTGTGGAAGGCTGCGAGAGTGGTAACATTTTCTAACTTTTTTTATACACCGTTCACATTATAGGGAGTTGAAAAAATATTGTCAACTGCCGGAGGGAGGACTATGCGTCAGATGCTTGCATTAACTTGTAAAAGAAAAACATGCGTAAAATAAAGTAATAGTACGTCGGATGAAATTCAACTAGGTGGTTGTTTACATAATTTTAAATATGACAACAACAATCAGTTGAGTATGTAGCGATGGAAAATCTGTCATCTATAACCATTGCTGATTTGTTAGAGAAGAATTTATTGTCGTTAAATATGAAATTTTCTGTTTGCACATACAAGATAAATCATGCTATTGAATCCTACCTATGGTCTAGTATTTGGTCATTTTAAAAAATGAGAAAATACCCGAGCGAGATCAAGATGTTTTTAATGATCGAAGATTTTCAGGATAATAGTAATGGACTTTCGACAGGCTCTAAAGTTTCATATAATCGTGGGTTTTTGTTGTACGGTTCCAATTCAAACGTTATTGCATCAAAAGTGCGCTGTCTCTTTGAACTCCCAGCATTTAGTGCAATAGTTTCTAAATCCGCGACATATTTTGCGATATTTTCAAAATCTCAAGGGGGATCGTTAATGGAATTTTGCTGATCAGTATCAACAATATCTTGGAATATATTGCCAACAGTGTCATGCAATGTGGGTATGCTCGTTTGAGTATCTACAAACCGATCGACATTGTTGTAAGCTAATCATATGCGTAAACTAGTTGAGCGAATGGTATCTTCAGGAGAAATATTTCTGCTCGAAGAATAGAAGAGAAAGTCGCTCCAGTTTTTAATTCTTCCAAAACAGTATAGCCACAGAAGTGTGCATACTTATTTATGATGTTGATAATGTTCTTACGGTATGTCAAACTTTTTAATACGATACCAAGATTAATTTGTTCCGAAGGCTTAATTTGACCGTTCGATATAGCATAAATTAAATCTCCAGAAAATGATTTAGCTAGTCTGTTTACGTTTAAATTACGCTTGTGCCGAAAACTAGTACATATTAATTTCGAATAGAAATCAAGTAAAGTCTTCTTATCAAGTCTTTCGGTGTTAATTGGTCTGGTAGTGGATTACGTTTTATACTGCAGATTTCTGATTGCAAAATTAGTATAGTATATCTTGTTTTTCTAAAATGTCTAAATTAGTTTTAACGAAAACTTGGCTGAAGGGTTTAATAAATTTTTTTGTGTTCATACAGAATACGGAATTTTTTTTTTTAATGTTTCTAGTAATCCCTTTTCCAAATTATGCGGTTCTACGTTGGCAGATAAGACAATACTTTAATATTTTGCACAATCAATAAAAAGTGATTATAAGAAAGATAAAAGAAGAAGCCACACTTGTTCAAAAGCTTTTCTGTGATTTTCTCAGGACTTGCGCCATTCTGTGTTTTCTCACTCTGCACAGCAAGCTGAAACTTAAGTGCATTTTGGCAATTCAATTGGCAAAATTTATGGTAGAAAACAATTTTGGGTTTTCGAATATCATTCTTGATTCTATTTGCCACAGAATAGTACATAAAACTATTGAATCTTCGACATATTTGGATTTGTGTCCGTTAATATTATCGATATCAAAATCAACCGGTTTACTATGCCACATGAAACGCAGGTTTTCCTCGAAATTTTAGGGAGAGAAGATCGGGTAGCTAGAAGGTCACAGTATGGCCTCAGCTAGTGCTGGGCGATGTTTTCAAAACATCGATGTTTGGGCTCTCGATGTTCGATATTTTTACATCGATGTCGACGCACTAAAACATCGACGTACATCGATGTTATCCTTTCGATGTTAGGGAATTACATACGTCTTTCCGCAGAGGAATGAAAACAAGAAAGGAATAAATGCATTCTGTAAAAAGCAAACAAAATTCCAAAAAAATTATCTAGATTTGAAAAAGGAAACACTTATTTCAATAAAATTTTTGTGGTAAAACGGAAATAGACGTAGTGAAGTGATTGTTCATTTCATTTTCAAAGCATCGTTACAATTGATAATCATTAGTTCTTAGAATGATTTTGGTTTGGGGCAGAAAACAATGTTCGGTGGAACCATTCAGAATTCACTCTTTTAAATGGGAGGAAACAGAGTGCCCTTAACGTAAATACATCAAACTGCTGCCACTGAGAGCGATACAGGCTTGTCTATTATTTTAGTTAAGAAAATGTCTGCTAGCAAGCTCGTTTTCAGGCTCAACAAAGTTCAATTTATGGGGTAGTCATATCCGCCTAATAAATGAAAAACAACAGAAGCATCGGAAGGTAGTTCGAAACGTAGGCAATCGGAAATACCCTTTGATTTAAGCGCTCCTTTGAAGCCGCTTCATATAAATTCTTTGGAATGATGGCAGCGTCACCAACTTATATATCTTCGCTTATCACGTCTTGTAGCAAAAATTTTGTCCATTGCGGCTACTTCTGTGCCAACCGAACGTTTTTTCTCTAAGCTAGGCGAGACTATAACTCAAAAGAAAAACAGTTTGCAAGTAAAACTTTTTTGCCAGTTATTGTTTCTTCAGTCTATAGATAAGAAGTTTTCGAACCTGTGATTTTTCATTTTTATTTAATTCATTTATGTGTTATTTTTAGAAAACTTTTCCTTTAGAATTGATAATGAATGAAGTACTTGTTTTGTTTTGTTTTTGTTATTTTTATTAAGTTATAAATAAAGACGGCAGCAACAAAAATTCTAAACTGAATAACATAGCATTTTTCTATGATGTGTTTAAAATTCATTAACATCGATGTTATTTGTACATCGATGTGATATGATCGATATTATCGCCACATCGATGCTTGTTGGGCGATGACAACATCGATGTTGAACATCGAAGTTCCGTTCCGATGTCCCAGAACTAGCCTCAGCTAGCTCCAGTATCTATTCCGCAATATGTGCCTAAAAGACAAAAGGAGTAGTAGCAATGCTCGAACAAATTTCCTTAACTATACATCATCTGATGGCCTTTCCACCACTACATACGCAGCTGATTGTTGTTTTCGTATTTTAAATAATGTAAACAATCACCTAGTTGAATTTCAACTGGCATACTATTACTTTATTTTACGTGTTTTTTATTATATAAATTCATGTGAGCAGCTGACGTATAATCTTCCCTCCACGATCCAACTGACGTTTTTTTCTTCAACTCACTATGATGTCAACTGTCAAATTTTTTTACCTCTTGCGCAGCCTCTCACACCCACACCCTCCGCAGGTGATGTCAGCTGACACTTGGTTCACTTATAAGTCATACCATATCTACCAAAAAAGATAACAATTCATCGGAGGAAAAACACTACCTAAAATGCAACGCTACCTCCCGAACTATAGAGGTATCTCGCCAATTGCCTTAATTTTGTGATTATTCCATATATGTATGTAGAAATGGTCAAAATTCGATCTATGAATAGAATTCTCACTTGGAATGAACATGAGTATATATCCATTTTGGTTTGCATAACCTTTTGATAAATTACTACTTACAATATAATATTAGACTGTGATTTAATTAATTTAAAATGTCCGACCAATCCTAACTGCAAACCATATTTCCCATATATTGCATGTACATTGTACATAGTATAGGCATAAATTCCTCTTTACCCGTTAATCTTATATCATTCTTTATAGGTTTATTCCTGAAAAGATTGTGACCCATTTTAAAGGAGAAATTATGGCCGAACAATAAATTTTACGGTTCGACTATACATAGACACATTTTTACTTTCACCAAAATGTGCAAAAATCCTAACCGAAATGGGCCTACTATTATTTACATGGAAATTGTTAAAGAGAACCACTAAAGGTATTTCGTTCACGTTCCACCACCTTAAATATCGTCATAATATATGTTCGTTTCGCGCATACTTCAAATGACCCAGAAAATGTAGATTTAGGGAAGAAAATGAAAATCCTTTCCCTGCTAATCAGACGAAGAATTCCTAATTGCATGCCTGCAATCTCGGAAGTAGGTCAGGTGTATGCCGGAATACACATTTTACAGTATTTTTACAACATTCCTACAAATTGTGTCCTTAGAGAAGAGAAGAAGAAGTGCCTTACAACATACACACGTAGTTATTTTGTCCTACAAGAAAAAAAGGAATGCTATGCCCTCCACGCTTTGATTGTTGTTCCAGGAGTTGGAGCTTTTATGGGATACCTGCTTATTACGGAAAACTAACAACCACCTATTAGGCCCATTTAGTAGAAGATAAGACGTTGAATGTGTGTAGTCTCCTGTTCTTTCTTTTCTACGTAAACTACTCAAGATAACAACAATTTAGAGTGTCTCACTGGCGGCACATTATTGGGGTGAACTTCTTATATTCTTGGCTATGATAGTAATCCTGAAAGGGCAACCCATTTGAATCGATTTACTGGAAGAGAATTATTGTCTTGAAGTTACTATGTATTTATGTAGGTATATGTGTAGCACAGATTTCTTTGATTTTCTACTTGTTTATGTACAGATGTGTACTATGTAAACCTATCTATCTTAGAGAGTTAGAAAAATATCACTTCAGGAAACGCAAATAACGAGCCATTTGTGCGATATGTATTGATACTCAATTCAATTGCCGGCTTTGAAGAAAATTATTTCTTAAATGCACTTAGTCTCATCGCATCGTGTCGTAGAGAATCGATAATGAGATCTTTAAAATGTTCTACATATAGATTCGTCGTCGTATATAGATTACATAGATAAGACGAAAAAGAGAGGTTTAAGTCAAAAAAGATAATAAGACATGGGAAGAGCGATTGAAGTTGAATTGAAGGGAACATCGTAATGAAGTCTTCAAATAGGGTTCACAGGATAGCTCTAAATAGAATGAATTGGGTACACAGATTGTGAGTGTATTGGACTAATTGTCTATGGAATTTTGTAAATTAAATTGAAATTTACAATTTATTTCTATTTGAATTATGTATTTAATTTATAATTATATGCAGGATTTACATTAAAGTAATTAAATAATTATTATTTAAAAATTCATTACACTAAAACTGTTATGATCTGAATGCTGGGTTGCTGTATATAACTATTGAACCTTCGCAGATTATTAGCCGGAAGAAATATAGAAGATGGTGGAATGTTCTACACTTAGATCATATAACGAAAGGATAGGCTACCTTGTATAAAATTCGTGTAAGTGTGATAAGCAATTTTTTTGTGCACACGGGAGGGAAATGACAAGAGGGCTGGGTTTTTAGTTTTTGTCAGTTCTGACATTTCTCATGTGTCATTTCTTAGGTCGGGTGTTGTTTTAGTGATTTGTGAGTGTAAACATTAATAAAAGTGTTTTATAATTTTGTAATAGTGAAAACCTGTAGAAATTATTTTTTCTGTGCAAGAGATTTGATATAATCGAGACTCCGGAGTCTATAATTATGGTGTTGAAGTGCGCTGTGCTGTGCTGCAGAAACAAGCGGAGTTTGTGTCGTGGAAAAGGACTTTTCAAGCAAGTTTAAAAGTTTTACTAATAAATTATAGTGTTTTAAGTAAAATAAAATAATAGTTATAAAAATAAACAGATGTGGTAAAAAAATTAACGTTTTCCAATGCCGGTTTATTTGCTTACAATTGAATTGTCATCGGGTGTCTTGTTTGATGTCAGTCAAGCAAAGGCAAATAAATGGGGCACTAGGAAAATTCTTAAAAATAAAAAATTTTTTACAAAAAGATATAAAATTATAAACTTAAAAATGATACGAATCGCGGTGACAGGAAATTATAAAACTTGTTCAATACATGATAAAGTTTCAACCACTAAATTATGTACCCACTTAGAAAATATCGTAGTTTACGCCTTCCATGACTAAACAAACACATCGATGCGATTCTTCTACATGAAGATAAATGCTTAAGTTTTTCTTCCTCATAGTCTATCCTTTCGTTATATGATCTAAGGTTCTACATTTACACAGTTCGGATTAAAAAAAAGCATCTCGGAATTTTACTGCATAACCCGAAAATATTATAAGATTTAGGATTTAGGTCTAATCATAGTTGCACTACATTTCTTTCCAAATTAACTGACGATGTGTGTCAGATAGACTTACTTATACTTACTCTGCTGGATTTCTCTAAGGCTTTTGATACTGTTATACACAAGCGCCTACTTTGCAAGTTGAAGAATTGAAGAATAATTTTGATTAGACTGCTCTGAATCTTCTGGAAAGTTTTTTGAAAAACCGCAAACAGAGGGTTATATTTAAATCCAAAACGTTTAATTTTCTTGACCAACTTTCGGGGGTTTCGCAGCGCTCTATTTTGGAACCGCTCGTATTTACTCTTTATATAAACGATCTTCCTAACATATTCAAATTTGTCAACATTTTAATATATGCAGATGATATTCAGATATATCTGAATTGACCTTGTGGGCTAACCGAAGACGACATCCAACAAATGAATCAGGACTTGAGTGCTATCTTTAATTGGGCACTGAAAAATAATTTAAAGTTAAATCCTGACAAGTCTCAGGCTATAGTATCTACTATTCAGAAAGGCGATTAATACTAGTACATTTTCTCCATTATATATTTGTTGGATGTCAATACCATTTCTAGAAGAAGTAAAATTTTTGGGTGTTATCATAAATAAAAATTTAACATGAATTGATCATATCAACAATATAGTTTCAAGGGTATATGGAAGTCTTCACAAACTTTGGTGCAGCGCATCGTATATACCACTTAGCGCTCATTACGACTATACCTATCATCATGCAGGGAGATATAATATGTGGCAACCTTGAATCTATCTCGAGCAATAACCTTAATTTGTACTTTAATTCTATAGTACGATATGTATATAAACTTTGCCAGTTTGATCATGTATCACAGTTCGTCAATCAGTTCCTTGGCTGTTCATTTTCCTCGTATATGAAAATTCGCTTGAATATATTTTTATTCAATCTGATCTATTTTGAAAGACAAGCCTTTCTTCTTGAAAGAAAAACTAGTTTTTCTACGGTCTGCGCGCATGAATTATTTCCTAGTTCCTAGATATTCTTGCTTGCAATCCAACCGATTATTTTTTGTTAATGCTATCATTCTGTGGAATTCGCTTCCTATTGCTATAAGGCGTGCGAACTCGTTGAGAGTGTACAGGGTATTGCTGAAATCACATTACACAAGCCACTGACCAAAACATTAGATTAGGTTGGTAGGCAGATTAGGTAGGTAGGATTTCTTTTTTTCTGTTCTCATAGTTCATCTTATTTTAACTAGGTTTATTTATTATGAATTTTAATACATTAATATCTTTGTTTTCAGATACAATTCTTTACTGCGTTCCCTTTATCTTTACTATCTATAATTACTCAGCTTTTCATTACGATTTTTGCGATCATATACCATCAAAATTATTGTTTTCTAAACTTCACAGATATTTGCATACACAAAGAAATTTCTTATTTGTACAAATTGGAACCAAATAAATTGAATTTGAATATGATGGATGAAAAAATTTGCCCGGCATACAAGAATTAATCTATAAGGGATCAGACTTGTAGTAAATTATTTATTTATTTATTGTAATCCTGCTCTGTCGCCATGTTAATAATATTACTTGATTAGCGATATTCGTTTTATCAATTCCAATGATGAGTGGAGGCAGCCATAAGGCAGATCTCCTACGGAGAAGCTTAATAAAGCAGTTCTCCTAAGAGAAGCTCAAAGAGAACTCTTTATAGGCGCAACTCTACTAGCAGATGCCTAACAAAAGGGGAGTGCAGCTAAGGCTAGCAGACACTCGAAATAAAAGGTATTTTCTTTGATAAGACTAACTAACAACTTCTATTTATTGAAATATTCTAGCTTATTTATAATTAAGTACATATGCTAACCTAAACTTAATTATAGTTAGTACATTGCCTTTTGGTAGGGACCTACTTGCATGCCTGTGATTTGTGGCACATTAGACAAATTGCTTATTTGCACTTATGTGCTTAATTTCGACTGAAAGATGTGACGCAACTAGCTTGACCCGTATTACGCTGGTTGCAAAACATGTAAACAAACGCGTGTAAATAATTGCAGTCACTTCTTATGGCTGTGACATACATTTGGTTTATTGCTTAATTGCAATAATGTTATTGAGCGCATTTATTGCGATCGATTAATTGAGCAATGGATTTCGGGTCAATTGAATATTGCATGCAGAATGTGCATTATTGCATTTTCTATTGGTTTGTAATTTGTTGTGTTTTTATATGTGCAAATTCACATCACAGACTACAGCATTAAAGGAGCGAAAAGTATCCGACATTGCGATGATACTTGGTCGATATGACAAGTTATTGCCACATCGCTCTCTGCTAGGTATTATCATAGATAGCACAAGAACTAGAAATCGTAGAAATCAGAGCAGAGCATTCCGGGATCGATTACAACATGTTTTAAAGCGGGCCGAAAGCAAATGCTAAGATAACAGAAAACACGAGTGCTATTGAATTTTGCTCGTTGTGATGTTTTTATTGATTCATTACTTACCCACATCTAAAATTTATAGACAGCCCTTATATTAGAGAAAACTTTAATCCTACGTAAGTTCAGTCTAGCTGTAGAGATACAAAATGCATAGTCAAGCTTAATAAGTCAACGACCGTAATTTCATTCTAATATGCGATTTCTACCTTCACCTAGTTATTGAATTCTTACGTTCATCAAATTTCTATGTCAGCAATTGCATGGAAGTGCAAGTGAAATTACGGTCGGTGACATTACCTACAAATTAAATTTATGCTGATCTTGTTATTTTATTTCTTAATATAAATTTTTGTTTTGTTTGGTTTGGTTTATTGTATTTATATGTATATATGTATTATTAATTGTATAAATAAGCTAATTGAACTAATAAAATAATTAATTGATTATCCGACAGCACTTGATCGAGTTTCATTAATTCAGTCAGTTTTCAATTCAATCATTGGTCCTTCGAGCCGGATCAATGATTGAATTGAAAACTGACTGAATTAATGAAACTCGATCAAGTGCTGTCGGATAATCAATTAATTATTTTATTAGTTCAATTAGCTTATTTATACAATTAATCATACATATATACATATAAATACAATAAACCAAACCAAACAAAACAAAAATTTATATTAAGAAATAAAATAACAAGATCAGCATAAATTTAATTTGTAGGTAATGTCACCGACCGTAATTTCACTTGCACTTCCATGCAATTGCTGACATAGAAATTTGATGAACGTAAGAATTCAATAACTAGGTGAAGGTAGAAATTGCATATTAGAATGAAATTACGGTCGTTGACTTATTAAGCTTGACTATGCATTTTGTATCTCTACATTCTCCCGCCTCACATTATCAAGTCGGGGTACCTCCAAGATAATACCGAGTTTCTCTTGTGACCTGGATCCTGCTCGTCTTGGGGTTGGTTGAGGTAGGCTTAGTTGTGGCATCATGTTGTTTCGTCGCTTTTTCCACAAGAAATAGGACCCCACACTGATGATTAAGATAGCTGCCAATGTATAGAATCCAACATAATGATGTATGTGGTGACGATGCAGGTGAGGAATTCTCGCGATATGTTGTTGTTGAGTTTTAATTGCCTTATGGAGCTCTTCAATATCATCAGCCTTGATCTCTTTAATTAGCAAGGGAATGGAATTATTGGTAGTATTTGGATTTGCTAAATATTCACCAATGTGCGTAGAAATAATTTCTTGCTCCGGTATGAATGACGAGTTTAATGCTCCTGGTTGTTGATTGTTTGCACTTATGAATAATGTTGGATGCTTTATCATACAGGTGGGCTGTATTTGTATAATCCCACTCTCTTCAAGGATTATAGGGTGGATCGTTGTTCCACATATGATGTCGAAATGAGTTATTTCATCCATTATAAAGATCCAAGTACTTGGTGTATGTAGCTTATACCACATTTTCTTCAATGGTATATTTCGTAATTGACAGAAGGATGACAATTTTCCCTGGTGATTAAGCAGTTCTATCTCACATCTGCTTTGATTCGATTGCGCACTATATATAGGCTGTTTTAGATTACAAATTAATTGGGCCTCTAATAATTGTATGCATTCCTTGATATCTTCCTTTTTTAATGGTGTAAAGCGGTCCTTATGGAGGTTTACAGCCAGGTATTGTGTTGAGGGTTGAATGTGTATGAACTGATCTGCATGTTTCACAGGTATAGGCGTAAGTTTGAATAGCCGATATATTTCTGCATTGAGCAATGGAATTCGAACGTCAAATAATACATTCCTTTGCGTGATGCGCATCTTAACATGCATTGAATTGTATATTGGCAGTAATGATTTCGAAGTTTCATCTCCTGGTACTCTAAGATGTTTTGGCAGGTGCTCTTTAATTATGCTTAGTTGTTCACGAAGCTGAATGGGTGTGAGCAGTAGTGTGTTGAGCCTTCCGTGTTTTGTGTCGGTTACTACAGCTAGTAAGCTCTTTTGCATATGTTGAAAGTTTATCAGATTTAGGGTTACTAGTAATACTGCCGACGTAAAGGCTTGCGTAGTTTTTAAGACTTCGTCAGCTTTATTAAGTCCATTTGTAATTGTCTGTATATGATGTTCCAAGATAGTGATTTGATGATTTAACGTCTCGCTATTCTTCTTTATGACATTAATTGTGTGTTCAGCAATGGATGTTTGATTCATTAGCAGTTCTTTCAATAGAGCTTCATTTTCCTTGATGTTCTGAATTTGCTCTTCGTATCTCTCCGCAAACCCTTGATCAAGGATACCAAATAAACTGTTTGCGATTGAGCCCACTATTTCAAGAGGAGCTCGTTTGGTTCTAAATCTTTCATTTTCATTTTGTTGTTGTAATACATCATTAATTTGATAGGATTCACCATACTGATGTTGTAACTGTAAAATTGTAGCGTTACATAGTTCTTTTGGTATTGTTAGATGGGTGTTTTGTTGGCAGATTTCTGTAAGCCTTTGCACTGATTTTCTTATCCCTGTGAACTCCTTCCAATATGATGACAAGTCATAGTAAATGATAAGATTCCATTCGCTTGAATATAGCTGGATCTCTGATACGTCTTCAAAATATATTCCTTCTTGTTCTTTAAACCTGGTTATACTATATGGTTTATCAGGTTGCTGGCCTATAACTAATATAGTGAGCAATGCCAATATCATGAAGGTTAGCCATGATTTACTCAGTGAGCTTGAGTTATGAGGTGGAATTGTATTTGGCTGTCGGATGCGTTTAACATTTCTATCTTCATGTAGTGAATCTGAGCACCTCCGCCTTTTGTTCGAGCTTTGAATGCAATGCGAATTAATTATTTTGCTATCGGACACAGGATTGGGAACCGTCTCTATCGTAGTAGTTTCTTCATTTGTTTGATGCAGGAGTCTCTTTGGATCAACCGATTCATTCATGTGATTGTCGATTATAGGAAGCAGCGACAATTTAGTGACTGGTCGTTTGATCCTTGATCCCCTTGTTTGTAGTGTTACTACTCTAGTTAGCTCATCGAGTCCAGGGTGCGTTTCTATCACTCGGCCAAGTGCCCATTTTGTTGGTGGAAGCTGTTCGTCTTTAATAAGTACCAGATTTCCAATTCGTAGATTTGGTTGTCGTTGAGTCCATTTAGGACGTTACTGTAGCCTTGAGAGGTATTCGGATGACCACTTTCTCCAGAAATCCTGATGCATCCGTCCTACCCGTTGCCATTTATCAAGAGCATTTGGATTATTTTCAAGATGATTTCTTTCAGGTACGGCAAGTAATGAAGAGCCAGTCAAGAAGTGACCTGGAGTAAGCACTTCCAAGCTTTCAGGATCTTCGGATATTGGGCACAGCGGTCGCGAATTTAAGCATGCCTCAATTTGAGTCATGAGTGTACACATTTCCTCATATGTCAGCCTGTTATCACCTACTACACGGCGCATATGATGTTTCATAGCTTTGACGCCCGCTTCCCATAAGCCACCAAAATGAGGGGAGGCTGGAGGAATGAAGTGCCATTGTGTGCCGATTTCTTGTAGTGCATTCTGCACGTCATCTTTATACGATTTTTGTGTGTGTATTTTGCTAAGTATGTTATTAGCGCCAACGAAATTAGTTGCATTATCGCTGTAAATATGCGCGATGTGTCCTCTTCTCGCGACAAATCGTTTGAAGGCAGCTATAAATGCCTGAGATGTGAGGTCGGTTACTACCTCCAAGTGAATCGCTTTTGTCGTTAAACAGACGAATATTGCTACATAGCCCTTGTGCGATTTGTTTCCTCTTCCTCTGGCCAGTAAAAGTTCGAATGGTCCAGCATAATCTACCCCCGACTGGCTGAAGGGTCGAGTAGAGATCACTCTTGCCTTAGGTAACATTCCCATCATTTGTTCGGTCATTTGAGTTTTGTTTCTATGACAGCTTATACATTGATGTATGAACCCTTTAACTGCTTTCAGGCCATTTAATATCCAGAATCGCTGTCTTATGACTTCCAAAGTCAAGGTGTTTCCACCATGTAAGGTAAGTTTATGCATTTTGTCCATCACTAGTGTTGTCAGCCGGCTTTTGTAGGGCAGTATAATAGGATGCTTGCGATCGTATGATAGTTCTGCTTGATGTAATCTCCCGCCTACTCGTAATATCCCCTTAGAGTCTATAAACGGCGATAGAGGAAGTAATCTGCTCTTCTTATTTAGTGGTTGTTCTATTGATAACTGGGCTATTTCATCTTTAAAGACTTGCTGTTGGGTAGTCTTCACTAGTGGTACTAGTGCTTCTTCGATTTCATTTATTGTCAAGTACCCAGATGTACGGTTCGCCTTGCTTACCTTCATATTTTGTATAAACCTTTTAATGTATGCTGTTACTCTTTGTAATTTTCCTAATGTTGAAAATCTTACGAGCAACTCTTGATGCAAGTTTAGATCTTGAAGATCATCTTTCTCGTGTTCGGCTTTGGAATCATAACAAGAATGAGCCGTCAACACTTTCTTCTCTAGGTCAGTTGTCTTCTTTGGGTTTGATGGAAACGATATTTCCTTGGAGCTAAGCCAAGAAGGTCCATGCCACCAAAGAGTATGATTTTTAAGCAGCGATGGCGATATTCCTCTAGAGGCGATGTCGGCAGGGTTCTCGGATGATTGCACGTAAAACCATGTATTTCGGTCTGATAATCCATGTATTTGTGCAACTCGATTCCCCACAAATGTTTGCCACTTATGCGCATCTTCTTGTATCCATGACAGAACTATCATTGAATCTGTCCAGGCATAGCACTTTAAGTCATCGATTTCTAGGCTTTTTCTAGTCTCGTTTATCAGTCTAGCGAGTAGCGTTGCTCCACATAATTCTAATCTTGGAATAGTCAGCTTTGTTTTCAGTGGGGCTACCTTAGTTTTGGCGGTTATTAGGTGTGTCTGAACATGCGATTTGCGTGTAATTCGCAGATATATTACTGCACTGTAGCCCTTTTCTGACGCATCTGAAAACCCGTGAAGCTCGCAACTAGTGTCTTTTCCTGTGAACCCAATCCATCGCGGAATTTCAATTTCTTCTAATTTTGGGAGTTCAGACTTTATTTGTAACCATCTAGTTAATAATGTACTTGATAATGGTTCATCCCAGGACGACTTCTCTAGCCAAATGTTCTGTAGGAGAATTTTGATTGACATGACTACCGGCGATAGTAATCCAACAGGATCAAAGATTTTCGCCGCGTCGGACGCTACATTCCGCTTTGTTGTGGGGTTGTCGTTCATGCTTATCGAAACGTGTATTTTGAAATTGTCGGTTATAGGGTTCCAGTGCACTCCAAGTGCCTTAATTGTCTGTTCTTTTTGGAAATCTATAAAGCTAGGTTGTTCTCGAAACTCATAGGGTATATTCTTAACAACCTTGAATTTATTGCTTGTCCACTTGCGAAGCTTGAAACCTCCGCCCTTTAGCATGTTTATTAACTGCTGACAAGATTCTATTGCTTCATCCATGGAAGCGCCTCCTGAGACTACGTCGTCTACATAAGTATCGTTCAGTATGATTCTGGATGCGATAGGGTAATGTTTTTCTTCATCTTGCGCGAGTTGCTGCAGAGTACGTATTGCAAGAAATGGTGCTGAGTTTGTGCCGTAAGTAACTGTTGTCAGCTTATATTCCTTGATAGGGTGATTTGGAGACTCTCGCCAAAGAATACATTGATACTGCTGATCTCTCACATCCACTTTTATCTGGCGGTACATTTTTTCTATATCCGCCGTGAATACTATTTTATGTTTTCTCCATCTTAACAGAATGGAGATTAGGCTTCCTTGTAGTTGAGGACCGGTCATCATGATATCATTTAGACATCTGGTGTTGTTTCTTTTGGCCGAAGCGTCAAAGACTACACGTAATTTGGTTGTTGTACTGTCTTGTTTGAAAACCGCATGGTGAGGTAGGTAGTATTTTATCTCACCATCATCTTCGGCTGGAACCATATGACCTAAGCGTTGGTATTCTTTCATAAAATCCTTATACATGGTTTCAAATACTTTGTCTTGGTTAAATTTTCGCTCCATTTGGAACAGTCGGGCAAGCGCTAGTTCTCTAGTTCTGCTCAAATTGGCTTCTTTAGGATTTTGTTTAAATGGAAGGCGTACGATATATCGACCATTCTCGTCTCGTCTGTGCGTTTGCTGGTAGTAACTTTCACAAGAAATGTCTTCTGGTGTGGTAATAGTTTCGGCTGCCAGTTCTTCGCATTCCCAAAATCTCTGCAGCTCGCTGGTTATATCTATTTCTGTTACCATGCAAATAAGCTTATTCTCGTTGTTGCTGTTACTAATAGCTCCAGATAATATCCATCCCAGCTCTGTTTGTTGGGCCACGGGAGCATCTTCAGTTCCACGCAGAAGGTTGCCTAGTATTACCTTCCCGAATACTTCTGCTCCTAATATGACGTCAATCCTTCCCGGCTTATGGAACGTAGGATCTGCCAAAACCAGGTTTTCGGTATGCGTCCAGTTCGTTGGAATGATTTTATTTGCAGGCAATTTTCTTGTCAGATTTTTTAATACCAGGGCTGTGGTTGTGAGAGAGAATGTAGATTTAAATCGTGGCGATACTGTAATCTCTATACTGGATTTTGTGATTCCTGGACTGGAGCACCCAAGACCGGAAACTGTGGCTTGAATTTTTCTTCTAGGTAATCTTAATTGTTGAGCTGCATTCTCAGTAATGAACGTTGCTTGAGACCCTTGGTCAAGTAATGCCCTGAGTAGCACAGCATCTCCTGATTTATTAATTACTTGTATGAGAGCGGTTGCCAGTAGTACGTCATACCCCTTTGATTTCTTCGCAAAGTGGGCTGCAACCGCTTCGTTTGGTGAGCTATCATCTCGACTGGCTTCCTTTCTTGGATAGTTATTACTTTGTTGATAACATGGTGCCTGCTGGTTTTGGTAATGTAAAAGAGTGTGGTGTTTTTTCTGGCATAACTTGCAGGTGTACCGGCTTTTACATTGTAGTATATTGTGGCCTTTTACTAGGCAGTTCTGGCAAAGGTTTGCCTTTTTTACCGCTTTCAATCGTTGTTGTACGCTTAGCCTACTAAATGTTTCGCAATGATATATTCTGTGATTTTCTCCACAGATAGCGCAATGCTTTGAAATCATTCCCAGGTATACTTTTGTATTTCTCCCATTTCTTTCGGGTTGTTTTGGTTTCAATGGCTCTACTGCTTCAAGACCTCGAAATCGATTTTCTAGGAATTCAAGAAATTTGCTTAGCTCTTGAACTTCTCTTGGTGTGGCCACTGATTGTTCATATGTAGATTCGGTGAGTTTCCTTATCCAATTTTGTTATGATGATGTGTATGATCAATGGATCCCAATTTTTCGTATCTATGCCTAGATTTTTGATGCTCTCTAGACATTCAATTGTCACATCATGTAACTTCTTCAAGCCTTCCGATGATTCTTTGAATAGTGAAGGTTGTTTTAGAAGTAGATTTAATTGCGCTGTCAAGAGAGTCCTCTTATTGTTGTATCTTTTTTCAAGAATTTCCCAGGCCGTCTCAAAGTTTTCATTTGTTATTTGTAGATGCTGTATGAGTTCAATTGGGTCACCTATGAGATTGCCTTTGAGATAAAATAATTTTTGAGCTCCAGACATTTTGTCGTCTTTATAAATGAGTTCCATGAACAAATTTCTAAATGATTGCCACTTGATATAGTCACCGTTAAATGACGGAATATCGACTCTTGGCAACTTTATCTGTGTTCCTTTTGACTCGTTGGTGCTTATCGTATTTTTAGATTGAGGATTTAATTTATTCAATACTTCTTGTAGTTGAATTGTGGTAGTTTGATAGGTCTCCTCAATGCTTGAGAATACATCATTCTCCATATATTCGTGTTTTGTTCTACCCATCGACATAATCTCTCCATGGTTTCGGACAAGGTGCTCCCAATAGTCATTTACCAACTTGATTTTTTGCATGCAGTAAGCTGCAGATACCTCTTGTTTAATCTCTTCTCTGATTGAAACTGATGCCTTTTGTAGAGTTTCTATAATGGCATATTGCTTCTTAATTACCTTCAGTTGATCTTGCAATACTTCAGTGATTTTCGCTCTTGACATTACATCCGCTAAGGAATTTTCTAACATCTCCCGTGTTTCTTCATACAATTTTTCCACGGTGTCATAAAAATTCTCTTTAAAGTATGGCTGTTCTGAATTAGTTTCACGGTATAGCTCCAGATCATCATTTCTCTTGTCGAAACTTTCCCAGAGCTTGCTTATTTTAATCAAGCGGGTTTCAAAATAATCCCTTGTTTTACGTACGTCAGAGTCTTTGGTGTAGTTTGTGATAAATCTCTGAAGTTTTACAGCATCTGCCTTATTTGCTTTAATTAACTGCTCCATAGCAGTATATATTTGTTGAATTATCGAGTAGCTGATGAACTGATGTTGCTAGGTTGAACGTAATTCTTCGCTTCTCGCTCGCCAATATTGTTTGAGGTATTAGGACTGAAAAAAATCTTTTTTATTAGTAAATAAATTGCCTGAGGACACTAAGTTCAACAGGAATTTCTGCGCTGAATAACACTTAACTGCAGACACTAAGTTCTACAGAAATTTTGTACTGATTTGAAGACACTAAGTTCAACAAAGCAAACTCGAAGGACATGATAGTAATGATGATGATGATGGTAATAATAGCATAATCAACCCTAGTCTGAATGAAACCACGCACAATTTTTCATATACCTACAAGCATTTGGTATGTCTTCAAAAATGAAACAAAATTTTCAAAATCCAACGAATGAAAAAAAGATTTCAATATTCTGGGAAATAAATTTTCATCAAGTTTGAAATGGATTCAGTTTCTAAGATGAATAGAAATCTCACAAGCCGGTTGGCATATGTATCTCACAGTCATGTTTCTTTATGAATACACACAGTAAAAATTTATATCCACTTGAATCAAGATGGTTTTTATATATATATATATATATATATATATATATATATATTTTTTTTTTGTATAAATGAAGAAAATTTCTTTGGAAATTCAAAAAAAAAAAAAAAAAATCGATAGGAACTGAATTATGCATGTATAGAGTGCCGCAAAATTCACAACATGAAATAATTCTTCCGTCATGGAGAGTAAAGGTATATAGGTATGGGTATATTTTTTTAAGTATGGGTATGGATGTAGATACAGAAACAGATACAAGTTCCTCCTTTTTTTTTTTTTGGACCATGTAGAATTCCAACTCACATTTATGAACTGATCTGGCTTTTCCACTCCTGTTCTGTTAGCAACAAAAACCAATGTACACCAGAACGGAGAGGGAGGAAGGGAGGTTATAACCTTACTACAATCAGAAAATGGCAAACTCATCCAACACTGCCAAATGTATAGACTGCTACTGGTGCTACTGCTACTGCTTCTGCTACGGATAGTCTTTTATTAAAAATTTAACTCAAAACAGCAGCAAAGGCTTTTGCCTTTTTTAATTTTTAATTTTTATGTGTGCATTAAAGAATTCCGGAACTTTTTTATTCAAAGTGAAATAAGTAGGTATATCTACTACAAAATACATTCGAAACACATATGTAGGTATGCGTGAAGGAAAAAAACACACATGTTTTTGTTGTATTATTGCTGTTGTTGTTACAAGGAAAAAAGGGGGTCTTTCATTTCGAATTTTCATATTCAAAAGATAAATGATAACTTCTCCTTCTTTTACTGATGGACTTATTTTTTCTTTTTTTCTTCTTTCATTTTTATTTCTTTCAAAATCGATATTCAGACCAGCTTTGAATCGAAATCTAATAATCATATTATTTCGGATTATTTCCATATCTATCTTACCATTATCAACATGGCAGCAAATTGCTAAGCAATCTCAATTAAATGCAATACTTTATGCCTTAAGTATCAAAAAATACTTACAGTGAGGCTAAGTATTTGGGGATTATACTAGACTTCAAACTGAACTGGAGCAATAATATACAAAAGAAAACAAGAAAAAACAGTGTGGCTTTTTACACGTGTAAGGAAATCTTTGGCGTCAGCTGAGTCCTAAAATTCAAAGTAGTACAGTGGATGTAGAAAGGACTTAATAAGACAATTCTTTAGCAAGCAAGGTGACATTGATTTGGGTATTAAGATATGAGGGCATTAAGGGCAACGAGATTGCGGACCGCCTTGCAAAAATAGGAGCCATGTCCAGGGGCGCACCGTGAGGGGGGACGAACGGGACCGGTCCCCTCCAGAATGTCAGTTTTCTGAACATAATTTACAAATTACGTATAAAATGTGGTCTGTATATTATTACAAAGTCCGATAAAATAAAATGACATCTTTTAATCTACAATAGCAGTCCTTAAGTGCTCAGATTGGTGCAGGAAGCGACTTTAGAGCCCTATTTTTCTGACTTGTTAGGACTTGGGACACCTATGGTCCCCCGCAAAGCCAAATCCTGGGTGCGTTACTGGCCATATCTCTCATTTTTGGCCTTGAGCCCGTCCGTGAACACCCAAAAAGTCACCTCTAAGCTCAGATTAGGCTTTGGGAGAATAGAATTGAAAAGGCACATTAGGAAAATACCCCGGGGAGGAGACAAGCGAAGAAGCTTATAAAGTATTCGCAACAGAGGACAAAAGAATTCCTCATGCTCAGTAGGAAGGAGTTTAGTCTCATAATAGCCCCACTTAGGTATCATCTTAAAAATATGGGTAAGGCCGATGATGAGACCTGTCGCTTCTGTATGGAAGACGAAGAAACCGCCGCACATATCCTGTGTGACTGTGAAACTTTGTGTCGTATAAGGCTAATAAGGCACCTAGGAGAGGAATTTCTATTGCCAGAGGATGTCGGAAAAATTGCCCCAAAGAATGTTATAGTCTTTATAAAAGACCTTAAGTTCGAATAGGCGTCCTAAGGCATTTAGGGGTAATGTCACAACAGATCTTATGGGTCGCGGTGAATAGATGAGAGGCAGGAACTGTGCCCACATCTCCCATGAATAATAATAATAAAAAGACTATTCCTTTGATATGGTCTGATAAGTGGCACCAAATAGGAAATATAATCTGGATAAGCTGTCGAAAATCCAGAAAGTGGCATATCTGAATGTAACTGGGAGTCTGTGGACTACAGCCATGACTCCATTCGAGGCATCCCACAAACATTACGATTAGACATCAAATTTGAAGCGTCTCGCTTAACCGAAGTTTGACTTCGATCTCAAAGTCATTCTCGACTCGATCTCGAGCCGAAACCGAAGACAAAGGAGCGTTAATTCAAAAAGACTCGATATTGTTTCGTCTTCTCGATACTTCTTTGAAGATTTTTCGTGTATTGGTGCTATGCATAAGAGTCTTATGTATTCGAGATGTCTTCATAAGAACTACTCGATTTCGAATTGGATAAACGAATAAACTACTATTCGTGTAAACAAAAGTCATGTACCAATAATTCTTTTCAAACATTTTGTAATATTTCGAGAGAGATTCGCCAAAACGAAACATTCTCGGATTATACTGCAATAAACTTGAAGGCCATATGTCGAGAGAAATTCGTAAAACCGAAAAATTCTCGTATAGTTGCTCTTCGAGAAGTTCTCGCTAATGCGAAAACTCGAGAAGATGTTTGCTGGGATGCTTGATCTATTGCCGATGGATCTGTATTGTATAGAAGTATAGTTGTAGGTTGACTGAGGCTTAAAACAATGGATGGAAGGGGAGAAAGTATGGACATACCAATATCATTTGGAAAATAGATTACATTGATGACAATGTAGTAACAGATTCCAATAGTTCCTATCTTTAGCTTTACTGTAGGGTTCAATACATTGATATCAACTAGAAACGAACGGAACAAGGGACTATTTTTACAGATGGGTTAAAAACGAGTATATAGGTACACGAGTGGAATTATACTCCAGCAACTAGCACTGGAACGAATCATATATAGACTGTCGTACAAATGTAGTGTTTTCAGGCAGGATTGATGGTGATACACCACCACCAACCCCGGTACAGTTGGTATATATGATTTGGGAGTAAGTCAGATTTAGACATCTGTACATACATATACACTACTAGCTAGACGCCCTTTGAAGCTTTGGACATGGTAAAACCGTAGCTGGGTGACTGGATATTGAAATACCGAGGGCAATGAAATACATCAATTGCAGAAGCCCAAGCAAAAGAAAGTGGGATCTGAAATGGATAACTCCGATTAGCAAGTTCTCGATTGGGACTCAAAAAGGCTACATGATCAACTATACTAGCTACAAGAAGGCAAATCATCAGTGGATCAATCAGGATACCTGCTGCTTTGCGAGGTAATTATGGCATGTATACAAAAGGAGAAGAAAAATAGTACTCCTTATGGTATGTAGGTCTAATATCAGGCAGTTAGTAGGAGTAGTAACTGGTCATTGGGTAATAGGAAATAATGCTAGGGAACTCTAAAGTCAAACGATTTCTGTCGAAGCTATAAAATTCCTGGAAATACCGAACCAGTTCGATATGTGCTCTGGAATTGTTCTGTTTTAGTGATTAATTTCGAAACAATTTCTTCTCAGAGTTGAAAGTGCTGCAAGGTAGTGATTTTAGGTGTATGCTGAAATTCGTTAGGCAAACAAGATGATAAGACTAGGGTGACGTCCTCCGAAGAATAGATTCTCATGAATGTAAACAATGAACTCGACAGTGGTGTAAATGTAGTAGACTACGAATTATTTTAGTGGAACCCGTCTAACCTGACATAATCTAATAGAAAAAAAAAGAAAATCTATTTCCCTGACACATCTCCAATGTATTGCCTACTTTTGTTTCGGATTCCGATCTAAAAATAACATCATCATCTTTTGATCAAAGTGTCAACAGAAAAAAATCATTTTTTTGGCCTTCCCCCGCAGTGTTCATAAAAAAATAGAGAACCGAAAAAAGAAAAAAACTCTAGTTACTTTTTACCTATCAAACACTAGAAATCATTCACAGCACGTTGCTCACTTTGGTTGATATTGAATATTTATCAAAGACCAAAGCTTTGGCATTTATCCCATCTCTAGTCCTTTCAAAATTGAATGTCACTCGCAAGAGTGTGCAGTAAAAGTAGGTTACTACCTATTTCTACATGCCGACGGCCATATATAGATATATATGTATACATATACATATGAACAGAAGTATATGTACCAACAAATATATATGACCAAAAATCATTGAGGACGGCGAACATGTGGAATCGTGCTCAAATGAACACTTTTGAAATTTCTCTTTGAAAACGCGTATACCAACCCACACGTGTAGAATTGGGAAAAGAAAATCCTTTACACATCGATATGAACCAAACCAATATGAATTAGGTATCTACGTATGCCGTGATTTCCACAAGGAAACTTTCCATTTGTGACAAACACGCACCAATTCGCCCCCAATTCCCCACTTCCATTATCCACTGTATTTTAAATGCGGGTCAAAGAATCATTGCAAAATATGCAAATATTTTAATATAAATCCTGCATTCAATATACCTAGCTTGTAGCTATAGTAGATATACGTACATAGGTATGTGATGTGGAATATACTTACATTCATAAATATAGGTTGAGAATCGATTATAAAGGACACTTAAACTTTGGAATGTACTTAAGCAGCTTAATATGATGATGATGACATCGTTGTCCTATATCTACTTCAGTTATCCTGAATTCTTCTATATATGTACATGTAGCTGAGATTGAAAGTTTCCGGTGTAAGAATAAATAAACGTAATAAAAATTAATGGAAAAAAGAAAGAGTGGAGTACTCTGTGTCCTTATTTGACTAACTGAAATAGGACTTCTGAAAATCCTTAACAAAACTTGAAATAATGATGAAGACGATAGCGCTTGAATTGGCTTCGATGACTTTTAAAATATGTATGAGCTTGAAGCGGCTTAAATATTTCAAAGACGTTTTGTAAGGAAATTTAAAGACGGGAAAATTCAACATCTCTTAAAAGGATCACGTGTTTCAACTTAACTTAGAGACTCGGAGAGGAATAAATGATTATCTTTTTTTATGTATATTTGGTATTGTTTTGTATTCATTCATAAACAGAAGTAGACTATTAAGGAAATTGTTATGATTCGGTATTTTGTGTGAAATAATCTAGCTCTGGTATTTTATTGGATAGAGTTGGGTAAGGTATCATTAAACAGGGGGATCCAATGCGATTAATAGTCGAAATTTTACATTTTTATAAAGGGTTTTCCAATAAGAGGTGTTATTTTAATTAGCCTGCTATTTCGGTAGATGCCACTTTTGAGCTGTCATTTTTTGACTTTTGACAAGTAGAAACTACGCCATTAATAAAAATGGATACAAGATTCAGCAAAGCATTGAAATTATTAAAATTCACTATAAAAGTGGTGAAAATGTGGCAGAGACGGTTCGTAACACTCGAACATTTTTGGGTCGTCGTGAAGCACCTTGTCGGACCGCAATACAGAAATTGGTAGAAAAATTCGAGCTGTCGGGACAAGTTAGTGATGTGAAGAATAAAACCCGTGCACGTCGCTCAAGAACAGCCGAGAATATTGGTGCTGTAGCCGAAAGTGTTGAAGAAAACCCAGGTTTGTCCATTCCTCGTCGTTCTTTGGAATTAGGCATTCCACAAACGTCATTACACCGTATTTTGCATAAAGATTTGGGTCTTAAGGCTTATAAATTTCAGTTAACACAAGAACTCAAGCCGGCCGATCATCAACAACGTCGAGTCTTTGCTGATTGGGTCCTTGAAATGCATGAAAATGATCCGGAATTCCATCGAAAACTCATCTTGAGTGATGAGGCCCATTTCCACCTCGATGGTTTCGTCAACAAGCAAAATTGTCCCATCTCGGGCTCGGAAAACCCAGGAGTTATTGTTGAAAAGCCTCTCTATCCTCAACGTGTGACTGTTTGGTGCGGTTTATGGTCCCGCGGGGTCATTGGACCTTACTTTTTCGAAAATGAGGCTGGAGCAACAGTTACGGTGAATGGATTGCCCTATCGACAGATGATTAATGATTTTTTATGGCCGGAATTGGATGGTATTGATCTGGACAACGTTTACTTTCAACAAGACTGCGCTACGTGCCATACAAGCAACGAAACCATTGATTTTTTACGGGAAAAGTTTCCGGACCGTGTTATCTCTCGAAGAGGTGATCACAATTGGCCACCGAGATCTTGTGACTTAACACCTTGCGACTTCTTCCTTTGGGGCCACGTGAAAGAGAAGGTCTATGCCAACAGCCCAGCGTCGAGTCAAGACCTCAAAGATGGAATTCGTGAGGCTATCGAGGACATAGGGCAGTCACTTTGCGATTTGGTTATGGAAAATTTCATGAAAAAGATATGGTCCTGTAGGCGTGGTCGTGGTGGTCATTTGGCTAATGTTATTTTCCATTATTAACGGCATACCTTCCTCTTTATAAAGAAATAAAGATCCGATCATATATCTCAAAAAATGGCATTTTTCTTTGAATATCAAAATAACACCTCTTATTGGAAAACCGTGTAGAGCACTTAAAATGTACCATCTTAATGCCCTTTTACATATTACGGTTTTATTTATTTTTATTTTTTATCTTGTCCCATACGGGACTCGAACTTACAATTTTTAGAATCGGTTATAGGTGGATATAGCTTTTATTTTTAACAAATCTAAATTAAATTATAAATTCAAAGTGGAAAAGACAACCGCGGAGCGACAGTTTTTACAATTGAGATTAAAAATAATTAAGAAATACAAGAGAAAAAAAGCATCTGTTTTGTTAGCTCAGTGGTAAGAGCAGTCGCCCGGAAAGCGGAAACCGGACGAGGTGGTTATATATGTATATTTTTTTTCTTGTATATTTATAATTTAATTTAAAAACGTCAGAAATAAAAGTTCTCAAAAAATCTTCTATTCCATAAAACAGTTTCTTTTGGCGGTCAAGCAAAATCACTCTCGTTGTCAGAATATTGTACAGGATTTTAATGAAATCAGTCACTTGCCGAAAAATAATACTTCAGTGCATTCGCGACCTCAACCCATTTCAGTGGATACTAAATACTGAATTAATTTCTCTCTGAAAATCCTCGTCTAGCCTATCGTGCTAATATCATTGGGAACAGAGTTCCATTTACGTGCAATGTGGATAAAGTAAGAGCGTTGCCCAACTAGTGTACGAAATCGGGGTATATAAATAGGCTTAAGTGGTGGTGCGAGTGCAAAAAACCAAGGTATTCGAATAAGTATATTATTGACCGGGTATTTATTAAACGATGTAGGATACTTAGGGCGGTGACCTCCCTGAGAGTGAAAACCTGCAGAGGCGACCATAGATTTTTCTGACTATACTACAAACTTGAGCTCAGTAGGTTAGTTTGCTGTTAAGGGCAACTCCAAAATTAGCAACCTTTTCGGAGAAAGGTAATATCTCATTATACAGCAGTATGGGAGGCGATTGTAAGTTGTCTAATACCTCACTATAAAAGACTGAACAGGTCGACTTGTTCAGATTGAGGAAGAGCCGGTTAAATTCATCCCAAGCTGATATTCCTCCTGCATCCAATAGGTCTAGATAGATAAACCTGCACGTCATCAGCGTATATATGTAAATTCGCGTCCATTAAAACATACGGAAAATCATTTATAAACAAGATGAGTAGTAAAGGACCTATAATAGAACCTCGTAGAACTTCAAAGTCGATTCAGATGAAGTTAGATTTAACTCCATCAACTAGGACTTCTTGGAAGCGATTGGATAAGAGTTCATCGATCATTCTAATTGCAGTTCGGGAGAAAAAGAATTTGTCATCTACACAAATTGAAGGAGTGTGTGGTCAGCACTGTGGAAAGGTTTAGAAAAATCAATCAGAACTAATAGACATAGATGACTGTTGGAAAGTAATCAGTTTAGTTAACGTCATAAATGAGTGTTACCAAAATCGAAACGGATTTAAATCACTTTCTCTTATCTCAAAAGGTTAGATTATCCTATTTAATAAAACTTTTGTACTTTCCAATTGCCGCCAAATACCTCTAAATTAGTTTTTAACACTCCAATTTTTTCCTTAATCAGTTCTTCCAAAATTGTAATAAAATGGGTTGCTTACCCTTAGATTCGCTCATTTAATAGAAATTCAGTATTACCCTCCTAGTTACTCTTAAATTTTCTGGAAATGATTGATAATTTTCTAAAAGTTAAGTTCTAGCTCAATCGCTCTAGTGCACCCAAAAATGAAAATGTTATTAAAATACAGTGTTCCCTCTGATTGCACCCGTAAATGGCCCTATTTGAGTTTTTGAAAAGCCGATATCTACCTAGGTCAATCGCTTTCTTGCACGCAGAAAGAGTAAATTCACTTTATTTAATAAGAATTCGGTATTACCTCATAGTTACTACTAAACATTTTCATATTAGCTTTTTTACCTCTAATTGATCTTTGAATACCCTCTAGTTACATAATTTTCTCAAAGTCTAAATTTCAAGTTTCAAGAAAGCTTACAAGATGCAAATTCTCCTAGAATAGTAAGATAGTAATAGATAAAAAAAGTGAACTCCACAAAACAATCTTTTCTAGATTTTATGAATTCGACTTGTATCACTCTCTGGATTTCCACAGCCATTGAAGGCCAGGTTATGGTTTCCGGATCCGATCTTCCTGGTCATCACTCCGTTATTATTGTTAAAATTTCAGAAATTAAATTTCTTCTGTAAGAATGAAGAATATCTTAATAAAACTGACAAATGATGCGTCAAGTTCAACGAGGATTATGTCCCAATATTCGGCCGAACCTCTGCTACGGCTCCACGGTCTGGTAGACGGCACTAACGAGAAAATGTAACATGGAAGTCCTGGATGGGAAGGAGGTGGTGGTAATATCTGATATTTCTATTTTTACGAATGGTTCTAAGACGAGTGCGGGCACAGGGGCTGGAGTGTACTCCAGAGACTGTCAATGGTAACACTCTTATAGACTTCCTGATAAATGTAGTGTTTTTCAGGCAGAGCTCTTAGCGATTTACTAGGCGATAATGTTGGCACCTATGTGTAAAAAGTCCGCATAGCACATATGCATATACACGGACAGCCAAGCAGCCATTAAGGCGCTGGATGCTGAGCTGGTTAAATCAAAATTGGTGCAGTTATGCAAGACTGGCTTTGAAGAACTGGCTACACGGCACAAGCTGAGACGACAGTGATATTCCAGGTAACGAGATGGCGAGATGAGGTGGCCAAAAAGGGCTCTGAAGTGGATAACTCCGCAGCAATAGCTTATATGACGATCCCGATAGGATCTTTAAAAGGTGAGATGATCATCAAGGACCCCTATTTAAAGGCAGGTCTACGGTGGATCAACAGGGAAACCTGCAGTATCGCGAGGCTATTATGGCCTGCATATGACAAGAAGAGGACAAGAGAACGCTTAATGTCAGCAGAACATATACCAGGAATATAGTAGGGGTCATTACGGGTTATTAGGCTATAGGAGACTATACTGTAACTATACTGTAACGACTCGGAACAAATCGAATCTGTCCAGCACGTTCACTGCAAATTCTCCGCGTTGATGAACAAAAGAGGTAGGCTACTGGGTAGCTACTTCTTTTCAAGTCTGGGGGAGCTGCAAAATAAATAATTCAGATATGTCCTGAGTTTCCTAAGGGAAGCAGGATGGATCTAGGAATTTCTTTTTTAGTTATCCCATGAGGACAAGGGACCCAGTGGTGGTCTAAGTGAAGCAGACTAGGTACTTATAGCAGCACCCCTCTTACCTAACCTAACCTAATGTTTGCCCCCAATGTCCCCATAGATAATCATGAATGATAATCTTCAGAGTTCTTGCTAGCATCTGCTAGCCCAACTTGCAGATGCTAGCAAAAACTGAATCCATTATTCTGATTGACTGTAAAATTGATGGATCTGACCTCTTCTTCTACATATCCACCGTGTGTACTACTCGTGCAGAAATAATTCGAGCTGAATATGAGTTTTTTTTTATACTTCTTGACGTATACTTACGATCTTGAATGCCACGATTTAGAAAATCATTGTTGGTAGGGTCCACTCCTGACATGTTTAACACTTTGTTCCCTAGTTTACTTCGGGTAAATTAATGTAAACTCACTTTAGTTTACTTCTAGAAAGCAAGAAAAACTTTAAAACAAATTAGACAGCAAAGTATAAAATTACTAGAGTACCCCAGATTTCGAAAATAAAGAAGGGAAATTCCAGAATTGCATCTTCTTTAATGCTCTAATGCTTTCCTGGTAGTTTGATATATGAACGATTTGCATCTGTTGAGATAGTTTTAACTGGAAAAAGTTTTACCAAATACACGCCCTACAGAAATATGGACATTTTAGCTGTGAGGGAGTAAAGGAATAGTCATCATATAAAATGTTCTCTTACATTTTTTTTTCTCATTGAGTTTCATCAGAAAGATGCATTCTCGTGAAGTAACAGGTGCTAGTGGTAATAAAAAGTCATTCAGTTTCAAAAGAAATGTTTTAATTTCACAAAAATCATGAGTACAACAATACAAAACCTATTTATAGAAAACAAACAACAATTCAGTCTTTTAAATTAACTTAAATATCTGAAATGAAACCGACAACGAAAGATTACAATATTTGCAAGAGTTGGCCATAAACGTTACTGCAGTTTACGGTCAATGAAATAAATTTTATACATTTTAATTTTGTGTATAGAATTGGAGACGATATAAGTATGACTGTATATGTTAGTCCGATTCATAGTCCAATAATTTCTATAAACTTTAATGCGGTTTATAGAATTGGAGGTAAAGTGCAGTTCACAGACATAATAATTTCCATATACCTTAATGCGGTATATAAAAGTAGAAAAGGACTTGGCAGTTTAATGCGCTACTAAGGATGGCTGGGAAAGGACTGATGATTGTTATCCAAATCCAAATCTAGATCTTACGCTATTAACGAAACTAATTTCAACTATGACGATTTTAACAGAACCGATATCCCGGGATATTTGTTTAACATTTTCCTACAGGTTTTAATTTTGGCCTTGAATTCACTTATGACTTTATTTTACATTAACACTTTAACTGTCATTAAAAGATATAAAAACTATTAGTTATGCGATATCTTTATTTACAACTTGTTGCGTAACGGCAAGCTATATTAGTGGTATTTACTGATGATTGTTAGAGTGCGGATTCGTCTTTTATAGCCACTCTCGAACCTTACATTATTGAAAATTTAATTTTTTCATTGAAGTTTCGATAATGAATTGGTTGCTTGGTGCAGCGCCATCTGTTTCATCATAGGGAAATGTCTTGATATCTAAAAGTGTCTGAAAAGTCTTCGTAAATATTTTTATTTAATTTTTATGATTGTTTTAATGTCAGTTTTGATGTACGACTGTACACTCGCAAAATGCACATGGATTTCACAGTAAAATAAAAATTTATATAGTATTGGATTTTTGTTACATTTCACAGTCTAATGTTTTCAAATTTTGGCTATAGCCACTAACTAATGTCGTTGAATACAGGGTCGTGTCTTTAAGTCCCACCTCAGTACTGGGCTACGTTCATCCTCCTACCTGTTTTCCACTTTTATTTATTCTCCTCTACTATATTATCCTAAGAAATTCCATCACTCCTATCTTGCAGCAGCTTCATAATATTTGTAGTATATGTAATTTAGGGAAGCGGAAAACTTTTCCGGACTTTTAAACATTTGCAAGGCTTTTCATTGTGAGCAGAGGCGTCAACCCAAAAACAATATGATAGCAATAAAAACTTTTCCTAATACGCGACAGTTACCAGACCCATAATGTATAGGTAGTGCTAGCTGCTAATAAAAAAAATTGATTCAAGGAAACAAAAGCCAAGCCTCTGATAACAGAGTCAGATGGATACTATATGCTCCAGAAAGGCAAACTGTGAAAAAGTCCGTAAGACCTTAAAATGACATGAAAAATCATCTACTTTTGGGTAACCGCCATCTTTCTTTTAATAGAAGAACTAAGGCTCATAATTGGGCTCTTCTCTCGATGTCGTTCATTTTTTTATCTCTCTGATCTGATCCGATTCAAATTTATATACGTAAATCAATAACAATGCGTGATCCATTGTTGTTGTTTTATACGTGAATAAAATTGAACCGAATCAGATCAGAGAGCTAAAAAAACGCAGCTATTAGGAATCTTGTGTGTGGTGAAAACGAAGCATACACGGAATGGTTTTTCCTCAAAGTTGAAAATTAAAAGAAAAAATTTGCATTGCATCTTTAGTAGGAGGGTTGTCCCAAAAACAATGCACAGTTGGATCTAACTAGAAAAATATTTATTAAAGGAGATACAAAGTGATTACAGGGCTTCAATATAATCCCCTCCCTTATCAATGCATGCTTGTCACCTGCGCGAAAGGGCTTGGATTCCATTCAACGTCCTGTCGTTATTGAGCATATGAATCTGTCCAGCGTCGAAAAATGCATCCCCTGACCGTGCCCCATCAGCATGTGGAAGAGATCGAAATCAGGTTGCCTCAGATCAGGACTATAAGCCGGGTGGTGGATTTGCTCCCAGCCGTATTTTTCTAGAAGATGCACATTATCGTGCAAAATAAACACACCAGTTTGCAACATTTCTGGATGCAGTTTAATGACAACAAGACATTCTGAAGAAAGCTTTTGTAGTACGCTCCAGTGATACTAGAACCCATCGGAATTCGATCTTTGGTCTTCGCCGAGCAACGTTACAATGATTAATGCGTTTGTGTTGTCAGTTTTAGCGAACAAGGCCGCCGCGTGCGCAGATCGTCTTCGATCTTCTCAAAACTTTGTATGCCACCTCTGTATTGCGCTACGATTAACAGTAAATCGTCATAACGCTTCTTTTAACGCGGTATGAATTTCGGGCACTTTGCTCTGTTGCTGAAATCGAACCCGATGGACTGTTTGTTGTTTTTTGGAATTTTTGGCATTTTTCCTTTAAACGAATCCCGATATCAGCGAGTACTAAAGGCTTAAGCACAGTTGCGACGGCTGACGACTATTTCAGTAATAGGAATAATTTTTTCTAGGAATGTTTTATGGAGTGTGTAGTACGGTAACTGCATATTCCTATGTAATATACACTCTATAAAACATTTTTGGAGACAATTTTTCCTATTACTGCAGTAGTCGTCGGCCGTCACAATTGTGTTTAGACTTCAATCTAACTAGAAAAATTATGTTGTTCCTGAATTAGATTTCTATTTAATAATGGTTCTTCGTCCCGATGAAATTTACCTTCTAATGTTTTTAATTCATCGTCGTCAAATTGGCATCGGCTTAGTGTAAAATCGAACTGTTTAAGAATCTACATGCAAACTAGAATTTTTTTTTTATTCGCACGCTTTATTTGAGATCGAAGTTAAATATAGGGTTTTCGCCCCCAGTCTTACAGTTCATAATTAAAAGTTCAGCAACTCTTCAGATTTCTTAATTGTTTCGTTTAACAAAAAGCCAGTTTTTAACTATTTATGCAATGTAAAAACTTTACAACAAACTTAAATAAATTTCCAATAAAATTTTTGTGCAAAAATGTTTTTCTTGCGTAAAAAAAAAAAACATTTTTCTTTTGAAAGAAATTCTTTATCTTAAAACAGCACCTGATGGAAAAGTTATGTGTCTGCGTTTTAGTGCTTATAAAAGGAGCAATGATGAGTCAGCAATCAAGTAGATCTTACATCCATTCATCCATCCATCCATCCTTCGAGAATTATAGTAAAACCAGGTATTTGCACTATGCAGGTATGTGCGCCTCTTCTGTACACCTTGTGAAAGGTATACATAGGAAGCACAACACGCCGATGATTTGCAATTTCCTGTGAATTATTAATTTCTAGGCGAATCCTGTCTGACATGCTGCTGCAACTAAGTTTTAATATCCTTGCAGAAGTGACTCGAGAAATTTACTCGAGTTTTAATTTTTCACCCTTTTTCTAATTTTTTATTTATTTTTATTTTATTTATTTATTTTTTCTCTCGCAGAACTTCCGTAAACAACGTAACCAGGCAATTGCGAATAATAATTTAAGAAGACCGTCGAAGCTAGAAAGTTCCTTGTTTTCCTCCTTTCAATTTATTGCCGGACTTTAAGTGCACAAGTAAAGTGCAGCGCTCTGTCTATGGCCGTATTACTTCCTCAGAAATAGTTCTTCCGGTGAACGTTTTTCCACAATACTCCTTCAACTTAATTCTCTGCAATATTCTACTCCAAGTCAGGCTGGCATTAGCAACAAACAACTGCAGTTGTTGAGGAGTTATGTACTGGTGGTGTTTGTTGTTGTTGTTGGTGGGGGTTAGTGGAATATTGATAAGATTCGAAGTTTTGTTTTGGAATCTTAAACCTCCCAACTATGTCTCCCTGACAAAAAGCTTTATGTGCTCTCTGGATTATACCTCTATAGATTAAGTTATGCTGTTATCGTCATTTTCAACTAAACACCGATTGTCTTTAGCATGTTTTTGGTCAGTTAGCTTGTTCCTAACGAAGTTGTTTTTCTCTCGATGTTGTTTGACTTACAACAAGCAAAAAACACAATGAAGAAAATAGTTGATAAACTGAAAATAATTAACAAGAACAAGATTATAAGATGTATGCTGGCTGTTCACTTTTGCACATAGTCTACTTACCATGACTGAATGTAGTTTTTTATTAGTGATGATGATTCCATTATTAAAAGATCTCTGATAAATTGAGTTAACGAGATTTTAAAATTGATCTTTGCAACTGTTTCATTGCTGCAAATAAAAGACTGCACGGAAAGTAATTACCATATAAATGTATGGTAGAAAGCCAATAAGCCTTAGAGTCATTAGGTTATTCGAAATTTAGGAATATCTCTTGAAAAACTGTCAGCAAAGTTAGGAAAGAAATTTTAAATTTGGAAATAACACTGAAGAGAATTTTAAATTTGAAATATCTGTCAGTTTTAGAGCATGAAACGCAGTGACGCATTGTAAATGGACTGCTTATTTGGTTATATTTAATTAATTTAAAGCCTAGTACGGGGGTCCGCGCTAAATTAAAAAAAATATATATCCTAAATTTTAGCGAGACCGGAGGGCACTGACATATATACAATGGACTGCTGACGCTACAAAAATTGCTTACATTATTTGACATTATTATGGGATCACTTTTCTATAGTCCTCTCTTTTTGGTTTAACTACTTTTTTTCGCTGAACTATAAATCATAAGTTCTATACAAAATCCACCATAGTCCAGTTTCAGTTCAGTGGTTTTCCAAATGATTATATAGAATAGAAATAGATGGCAATACAGTATTTGTAATCCTTTCTCTGTCCCCCATAGCTACTTTTAGGGACAGGCAGAGAAAAATTGCAAAAAATTATTTCTTTAAAACTCAAGTTTTAAAAATATTTGATGTTGTAGAAGATAAGCTTCCAAGAATAGAAATAATTTCGAATGCATCTGTAATTTGCTGAACTTTTAATATGAATATTAAAACGAAAGTAAAACTTGAAATTAAGATAATTGTCACACCCTGCCAAAAAAAGTTGACCCATATGAAATAGAAAATCAGGCAGTCCATGTTATATATGTCAGTGCCGGAGGGTGATTCTGATCTTTTGTCGTATACTTGAATGTCAAAATATACGACTAAATAAAATGAACTTTTCTACTGATTTTTTCGTGTTTTTATTCAGGTCAGCAACCCTTACATGACGTAGAATGAACTGAAAATGACACTTCACATTACAAATTCAAAATAATATTTCGAATTTAAGCACTTGTAATGTTCTACTTATGTATAGAATTTCTAGTTACCAGTGTAAAATTTTTGTCACAACCTCTGGGAGCAGTTGACTAATTTGTCGTATATTTAGTCGAGTTTTTTGACGTTTGTTCACCGAAAATTCATTATAGTTCATTTTGTGGTAAATAATAGTGAAGGCACAAAATGAACTGTGTTAAAAGAAAAAGTACGACCAAATGTGTCAAAACTCACGACTAAATGGTACGACAAAAGATCAGAATCACCCTCCAGTCGGTACTAAGGTCAACATGCTAAATTTGCTAAATTTTTTTATTTTGTTTTTGATTAGAGGTGGCACCACCTGTAAGTCTCCAACCAATTTAAATGCGGTATGCTAGAGCCAAGGAACTCGGCCAAGGAATTTTTCCACTTATTTCTTGAAGAAAAATTGATATTTGGTAAAGAAATTTTTTACAATTTGGATTTGATAATTGTGTGGTATCTCACACAATAAAGAAATAAAACAGAAAGTGAGGAAATGGATAATTTCTAATGAAAAATGAAGATACATGTAAAACAATTTAAAACAGTTTAAAATTGATTCACCTCTGGCAAAATCGCTGTTATCTTCTTCAATTTTTCAATTATAATACCAACATCAAAATTCCTTACAAAATAAGTGGCTCGGTACTTATTTCTTCAAGAAATATTGACATTTACGGATTTTTCGAAAAAGAACGACCTCTTTTTGTCAATCGAGAAGTAGAGTTTTTCTGTTCAAATTTCTTGTCTCCAGCATACTACTTCAAGGAATAGGCAAAATAAAGAATTCCTTGAGCTTTCCATCACATTTTTTTACACAATTTTTGCATAGGAACAAAAATTTCTTGGCTCTAGCATACCGGGCTTTAGGTAAAATTTATCGGTCCGGGCCGTTTTTTAGAACACTAAAAATATTTTTTGTCAGAATTCTGAAATAAATGAACTAAACTAAAAGACTGAGTAAAATATTAATAAAGCTTCTTCTTCTTTTTTTCTTATATCTCTTCTCTTAGTCTCCCGTGTCATATTTTAACTGTTTTCGCTTGCATTCTGGACATATGAATAATTCTATATGGAAAAAGGTTGTGGAGAGAACGTAAAATCACAAAATAAATATATGTATGTGTCAATGCGCCAAACATCAAACGGTATCAATAATCAATCTGTCAAATTTTCCGTGCGAAATAAATTTCTGGATATATAAATTGCTGCGGAAAAATGTCTCCACTTCATATTAGCGCCATCTGCATTTCATAATCTAAACATTGATTGTTTTCTTTCGAACAGCATACTACTTTACGAAATTCCAAACCGAAATTTTCGTGGCATTTTTCGCACACATTTTTTACATAGATTTTGTATAAGAAACGAAATTTTCGCTTGAACAACGTATACTATGCTTTAGCACGCTAAAAATATTAACTGTCAGAGTTCTGCGATTTGATAAATTTATTGACCGGATTTTTGTAGTTAACGTAGTTTTGTACGTCTTTGCTGCAAGTGCGACTGAATTGGATTTCTTCTCGTGGCCGTATTTTCAATATCATTGTTATTTTTTTTTATTGTATACATTATGCATATTATTTTTATATTTTTAATATTTCCAAATAATTTTATCTACCTGTTTTTAGAAATATTATGACCGCGCAATGTATTTCCGTTAAAAAATTGCAAAATTCTCCTTCTTCTGGTATTTAATATATCTTTTCTCTGAGTCTCCGCTGTCATATTTTAGCTGCTAAAGCCTAGTATCGAGTACAAGCTAAAAATTGTTTACTCGCATTCTAGTAGCATTTCTAGTCTTCAATACCTTTCCTTTGAGTAAAACTTTCAGTTTTAACTTGTTGATTTTTATTTACACTCTACTTCAACGATCTTGTTTGGATTTTTCTCTAGACTTTTCCTATTCCCTTGAAAGCAATTACTGAAAATCTTTTCACTTTACTTAAATAAGGTAAATACATCAACTGATGACGATATCAGATTTTCTCTCCTTAGTTCTGAGATAAAAATTTATTTAAGTTTTAAACAAAAACTGCGTGCACAGAGTATAAGAGAAATGGAAACCCGGTTAATGTATTAATTTAGGTTATGTTAAGAGTAGGGGGTGACTTGGTCACTAGGACCATGTAAGTGAATTGCAATCTTCATGCTGCAAGCGCAGGACACTCACATGCTTTGAGGTTGCATCTTTCTCTGTACATAGTCGATGCAGTTCGATGTTGGATTTATCTATCTTCTTAAAAGAAAGCTGAAGGGGCCATTGGTAATTTATTAAGAAAAATATTTTGAAATTTTTTAAATCTATTTCTAAACAATCCTAGAAATTTAATTGATGCCTATCTGGAAGAATTAAAGGAAATTTTTCGCTGGAATTTTGTCGAAAAGAACGAACTTTTTGTTGTCCGCTAAAAAGTTTTCCATAAAGACAATTAAATCATTTAGAAATAACAAAATTATTTTGAATTTATGTTTTTATTGAAAATGGCTATTAATTCTTAGGATATGTGCACAACAAGGCGAGGCGAAGCTATATCAATAGTTTAAGGAATAAAATGAGTGTTGAGTGTACATAAAAACTTTGTGGCAGCGCGCCATGAGATAGGTATCTCGCTTGAGAATGAAATTTTTAATTTTTTCGCGAGAAAAAGCGCGCTAATTTTTATGGTTGGAATATTATTATAGGTTTTTTCTTTGATATAATCGAAGGGTACTTTTCTCATTTTCATATACTGGAAGAATCTATGAATATCATGAGGTAAATCTTCATATATGTGGATGATGGAATTCCTCAAATTCACATCCAAGCACAATTTCGGAAAAAAACACTTATGTGAAAAATTCCATATAGTTGCCCAAGTTGACAAACACAAAATTTTTTCTTCAGAATCTGATGGCATAATTTATGCTCTACTAAGTTCACGATTTACCAAGAAACTGAACGCCGCGTTGTGAGCACTACACTTCGAGTTGTAAATTCCCCTAGCATTGCTCAACTAACCTAGTCTCGCCTCAACTCGCCTCGTTGGGCATGTACCCTTAGAATATGTGCACAACGAGGCGTGGCGATGCGATGCGATGCGAGGCGAGGCATTGCGAGGTTGGGTTATATTAAGGGCCGTATTCACCAAGCCATTTAATACAAATTTAATTTTAATTTAATTATTATTGAGGGACCGCAATTAAATTTTTGTAGCTATTCACCAACCTTAATAAAATAAACAATTTCGGACATTTCGGACTATCAGCTGCAAGATTTCCGAATTTGGCAAGTGACAGTTCTCGTGACAGTTCATGTAATTTAAATATTATTAAAGAAGTTTTTTAGTATTATTTAAATAAAGACGTTTTTATGTATTATTAAATATAATTTATAATATATGTACAATTCGTTTTAATTAAATATGGCCCATATTAAGCAATTCACATATAAAAACGATTTTAAAAAAATTTGCAATAACTGAACTACGTGCAGAAAAATCGGTCTGAGTATCCCTTATATTCATTTGAGGTTGCTGTAGGTTGTCAAATACAATTTCGATTGGTGGAATTTTCCTGTCTCTTAAAAGATTGTTTAAAACAGCTGTCGCAACATTGAACCAAAAATCCATAGCAGTAATAAAGATTAAATTAATTTGTATACTTTTTAATGCACATGAAACTAAAAACCGTGATTCTATTCACGGATATCGTAATATATCTAGACAGTTAAATTCTTGCTTCTTCAAACTTTTAACAACCCTATTAAAAATATGACATTTGATTGCATGACACTTCAATCAGCTGACATCGAAATTAAATTTATTTAAGAGAGGGTAAGGCCTCACTTAAAATTAAATTAAAATTAAATTTTCATTAAATCGACTCGGTAAGTGTGGTTGGTGAATAGCTTTAATTGAAATTTTTTTTAATTTTGCTTGGTGAATACGGCCCTAAGAGTTAAGAAATAAAATAATTGCACACTAAACTATGAGACCATTCATAATAACGCTTGGGAAGCGCGCGATGTGTCTGCTTCACCTCGCCTCGCTTAACTTTTGATATAGCCTTGCCTCGTCTAGCCTTGCTGTGCACGTACCCTAATATATGCAAGCTTCTTACTTTCCACAAAATAAATTTTACTATCTAGTATAAGAAAAAAAGTTTAAAAGTATAACAAAAATGTAAAAACCCCGCTATGTTAAAAATAATAATTTTACTAAAAAAAAAAAAAAAAAAAAAAAAAAAAAAAAAAACACGAAAACATAAAAAAATCGAAACACCCCGCGCCACTGTAAGGAACAAAAATAATAATTAACTCGTTCGTTCGTTCTTTCGTTACTTGCTATTTATTTCCCTCAGCAGGACATCCATGGATTAATTGGACTTAATGAGCAAAGAGCAGCCATCTTCCATGTTTGGCAACCCAGAAAATATGGATAATTGCATGACCTTCCCGACAACAAACCTGAAACGTGACAAAAGCTCATTCATAATTATTATTTTAACGATTCATTAGGTGAGGAACTTGGGAACAAGCATCCGTGCACAATATCCGTGCAAACAGTTATTATTTCAGTTGGGCTCTACTAGTTATATACAAAAATACATATGTTTGAATATATGTATGTACATATAGTGTATATACTTATAGTATAGGGTACAGAGATATTTGTATGGACATAGTTTGGCCTCCGGTATAGTTCCTTCAAAACTAAACAATACGGCACGCTACCAAGCTACAATTCTCTGGAGCAAGTCACGTAATTAACGAACTGCTTATGGTTAGTCCGGGGGCTTTTTTCTTTTCTCTTCCATTATCAACTGTCATCTATAGTCCCAACCTCTTCCCTTCCTCCCAACATCTTGCTGCTCACTGAAACAAGGGGCATGAAATAATTCTGGTGGGTGAACGCACATTGAAATTGTTAAAATGTGACAGGATAGCTTACCTTAGCTATAAATTTTAGTGGTGTACCGGAAAAATATTATGTTTAAACACCGAACATGGGGGGGGGGGAGTCCTTGGGAGCGGTGAGGTTTAGCTGGATTAGGTATTAAACTAGCGAGCATAGTTAATTTTACTGTGTTTAATAATTTATATTTGATCAATTATTCTTACTACCCTTAATGGATGTCAACCTTTTTGTTTTTAGTTACTCGAGGTATGATTTGAGTGATTATTACTAAAAATAGGAAAATAATGTACGTAGTTAGGTATTGGAAATATCTGTGTGCTTGTACAGCTGTAAAAATCGCTAAATTTGACAATCAACCTATATATTTCACATAGAATATATCAAACAGAAATGCTTATATGTTTCACATCACAAATGTTTGTGTTGAGTTTTCTAGTGTGAAATCACAGTGCAGGTATAAACAGCTAGTAGAATTCATGAAGGAGCAGTCAATTTATTCTAATAAGAGTGCAAATTTGTCGTCATATTTCTACACGTTGCCATTCATTTATCGAATATGGTCCCAATTGTTACCTGTGCTTACATCTCAGTTGCTTTGCATTTCCGTTCTTTTTTGTCACCTGCCCCTTCCTAAGAGGGGTTTTGGGCTTCACTCACGAATTTTGTACGATACTCGCATTCCTGTTTGTTATATGTTCTAAGCTATTTCAAAATCTATTATATTGGAAGGATGGCATTTTGCTGGCGAATATTGTTATATGCCTTGGAATTTGTATCACCATCGACATTAAAAGAAAATCTTGGGCAGATGGAAGAAAATCTTATATCATAAACTAAAAAACGACCCCATTTTCTATTGTACCCAAAATGTCAAATTTTTTTTGAATGGTTCTGCTCTTTTTCAACTAAATCCATTGAATAACGCCAATAAATGCCTAAAGGTAGGCAATTAGCTTTCTTGATAATAAGAGCTTTTTCTCGCAAGGTTTTTCTTAGATATGCTTAAGAAAAGGTGAAAATAGACTTAAAAAGTTTCATTTTGGGTATTGAGTGTGGTGTGATAGGTGATTTTAAACTGATTGCTTTTGAGTCCAAAATGTGCTTTAAAACATTGGTTTGGATGATGTTTTTTTTTTTTTTAATTAGTTAATAAAAATTGAGTTTTGTTTACAAAATCTTTGAATTTAGAAGGGGAGAGGAAAGATAGAGATAGTTTGTCATATGTTAAAAAAGTTGAGGGGCGGTTGGTTGACATTCCAATGATAACAGTAAATCCTGTAGTTTTCAAAGAGTTCAAGAATAGAAACATTTTGATCACTAGGTAAGGTTGCAACGGTTTCGCATCCCTCCCCCTTCTTATTGAATAATAAAAAAATGCACACACACGCACACACAAATTAGACACAAAACATATTGTGCAACTATTTTTTTTCGCTTTTTTAGAGCACCCTGTATAAAATAAAACACTTTTTGTGATCTATAAATAGAAAGAATTTTATTTAAGTTTAATACAAGCAGAAATTCCATTTTTATAGTGCAGTAAGATAAGGAAGGAGAGAGTTTGTTTGTTTACCATGAAGGAATGAATAGAGAATTGTATGTAATCACCTATTAGCCGTATGTGGCTTGGAAACGTTTCCTGACTGTCGGTTTCTGGGTCTCAACGAAAATAACATGAACAGAAAGAACCAAATTGATATTGCGAAATGGTATGAAAAGAGGGTCTTCAGATGTTAAATGTTGCTGCTGACTTTAGAGGCTGTACACGGAATTGCAAAAGATAGTGGTGTAACTTTGAATTGAACGCTATAAACTGTTCAGTCCACGAACATAGGTTTGGATTCCTCATTGAATTTCCGAGATCAAAATGACATCATTTTAACTCTTGATAATCAATTCCTCGTTGAATTCCACATTTAAGTTCTGGGATCATATCCCTCGATAAGAACATTTTTCCTAAAAGAAATATATAAAAAAGGGGAGATCATCATAAAGTATCATGCTCCTAACACAAGTTACTTATCTAATCTTATTGAATACACCACCGCAGCCCATTCCCATAGGCATCCTATACAATATTTTATCTAGAAAAAAAATAAATAAATAAATAGAAAAAATATATTAATTGAGTATAAATTAACAAAAAATATCATAAACTATGCATCTCCAGTATGTTTACAATTCTGTAATGTGACATCGTCAGTCTGATGGTGTTGCCACAATCAGAACTGGACTAAACAAAACCAAGCATTACCAGGGTAGTCTTATTTTGTTTGTTCCTTTATATAGAACTCTAATTCTAGTGATGTAGAGGTCTAAAGAAGTATAATTCTGCCTATACGCTTCAACATTCGCTGTAACAGAAGTATAACTCTCCTTACACGCATTAGCATACTCCAGCAGTGGTATAACTCTGTGTATACGCTTCCACATTCGCTGTAACAGAAGTATAATTCTGCTTGACAGAATTAATTAATTATTTTTTTTTTAGAAGTTTAATTTCCAAAAAAAAAACAGACTCTTCTTATTTGCAGAATTAAGTAGACCATACAAAAACAGCACTCCTTTTCGATTTTTATTGGATTTTTTTTTTTAAATTGAATTTTAACTTGTTATCACTTTGTTTTTGCCGTTCTTTTGAATTTTATCAAATTTTAAGTAGTATTAGTTGGATTAAGTTTTATTATTCTTGAATTATCGTGTATGTAATAAAGTAATTTTGTTAAACTGAATTAAAACGTTAAATTGTGGTATTTAGGTTAAAATATATTAATAAAATTTATATTTGAATTGAAACAAAGGCTGAGTTATCTCTTTCAACCGGCACCCTCCCTTATGCTTGAGGCTAGATCTCACACATACTTTAGTTGCTGGGTAGATAATAAACATTAATAAAACCCCTGTAAAATCATGAGATGTACGAGAATGTCGTCAAAGCTGCCCAACCTTTTGAATTTTGCACATAACTATTTTTTAAGTAAAAATTTGCTCAATCCAAGCACATATTTGGAAAGGTTTGCAGAAAAGGAACACTTTTCGCAGATTGATTCGGTGAAAAATGAAAAAAAAATATAGGTACATACATATACGGGTGTTTCCTCCATGGTGGTCCATAGAGCAGGAGGTGTGATAGTACTCACCTAAACAAACAAAAAATCGTATGGCGATTTCGAATAATGTGCCATTCAAATTGAGCTAAAAACAGAAAAATGCAACAAATTCGACTTTTTATTTCATTCAATTAATTTTTCCATATGTCATTTGCAATCATTTCAGCCCATATTTCATCGATTGGCCAACCTAGATACCTACTGGTCTGGCCGCCGACCTTGACAGCATTTCACTTTTTTTTAAGTGCCTATATATACAGGGTGTTTCCTCCATGATGGTCCATACAGCAGGAGGTGATAGTACTCACCTAAACAAACAAAAAATCGTATGGCAGGGGGGGGGGGGGCATATCAACCGTTTCGGAGTTACAGGGTGATTAAGAAAAAAAGCTAGTTTTTCACAAATCACCCTGTATCTTAAAAAGTACAGGGTGTACGGTGCTCATTGTATGCAGAACTTCATGGCCTTTCCAACGACTGCTCAATGAGCCCCATAGCCCTCTCCCATCAATCATGGTTGCCTAAACTAAAAATTTCGGATTTTCTTACTTTTTTTTTTAATTTAACCTCTATTATTTTTTTTTGCAAAAAGGTCGTTAACATAACTTTTTTATATAAAGTGTAAACAGTAGACTCTTCTCTTTAATTTTACCCAATACACCCTTTATGCTATCTGTAGCCCTTTAAGAGTTATTAGCTCTAAACTTATTCTCAAACCTATTTTCAAACCTATTCTCACCGATAATTTGTTCCATTAGCACGTCATTTTAAAAAATATCGTCTAATTTCGATGTGACCGGAGCAGCTTATGAGTTAATAACTGTTTAACGGCTACAGTTAACACATAGGGTGTAATAGGTCATATTAAAGAGGAGAGTCTACAGTTTACAGTTTTCATAAAAAAAAAGTTATGTTAACGACCTTTTTGCAAAAATAATAGAGGTCAAATTAAAAAAAAGGTAAAAAACTTCGAAATTTTGAGTTTAGACAACCATAATTCTTGAGGGGCGACGGGTACGGGTCTGGTTGAGCAGTCGTTGAAAAGACCATGAAGTTCTGCATACAATGAGCTCTCAACTCTGACCATACACCCTGTACTTTTTAAGATACAGGGTGATTTGTGAAAAACTAGCTTTTTTTCTTAATCACCCTGTAACTCCGAAACGGTTGATATGCTCCCCACCCCCCCTGCCATACGATTATTTGTTTGTTTAGGTGAGTACTATCACCTCCTGCTGTATGGACCATCATGGAGGAAACACCCTGTATATATAGGCACTTAAAAAAAAGTGAAATGCTGTCAAGGTCGGCGGCCAGACCAGTATATCTAGGTTGGCCAATCGATGAAATATGGGCTGAAATAATTGCAAATGACATGGAAAAATTAATTGAATGAAATAAAAAACCGAATTTGTTGCATTTTTCTGTTTTTAGCTAAATTTGAATGGCACATTATTCGAAATCGAATTTCCGGAAAATTTTGTTTTATTGACACACTTCAAATGCACTTCTCTCTAGCATTGTCGTAAGAGGGTTTTTCTGGACTTTTTTAGGCAGCCATCTTCCTTTAGCTAGTGCTTTATTAGCAGACTTTGTTGGTGTCGAACTTTTTTCTGGCGTCTTCCAAACACCCAATAACAGTGGGTCAACCCTGACTACATAAAATCGCTTACTTTGTGACAGGCGCCATTGCCGCATCGCGTGACACCACAACCAAACACATTATAGGATTTAATTTTCCTCTTGATTTGTTTTCAAGCATGAACTACACATTACCTTGACAATTGCCTACTTTCGCCTCAATTTATGGACATATTCACTGATACTAAAAAACACTTCTTTTAAAATTTGTAACCACATTATGTACAACACATGCTATGCGTTCACGCTCCAAATCTCTAATATCAGAAAAAGTACGTTGTTACTGACAGAAGTTGCAATTGGCCGACCTAGATGACAGACCTGCAGATATTCCCCCACCTATATAAATATATATTGGAAAAATAGGAATACGGCTTGTTTTGAGAAAAGTGGCAGCACCAGCGAATTAGTGGCTTGGTTTTGCAATTTAGCAGTGCGTTTCAGAAAGTGTCACTACTTTCTGTCAAGCACCATTCTCCATAGTTGTAATTTTTACTCGAGACTAATACCCTAGACACACAGCACGATCTAATGAATCATTAGTACTAACTATTCATTAAAATGCCGTGTGTCACACAGTATACGTCATTATGGCTCGAAAATCAGATGATAATGAAGTACATTAATGAAGTATTTTCTTCCTTCATTATAGCTATAATGAGGAAAAATGTACTAGATTTAGCATATAATTTAAGTATGGAGCTCCGCGGTGCATCTGCTGGTTTGTAAAATAAGAAGAAGAAATGCAAAGCACAATGTAATTATGTCAAAATATTTTTTAATAAAATGTTTTTTTCATTTCACAATCATTAAATGAAATAAAATAAAAATAAATAAAATTTAAAATTAATAAAAACAAAGTTTATTGCGTTAATTCGATCAGTTTATAATGAATCATTATACACTAATGAGTCGTTAGTTATTTCTTCATTAAGAGTGCTGTGTGTCTAGGGCATAAAAGAAATTTAATTAATTAGTGTTCATCAGATGTTTTGTATACTAAAAAATCACCTCTAACAACCCCTCAAGCAAGAACATTATACAATCCGTTTATCTTTGAACATGTTAATAACTATCCCTAGAACCATCTGTTCTAAATTTACCAGCTTCCTTCAATCAAAATCAAAAAATGTTTGATATTAATTTTTGAAATTGAAATAATTTCAGCTTTAAAATGGATATCGTCACATATACATACATTGTATGCACATATACACCAAAACCCGTCTAAGGGAAATGGCGGAAAAAAATAATTTCCTTTGAATTCAGTCCTAGAATTTTGTTCAAGTTCCATTTTAGATTGTGCCAGCAGTTGTTTGAATCTGATGTGCACTCTGTGCACACTTCCGGATCCTAACCACGTTATGGATGTCCGTAGTTTATAAATTCCGGTCACAATATAGCCCCATCCGTCTGTTGTGGATTTCAAAATATATATATTTATAAAAAAGAAATATATATATAGGTATATTTTTTTGTTATCACATAGATTTTATACGTTGCAATTTTATAGGCTACTATAGATAAAGAATCAAGCGAAGTAGGAAGCTGGTAAAGGACTTAATAATATTTGTATCTCTATACTTCACATCCACCCAACATACTAGATGTCCAGAAATTTATCATTCTTAGCTTGAAATTCTCGTTTGTTGACCATTTCACGGTACATAGACCATCGATCCATGAGGTCCGTAATATGACACTGGGGATTTCTGTAGAGGAATGGTTTTTGTGCAAAGTGTTGCTGTTCGAGTCATTCATCAACTGTTGAAACTGGCTCACTTCAATGTCCGAAAAAAAAAAAACAAAAACAAAGACAAACAAAAACTAACAAAAACAAAACAATTCAAGGACTTCAGACAAATATACATATATATTTCATTTTCAGGATGTGATGAGATACTGTTGTGATGTTATTAAGATAAAGTAGTCATGTTTCTCCCCTATTCAAGTCTGAATAAATTTTCCTTGTCATGTGGATTGCTTTTACCAATTAGGAACTTGTTCTGCATACTAATTTCAAACATAAAAAAAATATTCTCAAACGTTAGAGAAGATTGTTTTTGTCATTTAATATATACATTGAGACTCCTTTTACATCTATATTTACCGGTGACCTCATGAACAGCACAAGAATTGTCAAATTTAAAAGTTTTCCAATGAAGTTCACAATCTGAAAAGAGGACAAACAGCAACAAGTCTACAGATATATAATGTATATACAGTAGCAGCAATAGCAACACTCAACAATGTTACAAATCAACCGCAAAATGAATTCGATATGTTCTTCCCAGATTCGTAAAAGAGAGATTTCCGAATGAGAAATAAATTTTCTATAGCCTGGCCTAGGAGAGTTAGGGATTCGTCTAGACGGGATATACTGAATAATTCAACGAGGCTGTTGCTGTTGACCGTTGGGCAAAGTTATCCAAAAATATGCGGACATACAATATCCGTATGACATAAACAACTACAACAACAACAATAACAACAACAATCTAAACTTGGTGGTGGGGGATTCAATATAGAGAATGGGGCTATAGCGTCTAACTGTAATATGGTCATGGAAAAATCTTACAATTTTGTGCACAGTCACAACCCCCTCTCGAATGTGGACAACCACCATTAAATTTGAAGAAGAAAAAGTTAGAGAAAAACAAGTCAACTGTGGACCTATTTTGTAGTGGACGGAAAATTACTTAAGAATTGACCAGAATCCAATTGAACTGTGACAGTTTGTAAATGGAATTGAATTTACTCGCTGGGAAAATAGGGAAAATATATAGAATTTGTTTCGCTCAATTTAAATGCTAGACATGACATTTTTTGAATAGGTGAATCATTGAAATTTTTGGATTGAATAAATTATAGAATGCCTACATTATGTATGTATGAACATATGTCTTGGGATAGGGCTAATGTCCTAAGGGTTGAGCGTCTTATTAAATTTTTGGATTTTTTAGATTCTTTGCTTAATTTGATTAATATAATTAAAAATTCAAAAGAATTGGACACTATAGCGGTTCAACATATTTTCATACTATAAACAGTTCAGCTTTATGGGACCAACAAAATCCTAAGTCAATAAATCTAGGGAAGACTGATAACAATGAAAATGGCAAACATTCTTTTTAACAAGAATTTTAATAACTGGAGGCGAAGGAAGCTTTCACCGTGTTCAACAGCAAGATTAATGTTATTTTAGGATCATTTATAACCCCCATACCCCTTCCTCTCAGTAGTTACGTGAGTTTAAACAAAATATTTCGGATTTTTATTACTTTGACCTCTATTTTTTTTTTTTTTTGCAAAACGGTACCTAACATATTCTTTTTTTATAAGAAATATAGACTGTAAACTCTCATCTTTAATTTGACTATATGCTATCTGCAGCTGTTACTGAGTTCTTAGCTCAAAACCTATTCATGACATACCGAAATTAGCTGATATACTTTTTTAAAATGACTTGTTTTCAGTCAGTAAGGGAACAAATTTAGGTTTGAGAATAGCTTTTAGAATAGGTTTTAAGCTAATAACTCTTTAACGGCTGCAGATAGCACATAGTCAAATTAAAGAGGAGAGTCTACAGGGCCAAAAATAATCGATAATCATGGCGCGATAACGATCACCATTCACAGTAACGTCACGACCACTATTGTCGACGAAAAAATATGGCCCTATGACGCCGCCGGCATGCAAACCGCACCAAACAGTTAACTTTTGTGGATGAAGTGGTTTTTCATTAAGCACATGTGGATTATTGACAAACCCATTGAGCCAGAAATGAGCTTCGTCACTGAAGATGATTTTGCGATAAAATTGATCATCTTGGCGCATCTTTTCCAGAGCCCAATCGGATAACGTACTTCGCTTCGAATGGTCCATCGGCTTCAATTCTTGAGTGAGCCTGATCTTGTATGGGTGTAAAGTAAGATTCTTACGCAATATTCGCCATAAAGTCATCTTGGCGATGCCCAACTCTTGAGAACGCCGTTTTGTGAAAATCTAGCTTTTTTTCTAAATCACCCTGTAACTCCTAAACAGTTGATATAGCTCCCCCCCCCCCACCCACCCACTGCCACATTTTTGCTTGTCTAGGAGATTAATATCACCTCCTGCTTTATTGACCTCCTATTAGGGAAAACACCCTGTATATGATACCACCAGTTCTATCATATACTAATATATTTCTTTTTATTTTATCCCCATACGCCCCCTCCCCTTAATTCCCTTTCAACATTTGAAAAGCCCATAAAAATTTTAATTTTCTCTTAAGCACACGCGAACGTAGAATTAATATCCCCCATAAAAACCTGCTAAACTGCTGTTGAAGTACTCTCATCGTCCTGTTTCCTGCTCTCATCTGCAGATGCTCCATTATTGTTACAAATAAAAAAAGGAGACATCCTCATTAGAAAACTATTTCCACCTCTCGCTATGTTAGATATATGCAGATTCATTATTTCCGCTTTCCATAATAAAAAAAAAAAAAAACTAATAAGAAGAAAAAATGCAATCGACGCTGTATTAGCGCAATTTTCCACCTTTAGCAGTTTATTCCAGCAATTACGCAGCATTCATGCAGCAAACGGCTTCATTACTCGTCGATATCAGACATAATTCCTAAATAAAATTCCCCATAAGCGGATGAGCTTTATTTGCTTCAGTTTAATTAACATTTCAAGTCCTCTTATGCTCCTGGAGATAGGATCCTCACCACATATTCTACCTACATACACATATACTATCCAAGGAGACTTAGCTCTAGTATACTATTCAGGGTAAAGGAAAAAAAAAAACAACACTAACAACAATAAAAAATAGGGGAGAGCGGGGGAGTAGAGAAAAAAAATTGAGGACATGAGAGTCGAAGTGCTGTCGTTAAAACATTTCGGTCTGAATTGTCTAAAGGACAATGAAGGCAGAATTTTCTCGTCACTTGAAGGAGGCAGGGAAGCACTTGATTATCATTTCGCCTCGTCATGTTATCTCAAGTGAATTAGTCTCTTGGCGTAAGGACTACAAACAAGCAAACAAAAAAGGGATGAAATGAAGGTGGTAACTACTCAGTAAACAATCGGGCAACAAAAACAAAAACAAACAAACAAACAAAAAAAACTTTCCCTCAAATATGGGCAACTGGGGAGTTGAGACCATGACCAGCTGGTTCTTGAGGAATTATTTTCTATTTTTTTTTGTTCTTCTCTATTCTGTTTATGTCGGCACAATTTATCCAGAGGTAGAGAGAGAGAGAGAGAGAGTGTGTGTGTGAGAGGTAAAGAGACAGAGAAAGATGAAGGAAGAGAAAATTTGGAGGCTGGACAGCAATGTTGACAAAATTGATAAATAAATTGAAGAGGAGGGTCAATTGCTTTAGGGGTTTTTCTTTGAAAACAACAAAACATCCATCGTTTTGAATTTCATTTACTTATTTTAGGATGGTGTTCGTCAGCTTTGCAAGGAATTACTTATATCGAAGGACTTCTATGAAAATTTTCAATAAATTATCCATTGTTTGCTGAAGTTATTTGAATAAAATTTATACAACACTTTTGCATACGGAGATTGCTGGTGGAGTTATTTTTGAATATTTAGGTGAGGGGAATAAATGCTAACATAGAAATTGAATCATTTACTTAATAAATTGATCAAACCAGAGAAATTAACTTTGATTTATTTAAAATGAAATTGAATATTGGTTATTAAAGTGGGAAAAAAAACATCACCTGAAAATATGACGTACTTAGATCTATTTGTGCTCTATTACTTCTTCTGCTGTCTAATCGATAATTGAGGAGTGTCTTTTCAAAAGGGGATATTTTATTTTCATAAAATCGAAAAAAACTGACTGTAGCAATACCAACAGCTTTACAGAATAATAGGAGGAATATATGGAAAGGATATGATAAGTTATCTAGAATATATTATTTTGAAAAAAATTTGACTATTACTTCCGGTAATATTGGCTTGCAAAGTTTGGTAATATCCCCTTTTGAATAAAAATCTTTATAATATCCCCTTTTGTTTTGTACCATTTTGTAAATATCCCTTTTTGTGTTGTACGTTTTTGTAAATATCCTCTTTTGATTTGTACATTATACTAGAATAAAATTATTAAAGCATATTTTGAGTATTCTTATCAGTTTTTATTTTTTAATTCTTACTTCTATTTTTACTCAAAAATATAAAGCAGAAACTTCTCCCTTAAAAATTTATTTCGACTATTGAAATCGTACTGTAAATATCCCTTTTTGAAATGAAACCAAAGTAAGTTAGGTTTACTGTGACGAAATCTTGAATTTCAGAGTAGAGAATATAATCTCATACTTAACTTAAAAAAAAAATGAAAATTGTAAATATCCCCTTTCGAAAAGACACTCCTCAATTTACTTCTGCACCTCGAAAATTGTATGGTTATACATTGCACACAAGATTCAGTTTAGTTTGTAGATATTCAGGTAATTGTCCTGTTTTTACTTTGAATATAAACTTAAAGACATTAAATTCAATTCTTTTTTTGCAGTTCATCCATTGCAGTGCTTGTAGCATGTGTTTAACTGGCGTAAATTTGTTGTATTTTAGTATACACCTCATAACCTTGTTTTGAAGTATCTGTAATCGATCTAACAATGCTTGGTTACACAGAAACAATATTGTTGAACAGTACTCGAAATGGGGCCTAACTATGTTGTTGTAAACCTGTATAGCAGTCATTAGAGACATCTTGCGTCTAATTCTTCTAAAGAAACCAATTTTTTTCCCAATTTTTTTGCAAATATATTCTACGTGCTGTTCAAAATTCAACATTATGTCTATTATGACACCCAAATATTTGATTTTACACACAATTTCTATTACCTCTCCATCAATATCAATTTCCATGTCACAGTTACGATCATTAATTTAGTCTTTTGCAAGTTAAGTAGGAGCTTGTTCATTTTTAACCACTTATGTACTGAAAAGATGAAAATCTTGTTTTAATTAATTTTTCGCCTGATGTATGTCAATGCCAGATATATACAGTAATTCATCATCTGCAAACAAAATTGATCTTCCCTATTTCATTACCTTTTCCATATCATTAATATAAATTAAGAACAGAATGGTTCCAAGAACTGATCCTTGGGCACACCTAAGATTATGTCTTGTGATTCAGATAACACCTCACCTATTCTTGTTCTTTGCCTCCCCTCCCAGTGCCATTCTTTACGCATGGGCCTAGAGCCCACAATACATGGGACTCCCTAGCCTCTGCGCTGGTAGACCAACCAAAGACCAATTTTTCAACTAGTAAAAACTAATACAAGTTAGTTTAGCGTTTAGCTGTTAGAGTTTTGCTACAGAAAGCAGACCATGGAAATTATTCCAAATTCTATACATGGCAACAAATTTTTATACAAAGTGACATATAAAAAAAAAGTCATTGTCATTACACAGTGTTAGTGTTTGCAGCCCCTGCATTTTTTTTCCCGCCTTTTTCCAGGGTTTACTTTCAAGTAGTCAAACTTTATTTGATAAACAAAGAAAATTTTCATACTGCTGGTTCATATTATCACAATACTGGCAATTTTGCCTGGCTAAGGCAATTTCACCCTGAATCATTAGATTACAAAAATGTGGTGTACGTAATGTTGTGTTATGGAAAATAATAACACGTTGTATTCTATTAACACTATTTCTAATTAATTATAAGATTTAAGGTGATGAATAGTCGCTGGTCCCAATTCAATTGGTTGCTGATTACATTGCCCGAAGTCAGTCGCAGCTCAGCTAGTTCTGCCTGATAAACAGCACTAATGGAATGGTTTGTGACTTGGTTGAGTTTGGATATATACTCAACATCTTTCCCCTCGCGAAGAATATGTCGAATATATAAATCGGTCCGGTGATCTTCTAATCCTCCGGTGATCTTCTAATCCTGGTAGAAGAACGACGTGGTTTTACGTCTACTGTCTAAGGAAGTATTGATTCGTCTTCATTATGATCCTTGCTTGACGAAGGCATTTCTGGTGGAAGTGACATCCTATGTGGTGAGATTTATGACGTAAGATTTGGGCTACTCGATAGATAGTTTTTCATCGGTAGTTGTCTGTCTGTATTGTCAGTGCTTCTTGTTGTGCTATCTATCATATCGGGATTGTTTATTGCTACACCTTCTTGGTACTTTTTGTAACATGTTCTTCTTTTGACGGATAGTTTATGGATGGTAGCGTAGGTTTATCATTTATTGGATGGCATTTTCTAATTTGCCCAACATGACGAATGTGTTTGATCATAATTTCATAATGCATATGACCTTTGCTTTGCCAGATAACTCCGAATTTCAACTTATCGGCTTTATTATTGTTGATTCGAATTTGAACTATAGCTCACCCACTGTATACTCTGAAACTTTCTGTTATGTTCCTAGATCTAAAGTTTCTGTAACAACCTATTCGCACGATCGAGACTTTCAATTTTCAATTATAAATATGACATTCGGACGTGGAATCTCTTTAGTGTTGTGGCGGCATGACGAATTTCTAAAGTTACGCGGTTTCATCACTGTTTTTTGGCAAGTACTTATCTTCCCTCATAACGGCATTTGTATCGTTTGGGAAATTCAATGTCGAAAATACTTTGCAGGATATCCGAAGAAGATAGGATGATAACCAAATTGGAAAACCTAAAGATCTCAATTTGAATAATAAAAAAAAAATTAGTGGGGAAGCTTATCAAAAACCTTACTGAAGTTTGTATACATTAAGTTTTGCAATCACGCTCAAACGATTCGATACATGTTGATGTAAACTGGAGTAGATTTGCTGTTGTTGACCTTTTCTTCATAAAACCATGTTGCTGAGGATTAAGAGCTCCACTACAATGATAATACAAGAATTCATATAAAGAAGCTTCAAACAATTTGGGATTACAAGACAATTTAACAATAGGACGATAGTTGGTAACAAGCTCCCTTTTACCGTACTTAAAAATTAGGACAATTAAAGACTCTTTCCATAACTTAGGAAATTTACCGAGTTGCAGTGATAGATTAATCAAAAATGTTAACAGGTAAGAAAGTGCTCCACTGCTGGGGTATCCCAAGTAACAATTTGTGTTTTATAAAGGCTGAGAGAATGCCTATAAAGTTGCTTATAATGCGTAATTTTAAGCACTGTAGATGCGCCATTTAGCTTTAAAAGGTTTGTATTTTTGCTGTTAAAGCGCCTTCGGTGCATCATTGTAAAACCTATTTTAGTTTTATAAACGTTGTGTAGAGTCATTCGGGATGCTATAATAAAGTTTCATATAAAACTGCAATAGGACTTGTATAATTATTCTATAAAGTTTTTATAAGAATATTATAGTGCTGTTATAAAGGCAATTTTTCTTAAAAAAATAAAATACTTTTTCACTTGTTTTCTCTTATTCTCTCGCCTTCTTTTAGTGTTTCCGCCCGAGCTCGTATAATTCATTTATATATGCATTTGGTAATATTTATTTAATTAACATTTTTATTTTATTTGAAACATAATAATTCTTACCTTGGACTCACTCGAACCTGGGCCTTCCACCAAGTTCTGAACGATGTTTCCGCAAACATCTAAAATATGTTCCACTGCGTTTAAATTTCTTCCAATTTTCAATATCCATATTTGAAAGAGTAATTTGGTTGAACTAAGCTAAACAGTACGTCCTTTTACGTATTTTGAGCTTAAGGCTTTATGAAACAACAAACTAAGCACTATAAATTGACATGTTATAGTTTTATAAGAATAGCACGGTAAACTCTTATAGTGCTATTTTTATAAAGCCCTAAGCTTTATAAAATTATAAAGCTTAGGGCTTTATAAAAACAACACTATAAGCACTTATAGTGTTATACTTATAAAGCGTAAAGCTTTGTAATTTTATAAAGCTTAACGTTTTAAAACAGTAGCATTATAAAAGCTTACATACAGCCTTCAGCTTTATAAAATTATAAAGCTTATGCCTTAATAAAAGCAGCATTTTAAGCGCTCTAAGTGCTATTTTTATAAAGCCTTGAGCTTTGTAGCTTATAATGCAGAATTTCCTTTAATAAAGTCTTTATAAAGCTACTTTTTCAATTATAAAGCCTACAGCACTAAAAATTGTTACTTGAGATTCCATTGGGACCAGCAGAATAACCAGGGTCCAGCTTGGATATGGAGTCCTCAACAGATCTCTGATCAATAGTGAAGCAGAAGTGTCATTAAGTAATTAAAATAAACAAAATCTATTTGAGTGTCATATGTTATAAATAATTCACTAAAGTAATCAGCAAAGATATTAGAAATCACAAACGGATCATGATTAATATTATCATTAAATACTATCGCAGGACGGAAATTATTGGATCCCTTTTTGGTATTTATAAAACGCCAAAAATGTTTTACGTTAAGTATCAGGCATGCAAAAGAACATTACGAAATGCCCTCCTCAGAACAAGACTTAACACAATAATCATCAGTAGAGTGGGAGAGGTGAAACTTTCGCCAATCCTAAAGCGCAACTTTATGTTAACTTTCTTGTCGGAACTGAAAATCAATTTACTTTCCTATGAACTTGCAATCGGTGTGTCTTCTGTGTTGTTATTGTGATTGTATTTTACGTTATTATTTCTGTTGATAATTCAAAGTAATTTGGAGAACAATTTCTGTTAGGGTGCCCCCATGATCTAATGTTCCATGGGTTCCACTTGGCTAAAGACAGCCCGGCCCCCTCGAACAATTATAAGATGGATAGCCTCTTTCAAACAAATTCATTTCAAAACGCTATACTACCCAATAATAAATATACAAACATTTACTGAAAACATCACTCCAACCAGAAGTTTTGTGCATCTGAGCTTAACTATTTATTTCATAACCTCAAAAAGATCTTTTTCATTGAAATGTAAGACTATAAAAACCTAATGAAGATTACAAGAGAGACTGACATCATAAAAATCTTTCCTTAATATCAAATTGAACTGCAGTAATTGTCACAGATTAATTCTGAAATTTATGCTAACTTTAAGATATATACGTATGTATGTATGTATGTAGGTCTGTGTAAATATGTAATAGTTATAAATCGCAGCACACTCTTCTATGGTAGTAGCAATTCATCCTTGGAGTAATAAACTCGCATAACGAATTGCCAGTTTAATTTCGGATCGACAAATATGCTCCAGATGTGCTTCTTTGCAGTTACATATACAAACACATGCATGCACTTACATACCTATATGCAGATGCATATTTAAGCATATAAATAAAAAGATAGGATTCATTGCAACTTTTCAAGTGATTCCTCCCAGAAGGAGCTCGTACATTCAAACTCATACCCACACACACATACACACACACATGCATACATCGAAAAAAAAGCACGCGACTTTTGCACTCGCATACAACATGTGCAGAAAGTAGGAAAAAAAAAGCAGACAACTTGTACTACATTCCGTAATTTATGTCCACTCAAAACTTCCCATAAACTTTAGAGTAAAACGTCGACTTACATACAGACAGAAGCGTTGGTCCTAAAGGATGTCGGGTGGAGGTGATTCTTCCCGTACATGGAAAGGGCGCAAATAAACTTGTCAAAAATTTTCTCATTGCTTGAAATATGTCTCTACTTTCTTGGCCTTGCATCTACTGTGCAAATCGGGTTCGGTGGTGAGGAAAATTTTTCATAAAAAAATCGATGCTTGAGGAAAAGTGTGGAGGAATTTTTGAAAAAAAAAAAAAAAAATCAAAAAATCCTTTAAACTTGTCTGAGGTGATAGCGCCTCGTTTGCTCCAGAATTGTCCCTTTTACCTTTAACTTTAGTAGATATGTATGTATGTAGGTAGGTCTATAAGAGCAGATAGAACTTGAATGGCAAGCTGCAGGGAAATCTCTCTCGGCCATTTTAAATACGCAAATTGAATAAATACTAACGGAGTGTAGTAAATTTGAATACAGGACCTCCCTAATGGGTGGTAGGAGTGTATAAATTTGCATTGCTAGACATCTCATTCTTAAAGATGTCCTTTAAAGCGTTATATCTATGGATGCACATACATTATACAGACATGAGCCAATGAGTTTCTCTTTTTACTAAAATTCACCACATATACATACATATGTATGTTACACATCTGTGAAGCAGAGCATCCGTTTTATCTTTTTTTGCTCTCAAGCTATTTGAATTCGAATCTTCATTCCTATGTAGCTTCCTTAAAGCCGTCTCGTTTGCAAGGACTTTACTGACGTTATTTCTTTTAGATAAGTTCCTCGGATAGCCTAAGGCACTCTCCCTGGGAAGCTCAAAGGGATAAATCCTTCTATCTGAACGGCTGCAAATAAATTATCAACACCAACATACCCTATGGACTCATATATCTCGTCTTAAGGGTATCTTTCTCAATGTCCTGCACCTATCAGGATAAATCCCATACTCTCAGTCCACTTTTCTTTCGTTGGAAATAGTCATCGTCGTCCTCGTCGTTGTCGTCGTCGTCCTGATCGTTGTCGTCATCCTCATCGTTGTCGTTGTCCTCGTCGTCGTTGTCGTCGTCGTCGTCGTTGTCGCTGTGGTCGTCATCAATATCATCGTCAGTCACACTATGCTGGTAGTGCTATACCATAACGATGGAGATTCAATTCTTTTGGGGATTTTTGGAATTTTAATAAAAAGGGACACGAGGCGAAATTATGTTGTGATACGTCTTCTTGGAAGACCTTTGTTAAGACTTTAATTGGCCGACCCAATTTGCCGAGTACTTTCCTTTTTAGAATTTTAAATGAATGCCAACTGACTGGGGTTCTGGGTTCATGTCGTACTTGCATACATACATATATATTCTGGTGGGAGAAGATAAGCGTTCCTCTGGATGGCTAAAAAGGGTTTAGTCATAGAAGATGGTGGTGATGATAGTATCTACATATATATATATCTACTACTAGATGGAGTATAGTTGGTCGACGATATATACGTAACTATAGGAAACTTAGACTGGTTGAGTTGGTGCAGGAATTCATATGGGGAACATATTCCGAGCGGGCAGTTCTTTTTTTTTTTTTTTTGTTTTAGATTATTTTTCAGGTTTACACCCAGATTCGTATTCACTGCAGTGACCGGGATAATTTTTTTGTGAGTTCTGGTGTAATTACAAACATTTTTTCTATTTTCTTTTTTATCAGAACTGTGTCGAATTTCAGTTCATGCATTGAATGAAATGAAAATGCACAAACGGAGCAAGTTTTTTTTTTGTGGTGAGAATTTCTGGTTTTGAGTTTGCCTGCAAAGCGATTTTTTTGTTTTTTTTTTTAAGTTAATTTCGATATTTTTTATGTCATTTGGTGGTCATTGATTTGCATGAGCTTACTAAGAACTTTTATAAAAAAAATGTTAAAAATAAAATTAGTTTGTTTGAATATGCTGCAATTTCTTTTAATAACAGTAGAATGCTGATTATTCGGACTAATTGCTATCAAAAGCCTTCGGGGCATTAATAGACGTAGTAAAAAAAAAAACTATTTCCTACAGGGATGTTGCTTTAGAAAATATTCTTTTTTGATTTCCTGACGGTTTTTTATGTTTTGGCATGTTTGACAGGTTAAAAAAGATAACATATATCTAACGAGAAAATAGTACTGAAATACAAACGGAATTATGTAAGTGGTTGTTTCTGTTGTCATTCCCGCGGCAAAATAAAATCATTTCGTTCAAAAATGGAATTAATACGCAAAAATATGTTTTTATGATTTCAAATATATATAAAACGGCCACTTGACGATGAAATACAACTCTTGACCACTGTAGAACAGTGGCTCAGTGAGTTTCGACGGTAACGAAGTCCACTCAAGGAGGATTCATGAGACCAGTGTCCAGTGTCGTCTTACTATATTGTACGGAATAAGTTCCTTATGCACAACTGGTGCATATCGAGTCATCAGTTTCCTACTCAATGAAAAAAGATTTGGTGAGACACATTACAAAAAAAATCTAATGGTTCTCTTCCCGGTAACTACCGTCCAAATAGTTTTCTCTGTTTCTTAGCCAAATGTTTTGCTCTATTTGCCGCAAATTACGGAATATATAGACCGCAAAGATCTCTTAATCCACTGCCAATCGGTACTCCGTTGTAATCATAGCTGTAAAACTGCGATGCTTAAAGTAACATCAAACATTCACGATGCATTAGTCAGATAATGACCATCTATCAATATTAGCACTACTAGATTTCAGCAAAGCATTTGACTTATTGACCATGGTGATTTGCGTGAAATAGCTCTCTCGCGAATTCTCTTTTTCATCATCAGCAGTTAAACTCATTCGCAACGTTCTAAACAGGTGCTGCCAAGTTGTAAGAGTAATTGATAAGCTCTCAGATATAGCTTTCCTACACCGCGGTGTTCCTCAAGGATCTATACTAGATCCCTTATTATTCAGTGTTTACATAAATGACCTTTCTGATGACGTCGTAGATGCTTCCACTCATATGTATGCTGATGATGTATAGATATACTTAACCAAATCCATCGGCTTAATTGAATACTGTTTCAACGATGATCTAGTAAATATTGGTTCGAACAGTAAACAACTTTAGGTTCGCAGAATCGATATTTCTCGAATAAAATTTTCGGGGAAGTTCTGAGAAATTTTTAGAGTATAACTACAGTGCTTGCCACCGCCATGGGAAGTCTTGTCTCAGACAGTAAAGAGAACGTAAATATATATGTAAAATTTATGGCTACCTAAGGAGAATATTGCTAAACTCAAAATTGGGTTCGGAAAAAGCTTATCAAATTCCTAATTCTTCTCTCTTTACTTGTGGCTATATAATAATTTCTTTGCTAGACTCGGTCTGCCAGAGAAAGCTGTTAGTGGCCTGTAATTATGTACTTCGCTTTATATACAAACTATTTCGAGGTAGTCATATATAAATTCTTTGCTTGATTACTCATTCGAAGCCTACTTAATTTAACATAGATTTACGTTTTTACATTTACTCATATTCAACCAGCAGCCTGGATACTTGCTGAGTTTTTTGCAGTCAAGCAGACAAAATAATAATAATAATGCCGCGATGTACATCGAATACGGGCAGCCTTTGTCCAATGTGTTCACAAATAGAATCTCTTACCACATAATACACAACTTTCTGTGATCAGAGGAACCTTTAGTAAACTATTAAAACCAATAAATACACATTAAACAAAACATTATATCGGTGCATTTTGGATGACCTTATTAAGTAAACATTTACTAGCTTAGTTTTCAATGGAAAATATTTCTAGTTATCGTTATTATTCTATATATGTTATTTTTTGCTTTTTTATTTTTCATTTAGCATTATTTTATCTTAAGATTTTTACTTTAACTTATATTTTCCTTATTGAATGCCTACATATAATGCAGAATTAAAGATCTTGCTATCTTAGTACTATAGCAAACAAAGATATTATTATAATTTATTATCCTTGATTAAAAAAAAACAATAGAAGATTTGTGCTCGGTGGATATCGCACAATTTGAGTCGCGACAGTGCAATGGATTATTTCGCTACACCTGTATAATGGACGGAGGAAAAAATGTGGCTGCTTGTGATATTCTCACGTTCAAAAAATTTCAAAAACAAGCGTTTAGACTAAGAAAACAGAAGACAATTGATTGAATATTCTCCATTCCAATGGAATAATATACACAGTAACCCTAGTTTTATTATGTAACTATATTAAGTTCCTACTTAACTGAACCTGCGTAATCAACCAAATGCGTAATCGTAATTTACAATTTAATTTAAATAAGACAAAGAACTTTCATAAAAAAGATCCCACTACGCCGCTCTTCGCCAGGCAAGTGCAAGTGATCCTTGTTTTCTCCGTATAATCTTACCCTTTGTAGTATTATGCTTGACCCACATCATTAATACCTGCATTACTACATCTGTATTCCCTTCTGGGTGGAAGTATGCGAAGGTTATTCCGATTAATAAAAAGCCGAAGCCTCAGGGCAAACAAGATATTCACTCTATAAGTATTCTTCCTTATTGCTCTCGTATTCTTGAAAGACTACTCTGTGATCAACTGAAAACCTTTGTAGCAGATCTATCACTATTATATGATTTTCAGTCGGGGTTTCGCACTGGTCACAGTACAATATCGTCACTCGTCGAACTTACGGACAACATTAGGTGCAACTTGAATAATCGTCTGGCGACTTTGTTGGTGCTTCTTGATTTTACTAAGGCTTTCGACAGTGTTAACTTTAATATTCTGTGCAATAAACTAGAAGATAATTTTAATTTTAGTAGTTCTGCAGTAAAACTTATGTACTCCTACCTAAGTGGAAGATATCAAAAAGTTGTTATCAATTCATTGCATTCTAACTATAGACATATCTTTTCAGGTGTCCCTCAAGGCTCAATTCTGGGACCACTCCTTTTTCTATTGTACATAAATGACCTTGCTAATGTACCGCGGAATGCAAGTATTCAAATGTATGCTGATGATGTTCAACTCTGTCTATCCACTTCTCTCGATGATATTTCACAAGGTATCTCCAGTATGAATGATGATCTCGCTAGAGTCTTATATTGGTCGAATGTGTAATAAACTTAATCTTAATGTTAATAAATCCCAGGCTATCGTATTTTATGTTAATCATATCAATATAAATGGATTGAATCCTTTATTTCTAGGTAACAACGTTATTCCTTACTCTGACTCAGTTAATAATTTAGGTGTGATTTTTAGTTCAACTCTATCTTGGGATAGACACATAGCAAGGGTGGTAGGAAGAATTTATGGTACACTCAGGAAATTGTGGACTTACGCGTACTTTACTCCTCCAAATACCCGCCGCCGATTAGTATTAACCTTGCTCCTACCTATGATTTTATATGGCTGTCCAATATGGTGTTGTCTAGATAGTGTTAGTCGTAAAAAACGTTGCATATAATGCGTGCACGCGGTATATTTTTAATATAAATCGCTTTAGTCACATCTCGGAGTTTGCTCGTAGTATCTTGGGTTGTACTCTGGATAATTATTTAAATTATCATGTCTCTGTAACAGTTTTTAAAATAATTAAAAACCAATTACCTGGTTATTTATCCAGGAGGATCCAACTACTCCGATCTGTACGCAACTTTCAGCTTATTGTTCCTCGCAGTAACTGTAGGCAGAGTGATAGATCTTTTTTTGTTTATGGTGTCAAGATTTGGAATTCACTGCCCATTGATATAAAGAGATTGACAACAATCAGCAGCTTTAAAACAGCTGCCTTAAATTATTTTTCTTGTATATGCTAGGTTTTTGGCACAACTCACTGCATCAACACGATTCCCTTCTTTATTTTACTTATTATTATTTTTTTTATTATTAACCTTGGTTAATGATATTACATTTGTAGCTTTTGACTTGGCTTTCTGTTTTACTGTTTTTTTTTTCTTTTTTTCTGTATCCCTTTCTTAGATTATAGTTAGACATATGTAATGAATGTTAATAAAGTATTTGTATTTGAAGTGCCGACATGAATTATTGTTTTCAGCAAATTCATAGGGATTAATGTAAAATGCAATAAAATTTTGAAATTATCTTTTTTGGCCTATGAAATTTTTTATATAGATGAAAAAATAAAAAAACCGAGTTAAAAAAATGTTATATATATTTTTATTGTAAAATGTCTGAGTTAAAAGACTTCAAAGTTTAGAAGTGCTCTTTTCCCCATAAGCAGCAATGGTAGCAAATATTGCAACCGCACTTCTGTCACACATATGCATTTTGTTGTGCCGCCGGTTTGGAATGGAACACAAAGAAGGCAATGACTGACAATTCCAGGTCTCATACGCGCTTAAAACTACTGTGTCCTTAAAGATTTTTTAAATTTCACACAATTTTAATTACCTACTTTATATTTCAATTTTAAGTTCACTTTATCGCTTTTGTCACTTTTAACACATTTTACGATTTTTTTTAAACTATCACCTTCGCGCTACACTATGCTGTTACCATGGTGTTTTACGATTGCACGTATTTAGAATGTTGTGAGAGGAATAAAGGGATGGGATTGGTTCGGGTGGTTTTGGGGAGCTCTGGAACTGAATATTTTGTGGGGTCTTCCTTCGCATCTGTACTCGTTCATGAGACGTCCTACGACGTTTTTGGTGGCTGCTGCTTCGAAGAACTTAGAATATTCTGTGGTGTGTCTCTTTGCTGCATACGAAGGTAAATCTTTCGCCAGTAAAATAAATATTCTTACTTTCAAGAAGAAGTGAAGGTATGCTGGAGAAGTATGTGAAGCCATTTGAATACAGCAGTGGAACGTCACACAAAACCACGACTTTTTCTTGAAATATCTTAAAAAAAATTTGTAACATTAGTAAAATTCTTTTTCATTTACTATTCAAATAATATGTCTTTTCATAATACAACAAAAAAATGCATATTCAGAACAATAAATATAAAAAAAAAATCAACGACAAAATGAACAAAATTCAGGCAAAATAGATGGAAATTCACATAAAACCATCATAAAGTATGTGGTAAAAATAATAAATTATTTTAAACAGTCTTTATTAATTAACATGTGTAGAGCCTCTACTCTGCTTTATAACCTCAAAAATACAGCGAGGCATAGATTGAATGAGGTTTTTTAATTCATTTATAGCTATAGACTCCCACTCTAATTTTAATACTGTTTTTAGTTCCTATATGTTAGAAAACTGCCGTCCATTTGCGTAAACTCGCCTCGCAAGTATCCCCCAAAGATTTTCAATCGGGTTTAGGTCAGGACTTCTTGCGGGCCATTTCAAAATATCGACATTTATTTCTTGCAACCACTCAATTACCTTCTTCGCCACGTCGATTCTGGCATTATCCTATTGGAAAACGAAGTCCTGATCACATAATTCTTCAGCCCGTTCAATCATAACATCTTGCAAAAGCTCTATGTACTTTTCTGAGTTCATTCTTTGAGGGTCCCATACAAGAATCGTTTTAAAACTTGAGTAAAATCCATCCCAGATCATCCCACTATCACCCCCGAAGTTGCGGCTCATCCTTACTTCTTCTTGGACACGTTTGTCTATCGGGTCCATCGAGATTAAATTACTTTTCGTCAGTGGTCCATGCCATATGATTTTCAGAAAAAAATTAATCTTATCTTATCTTATCAGAGAACGGTTTATTTTTGCACACCTCACGGAAATTAATTGTTTTTGTTGCGGACTTAACTTTTTTTTGGTTGCGATTATATTTGGCATTTTTCACATATTTTTCGCCTAGTTTTAAAAAATTAATCACAACGTTATGTGATTGGCCGATCTTCCTTGCAATTTCCCTCACTGACTGCCCAGAATATTTATAACAAAAAATTTCCGTCTTTTCATCATCACTTAAAATCTTCCCACATGGTACGGATGAAATAAAATGGAAAGAAGTAGCGGTAAATTGTGAGCATACAAATTAATTAACTCAGAAAAGCCCAGATCTTCTTCGAAAAACAATAACAAATTAAAACTTACCTTAATAAACAAATTATTAATTATATTTCCAACTGATTTTATGTGAATTTCCACAAAAATCTCATTTACTTTGCTGGTTAGCACAATAAAAGCTCGCAACCAACTGAAATGAGGACTTCTTAGCACAAAACGCATATGACAGCTCCTACAGAGTGTGGCGACAATTTCTAAGAAAAAATGAATTCTCTATAACAAATTGGTTAAGTAAGTATTATTGCATGTACACAGTAAAATAATATGTACATTGGTTTTATGTGAATTTCCAGCACTGTATGAGGGGGTTTGACTGATGGGGAAGTTTTTCCATCTAATGTTGGGTTTGAGCCATAAGGTATGGGAAGAATTCTGACATTCTGGTAGTTCGTATTTCGTTGTTGTAGTACTTATTGCCTGCTATCTTACTAAACCCAGTACAAGCACGAAGTATTTTTCTTTCCGAATTTCCAGGGTTTTTCATATAGGTTGGCGAAATTGAGTGCCAAATTGGCTAGCAGTAAGTTATGGTGGATTGGATTAATGGGATGACAAGTAGTCGACTAAGTGCAGTCAGTGTTTGGTTTTCTGAAGCAGAGTTGGGCGTGTGAATGTAATTTAAGGAATTTCGTGAAGGATATCCCGACGTATTTGACTTTACTGGAAGGTTTTATTTTTTGATTGTTTTGTATGTAAATATTTCCGGCCAAGGAGGCCAAGTTTCACCGATCAGTTGTATTTCGCCTGCGGATGCAAATCATTTATGATTTCGTAATGTTGTTTTTTTATGACTCATTTTTTGTAGTAGGCGTCTAGTTGTACAATATGCTGTTCAACCCGTGTGCTGAGAATTTTGGGGCGATTGAGTGTACATATATGTATGTAAGTGAATCGTACGAATATAGCCCTATTATGGAGTTGTGATCATTTAGTGGTTGATCTAACGTATAGAGATTGAATAAGAATGGACCAAGAACTGAGCCCTGAGAGACTCTCACTTCGAACGGTAGAATTGCTAAATTTCAGTTTTCAAGATTCAAAGAGAATTTCCTTTAGAACAGAAAGGTGTCAATAATTTTTTGTTAGATCTGGTAGGATTTGGAATTCTAACATTTTGAAGAATGCACTCTTCTCTATTTTTAGTATTTTAGTACTTTCATGTGAAATTGAGTGTTGTGCTTTAAATTAAAGTAGGAGTGAAAAGATATGTGTCTGGAATTTTATAAGAATTAGAAAGGGTTTTCTTTGAGATTAGGATAATAGGAACTTAGTAGCTGGGAGACTTTCGATTAGGATTTTATTAGGTTCCAAAAATTTCTTACCTCTTAATCTGCATATCAGACCAGACAAATGGATTGGATTTGTGAAAGTTACTGATCTTATCGGTTTGTGACAATGTTTTTAGAATTGAATGTACCGAAGTGTTTTGATAGAACCACTAATGCTAAAAAATATGCAGATATTTTGGAGTATTAGTCTTTTGCTTTCAATGCGTATTTTAATAGTAAACAATCAATAGACTTTTCAACAAAATGGTGCGCACTCTATCATAAAGCCGACAGTGCTAAAGCTTATACCCTAGACAGATTGTTTCCATAATGTCTCAATTTAAAATACAGTCATTTCAAAAAAGTAAAGATGTGACAGACGACTGCGAAAGAAAATTAGTTCATTGTGAGTCACTGTGAGTAAAGATCATGGCAGAGTTGAATAATTTTATTAAGGGGGTATTCTAGTCTAGAAATTCGAAAAATATATTTTTTTGTTTTCATATTTTCAAAGTTTAACTATTCAAGAATATGCCTACAAGAGGGTTTTTCAAAATGGTGGCTTGTATCTTTTATATTTAGTGTTCAACTGCATCCAGCTGCTGACAGTTGAATTCTAACTTCTAAACCACTTGGACTTTAAGGGTTAACGCTACTGTAACGGCTAAAAAAAAAGGTTTTTTTCACGAATTTTTTTCTCGCGAAATTAAAGGTGTTTGAAAAAAACCTTTTAAGGGTATTATCGGGCATACATTGAACTTTTTTGGGAAATTTTTGACAGCGGAAAAAAAAACAAAATGGCGGCTCCATAGCCATCTTCCCGGGACATGTTTCGGAGCAAGTTTAACGCGCTTTGTGGCGACCTCCATTTTCAAATTAAAAAAAAAATTTTCTCGCACGGGACCTTTTTTTTCTTATTCTAGAAGGTTTAAACTATTTTTTAAGCCAATAAAAAAAAAACCATTTTTCAAAAAACTTACAGTGGCGTTACCCCTTAAACGCGTTTTTCTCGAAACTGCCTTTTTCAAGACGATGCCCACGATTTCTCAAGTTCTACTGGACCGATTTACTTGAAATTTTTTTGAAAGTCTTCTTTATAGACTTGTCTATGTCCGGAACTAGCCGCATCCCCAAATATCAATTTCTACTATTTTTAAAAAATTCGAAAAAGTCAAAAAAAGTGGTACAAAAATTTCTTTTTTTTTCAGGCAGCGGCCATTTTGTGAAAATTTTTTTTTTCAACTTTTCCCTAGTTCCGGACATAGCGACATTGCTCTAGACTAATAATCTTTTTTATTTTTTTTTTCGGATTGCTAGGTGGGTTGGAATCGTGAGCATGATCACGCGCCAATTTTTTGAGGCCCCCCACTTCATCAGCTGCTAATTTTTTTTAATTTTCAACTTTTTTAATTTTTTAATTTTTTTCTGTATTCTTGTAATGTTAATAAATAACTCATAAATAAAAATGGATATAAAGATATTGATTGCCATTTTTTTACGGCACTTCAAAAATCACCTAAAATTCGGGCCTCTAGACTAGAATACCCCATTAAATGCTATTAAGAAAATTTACGAGTATTTGCTATAGTTGCAAAGCATTTAGACAGAAGTCAATGTTCTTTTAAAGATGTCGAAAAAGAGAAGAAATGCTGCATGATCAATTGATGGCTCTCACCGTTGATTTATTGGAAAATCTTCCCACTTTCCAATTAATATACTTCATTTTAATGATGGTATAGGTGGCACTTTTACTGCAATTTCTCGAAATAGTGTCTATTTGAAATTCAATGGAAATTTTCCGGAAAGACATCTCATTTGTATGATACACTGCACATTTCAACCCCATTTAATTAAAAATTAAATCATTATGGAAACAATCTATCTAATAATAACATGTTAGACCGGGCATCTAGAATCCCGAATGCAATTCAATAGATTTCATGTGGAGAATTTTGAAAAGAAGGCTTCGCAAGGAACAGCGGGATTTTCTCAGTTCCTCTATTAAGCATGAATAAAAACTTTATTCCTCTTTTGTTTTTTAATCCATTTGCGACACCATTTCCTTATATTACGTTTTGATCATCTTCATTTAAAAAAAAATAAGCAGCTATTATAGCTGCCGCTGGATTTTTCCGAGCACCCATATGTTTTTTTTTACACCACTGAATGAATTCACATCTCAAACTGATTTCATATTATTATTTCTGATCTCTACGTAAGCTCCACGAAAATTATAAAACTGGGAGAACGTGTTAGACACTCTGTCTATGTACAGCACTTGCTTATCTGTGGTAGAGCTCTTCCAGAAATATTTCTACGCTTTTACTTGGGATTGGGGTAGAAACTTTTGCTGTACAAATTTTGTGTGTAGAGCTCTATCAAGTGATTTATTTTTTGTAGAGCTCTACCACGATTGCTCTGACGTAAACACGAGCCTTAAGAGATTTAATAAAGAATATATATAGAGGGTGTCTCGTAAGTGGTGTGAAACAAGAATGGTATGTTTGGTTGGGGGAGGGGGGGGGGGAATCCTAACGGCTTTTAGACATAACACACATAAAGATGTTTGAGTATGTTTTCGTAGATCACCCTGTTTGGTAGATAAATAATCGTTGGAACTTTCCAATGGCGTTTTATCCGTTTCGAAGTTATGGCTAAATAAAATTAAAATATTTGAATTTTAACTGTTTTTTTTTTTATTTAACTACTATTTTTATCACTAATTTTTAAATTGAATTTAAAACGTCCAAAAACTTAGCTTAAAAATGTCGTAATACATTTTGTAGCCAAATTGTAACCCTTTCTGCGTTTCTTGGACTTTTCCTTAAGCATATCCTGCAAAAATAATTGAAAAAGCTCGTTTCCAAAAGATAATTGCACTACTTTCCGACACTTCTTGAATTTTATATGCTTAAGAAATTATGCAAAAAAACGCAGAAAGGATTACATTTTGGGTAGAGAGTGTATAAGGTCATTTTAAAGCTAAGATTTTGAGCTTCGTAAAACCAATTTTAAAAAATTAGTATTTCTGACGTGTTTTTTTATAAAAATAGTAGTCAGAAAAAAAACCCGACATTTTAAATTTATTAAGCCATTACTTCAAAGCGGAGAGGAAAAGCGAAAAAATTTATACACCACTGGAAAGATCCAACGATTATCTATCTACCAAAGTCATCACCACAGGGTGTAATGCTCAGAAGTTACAGGGTGATCGGAAACCATTAGGATATCCCTCACACCACCAGGACACTTTTCTTCTCGTCTAAGGATAGGTCCATAGCCTTCGGGCTTCACACTACTTACGTGACACCCTGTATAAAAAAAAAGAATTAAAACAAAAATTAAATTTTAAACTTTACTTTAAATTTAAGGCATTTAATTTGCAGAATATCAAAAAACTGGCTTACCCTCCCCCACCCTCCTCCCATTACGATTTAATCTGTTCATCTCGTTTAATTGTAAATAATTAAAGAGTGAGACAGTACCTGTGAGGAGGCACATAGCCAAACAAAATGTTAATTGGCCATCAAAAGACACATACGGGCCCTGTGCAAAAAAAAAAAATATATGTGTGCAGGCAGATCTGTCCTTGTGATTGAGAAGGATTTCACTTGCTTTAAATGATTTTTCCCATTTTAATGAAACAATTAAATATTGAACGCCATCCATTAACGTGTTTTCCTTTTCTTAAATATTTCATTACAGGATGGAGCACCATCGTCCGAATCTGATAATCATTTCAATATCGATGATGTACTGGCTTAAAACCTCAGTCGATTGCTGGAAATTCGATGCACGTAGTGCGGCTGGTGGTAGTGGTGGTGGCGGCGGTGGTGCTGGTGGTGGAGGCAGTGGCAACAGTGGTGGCACAACTAATGGTGGTGGAAATGGCGCAGGTGGTGGTGGACATGTCGCAAACGGAGGAGGAACATCCACAATCGGTGCAGCTAGTGGTATTGCCATATTGAATTTGAATCATGATATCCTGTATGCTTGTCCTCTGAACAGTATGTGCCAATGTGCCGGCCTGCCAAATGAAACATCAACTTTGATTGAAATAAATTGCAATGAGGTTTCACTCTATAAATTTCCTGGTAAGTACGAGTCCTTTATATTTTCCCATCTGTATATATTTGGTAGTCGTATATGATTTTATGTCTGCAGAGGCGAATTAATTTGAGTTAATTGATGGGGGAGTTTTTATACACCCCTAACCTATAATATTCCTCTGAAACATTTATGGTTTACTTTAATGCTCATGTCGCAGTTTGTGGTCTTGGCATATATATAGGTAGAATGGAATATGCAGCAACAATAAAATCTAATGCCAATGCAAATACTTTTTTTTATTATTTTGTTGGTAACAATACGTACACACAAGTAAATATCACGTCTGTTCTGTGTAATTTCCAACATTGACAATAAACAGCAAAAGGACGAACGTGTTCAATTATTATTTATAATATGCAAAAGCATTTTATAACAATGTCCCCCGCCCCCCACCACCAATAATAGACTGCATGTGGTTATATCAGGGGACTAATTCAATTAGAGAGGAGTATAGGCGGTCTCATAAATTTGGTGAAGTTTTAAGGGTTGGTGAAATTATTTCTGTTTTGCGATAAATTTTAGCGTCGTAATTATGAAATTGCTTGTAACCGCGCTCTTTTCGGTATTTGCAGCCGGTTGTAATGCAGTGACATGGAATTTAACCGCATACTCAATACATATGAAAATAAATTTAACCCCGAGCCTATATAATTGACGTAAACAGGTTTTATTGACAAAATCATTATAGATAGGGTTCTGTAACTACTACTAACTATATAAATTTTTTTTTTAATATCAGTATGGACAGAAATAGTGCATTTGAATTGTTTATTGTATTTATTTTGCTTGGAGCAAAGCTATATGATAATTTTCCAAGGGTAATAAATATCCTGGGATAATTTGGATTAAATTTGCAACTGTTGGAGTTATAAGCAGAACTGTTGAATGACAACAGTAATTTGTTGAGTGGAGTTTAAATGGAGTTTTTTTTTCTTACTATTAAGGACTGCTCTTTTTATAATCTGATTTGTGGTTTGGTTGAAGTCGAGATAACTACTATGAGGAGTGTTTGTGGAAGGGGATTTAAGATAATGAAATATTTAACTTTTTAATCGAATCTGTCAGAGCATGTAGACTAGATCAGATTTTAGATGGATTTCATCTATGATGTATGAGAGGCTACTGTTCGAACATAGTAAGGAGAAAATTGAGCCCGTTTCCCGGCGTCATACGTCAACAAAGAGAAGTGAATTTTTTAGTTCGGAATTACCTACAAGGGCTAAATAGGGGTAGTTATTTACAACTCCCATTTATCCTAAAAATAATTCTTTTCACTAAACCTCGATCCAATACTAATTATCGAAACTAACATGATTTCCGTAACATACTGCGTTTCATCGGTCATTACATTTCTTTTAATGCCATATTTCTGCTAAAGTTTACAACATTTAAACAACTTTTTTCAATTAAAATTATCTATAATCTGTCATCTTTTATTTATTCGTTTAGGAATAATTAACAAGATTAGATTGCATGGTTCATTTAATTACTTTCTAATTAAAATGATACTTTAAAACCATCATCCTTTACCTTGGACAAATTCCAACTTGTTCAACGAAGCCGAACATCATCTTAGTTTTTTGTACAAAGATAGATAATGCTTCAAGCTTCGAAATAAAAAGAAGAAAGAAAAAAAGCTAGAAGTCGTCAATAGTAAATAATAGTATTTTTTTGAATCCGAAAAATCCGTTTCTTTATTCTCGAGATATGATTTTTCGAAAATTACGTTTCCTTGTACAATCAGTAAATTTCTAGACACACCTAGATGGGGAGGGGGGGGGGGGGGTAATAAGGGGAAACAAAAAAATTTGGTGAACTATTTTTGTATTCCCTACAAATTGTGAAAGTTTCATCGGGTTGGACGCGACCATGAAAGCATGAAGCGTGCGACCGTGAAAGTGTTAAATGTGTTTTGTTTTGATGAACTCATATGATAATGATGTTGTAGGCGTACAAGCCGTCAATAGAGACAATAAAAGTAGAGTGTCCTTGCCAAAATTAATTAATATGAAAAGGATAGTTTGTCGAACAGTTGTAGGAAGATGACCATAGTATTGTTTACTAGGAAATAAAGACCTTTTTGTACTACCCAATATATGGGGGCCTTATCCTAAATAGCAAAATGAAATGGAGGATTTATTTGACGGATACGATCAGTTGCGGCTAATTGCTCAATGTATGAGGACTTTTGGAAAGATCTGAAGTCTTAGTTAACTGGATATGTAAGGAGCATTAGCATATATTCGTTGGTGATCTAGTGGAAAAAGAAAAAAGTTAAACACTCTTGTACTTTCATGAACAGATCACAACGAGAGGTAAGCGTCGTTATTACAGGTGTTTTAAGCATCATAACTGATGCAGCTCAAATACTCTATTTGATTTTTATCCCTGGATATGATAATTTAGAAAGAATCGATTCTAAAAATTACGCAGTTAGGCTGCAATTAAAGAGCACTATAAAATTCCGTTAAGCATTTGAAAATTACCTCATTGAGCTTCCGTCAGCCGAAGATAACAGATAAAGTAATCGTGAATAGATCGAAGACTACTCCTCTTGATCTGAGACCGATAATTTATATTAGTTGTTCACTGGTATGCAATTAAAAAACGTTCACATGTCATCGATCAATAGTGAAATATGATCTACCCTATCCACTTCCCCATATATAGATATGGATCTACCAAATACCTGACGTAGACAGGGACAGCGATCACCTCCTCGAGACTATGCTAAAGAGCAACTTTAAATCGAAAATTGCAATTAGTTCAGTATGGGAATCACATTCCGTGCTTCAACCATTGACAAACCCTATCATATATGTATCCAGATAGCTCCAAATCGGAAGAAAAGACCGGAGCAGATGGTTTTTGTGAGGAGGTTCAGATGAAAATTTCCATTCACCTTGAAGGCCAAGTAACGGTTTTCCATGCAAAAGTCAAGGTCATCCTTGAATCGGGAAGATATTTCCTAAACTCAAATACTGAGAACAAGGAGATTGCAATCTGCTCGGACAGCTAAGTAGCTGCCAAGTCCTTGTCATAGCATTTTACAACGTCCAAACTTCTATTGGAATGTACAACCACCCTGAACTCCCTTTCTCGGAAGAACAGAGTTCTGGTGCTTTGGGTGCCAGGTCGCAACGATATTGGGGAGAATGAGAAGACGGACGAACTTGCTCGTCTTGGTGCAATCTCGGAGGCATACTCTTCCACAATTGGATTGCATCAAAACACCTTGCCTTTACTATCTCGGCTTGGACCAACTGCCAATACAGTCGCCTTTCGTTGAATGATCCTTCAGGTAGAGTTACAATGGTGCTGCGGAGCATACCCAACCCAAATGAAACGAAAAAGCTACTGGAACTAAACGAGCCAATCGTGCCAAAATGCTTTTTTTTGGATTTTCATTGTTTTTTGGTTTTTATTTTTTTTTTACATTTGCTTTTTGATTTGTAATTTGTGACTTCATTTATTTATTTATTCATTTTTGGCGTGCGTGTCCAAACCAGTAGTTGTCCTATGCCAATCTGGGACACCTTTTTGGGGATACAAGATCATTTTGGGGATTTGAGATCAATTTCAAGCATAAGAAGATAACATAGGTTTTCGATTATGTTTCTGGAATACACTCATTTTTTCATTCCGGATGCGTAGCTCTAAGTTAACATAAAATTTTATGCCATATCTGCCAATAGGCTGTCGGTTGATGGAGGATACTTTAGTGGTGGCGATTACGTCTGGATTTAGTTTGTTTTGAACTTGGAGGCTACAATTTGTCCTTGATTTTGTGTCCTGTCTTGTTGGGGGCTAAAACTCCGTTTGTCTCTGAGACCTGTTTGAAAATATGGTTAGCTGTTATCAGACTTGTTTGAAGAGCTGTTTAGCTATTATCAGATCTGTTTTAAAAGCTGTTCAGCTGTTATCAGACCCGTTTGAAAAGCCATATGGAAACACTTGTGACGTATTCGACTAGACAGAGTCAAGATCAAACCTACCGGCAGGTATGGCATACAAGTTGATATCAATTTGGAGCTACGAGTGCGGAATGAAAAACTTAGTGTATTCCAGAAATAAAATCGAAAACCTATGGTATTTTCCTATGCTGGAGAGTGCTGAAATGCATCTCGTATCCACACAAAAGTGTCCCAGAATTGCCATAGGACAACTACTTAAACCTCAGTCCGAAAAGTTGCCCATTTACTTCGAAATGAAAGGGGGCAAATTTTTGTTTTCTTTAACCGGAGCTTCCCAAGAAGGTATTAGAGAAACCTGTCAAATAATACACCCGGCGCACCAGATCAGATATACCTCCCCTGTACAGGGTGTCTCAGGTTATATAACATTTTTCCTCTTCCCATACAATTTTTGGTCCAAATTGAGTGAGGAATAGAGGGTGGGTATAGAGAAAAGGGCAAGAAGTCCTGTATAAGTTTTTGTTCAACTAATCTTAACACCTAGTATTCCTGGACACATACTTAAACACGGACACCATGTATATGATTTTATATTTTGTCAGTATTGTGCGACTAAATAATATCTCTTTTGTGAAGTGCTTCAAAAATGTTTACCGCTGAGGACTTACAATTTTGTAACTTCTCTCTCCTTTCCCCACCCTCTTTTTCCTAAACTTTCTTTTTACTGACTCCTTCCTTTCTTACCAGTTGTTTAATATTCTCAACTCTTTTCTTAATGTTAGTTATTCATGCTTAAAAACTAAGGTATAGTTTTACTTTAACATTCATATACAAACCTAGTTGGTAGTTAGTCAGTCTCTCAAGCATTTCAGAAGTAGGTACTCACTTTAATCCCATTAAAAACTTACACCAACAAAAATTATTAGAATCCTCTGAAATAAACTTGACGGAAAAATAACCATTAAGTACGGAGCAAAAGATTTCTTTTTTCTGTCAAAATCTAGTAAAGAGCTGCTAAGAGCGTTTTTCCAATTTTCTTGAATTTTCTGCAACTTTTTCCCGATTTCAATTTTGAATTGCAAAAATTTTGTCTGTATGCTGACTACACCATAGCCAACAAATATTTCCCGCACCGCAGCTAATATACCTGCGATACCTTAGATACCTTGGAAAGTAAAAATGTACCATATACAAAATTTGCATCGCTTGAGTACCTGGTGAAGTCTTGCAACTGGAATTAAACCGCAGAGTATTTCGGGGAGGGGAAGGGGGTAATGTTAACATCAAGTTAACCGATAAGATCCTTCTTCTCTCAAGTATGAAATGCTTGGGTGGTCCCAAGATGGTATACAGCAATTTTATACTTCACAGTGTTTTGCAGATAAATCATTTATTTGACACTAAAAAGCTTTCAATATGCAGTTGCGCTTTATGTATGTGTGTGCAGCGTATTTGAATGGACACTTGTTTGCTCCTCAGATCATCTCCATTTCATTCGGGTCTCACATGGAAGATTCCTTAAGGAAAATTGTTGTTCGTATTTCATACCCTTAATAAATGATCATTTGTCAGCAGTTTTGTGAATTGTTTTTGTGGAATTGTTATGTATTTTTAATAGATTTTAGTTGATGCGCATTTATGAATAATTCATTTGGGAAAAACCTTATAAATCGAAGCATATTAAGTTGCGTGTCTTTGGATGGAGGAGCACGGTTTGAAACGTTGTAGAGTAATGAATGTCTATCAAATGCTCATATGAAGTCCTGAAATATTTTTGTTATTAAATGACACGAACTGTATTGAATAAGTGGCTAATTCAACTTAAAGAAATTTTTTTTTAGAAAGGTCAATCTATTTCTACTGTGAGAGTTTTTCAAATAACACTCATGATATTATAAATATTCATTTTGTGACCTTTAGACGATTTTTATTCGAACACCCCAAGTTATGATGATATAAATTGGAAAGGGAAAAAGGACGTTCTATCGTAGGAATCGCCTGAAATGCTGTAGTTTTCTTAGAAATCTCTGTCTTATCTATTGATAGAATTTCTTTTCGAACCACTAAAGTGATTTTTCCGTCTGTAACATACTTTATCACCTTTTAATCTCTTAACACTTTAATGGGTGGCATGACAATCGAGAATTGATGGGAATGATAAGGCAGACTTACTGGCCAAAATGGAGCATCTATGCCCCTCGTAAGACCGGAATGATTATACGGTATTTCTTACAACATCGTGAAGGTTACCATCCATAGCTGTATCCAGAACTGAATGGATCAGAGATGGAATTCAATAATAGGCTCAAGACAAGTCAAAAGATTCATTAAAGCACCTTCACCAAAGAAGAGTCAGAATATTTTAAGCTTGTCTAGAAATCAATTCAGAATCATCACAGGAGTCCTAAAGGGATACTGAAAATAAAACAAACACATACATCGGATAGGTACCCACTGATTTATGTACATAGGTTATGTTTCGAAGAAGATGAAACATCGGATTACGTCTTATGCGAATGCGGCCCTTGACTCATATTTCTTATAGTCTGCCGAATTTGACGAAGAGCCTCATCCAAAAAAATACTTATCTTGTTTGGATGAGTGAGATTATTGGATGAACTCTAAAGAAAGCGATGCGCAATAAACTAATGTATGGCTGCAGTGCAAAGACCATTCGCCTCGCTTAGTTTTAATCTGATCTAATTTACCTTACCACTTCCTGTAATCTTTATACTTTATGTCTCCATGCCGTGCTATTTCAGACATGCGTCCTCAGCTTGTTATTGAAGTTCCATCTGTAAGGCAGATAAAAATAGACCAAACTATCATCGGAGTAGTCAAATCTATTCTTGTTCGATCCCAAAGTTCGGACAGACAGACAGACAGATAGAGGAACTGTCAAACAAGTGGACATGAAAACTGACAATGTTGTCTTTTTATTATTTACATCAACGAAGTAATTTTTACTTTATTTTCCACTGTTTTACAAAAAAAAAAATTATAATATACGCGGTCGTTGCAAACTTCAACTACTTTAAATATGCTCATATTGATATGATATGACTGCTGGACAAATAATATAACTCCTATAATATATACCTCCTATAATGTATGAAATGAAAATTTGATCTACAAATAGAAGACCTGATATAGCCAACCAATCTCTTCAGCTAAATAAATGTAAATACTTTGATAATGGACGTGTGAGTATAGGTACTATGTAGGTTAGGTTAGGTGAGCGATGTGCTGCTAAAGATATCCAACTTACTCCACTTAGTTATCCAGCGAGTGGATTGTGTCCCCATAATCTCATGGGATAACATTTTTGAAACCGATCTAGATCCACCCTGCTTTCCTAAGGAAACTCAAGCTCTTTACTTTACAGCTCACCGGTATTTGAAAAGTGCGTGTTGAATGCTTTCCATTTTTTACGAATCTTTACAGCCGCTACAAAAATCATTCGTCGGTATTCGCAGTCTACTAGCAAGGTCTCCAATGACCCAATGATCCTTAATGACCCCCTACTTACTAGATTCCTGATAGTAGTTCTGCTACCATTAAGGAATTCTTTTTCCCTCTTTCTGTCATAATTTTACAGGTCATAATTGCCTCGTAATACGTCAGGTTTCTCTGTTGACCCACTGGCTGGAGGCTTGAATTTTGACAGGCGCCCCCGATGATCTCCTCTTTTACAGCTCTGATCGGGACTCTCACATCAGCTAGTGCTGCGGAGCTTTTCATTTCAGAGCCATTTTTGGTCAATTCATGGGATATCCTTTTGGCCCCAGGTACCTAGCATAGGGCCGTTGTGTTAATTCATCAAGGCTGGTTTTGCACCAGTTTCGATCTTTCCAGCACAACATCCAACTCCTTAATGACTGCCTGTCTGTCAGTATACATGCAGAAGTGCTGGAAGAACTCTTTACACATACATTTCAACCATTAATACCATCCGGCAAGCTCTGCCCAAAAGACAATGCATTTGTCCGAAAGTCTATAAGATTCGTGCCACTGCTATTCTCTGGAGTATACTTCTGGTCCACCCGCAGTAGGTATTACTAAGGACGGAAATGAATATCAATTGTAAATAGCAAATGCAAACTAATTGTAAAGAACATTTTTTTTTCAAACACCAAATGCACAAAATTTCTGAAGAAAAGTTTTCGGGTAAATTCCTTAGAAAAAACAATGCTTTTCTATACCAATTATATGTAGAAAAGGAATGGAAATAGACTTATCATCCTATGAATTTCATATGAATGAAAAAAAAAGCACACAAATAATTTTTTTTTTTTTGTTTTGTCGCTCTCCAGTTAAAATTGTACACTGAACCGTAGTAAAAATATAGTTCAGTGAAATCGTATATAACCTCAATTGTGTACTGTAAAAAAAAAATCAAACAAAGCTGCCGTTTTGGCATGTACATTTGTATGCCTGTCTTTTGCAAGCTCAATTTTCATTTGGCATTTAATATTTAATTGAGAAAAATATTTTTCAGCAATGCCCAATTTGGTGTTATGGGACTTTGCTAGTGTGACGGGCTTGAAAATTGCTGATATTCACATTTTTATTTTTCAATGAACACATTTTGATAATCGTGTGATTTTTTATTATAATTCATTTTATTTCATAGAAAAAAAAAATTCAATCTATTTTTAAATTTTCTAGATAATATTTTTAGCCATTGCAAGACTATGCCTAAAAAAATAGTGACTGATGGCGGAAGGCCATATTCATCTGATAATTCTCACAAAAAAAACAAAAAAACATAATCAGGATGAAAGCCTCCAGAGCGGAGTGGACGTTTTTTGTTTCGATGAAAATTAACAAAATGGCGACCATTTCAGAATTGAGTGTTGAATTTGACGAACTTTTTTCGACAGGTTTTCGTTAAAAATAAAATATGAAATTTTCAAATAAAATAAAAACGAGATTTTCATATGAATTGTGCACTTACAATCAATCCGCGATGCCTGGTCTAGACAATATTCCGTCGGCTTCTTCGAATTCCTCATTGTCAGCAGAAATTTCATTCCTTTGTGATTCTCTATGTGATTTTTATTTACATTTGATTCTTTCTAATCGAGTCAAATTCAATAGGTGTCATGCAGCTAGTCAAATTGCTCTTTTAGGAGGCTGTAGTAAGCGAAATAATTGCAATGGAAGTCCATAATTTTGGATAATACCCAAAAATGAAAAAAAAAAAAACAGAAAAATAAAATCTTACACTAAGGTGTGGTCAATTTAAACAGAATCGGGTGTCATAGTGTATTCTTTTAGTAACGTTGGTAGTATTGATTAAATTATGAACTAAATTAGTTATCGCCATCTGTCAATCGGAAAAAGTAAACAGACCAGAAGGTACAAAATAAAAAATATGTAGTTATATCAAAAAGTGCTGCAAATTTGGATAGAAGTTATGTTGAGCTTTTGTTTTCCCTAGTGCATAAAACAAGTCATATAGTAGAGTACAAAAAAACGGACAAGTATAGATTCGAAGACAAAATGTCAAAGTCCTTTACTTAAATGGAATCTAGCGTACAAATCAATTGTCGCCCCACAATGATTTGACCAATTTCTAATTACTTTCTGTCATCGACAGACTTTTAAACATATTTTAAAAAACACTTCTTCATCGCTAAAAATGTCTAAATTTGAGTCCATGATAAGATTATTTTCTTGATACAAGCAAACAATGCTACTGTCAAAATAAAAAGTCATACATTTCAAATACTTTTATCATGTGTTTAAACCGAGGTATGGCACTTTTTAAATTCTAGTTTAAACCGGAGTTTAGATCAAACTATGAAACCCATTCATCGAGTTTATGTTAAATATTTGGCTTAAACTCAGACTGTGAAATTGTCCTTAGATGGTCGCCTAATTAAAGTAATTTCACGGTCGAAAATATGATTTATTCTATACAAACTAATTTCCAACAATATTCAGGGCCGGATTAACCATTAAGAAAACTAAGCACGTGATTAGGGTATCAGGAAAAAAGGTACACAAAAAAGTTGCCATAGAAATGATTTAAAACAATTTTCAAACAAAAAATCCCATGAACAGTATCAGTATCAGTTTGACTTGTCAAATACTTAAAAATTATGTTTATGATTTGTTTTGGTAATTTAATAAACACATCTCAAAATATTGTACGATACTTTTGGAATTAATAAGCTTATTACAAGCAGGATGTAAACGTGATAAGCATTTTTGCTGATATTATGGAATTCATATCTTTCATATCCTGGTGTTCATATCATTCCTGGTTATACAAAGATGTGGTCACACAATGACGAAAACTGTGACGACATCCGGTATCTTTAATATTCCCGGTTTTACTGGCTAATAATAATTTTAGTGCCAGCCCAATTAAAATGTTAGTGGATGTCGAACTCACGAAGCCTTCTTGCAGGTCATCACTCACCATACAGACAGAACAGAAAATAAACCAGATGCCTTCTTAGGTAGGGGCAACGAGCACAAAATATCTAGAAAAAAAAAGCATAGGCTTGTCTGGCAAAAATGTCCCACTGACCATGACATCAGTTGATTCCATCACTTCCATAAGCTGACTATAAAATGAAAGAAAATCTGAGTTATTTTTTCATGCTTTGAATTGTTACAACGCAAGTAACAGAACCAGCAATTCAAAAATTACTTAACCCTTTGAGGACGATGGCGCGTTGGCCGTTTTCTTAAGATTATTTGTGCACAGAATTAACATATACAGGGTGTCCCGTACGTACCGCATTTCCTTTATACCACGGGCTCCTAGCTCAATTTCGAGAAATAAATTGTATGGGAGGAGAGCCGGGAAATGCACGGTGTGGGCGGTAGGGGGGTTTTGTGATTTTGGATACTTTTTATCCTAATACAATGTAACTTTCTTGTTATACACCCTATGAAGGTGATTTGAATCTAAGGTGATAGTAAATCCTCTACGGTTTCGAACAAATGCCCAACCACCTCTGTACTCCCTTTCCGTCGACAGTTATAGGATGTCATAGTCAAAAAATTGGATAATTTTGCAATTCCTTTTGCAATTTTAACGATTTTCCCGCCAAAATGCATGAAAACTATACAGTTTTATGACAATATTTAAAGACCCCGGAATGTTACCTTTAATTTGACTATGCACATGTACCTAGCTAAATGCTACCGTTTTTGAGATGTTCCCGTTTTTATGGTGCATAATTTCATTAATTTTGCTAATAATAATAGAAATCGCGCCTAATTTTATGCAATTCCACACAAATTAGCAAAATTCATGAAATTATACAACATAAAAACAGGAATATCTCAAAAACGGTCCACCTTGCTCCATTTAGGAAGCCCAGTCTTTGCTCTAGGTATTGCGCTTATGTCCAATGAATTATTCTCTAATAGTTCCTTGGGCCTAACGCGTTCTTCCTGCTCTACATCACTTTTCTCCAATTCAGATTGGGACGAGCCGTCATCTTCGCTGGGAATGTATTCGGATTGCGAAGGCGAAAAATCCCCATCTTCTGAGGAAGATTCCTCCAACTGCTGTTCCACACGTCGATTGTTCCTTTCAAAGGACATTTCCGAAGAAATGGGAATAATTCTGAATAAAGGGAGAAATAAAAAAGGTTGCGATAGGAGAAAGCAAGACCTACTATTGGGACATATAATCCCAGTAAAAAAAAATCGGCTTGCGCAAAAGAATGCACAATTAGATTTACTGAATTCAACCAAAATAACATTTAAACTCACTAACACTTACTTTTTGATCTAAAAACTATTCTAAAATTTGCAGACAATTCGATAAGATTAGTAAAACTTGAATCTTAAATCTTCAGCGCATGGGCATGTGTACACTCTTTGACAGCAAGGTGCCGAGACTGAAACAAAGCTGAGAGCCAAGAACTTCTTATACATACAGACGAGACCCCCAGAAGTACTGAAAGAGGGAATTAGCACGACAATAGAGTGCATAGTTCTCCCAACAGATTGTTTTTTAAATATCTTGGGACGTTTTATCCCATTAGTCCTCAAAGGGTTAAGGGGGTCATCCCGTGTGATTAAAAAAAAACCCTTCTTTTTTTTTGCATAAATTGCATCCAAATATAGTGCAGAATATGTGGGTAAAGTGATTTTTCGATACTCGGAGTCGTTCGGAAGTTACAGCGTTAAACAGGGCAGGTATTTGGAGCGTGCCCTCCAGCACTGGACCCGTTCTCTTTCGCTTAGGTTTCTTACCTGAGCCCTTTTAGTATAAACGCTGGAATAGGTGCACAATAGAGAAGCCGTTATATATCTAAACTCACTTCCTATTTCGAATATAACGGTTAGTTTAGTCTTGATTGAGTACCCAAAGTATTCGAATTTTATTGGTGATCGTATTTAAATTTTTAAGCTCGTTGTTTTTTTTTTTTAAAAACTGTATTTTTCGAACTGGTAACCACAATATCTCGAAATGTATCAAACGAATTCCTTTGAAATTTAATTGATTTATTCAGTACTTATGTAGACACTTTGCAAACTAGGATAATTAGGATTCATCAAGCCGTGTTTTTTTACATGTTGAAGAAATAGTGAAAAATCACCAAAATTCACGAAAATTTTTTCAAATTTACCTTTCAATATTTTTTTAATAATCCTAGTTCAGGAACTAGTTCATACTTCACAGATTAAAATACCGTTTGATTTTTTTTTATTTTGGATAAGCAAAAAGCTCGCAATCGTGGTTACCGAAAAATGATTTTTTTTAAGATGAGTGACTAAGTTGTTGTGTACTCCAGCAATGAGCGACAAATGTGGCGAAATTTATACAACCTACAGTGTGAGCCGTTTATATTTCTGATTGGTTTCAATATTGAGTGTGCCTTTCCAAATGTTGATATTGGATACCGTATATTCTTTTCATTAATGATAACCAATTTTTCAGCTAAGAACACTTTCTCTCTTAAAAGTATATTAAAAATCTCAACTAACAATTTAGATCGAAAAGATGTCGGCTCAACATGTTAAGAGGATATAATTTTTAGTGGACCTCACCAATATTGGTAAATTATACGTCGAATTCCCAATGCGGGGAATAAACTGGTAATATAGGACTGTTTGGCAAATAGGACAAGATAGGATAAAATTAAGTTTGTTAAATTGTCGTCGATTCGTCGTCTATTCGACCACCCGTAGTCTTAATTCTGACCAGTTTGTAAGGCATTATGTCGATTTTTTACTTTGAAGTTTGCTACATCACTTAATAAGTAATATTCATAAAAAAACAAATGCCATGATTGTGAACCAAACTCGAACTTTTTAATTCATCTCAATTTGAAGTCTTTGTATAGGGAAAGATTAATCTAAATCTGACATCTAAAAAGTCTTAAAGGTCCGATCAAATTTATGGTTGAAATCAGCGAACAAATTATGTAGGATGAATCTTCTAAAGTTAATGCCTAAAATTTAAACTCAAATTCAAACGGGCTTTGAAGACAAAGATTGGATGTAATTTTCTTATATCCAACCTATCGAAATTCTTTGGAGTTCATCTAATTTAACAGTCGAAATTTGGACAAAAATTAAGAAGAGTTTTCCAAAATGACTTACAAATTATGTAACCTCAAAGTATAACAAACTAACAAAACGTTTTGGAGGTCCAATTTATGAACTTTTACCCAAAGAAAACCCCTAGAATCCTAATGAATTCTGAGGGTTTAATGGAGACTATAATTAGAGTATTATCGACTAGAGCTATAGCCTAGTACTAAGGTCCACGCTAAACTAAATTTTAGCGGGTCTCCAATATCGGGCCGTTCTTTAGCAGCTAAAATATGACAGCGGAGACTCAGAGAAAAAATATATATAAAAAAAAACAAGAAGAAAAAGAATTTTGCAATTTTTTTACGGAAATACAACGCGCGGTCATAATATTTCTAAAAACTAACTACCTGAATTGTTTGGAAATATTAAAAATATTAAAATAATATGCATATTGTATACAATAAAAAGAAGAAAAATTAACAATGATATTGAAAATACGGCCACGAGAAGAAATCCAATTCAGTCGCCCTTACAGCAAAGACGTACAAAACTACGATAACTACAAAAATCCGTTCAATAAATTTATCATATCTCAGAACTCTGACAATAAATATTTTTAGCGCGCTAAACAACAGCCCAGGCGAATAAATTCAAGCTAAATTTTTTTGTAGACTTACTGGTGGTGCCATCTCTAATCAAAACCCAAAGGCAAATTTAGCGCCTTAGTACCTCTCTCGCTAAAATTCAGGATAAATTTACGCCAATATCTTTTAGCTTGCTAAATTTTCATACAAAATTTAGCTTAGCGCGGACTTTAGTACTAGGCTTATGTGTTTAAAGTCAAATGGACTATTAGGGCTAAAACTTATCTCTAAATTAAATAATATTTTACATAAATAAGCAAATATATCTTTGAACTGCTCGATTTTCTCTATCTTGCTAGTTGGGATCTCAACATAACTCTTATGCAACAAGGCAAAGCTTGATGTTTTATCTTTATTACGGAAAATTAATTTCGAGGTTAATATCAAAGATTTTGCCACTAGAAAAAGTAGAAGAAATCTCTTGTTTAACCCTTAAGTAGGCACATGGGGTCAGAGCTATATGAACTGCGAAAAAAATGTAGAATGCATTCTCTTCGACTTTGCGACTTTCAGTAGCTTTTCATCTTGCAACACTATTTTAAAAATCGTCGTTCTGGAGCCACTGCAACGTACGCATGCTTTTGTACTATAGTGATGTGTGACCGCGCCCACTTACGTAATGTTTTTCGTGATGTAAGTTTTGTTAGGTATATCTTCTGAAATTTCGACATTTCATAATATTTTCGGATTAAAAAAAAACAAAATTTATGTTGAGATTATAGTTTTGGGTGAATGGTGTAGCTTTTCTACTTTACTCCGAATAATGGTTTTTATTTTTTTACTATTCTATAAAGACCCTTCTGCCTCAGTATGTAATATCAAATAATTGTTATTTTATTTTTGTGTTAACTTAAAAAGAAATTATTTGCTTTTCAGTTTTAGTTATTGAACTGCATTGTTTTTGTTTTTGAATATCTTGTGGTTTACTTAAAGAAAGAAATTGGCGTCATTGCTGACCCCATGCGCCCGCTTGAGTGATTTTTTAGTGCGTCTACTTAATGGTTAAATAAATAAATTGACCGTTTACAAATATAAACATTATCTTAAGTGTAAGATTTGTTTAAAAAACAAAAATTCTATTTTACAGTTTATATTTGAAAATATTTCTAATATTGAATTATATATAATATGGGCGCATGAAAATCGTTTTAGTGCTTAGGGCCTCTCAGGACTATATTCCAGCCCTAGAAATTGTGCAGTTTTGCGAAAAAAGCGTATTTTTTTAGTTGATTTTTAAATGCTCAGTTAATTTTTACGATACGTTTCATAGTTTTTCTTGTCGCAAATCAATATTAAATTTATCAAAAAAAAAAAAAAAATACATATTCGATTAAATTTCTGAATAAAATTTTTGGAATAAATTCCTAAGAAAAATTGAATTTTATATCCCCAGAAGACAGGCAATAAATTCAATCCAATACTTTTAGACCCTCGTTGTCGAGCAGAAACCATGGCCAACTGTTGACATATTAAATAAAATGAACGAGTTTTTCTATCTAAAATAACGTCACCTACAAGCTTTATATTCATGTTGTATTTTTCCTTGGGCAGAATCAGAATTGCAAACATTCCAAAAAATGTGTATAGAAGTTTTCATTGCCTTTTGATTTATATTTTGAAGTTGACTGCAAATAATTTTGAATAGAAGAGAATAAAGTAAAGCTAATGAAAATTGTGATTACTGTATGATCTCGTTGGTTCATGTGCAGAATGGAACTATAAAATGTGTACCTACCCCACGTGAAATAAAGAGTGAATCACGTCACGCTAAATAAGTGAAGGGGATAAGGCGTAGTTCACTAATAGATGAAAATTTGTCTAGAAAATTCATAGGAAAATGCATTGCTAAGAATATCTGGGTATAATTTATCTGTGACTAGCATAGCTATGACTTTCCCATGAACGGTTGTTGTCGATTTTTTTCTGTCACACTTGACTTGTGTTAATGGCTTTACAAAATTTTCCTTTAACGATCATATTAATGCTACCTCGTTATAAAGTCTAATACTACCTTGAAATTTGTCAAAGGTTAGTTAAAAGAATTTGAAGGCATTGTATAAATAATTTTTGTTAGAACTGACTTTAAGTATGCTCATAACCTTTTATGCAGTTAATACTAATTTAGCATAAGCTCGTAAATTTCCCTCCTTAGGGTATGTCATGGAATGACCTATTTATAAATCTCTCTGCCTCCTGCCTCAAGTTTACACTGAAAAATTTCATCTCATTTCCTTGGTCATACTTGAATACGAACGAAACAACACCATCAGAACTGTTTTTACCTTTGACTGTTTATGTGGGAGGTATTAAGTAATTCTCCTGGAAGGAGCAGGTTTTTTGACGAATTACAGCATTCTCCAAATGTGTTTCATCATCCAGCTAATTATGGTTTCTTTGAAAAAAAATTTCGTCGACATCAAAGTCTTTCTTTCATGATTTTCATCATCTTGATTCCAGGAAATATTAACTGATTTCAAATTTAGGTTGAGTGCTATCTAAAACATCGACACCAATTAAGAAGCACATAATTGTTAGGTTTTGTTTCGTTGTTGTTGTTGGAACCAAAACTAAAATATGCGTAATATGCGAGCTGGGGTCTCCATTCAAATATTATTCAATCGCTTCTCTTTTAGGGAATCTCTTTAAATTAATAAACATCCGCAATAACCGGAGCTAATACGTAAAATCTCTGAAAATTTGAAACCGTCAAAGGCATCCCAAAGGATTAATGACAGGAGAAATCAATATTTCCAAATCCCAACGACAACCATTCGACCGATCAATGAGTAAGAGGCGGAAAGGGGGTGGGGGGCGATGGGAGGTGAGAGTTAGGTACCCATCATTCCGGGAAACTCCAGCTACTCTGTCCATTCATAGCTTCCCCAAATCCAAATCCCATCTATTGCGCTAGACGGATTTGGTTATTTTACACCACATTCTATACCATACTCACCACAGACAACCCAACAGCAGACCCCATTTTGGCGCTCAGATTTCAATAAAACCGTCCTCGCATATTGTAGAGCAGCCTTGACTCGGTACAGAAAGATATATGTGGATATATTGGAAAATGGTATTGGGAAATGGTATTGGGAAATGTTCGAAAGGGTTGGGGGAGGGAGGGGGATGTGTGTGTGTGTGTTTTTTTTTGTCGTTATTGCAAAGGTAGGAAAACAGTTGTTAGTATATAGAGGCCAGGTATATGATTTTGGCCTTACACTACTGTGTCAGGGAGGGTATCGGGGGTTCGGGAGAGTTAGCAAATATCTCAGGATGATTGGAAATTTTTGTTGATATTTGGTGGGATATACTTATGTCGACATGAAAATGTTCAAAACGAAATATGAGCGAAATGTTGGAGATTGCAGGCCTTTCTCGTTGCCATCAACGATACCTACCACCCCCATGCAATGATGACTATATCGTGTTAAGAAAAACCTTCCCCTCCCCCAAATGGGCACAGAGGTGAAATGTGAATTTGAATAAAATATTAATCGAAGGTGAATTTGAATTTTTTACGTTTTCTTGATATCACATTTTTTTTTCTGTTGATTTTTGTCGATTTCCTTTTTGCGGCTCTATATGGGAATTACACTGATTTGTGATATTTCCGATGATGGCCTGCGCCATTCAAATTAACCCATAAAGCATCGGAAACAGGTGAGGAATTGAATGTGGTTACCACTTCGTCATTTTTTATATCAACGCCGCTGTAATAACGTGATATGAAAATTTTACGTGATTAGGGTGGAACATTGCGCCAGGATAACAATGAAGGATTTTTCTTTTTTTTTTAATGTCCAGAAAACATGTCCGTTTGTATGTGTGTACATTTCGTGATTATGAAAGGTAAACGTTGGGAACGGCTAATTTCTGTTTTCTTGTTTGTTTTGTTTTGTATGCACATGTGAAGTTAATATTGTGCGGCGTATTATTTGATTTTAGATTAGTCTTGATATTAAGTTTCAGCAGTTTTTTTTTCCAACCCTTTTCAGTTTTTTGGGCTAAGTAAGCAAAATTTCAGGGCTTATTTTGTTGAAAATCTTTTTTTTTTATATATTCAGAGCAAGAGAGAAAGAGAGACCAGTTTTTATATATTTTCATTTACCAAATAATATAAAACAGTTTTGTGATGTGGACAGCAGGCAGGAGAGGGTTTTCAAGGTAGACGGACAGATAAGATCAGTTTGTTTGCTGATTAAATCACATACAATATATGTGGAACTAACTTTCTGTATCCGTTCAAGGATTTTATTATACAAATAACTCCCAGTTATACAAACTTAATTATTTTCAAATGTAATAGGTATCAGCAGTTTAGCGGGTGGTGACAGTTATAACTAGAAAAGTTCCAAATAATTCTGTACTCGTACTTTGCTGCCAATCATTGAGCTAGTTTAGACCGTGCCATTTAGTCCTAGTTTTTCATTTCCCATGATCCCCATGTGAGCAGGAACCCACAGAAGGGACATTTTGTTTTGGATACAAAACTTATCCACGGACGACCTGCAATCCCCTAGTAACTTAGATGTTATCCGAGGGCCGCTCAGAGCCGTCAAGGCTGCCTGATTATCCGAAATGATACCAATGTCCTTCCCCTTGATTTGCATATCAAGGGCTAATTTCGTGGCCATTGATATGGTGAAGACTTCAGCCTGGAAGACAAAGGTTTGTCTTTCAAGTGAGTACTCCATCAATATCAACTGATATTGCTTGTGAAGGTAAAGAAATGTAATCAATACGAGTCGTGATTCCCGTAAAATGTTGAACTTGATATGAATATGCGCTGAGCCGAAAACTGAATGCCATTTCAACCTTAGGTATTACAGCTTCGCCGGGATAGATCTGCGGTCGTGAATGGTGTGACACTTGGATATTAAACTTTCAGTAAGGTTAATGCTGGGTTGGTGACTGCATGTCACTATAACAATTGAATATCGATACCCTAATCAAGATTAAGGTTGCGTCGGTGATTGGATGTCACTATAGCAATTGATGATTATAGTTCTGCTGGATGTATCTGAGTTAGTGACTGAAGTCACTTTTGCCCCGTTTTCTTTTCTATTTTTATTCAGGCTCTGCTTCCACCATAATCTTCCATATTCTAAAAAAACTTTTATGACGCCTCCCTGGAGGTTCAATACTTATATATAACTTTTTCTACCAATTAATTTTTCTAACACTCTTTTCACTTTCGACGCAGAATCGTGAGCTATTTTTTCTTTCCCCATCCGACCGGATGCTTCTTCTCCCTCTGGCACACTTTTTTTTTAAACTTTTGTTTGCGGAATTCTTCCAGCAGGAGTTGACATGAACCGTGATAGAGCGTAACCACTTTTAAATATTTATAGCATTAATTTGGAAAATATAAAAATTTAAGTTAATTGCGCAATTTTCATTTTCCCAATATCTTACTACGTCTATGTGTTAGACTCCAAACAAGAAAAACAAAAGTACCAAGATACCAAGTTAAGCTTTGAAATCTGACAGTCAGGGTCCAATATAAGCATAAATCTTCAATTAAATCAACTTCCATTTGTTAATTTTTTCACTTTTACTACTTTTTAAAATTGAAAATATTAAATTGCAAGATAGTAAGCCTTACGAAATGTGATATCGATTTAGGGTAAAAATGTAACAAAATCGTAAATAAACCTCGGTTTTATTGAAATTCGTAAGTTTTTTACTTCAATTGTAGTTGATCCTTTAGTTGTTCATATTGATTGGGAGCACAATGAATGTATGTATGAACTATGAACGAAATATAGGCTCAACTACAACAGATAACCACAGGAGGGCCATTTAAATTTAGTGAGTACGTACTGATTATATCAATAACCTCTAAAATGATTAAAAAACGTTAATAATTCAAAAGTAACGAAAATGCTTACCATATAAAGGAAACACAATGCAACGGTCGTAGCACAGATTGCGTTCTATTCTATTATCAGATATAGGAAAAAAATTGAATTCTGAACTGATGAACGCTGATGATCGACACATTGTGCTTCCCTCTTAAGTGTTGTAGGTAACAAAAAATTCTCTTTAAAAATTTGAGAAGAAATGAATATGGATTAACCTTCGCTTTACCAATATCTACCAGGGTAGATATTTCGATTAACTTTTCTTTAAAACTTAGCGAAATTTCATCAAATCTCAAAATGCCTCCGACTCAGTAACTAAATTTTCGGTTTATTTCAGAAAATAGAAAAAAAAATCATTTTATTCGCACCGCTTCATAGTTTTATTTCAATTTCGTTGTTTTATCCACGGATTTCAAATTGTGTCTACACGGGTAAATACATAAAATTTATACTGAAATTTGTTAATGTTAAAGTTTGTCGTTGGAAAATATTTTCAAGGAAAAGAGTAAAACATCTAAATACAACATTGATTTATTTTAATGGATAATAAAATAATTAATAATATAATAAAAGTATGAACGAAAAATAATTAAAAATACTGAAACATATTAGCATTGGGATAATGTTCCTCCACCGGAAAATACTTTTTTAAAAAACGAAATTATCAAATAACATTTTTAATCAGAATCATTCTCGCACGCGTGTTTTGCAGAAGTAAGCATTTTTACTTACTCGAAAAAAAAAATCAAAACCTAATCAAAAGTTCAAATTAATAAGAAAGGAAGCCTGTTTTAGATTTACATATGAGTCGGTCGTAGTCGTAAATGTTTTTATTAAACGTTTAAAATCGAAGTTGTGTTTTCTTTCTCTCTTATTATTATTTTTTATTTATCTTGTAAAAAATTCTAAAAGTTATCTACCTGGGTAGATACAGGTGTGAATTGTATATAAAGCTTTTCGATAAAGCGAAGGTTTAAAAAAAATATATATTTTTTATATACTAGAACTATGTATATATATTTATGTACAATAGTGTTTTTAATACAGAATGCCAAGGTCATACCAAATGTTCACGTATTGTCCAGCACAATGTCTACCTGAAATAGCCGATCTCTTAAAGTTGATAAAGCTAAAGTAGGCGTAAGCTGATAAAAAATATTGAACCAATAGAAAATGCCAACTAAATCGTAGGGTTGAGGTGATATTATCTGCTTTAGGGATGCCGAAACTACTTACTGACTTTTATCAAAGAACGTATAACAAAAGAATGTGATTTTTGTAACATTTTATTCGTATATCAGATTCCATCTGTATTAGGTATGCATAAGCATAAGAAAAATGGACTGCAACACGACTTAATTATTTATGCAAAATATAAAAATGAAAGTAATACAAATTTTTACAAATAACTTTTGACATTATGAGATAGAGAGGTCATCCATATTTGGAAGAGCTTTCTTATCGGATATATTATGTATACATGTGAGTCTCGGCTACACCTGTATTGCTTCTAATTTACAACCATATTCTGCCATCAAAGTATAGAAAGTAAAATTTGTGACCTTGAAAAATATCTTTTAAATACAAATTGCAGATGTTGGTAAGTTAGCACTGTGCTTCGTCTAATATTCAGTTCGCAGAGATACTTTCAAGATGAAACACTTCCTCTGGCTTTTTATTGTCGCCATATTTTTATCTTTCGTTTTACATGCATCTAGTGTTAGTGAGTACGATAGAAATGTCAAGATATTACGAAATGTTAATAAGAGGATTCCGGAGTGTGTAATTTATTAAAATTTGTTAGCTAATATGTTTGAAAGAATATCTCCAGATATATTTTAGACAGTAGTGCAACACAAACAGTAATTGGAACCTTAACGGATGTCAATGTTGAAAAAGTGTACAGTGTTAAAGGATCTTATTCTTATCGACAAAAAGATGGAAAATATTTGACTCTTAGATGTATTTCGGACGAAAATGGATTCCGAGTTTTATCTTGTTTTTTTTTTTTTTTTTTATTTAATTAGTGAAAAATTATAAGGGAACATATATATTCTTTCAGTTAAACAAATACACCGTCCAGTGCCTACGATTAATCCAAAATCTATAGCAAGTTTATTAGGATGATAAAATAGTGTGATGATGAAAATATTTAAATAAAAATTTCCGGATGATTTCCAAGTGACTCTAATTATTCTCTGTGAAGAAATTCTAATGGTCAATATCGATGTCAAATGACATCGCGTAATAGCGTATTGACTTTGTTGGAGGATGCTTAAACTTTGAGAACCTAGACTGAGTTGAATATTATCACGCAAAACATGAACCAATAGTGAGATAATGTTGCTATATGAATTACCTCGAAGAATTAAAGGAAATTTAAGATTTTCATACAGAGAATAACTAAAATCGCTAAACATCACCTGGAAATTTTTATTTAAATATTTTCATCATCACACAATTTTATCCTCCTAATAAACTTGCTACAGATTTTAGATAAATTGTGAACACAGGACGGTGTTTTTGTCCAATTGAAAAGTTATATATGTTCCTTTATAGCTTGGTACTAATTAAATTAATAAAAACAATTTAATTAACATACAAGATAAAATTCGAAATCCATTTTCATCCGAAATATATTTAAGAGTCAAATATTTTCCATCTTTTAGTCGATATGAATAAGATCTTTCAACACTGTACACTTTTTCACCATTAACATCTTTTAAGGTTCCAGTTACTGTTTGTGTTGCACTACTGTCTAAGATATATCTGGAGATATTCTTTCAAACATATTAGCTAACAAATTTTAATAAATTACACTGTCCGACTTACTCATCCGGATTCCTCTTATTAACATTTTTATATACCTTGACATTTCTATCGTAGTCATAATTAGATGCATTTATAATAAACGATAAAAATATGGCCGTAATTAAAAGGTAGAGAAAGTGTTGTATCTTGAAAGTATCTATGCGAACTGAATATTAGACGAAACACAGTGCTAACTTACGTACATCTACATTTTATATTTAAAAGATATCTTTCAAGGTCGCAATTTTAATTTGTGCTATTTAATGGCAGCATATGGCTGCAAATTGAAAACAATACAGTTACGGCTGAAGCTTGACCCACCAGCAATGCACAAACGTAATATATGCGATGAGGAAGCTCTTCCAAATATGGATGACCACTCTATCTAATTATGTTAAAAGTATTTTTTAGGAATTTGTATTATTTTCATTTTTATATTTTGCATATATAATAAAGTCGTGTTGTAGTCCGGTGTTCCTATGCGTACATATCTAATACAGGGTGTTCCTAAAATTTATAATTTTTATTATTATTATTTTATTTTTTCTTATTCTGTCTCGAATTTAGGAAAATTATTTTTATTGAATAGTTTTTGGGAACCGATGCAATCAGATGATAGAATTAAAACATTTTTACCATTATTCTAGAGATTTTACATGTTTAAATTATTAAATTTAAGAGAAAAATACAACCATGTTGTATAGGTTTTTAAGGCGGGATATTTCCGCTTTCCAGATGTCTGCTCTTACCATTGAGCTAACGAAACGGGTACATTTTCCTTTTCTATTTCACTATTTTCTAGCCTATTTAAGTCACAAATGCATGTATTAACAAGTAAAAAAGCTAGAATTGGTCTAAGACCAATTCTTAGGATACCCTAGATGAATGCCCGTATTAAATTTCGTATGGTCACCGATCTATTCAAGTATTGATTTTGAAGTTGTTTTTCGCATATATTTCTAGAACGGTTTGTCGCACAGACAAAATGATTATAACAAATTTTATAGGATTTCATATTCTGCAGAAGTTTTTAGTACCATAAAAATGTCTTGGACTGATCGTTTTCAACGTATACGTAAAAAACCGAAATTTTTATATGGCAACACCAAGAAAGAGTTGCCCGATTTAGTCCATTTTTGACATTTTATTTGCTAATGTAGTAAAAACATCATGTGCGAAATTTCAGCTCTCTACGTCGACGCGTTCTCAGGCAGGGTCCAAATATATAGCGGAAAACGAAATTTTTATATGGCAACCCCACGAAGGAGTTGCCCGATTTGGCTCATTTTCGAACTTAATTTTACTTTTTTTTTTTAAAGTCTGTGTACAAAATTTCAGCTCTCTATGTGTACGCGTTCTCAAGTTATCGTGCGCACAGACGGACGGACAGACGGACGGACGGACGGACGGACATGCAAAAATCGAAATAACTTTTAATATTATGAATGGGTGTCCAATCCATTTTGCTCTACCATCATTATTTCGAGGTGTTACAAACGGAATGACAAACTTAGTATACCCCTATGATTTCATCTAGGGTATAAAAAGAGCAAGATATTCATAGGGCATACGGCCATACGTTAATAATGGAAAATAACATCAGCCAAATGACCACCACGACCTCGTCTACAGGACCATATTCTTTTCATGAAATTTTCCATAACCAAATAGTAAAGTGGCTGTCCAATTGTCCAATTGTGATCACCTCTTCGAGAGATAACACGGTCCGGAAACTTTTCCCGTAAAAGATCAATGATTTCGTTGCTTGTATGGCACGTAGCGCCGTCTTGTTGAAAGTAAACGTTGTCCAGATCAATACCATCCAATTCCGGCCATAAAAAATCATTAATCATCTGTCGATAGCGCAATCCATTCACCATAACTGTTGCTCCAGCCTCATTTTCGAAAAAGTAAGGTCCAATGACCCCGCGGGACCATAAACCGCTCCAAACAGTCACACGTTGAGGATAGAGAGGCTTTTCAACAATAACTCTTGGGTTTTCCGAGCCCCAGATGCAACAATATTGCTTGTTGACGAAGCCGTCGAGGTGGAAATGGGCCTCATCACTCAAGATGAGTTTTCGATGGAATTCCGGATCATTTTCATGCATTTCAAGGACCCAATCAGCAAAGACTCGACGTTGTTGATGATCGGCCGGCTTGAGTTCTTGTGTTAACTGAACTTTATAAGCCTTAAGACCCAAATCTTTATGCAAAATACGGTGTTATGACGTTTGTGGAATGCCTAATTCCAAAGAATGACGGGGAATGGACAAACCTGGGTTTTCTTCAACACTTTCGGCTACAGCAGCAATATTCTCGGCTGGTCTTGAGCGACGTACACGGGTTTTATTCTTCACATCACTAACTTGTCCCGACAGTTCGAATTTTTCTACCAATTTCAGTATTGCGGTCCGACAAGGTGCTTCACGACGACCCAAAAATGTTCGAGTTTTACGAACCGTCTCTGCCACATTTTCACCATTTTTATAGTGAACTTTAACAATTTCAATGCGTTGTTGAATCGTGTATCGTTCCATTTTTGTTAATGGCGTAGTTTCCACTTGCCAAATGTCAAAAAATGACAGCTCCAAAAGTCACATCTACCGAAATAGCGGGCTAATTAAAATAACACCTCTTATTGGAAAACCCTTTAAGTCTGTCATTCCATTTGTGAAATAATGATGGTGGAGTAAAATGGATTGGACACCCATGCATAATATTGAAAGTTATCATTGCATATCCGTTTATCTGTCTGGCTGGCTGGCTGTCTGGTTGTCTGTCTGGTGGCACAAAAATTTTGTTTTTCACTATATATTTGGCGTTTTCACAAAAATACTAAATACAATTTCAAAAGTAGACTAAATATGGCAACCTCATAATTTTTTTGTTTTTGATACTTAAAAATGAAACACCAGAGTTAGTTCAAATTCGTTTTAATTACTGAAAAATAAAAGGAACAGTTTTTGAATTTTTATTTACATATAAAAAACAATCATTTGTAAATGTGACTTGGCCCGTTGTAAGAGCGGTCTAAGATCTTTTAAGAAGGCGTTAAGACTAGCAAAGAGATCCTCATGGAAGAACTTCTGCTAGTCATTAGAGTCTGATACAGAAGCGGTCAGGCTTCGGAGGGTACTTGCTAAGGACCATAGTACTCTGTCCTTCATAAAAGGGGAGAACGTTGTCTGAACAACTGCAAATGAGGAGCTGTTAAATGAACTTCTTGACACCCAATTTCCTGGAAGCGGAAACATAGACCCGACGGTGTCGGAATTCTGAGGAACGGCACCTACAATGCGGATAGGAAGAGGTGATCAGTTCCATAGTCAACGAAAAATCTACAAAATGTGCTATCTGTACATTTGACCCCCATAAGACATCGGAGGTAGATGGACTACCCATTATGCTTTAGAGGACACTGAGGTACATAATTAAATGGATGGTATATGGCGGGGCGGTAGTGGTAGCCAGCATGCTTATACAAAAGTGAAATCGCTAGAGTCGGCGGTGCATGCAGTGGTATCTGTTGTTGAGAAATCCCTAGAATATGAGGAAACACTTCCTGGATATTAAGGGAGCTTTCAATAACGTAAAGACGGAGGCTATATTAATGGACTAAGAAGGGTGGGAGTGGATGAGGACCTATGTGACTGGTTCAACTCAATGCTTCTCAGTAGAAGGATTAGCTCCTACTCAGGTGACGCTATTGTGACAAGAGCAGTCTATAGAGGTACACCACAGGGGGGGCTCTATCACCACTCCTGTGGCTACTAATAATGGATGAAATCGTCATCAAGTTAAAGAGAGGGGGATTTAAGGCAGTTGCCTACCCGGATGACATATGTAACTGGCAAATTTCTCTCTACTATTAATTATAAGCTCGAGTATGCACCGCTTAAGCTGGATAGTTGGGACAGTAATAATGGATTGAGGATAAACACTTCGAAGACGAAGCTGATCCTATTTACAAGAAGGAGGCGGGTACAAAGTTTCAGACTTCCAATGTTGGGTGGGGAGTATATTAGTCTCTCCAGTGATGCAAAGTATTTGGGAATCATACTCGATTCCAAGCTGAGCTGGAAGGTTAATCTAGAAGAACGCGTGAAGAAGGCCGGTGTGGCTTTCTGCACGTGCAAGAGAATATTTGGCAGAAACCGGGGATTAAAACCCAAAGAGGTACTGTGGATGTACACAGCCCATCCTCTGCTGCGGCTCCACGGTCTGATAGACGGAACTGACGAAGAAATGTAACCTGAATGTGCTGTCAAAAATCCAGAGGGCTTCTTGTATGGGAATAACTGGGTGTCTGCGCACCACGCCCACGGCGGCACTGGAGGTCATGTTTGACTTCTATAACAATATCTTTGTTTTTGTCAATTTCTTGTACAATTTTCATAATTTTCCATGCATTTTTGTTCGCGTCACTGTTGAACATGACCTGCGCCACTCTAAGACAAGGCTGTTAATAACTGGTAGATTTGAGATAGGACTATTATTTTTGTGTGTAGTTTTGTTGCGGTGTAATATTTTTCATTTATTTAAACAGATTTTTCTACCTCACAATTAAAACATGACTAGGAAATATTGAATAATAAAAAAGCGTGCCACTCGTCAACAGATTCCCTTACTCCAAATACCATCAACACGGTGTGCGTGTTACATAACCTGGTTATGGAAATAGAGATTATCAGTTCTCATTCCGAAAATGCGTTCCAAGAGAAAAGAAATGAAAAGGAAATCCATATGTCCTCGTTGAGACTATAGGCACAAGAAAAAACTAATTTTATATATAGACAATGTTGAGTTAGAGTCCACTTGCTCGGCCATTTTTAAATAAAATCTGTTTTTACTATGAGTTGTTTGTCTGGTCTTAAGTGTGTCTCATTGTATATTGGAGAGATGGTAGCTGTCGAGTAATTCCCCATCTAGCCTTAGGTATGAAGAATATATATTTTCACTTTATGCAAATGCCCCAATTACATTTGCGACTTCTCAGTCGACTTCGAGTACGGCAAGATTAAATTGCAACTTCGACTTCGAATGAAACAGAAATTTGCTCAAAGTGCAAAGTTGGTGTCGGCTGCGGCCAACTTTAGTTCAGAAAAATGTTCACGTGAAGAAAGAAGTGTGGAAGTAAATCAGAAAAGTCGAAATCGTAATTTAATTACAAAATTCACCTAAGCGTCGACTTCGACTGAAAATCAATTCGAAGTCGACTGAGAAGACCTAAATGTAATTCGGGGCTAACTCCACCTTATAGCTTATTCTTGCGCATGCTTTAAAGAGACTTTCCAATTTGTAAGTCACTGTAGTTTTAAAGGATGACAGCAACGATGCCATCATTGCCAAGGGTCTTGAAGGGCTTAAATGAACACACTTTTTCACTACGTCATCTTGTCGATAGTGATAAAGGTCTTCTCTTATTCTCGGTAGATTAATTCATAATGGTAAGCTCCAGATTTTCGGACTGAATTAATATCACCAGAATATGCATGTGCTCGGGTTGGTTAGGTATCTTTGGAGTAAATGTTTGTAGTTTTGACGCTTCAGTGAGTTATTGGGTTTCGAGTATTCTCCGCACCATGCCAAAAATTCTTCTATTCATTCACACAAGTCGCTTGGTTTTTTGTAATTTCCTTTATGAGATTTTAAACTACTCAAGTAAAATTATTGATGTCTATCGAAAAATTTTCACTAAGCTTTTGAGGACTTTAAGTTTCCAAATCGTGTATACTGGTTAGATATCCACACAGTCAGAAAAATAATTTTGGATCGTGACATTGATCCTTCAATTTTGGGCCTATTTAAAGTTGAAAGTCAATTTTTGAATATAAAAAAAAAAAAACTATGACTTATAGGGATGTGGCTATAATTTTGTGATATAAAAAAAAAAAAATAAAAGCAATCCATCCATGTTAGTAGTCTTCTTCTTCTTTAACTCACTTAAATCCTTCGTGGAACATAGGACAGATGGAAATTGATACAAATTCCCACCGTATAGTAGAATAATGATACAATTGACTATAATAGCTGAAAATATTTTCACAATTAAAGAGACGACTATACAGTTTTTACAGCACATCCTATACAAGAACATCTCAAGAAAATCCCTTCAACGAAATCCAGATTAACGTTAATTTTCTAAAAATATTCTTGTACAAAAGCTGCATAAGATGAATTTCATTTAAAATATTTTTTTTATTCCATCTTTCTTCAACATTGACTCATCTCTCATCTTCATTTTACTCAGAATTTCTTCTTGCCACTTTTTGCCGTCATACGATTGAAAAACGGTGAAAATTGTTTTTCATCATCCCAAAATTGTTTCAGAAGAGCTGAAAATCTCATGGCAATGACACACACCTGACTTAACTATAATCGGATAAGAAAGTATCTAGAATAAAATTTGGATGTACAGTATAAGAAAAATATCTCAAAATACATTTAACATCTTACGAATTCTTCTTAAAGTCTTATTTTAATCTATTTATCATCGGATTGAACAAGTTGGAGTCAAAATCAGTTCATCTCATACCACGATTAATGAAGCCTTACGACACTAACTACATACTTCAATTTATCTTTATACAATGCGGACGTTTCTAAGACTTCAATCTTCAATATAAAGTAAAATGCTCATCTCAAGTGGCCTATAATCGATTTATCCATAGTGTCTAGAGTTTCCTCTCGAAGTTCTGTAACTTTACACGAACATTGTAACCACATGTACTACATAGACCATAACTCAAAATAAGCGTCATCTAACTGCATACAGTTTACTGTTCAAGCCTTGCATTCATTAATGTTCCACAGACCCAGGTCCAGGGTGAAAGCAAACATAACTTTTTGATGTTTTGCTAGTTCAGCCTCATGCACAATCCTTGAATGCAATTAAGTCGAAGGAAGCAAAATGCAAATATTCTCGAATATATGTATGTATATGTATGTGTGTATGTAATGCATACACCTACTTCAGACGATCTACGTCAACCTCTGACAAGATTACTATAATCCTCTACTCTCTGCTAACCAAGCTACTTTTAAGTTCATATGAACCGAGTCCAGACCCCTTAGCCTTATGCTGGGCAATATGTATCTGGATTTAGGATAACTCTAGGGACGAAATTTTCTAATAACGTGAATTTGTTTTGGCCATTTGTCTCATTTAAAATGGACTCGACCGCAATTTCATAGTGAAATGGAAATTTGCTTGACTTTTGGGAATCGAAGGATTATTGGCGTTTTAGATCCACATACCCCCAAGCTATGTATGTATATACATATGATATACATAGATCTGCTAGATATATATGTATAGAGGTTAGGCCCTCTTGGCCTTTGTACTTGTCCACTGTTGTATTGCTCTTGGACAGATTTCTATCAGATATGCATCGATTTGTTATGACTCTCTAGGGCACGGGTAAAACGTGTTGTGTTACATTTATGTAAATTTTAGATGACTTTTAATCTGGGAACTTATATTATTCGTATTTTCGGTGGAGGGGAAACAACATGTTTAAGAGATTTTGTGAATTAATTTTAATTGTCGTTTTTAGTTGTGTGCGTAAAACATAGGAGCCTACAAGATCGAAGCGCCCAATCTCTTAAGTGTAGAATTGAAGACATTGAGAATTAAGGTTGATATCGAAGACATAGCTCAATCTGTAGAAAACCTCATATCCCCATAAAATATCAAAACAAGGAATTCGATAGCTTACGCAACGTTCTGCATTCTTTCTCAGCTATACTATCTGTTAGTAGATGATATTAGCATTTGATTTGGCAGAATTAAAAAAACGACCATTATCAGCAAATCATAAAGATATTTGTTCAAAACGTCTACCAGTTCAAAAGGTCTACCAATGTTTGTACATTTGAATATGGTCTGCATACAAATGACAATCACTGGTACTCAAGATTAATAAAAGGTCATTGATGAAAATGGCAAACAGAAGCGGACCAAGAATAGACCCTTGAGGCATTCCTGAAAATTAGACATGCTGTTATATTGGACAAAATCTTTTGCCGTCGGCCTGTCAATTGAATTTGTCATTGTTCAGTGAAATTCTTATATCATCGGTTATTTTGAACAATGACTGATGCAACTGCATTTATTTATGTAGATTTGAGATACTACAATTGAAAGTTAGATAACAGAATAGGAATATAGGGTTGAATAGAAGCAAGTTTCTTTCTCAACTCCTTATCGAGAAACTTTCAAGTTTGTTCCCTAATAATTATTTCCTTATCTTGTCAACAAGGTGTGATCTGTGTTCTAACGCGTTTGGATACCTTAGTTTCCCAATCTTTCGTTTCCGATGATTTTGCATCTGTTGTTTTTTTTTATTTTGGCTTATCTTTAGCCCCTCAACCATTAACAAACCTTATTATTATCTTCAATGACAGCTCCAAGTCCGAAGAAAAAACCGGAGCCCGTATTTTTGCGAGGAGCCTCACCATACTCCTTCAAAGTCATGTTACGATTTTACAGGTGGAAGTCAAGGCTATTCTTGTAGCGAGAAGTCATCTCCTAAACTCGGACACTGAGAACAAGGAGATTGCAATCTGCTCAAACAGCTAAGCAACTATCAAGACCTCATCTAATACCTTTACAACCTCCAAATTGGTCCTGAATTTTAAAATCGCTCTGAATTTCCTTTCTCGGAATAACAGGATACTTGTTCAGTGGGTGACAGGGCATAGCAATATTAGCGGAAACGAAAAGGCGGGCGGGCTTGCTTTTCTTGGTGTAGCCTCGGAGGAATCTCTCTCCATAATCGAGATCGTCCGGTTGGGACCTATTAGTAATTGGGTCTGGATGTTGAACAATGGGCCTTGTTCTCGCTTACGTTCGAGTGACCTCTTGGCGTCCCAAACCTCTTTTAAAACTAACTAACTAACTAACTGTCTTTAGCCCTGGATTCGATTTCCGTGATCTTCGATGGTTGTTCTCTTATGTTGTAACTTTGCTTTTTATTGTTTCCATTTAACGTACAGCTGCTTCGTAATATCAGCCGTAAATTTTGTCATTATTTTTAGATTTATTTTATCAATGCAGGGGAAGAAAATAAGAACGGATTGATTGTGGATTCTGGGGAAAGTTTCGAAATCGATGGCTCCTCACTTACTGTGCGTAATTGTGGCTTATATGTGATCGCACAAATTAGTAAACCCCTTTATGGTTTTAGAAACATATTCTATCATTATCCAAGTAGATTGTTCTAACCTCTGGCTTTATAAAGAGCAGAGGTGAAAGGTAATTAATGTCTTCCGATATGAGAAGGTTCAACAGGTTATTTATGAATGGGTTTGGGTGGATACGAATTTTATCAACTTGTTTGTTCCCAAATTCGAACAAGTACTCCGTGATATTGGCTGTTTCGTAGATTACTAGATTTTGGAAGTGTTATCCATTGGCTCTCCTACGGAGCACTGAACAAGCTTTTAAACATTTTTATACGAGAATACTGAGATGCTCCATGTGATTACTGGACTAATTAGTTGCTTATTGAGTTTTCTTCTTGTGGAGTCTATTGAAATTTCCACTAAGATAATTAGCATTATCTGTGGGTGAAATTCTACCCTCGATATAGATGGTCTCTATTTGCTTAGACTTTTGGATTACAAGCTTCGACCCATACAGAGTTACTGAATCCAAATAAGTTCATTCCTTCTGAACATTTATTTTAAACCCCCATTTTTTGTGTGGTAAGAGTCGGGCTTTTGAAACTGTTGGTTGACTTTTATTTATAGACAGATTTATAGCCAGAATTAAGAGATGAGACTTGAGTCATCTGCATATAGAAGTGCCGTGCCATTTTGGTTTGAAGGTTTATCAAAAGTGTACAGTTTGAAAAGTATTGGTCTTAAAATGGAGCCTTGAGGAACGCCCGCTTTGGATTGTCTTGAGTTTCGATTTGTGATTTTCAAGTTCCACATGTAGAGTTTTCTAGAGGTTAGAAAACTGTAAATGGATGTATAGAGATGTAGAGGGAAAACGAATTGGTCTAGTTTGTAGATAAGCCCTGCTGTCTATACTAACTCAAATATCTTTTCGACATCAAGGACATCTGTTCAGAGCTATGATGACATTTATATGAAACTTCTGTAGTAAATGGAGTGCGAAGTATTTTGACTTGAACGAAGCCGAATTGAGATTGATGACTAATGGTTTTCTTCTCACAAGTGTTTAGAACTTGTTACTTGATAACCTTATAAAAGTGTTGATGATCAGAGAAATAGGAAATGTCCTTAGATGAAGTTTTATTGTGAATAAGGAAGACGATAATTTACTATTTCTAGAAGGACGAAGTTATGTATGTAGTTATTAAAAACGGTGGTAGTTTTTTAATTTGAAATTTTATCTGGACCACTTGGTTTTTTGCCTTTTATTGTCTTTGTTAGGACGAAAAACCCGTTAGAGTTAGGAAAGTTCTTCAGGATACAAAGTGCAGGGTTGTCCACATAGAAGAAAGTTGGTGGTAATTTTTCGTGGGGATCCAGGGAAATTCTGACACTTTTTTTGATCACTGAAGAGATAAGGGTAAGGTTTATTTTGTAACTACTTTTACCGCACGTTGCAGTTGGCTTAGCCCTAGTTTTTTTCGAACATTAGTGCATTCAATTGAAAAAAAAAACTTATTATTTATGGGATGACTCAAAACATATACACATTCAGATACATATACATAAATGAAATAAGTAAATTTAATGAACCCTTCAAAATTCCCCCACATACTTTTCAGAAGACCTTTGATGACGATGAATTCTTGAAGATAATTTTCTTTTCATCACATTAATTTCCAGCGGAGTGGGTACAATTTTACGCATTTCGAGCAATTCTAAGAGCACATGTAAATCAAATTTAGTAGAGGAGCAAAAAATTGAAATTCATACTCAACCGCCAGCATTCATTTCGATGTGACAGGCTGACAATGTCTCCCTTTTGTTAACTGTATCATTTCTTCCCTTCCTCTCTGTGGATGGAGTAAACAATTTTCAATTTCTAGCATTTTATAAAGAATCAGTCTCAAATATTTGGACATTTTTATTTGTCTAGAATGAGTGGTGCCACCATAGAATTTTCTGATTGCTTCTGTACAGATATGTGTAGTACCAGAAACCTCGATATCTCAAAATATGTATGAATTTCGGTTTCATTTGGATTCCTATTTGAGAACTATATATGTACAAACTTATATTTACATCCAGCATACATACAGTTATACTCTTGTAAAAGGCGTAAGGCGTTATATGTTAACACATCGATTCCTTAGCGAAATCCGCCTCGTCCTTTGCCTCCCTTTTTAAGTAACATGTGTCTGTGGTACTTCTATTTGTCAATTCTGCTTAAATTCTATGCTTGTCATGACAAATCGTTTTACGACAGCTCTTTGGAGACATTTATCGATTGGCGATCATAAAAACGAGCTTTTACTAGCCCGACTTCCAGCAGCACCGCATAATGTGTATCCTCAATTCTGACTATAAAGGAACCAAACACATTTCCGTACATAAGGATGTTTGAACAAAAACCGTCTCGTTTTTTTTTTTTTTTATTCATGGTGTCCCTAAAGGAAGGCGTATTCCCGACAAAGGAATTCTAACGTATTTTTTATTGATCTGAAAACCACGAAGAGAAAATTATGGAAACATGAAATCTACTGGGGTTTTTGTTTGTTTTGTATTTTTTTTTTTTTTATATATACATGTATTTCCATATCTGTTCTTATCAGGCACATGAAAATCAACTGGGATGGGAAGGAGGAAAGGCATTTTTTTTAGAAGTATACATAAGTACTAAAAAATTCTCAAAATTTTATGAAGTTTTCCGTTTTATTATGGCAATCTTTATAGTAGCACAGTAGCAGTCAAGTCAACAATATTAAGTACCTAGTTGTTGGCAATAAAAGGGCCGCTTAAAATGTGTTTTGTATACGGCTTTTATGATAAAAAGGACGGGCTGTCTACGATGGGATGCGACGTTGTCAGAATGGGTTATATATATATAAATATTATGGTGGAGGGTAACATTAAATGTTGTTGTTTTTTGTGTGTGCGATAAACTCTTTCGTATTTTTTAACGCTTCATTTTATATATGAAAAGGAACGATTTGAGCACATTTATTGTGCATTTTATGACAGTAAATAGGAGAGAGGAAGTTGAAATAAAATTTTTAAAGACCTAAGTGCAATCATAATATCGCTGACTTGATTTAAAAAAAAAAACAATGTTTTTTTCGTACATTTTTTTTATTGCATGAGTGATATTAAAACCGCGCTATAAAGATTATTTTAATGTGTATTTATCTTTTTAAAGTAAATGTAAAGCTATTTTCATATATTCTAAGTACTTGAAAGTTCTATGCACGTTGGAATTCGGAGTAATTAAAAGGAGTTACTACCGGCTAATTGTACAGGTTCTAGAGAAATAATTTAGTTGCTTTGTGGCATGTGTACTTTAATTGATTTTTAATTGCATATGTTTCCATCCCACCGCTGCCACCAAATTTTAAAAGTATTTAAACAAAAACGCTTCATATTTTCTGCCTTAAATATGCGGCTTCGTCTTACAGATTTAAATTTACAGAAAACACTGCTAGTCTATACAATACTGGCCTACGTTAAATTGTGTTCAGTCATGCTTAGTCATGCTTCAGTATGGCAGCTGCATAAGGACGATACCTATATATATGCGGGAAATAGGTGCTTAGAAAAGTAAGTATAGAGGGAGCTTGTATTGATCAGTTGTATACATATGTATTTTCGGCATATTTTCATATAGAAGTCAACTATTTTTTTGGCCACTAAATTGGAGGAATTTAGTGATTGTGCGAAAAAAAATTATAACCCGCACACTGCATAATCTTGTAATTTTTTTGCACTTACAAAATGTATGATTGTTAACTGAACTGTAAAAAAAAAATAAAAATTAAGCCATCATTCTCAAGGATTCGATCGCTAATTGTCAATCACTTATTCCTTTTATTACTAGTTTACTGACGGCAACTTTAAGAAATACGCACAATTTTTTTTTTATTTTTTTTTTTTTGGAAATAACTTTTATCCTAAAGACAAAATTATTTCCCCATTTAAAATGTCTTAACAGTGACAATGAATTTTTAATACAAATGCGGCAACACTGTCAATTTTGCTATTATACCACAGGAACTACAGTGATAATATATATTGCAAATTGAAATTGACTCTAAGTTGCATCGCAATCTTTGATTCTAGCTCTGAAAACAAACTTGATTTAGATTTTTTTCGATTGGCAGTATTATTCATGAATATATTTTCTAGCAGTGTACGGTCAATAGAATTCATTGCAGTGTGAAACTATAAGAAAAGCGAAAAATGAAAACCCGATCGTCGGTGAATAATGTAAGATTCAGTACTTTTCAAAAATAAATTAACACAAATTCCTGTAATCCAATAACAAAACCATTCAATTTATTAGCTATTCAACGTCAAATGTTTGTCATACAATAATTGCAAAATAAATGGGAAATTCCATGCAAAAAAGACCACATATATAGAAAGAAGACAATTGCACATGGCCGAAAAAATGTAATGTCACAATGTTAATTGGCTGGCTCTGTTTTCACGGAAAGTTTTTTTGAAGGTGTAAAATTGATAAAATTAAGTTGAAAAAATGATATTGGTCAAATGAGTTGATGCACATATGTGCTCGTTTTACGGAATTTTCGATTGTTGCTTGCAAAACATCTGGCTCAAAATTTGTGATTTCTTATTCAATGTTGGCTTTTAATACTTGCAATATTTGTGGTTTGTTGTGGTAAACGTGAGATTTCAAAAAACCCCAAACGAAGAAGTCTGGCGGCATCAGATCTGCCGATTTGTCTGGCCAGTACAAATCGCCAAATCCGGAGATGACACAGCCCGGAAATTGGTGTTTCAAAGTTTCCATCGTTGCCCGAGCTGTTTGAGCGGTTGCTCCGCTCTTCTTGAACCAACAATGCGGTAAAAAACTCGTTTAACAACTGTCTTGACGTTCATCAGTTGTGATTACGTCGGCTACCTAAAAAAAAAATAAAGGTTCAATCAATTTTTCACTGCAAATGCCGCACCAAACAGTTTACTTTGAAGAATGCAATGGCTCTTCATGCATTTCATGAGGACTCTCCTTGCCGTAGAAATACAATTTTGTTTTTTGTTCACATAACCACTTATTAAATGGAGTTTTTATAGAGCCTGAGAGTAAGTTAACCTCACTTCACGGTAACCAGGCAGCAATTGGTGAACGGTTTTCAGGTCTCTCACAAAAATTCGATGCAAAGAGCGCCTTCTAATGCCACATTGTGTGCGTCATTGTCTTGTCGATATTTGTGTACTCTCTCGGAAGTCCTCGGTCACACGAACACTACGGGGCTGGCCACTTCTTGCGACATCTCTAGTGGACCCAGTTTGCATGAGACGCCCAGCCTTATGTTGGCGCACATGGTGCAGGACGCCGAGGAAAATCACCAAACCCCCACCTAGATGAATGTCTAAATATAGCCGCCACTGTATTCTAAAAATGTGCTTGTCATACGTTGAAGTATATTTTACCTCGTTATACTCTAGATGAAATCTATAGGGTGTACTAAGTTTGTCATTCCGTTTGTAACACCTCGAAATAATGATGGTAGAGCACAATGGATTGGACACCCACACATAATATTAAAAGTTATTGTGATTTTTGCATGTCCGTCCGTCCGTCTGTGCGCACGATAACTCGAGAACGCGTATACTTAGAGAGCTGAAATTTTGTAAACCCACTTTGAAAAAAAAGTAAAATTATGTTTAAAAATGAGACAAATCGGGCAACTCCTTCGTGGGGTTGCCATACAAAACTTTCGTTTTCCACTATATATTTGGACACTGCCTGAGAACGCATCGATATAGAGAGCTGAAATTTGGTACATATGGTATTCCGATTGTACTAGCAAAAAAATTTCAAAAATGGACTAAATCGGGCAACTCCTTCTTGCTGTTGCCATATAAAAATTTAGTGTTTTTTCGTATGGTGTGAAAACGATCAGTCCAAGACATTTTTATTGTACTAAAAACTTCTTCAGAATACGAAATCCTATAAAATTGGTTATAATCATTTTTTCTGTCTGACAAACCGTTCTAGAAAAATCAAACTTGCGCAGAAGGGTGACAATACGATATTTCATACTGGCATTCATCTAGGGTATCATAAGAATATTGGTCTTAGACCAATTCCTGCTTTTTTACTTATTTTATAAAAATTTCACAAGATCTTATTTATAGTACAAAACGTCTCGGGCTGACAGTTCTTCCAGTATAAGGCTATTACGCTAATGAGTCGAAATTTCGTTTGTAGTAAAAAAAACACGAATTTCGCATAACACAGCCTATCCTTGTTACTATATAATCTAATAAATTGACATTTAATATTAAATAAAAATGGATCATAGTCACTGAAATAATATAAAAAATTTACTGATTACGTCCATAGAAAATGGGGGCTGTAGAAAATGGGGGCACTTTTCGTTCTAAGCACTTTCCACTGAACTTTTATTACCAGTTTTGTATTTAATTCATTATCATTTAGAAGGTACCAACTGAGACAAAGATTTCTATGTAAACAGAATAGGTTATGTTGAAATAAATAGTTTGAAATTAGTGTTACTACTGATTAACACGTTTTTACTAAAGGCAATATATTCAGCAGATAAGCAACAGAAATTCGAAAGGTTTTATTAAAATCACTTTTCAAACTACGCCCTCACCTGTTAACTTCCTGCATATATATTTTTTTCTTAATTTTGGCTTGGCACCAACGCAAGTATATACTCTGTCAATGATCATAGTTACCAAAATTTCCACTCTTAATCGTGAAACAGTGATAACTTTCCCAACCTGGCCGACCTTATCAACTTTGACAATCCTGTAGAATACATGACATCAATCAGGTTATCTCGAACAAAAATGGATGAGGTTGACCATGTTTTGGACTGGACTACTGCTCTACTTTCTACTCTGTTGTAATTTTGCCACCTTTGGTAGGTAATTTGTTATGATAATTTTTTGCATACATATTGCATCCAAAATCTTAGGTCTATAGTTCAGAGTGTTCCAGTTCCGTAATATATGTATGTGTCAAATCGGAAGTTTTGCAAGTCTTTCAAGCAGTTGCCACATTTTCCCCGTTTTTGGACTTGATTTTAAAATGTTTTGCACAAGATTTTAGCTATCTATAGTATGTATGGGAAGGCGTTTGTAATCAATATCCAATTGTTGTGGTAAAAACAAAATTTCTGTGTGGTAATGTGTGTCTTATAAAAAAAAAATCATATCTATATAATGCAAAATTTCATCTCTCGAAACAAGCACGTTCTCAAGTTATTATACAGCCATACACACGGTGTATGTCATAGGTGTCCAATCCATTTTGTTTTACAATAATTATTTCTATATGCGTTATAAACTATCCTTAACTAATAATAAAAAAGGGTTTATCTTAAAAATTGTTGTAAATAAAAAAAAACCCAGAATCATTGTTGACTATAGCTTTTTTTTTCCCTTATTACATCACTTGCGCTGCATTCATTATTCATCATCATCACATTGAATAGACATAGATCGTATCACTTTTGCTCATTACTACATGCACACACACTTGATACTCTCTGGATCTTTATGAACTCTCGATGATTCGATGAGTCGTTACCAATATCCATCATTTCATAATTCATTCGATAACGTTGGCAATCAAGAGATTTTGTAAATTAACGCCCCTCCGTCCATAAGGGCCGCAGTATTTTTATAACTTTTGGTCGGTTTGGTAAATCAAGCGAAATTGAGCTTATGTTTAAATTTTCTGAGTGTAAAATTCGATATGAGATTTCTGTTGCAAAATGACCCGGTTATACAAAAAAAAAACAAGTTTTTAATTAAAAATGTTTAATATTTTGTTATACATACAGGCGTGAAACTGAAGTACCAAAAAAAAATATGCAATTTTCGTATCGAGACTAAGTGTGAGTGCAAATTATTGTTATAGTGAAAGTGTTATTGAGAGCCATAAAAATATTGCAAAAGAGCACATCCCGGTCTCTGTGATATTATCATCGGGAGATGAAATTGTAAGTTGATAGCATAAGGCAATTTTCTAGTGGGAAAAAGCTCATCTTTGTCAACAATTAAAAGTAACAAAATTGATGTGAAAAAATGTTGGATGTTGTTTGTTTTTTTGTGTGTTTGGATTATATGACCAGGGTTGTATGAATTGAACACTCTTTGTGTTATACATCCGATATATTTCTGTCAAGGATTGTGACCATTTTCGAAGAAATATATAACTCTATATTTGTTCGATGCTTCTTCATTTCATTAACTCACTTCCATATGTCTTTTTCTGCTATTAACGCTTTAAATATAAAATTGTAGTGACACGGCCACACTTTTATCATAGCATGTACCAGCTGAAAATGAACCGCTGTATTGTCCTTAGTAGCAGGGTGGTTCCCAAATCACAAAAGACTACTTTGTTCGGCATAATGCGCTAGACATACAGCGCTCTTAATGAAGAAATAACTAACGATTCATTAGTCTATAATGATTATATATATAATCTGCAGAAACACAGCCATTTCTTTAATTAAGTTGAACTGTCAAACTGGTTTTGATAAACTTATGACATTTCAAAAGCGATATAGATCAGATTAACGCGATAAACTCTGCTTTTATTTACTTTATTTTTCAATTTTACAATTTACAAATGAGAAAAATGCATTTTAAGTGCAAAAAAAACAAATGATTGACCTTTTCGACCCAGCGATCAGAGAAGTCTCATCAGAATGGTTATCTCAAGTTCAATCTTGGAGGTCACACCAATTGCCCATATAAATACTTACTTTTTATAAAAAGTATACTTAATTTTTATAAAAAGTATTTATATGGGCAATTGGTGTGACCTCCAACATTGAACTTCTATGGTAGACGATCAGAGATAACCATACTGATGATCGCTGGGTCAAAAAATTCAATCATTTTTCTAACACTATAGCACACTATAGCGTGTGATTTGCATTTATTTGCATATCTTCTTCTTATTTTTCAAATCGGCAGATGCACAGCGGAGCTCCACATTTATATTATATGCCAAATCTAGCACATTTTTCATCATTAGAGCTATAATGAAGGAAGAAAACACTTCATTAGTGTACTTCATTATCATTTGATTTTCGAGCCATAATGACGTATACTATGTGACGTACGGCATTTTAATGAATAGTTAATAATAATGATTCATTAGATCGTGATGTGTGTCTAAGGTATAAAATTATTTCTATTAGAATTATAAAGTAGGCATATGAAGTTCTAAATGAAAATGTTGTTAGTTTGTCAGTCTAGATTGCCAAGTCGGCTAGACCACATCCATCTCAATCATTAAAAGGCAAATTATACCACTGTTAAGTTTTTCCTAGGTTCACCAGAACCTAGCAACCTCCTTTATCAAGAACTGTCTCCAGTCGTCAAGAATTATATATGCAGACGCTCATCCTCAAGGACCGTGTCCTTTCCCAGAGATTGTCTGTGCAGACTATCCTGTTTCTGGAATCCTGAAGATTTTCCTTCCAGACATCCATCGTTAAGGACTGTTTGTGCAGACACTCATCCAAGACTGACGTTCATCCAGCAGTTTCTGGATTCTCAAGGACTGTCTTTGCAGACGGTCATCCTCCAGGATTGACCTTAATAAGCAGTTTTTGGATCCACAAGGACTGCTTTAGCAGATCCTTAAGGATCGTCACTGGCAGGTCATTCTTGAAGCCCCAAGGACTCAGAAACAAAACAAAACTTCACACTGATCTTACTTTAGATAAAAAACTAATTCTGGTATTACTTTTCCACTAAACCCCTCTAGAATGTTGGTGTGGATTAGTTTAACTCAGTTCAACTCCGTTCCAGTTGGAGCTACTCCGTAGCAGTTGTAACTGCTCTGCTTCGACATCCTGCTCTCTTATAGAGGTCACACAGTATCGCGGAGATGAATTCATGCTGCCAATACCAATTCTTATTTAAATTTCTATTGATCGGAAAGTAATATTTGGGAAATATGGAAATAATGCAAAAGGGAATTATTTTACATCTTCCAAATGTGATCATAAAATTACATTTTAAGGGTAATAAAGAAAATTTAATTTTTAAAAAAAATTCTTCTTTCTTTCTATTTTAGATTTTAGTCATAAAAGTAATTAAAAGTAATGTGCAGGGTGCTTCAGATTAAGGTGTCTTCCAGTATACCATTTGATTTTAAGCTAATAAACAACCCCCCCCCCCCCCCAGTGCTACTCGGGAATTATAGCTATTTAAATATTTAGTCAATATTCGTGAACTCTAGTGTGAATAAATGAGTATAGCTTTTGAGTATTGGAATACAAGTTTTTTGTAATGAAAGAGGACGGTTGTGGCCTTAATAAAGTGAAATACGAAAATTATTGACATAAGCAAAGATTTTTTTGAAATTTTTATGTAAAAACAAAAACAATTTTTTGAAAATATTTGTGCGTAACTAAGAAATGCCCGAACCTGATTAAAAGTAACATCTCATTTGAAAGGTACCTTCGTAAGCTATGAAAAATTCCAAGAACTGTCAAAATCCCTACGGTGACTCAAAAATTTATATTCATTTATTCCCTCCAGTGGTCACGAATTTTGGCGAAATTTTTAAATAGCTATGACTATTAAGGAAGGCCGCGGGGGGGGGGGGGTTATATGGAACAATTTGTTTATTAGCTCACCATAAAGAATCGCGTGGTATACCGGTAGTTGATAGTAAACACATCTCTTCTATTCACTTTTAAGACTGATTGTCAGAAAATAGAGCTCTCAAATCTGAGCTTTCAAATATTCCCCTGTTTTGGGTAGAAAGATTAAAAGCAATATTGTGAAAAAAATGTGTATAAAGAAACCGACTTCCTTATCTATACTCGGAGAAGTTTCAAGATAACTCGAAAACATTGGAAGGGAAATTATTATTGAGACTCAAATAAAATGCAAAATTATCATCAAGAACAGAAACATTTTTATGTGAAAGAACTAACTAAAAACTGATTCAAGAACATCTGTTGTAAAATTTGTATAAGAGAAAAAATATGATTATATAAATTTAAAAATGTTTCAAGGTGTAGGAGTCGCCGAATTAAATCTTTTGGAATATTATTGGTCAACAATTTAAGTGCCTTAAAATTCTAAAGAAAAAATGTCAAGTAAATTCTTAAGAAAATTACAACAATTGATTTTTATCTAAACATTTCAATCAATAATTTTTTTCATTTGTTGGTGATTTGTAACTTTTTAGATGGAAGTCATCTCGGTCGTAGAGATTTGAAATTTGAAAAATACAGATTCCCTTAATGAAAAGTAACCTCAAGTTGGATAAGATTGCTTCAATAAAGAACTACTCTTACGAAACAGGTATTTTATTGAGCCAATATCATTTATAATTTGAACTTACTTCACATACAAAAAATCATAAGCAATATTTCAGGTCTCTACTGCGACCCAGATGATTTCAAATCGAAGGGCTTCAATCAATTTAAAAACTCACAAAAATCTTTTTACAAAGTTATGCATCTTTTTATTTGAACACTTTGTCTTAAAAAATATTATTTCCCTAACTTGTTCATCGAACGTTGCGAGTTTTTCCACCACGTGAACATGTTGTTCCCTGATCAATATATTCTGAAAATTATTTAAGGCTTTGTTTCAACAACAACCAAAGGCGGCGCGCTTTGACTCTTTAATAAATTGGCAGAAGAGCCATAAAGTTGGAAAATTCTTAAAAAAGTCTAAAAGGTGTTCTTTTGTTATTTTAACTTTTATTTTTTTCTTATTAATTTGTTGTTCAGTGAAATTTCGGTGCTTCAACTTTGTCTGCTTTTAACTCCGCGTACCACACCGAAAATCCTTTCTCTATCATTCTCTCTCTCTCTTTCTCCCAAATCCCAATGGGAAAATATTATCTCACATTGCCAAGAAGAATTGTATAATTTAGACATGCCTATGTAAACTGGACTTGACTTCAATTGCAGTATATATAAGTCTGACTCTATCGGAAACTTAAAGAGCTTTACTGGACTATAAACTGAATAAAAGCAATTTTTAAAAACATTTTTTAACAAGATTAAGCTTATCAAAGGGGGATACCTATTTTAAGCCCGACATAAACAGACATGAAAGATATCTTAAACGATGCAGTCTGATACTCTGAACATATTTCTTTGAATGGAAAAAAATATTTATGCAAACGAAAATCTTTGAAAAAAGAAATTTCATTGCAAGAGGGCGTTTCATATAAGCAGGAATCGTATAATCGTCAGTACGGCTTGTTGCCTGCCTGCCATATACGCCGTAAACAGTCAAGCCTTATATAGACTTAAAATAAATTTTAAGTGTGAATGATATGAGGCGAAATTGAATGCCTAGCAAGATTTAGCCCTATGCGGGACTAGCATTTTATAGAGAGTTTTGCTATGAAAATTCATAGGGAAATAAGTCACTCTGAAATTGGCTCATTTTTCAAAGATTTTCGTTTGCATAAAGAGTTTTTTCCACTCAATTCTTTTAGCAGCAAACTGAGTCAATTTCAGATTGACTTATTTCGTTATGAATTTTCTTAGCAAAGCTCTCTACATGTTTCTTTAACAATGTTTATTTCAATTGAGCGGGGGACGGCTTGGGGTCAAAGTTTGATCTAATATTTTTTTGGTAAATCTAGTACAGAATCGAATTCCTTAGGTCCTCAGAAGAAGTTTGAGTACCCACACTCCTATCTCCCGTACTCACTATTTTAGAACCTACTTCTCTCTTTTTATTCGAATAACTCGTTAGGGTTATTAGGGTTATGTTCGATCGAAAAACGGGGTTCACTGCTCACATCATCTTATTACCAACTACAATTCGTGAAAAAAATGTACTTTAAGGGTGGGGGTTGGAACCTCCGGCGGGAGGGGGGGTGGTTCCAAACAGCATGTCGCATATCATATGAAAGGTCTCATTGTGTACTATCGGGTGATGTACTCTTTTTTTTCTAGTAGGTAATCATTTTCCACGATGTACTAATTCTGGACAATCACGAGAAGTAGATAAGTCCAGTACAGTTACAGTAACTAACCCTCCCCAATCTTAAGTAGCAGCTGAGCTGACTGATTGTAGATACTAGACCCAATTGACTTTTCTTCAGCTTCTGCCGACCTGTGGGGTACTGAGATCTTACAACTGTAGTGTTTTATGCTAGCTCATAATTAGCAAAGTGAGGTGGTGCAGATGCAGACTTTAAAGTCTCTCCGTTTAATTTTATGCAACAGACAAAGGTGCTTCTTTTATCTATACCTTTGTATCCCGAGTAGAGGTCTTACTGAGTGAGTATTTCATTGTACTTACTTAAGTATGTAAAGGGTTCTATGTGTAAATTATATTCAGTACAAATAACCAGCTAATTATTTCACATTATTCCCTTGCGATATTTTAACCGACTGATATACCCCTACAAATTACAGATCACAATAAATTAAACTTTCACCATTTATAATATGTTTTCACTTAGCATTTATTCTCTTTTCTTTCTACCACAACCTTTTTAATTCATTCAAGAATATAAAAATAAAAGTCAACACTCAGTCAACTGACAGACCTTTTTCTAGCAACAGAAGTAGAAAAAAAAAAAAAGAAAATATATAAAACCGGGAAACCTACTAAGAAAATCCCTCATTAAGTCGCGCCATTAAGTTCTCATTCAGCACTTTTTAAATTGGTTTAATTAAATCAAAATGAAATCGATTTTTTTTCTTGCTTTCTTACTTATTTTTTTTTTCATTTTATTTTCTTTTTTTCTTTTTCTTTTACAAACCCCAATAAGGGTGTATGTACACTTTAATGTTTCAGTCTACACCCTATGCTATTCAATGCCGGGCATCATTTGACGGAACAAACGAGGCGAAACTTTTCTTCCAGACAGAATTTTGATGGGTACAAATTAAAGGGGAAAAAAACTTGGCACAGTATCGAGAGCACTCATTAGAGAATCCCGTCGAGAAAAAATTAACACCTTTTACTTTGTCCAGACTTTGTTGATTGAAGGGCAAAAGAAGGTGGCTTCGGATCTTGATTTTAAGTCACTTCAAAGCTTTGTGTTTGTTTTTATTTTAAATTTTTTTTTTTTTCTCAACACGGTCTTCTTTGATTCATAAATGTTGAAGAATTGCAAATGACAGAAGACAAAAAGAAATTCCTTTCCTTATGATTTTGATTGCACTTTTGGTTTGGTATATGAAAGGACAATTTCAAATATCTAAGATTAGAAAAGTATTACAAAAGGCAAATTTCAGAAGGATTTTTAAATTGTTTTTTCTTTTTATGCAAAAGACTTTTACTAAAATTTCTTCAGAAAATTTCCTTTTTTATATAAAATTTTTTTGAAGGAAGTCTCTGCGCATAAAATTGATTTAAAATTTATCCAAAATTAAAATGTTTTTCTTTACTAAGCTTGTCTTTAAAAATAATTAAAAAAAAAATCCGATGATATCTTTCAGAGCTTGTGTGTATATAAATAATGATAAATCTGAAGTGATACATCTTTTAGCAGAGATGATTCTGAGAATTGTTGATCAATGTTGGAAAAGTGTTTTTAGGATGATTCGAGTTATACTGACACAAGTGGGTGTGCTGAGACTTGTCCTTGAAGGAATTCTCTGAAAATGTTGTTTCGAAATGTATTACGAGAATTTATTTAGATGATACCATCACAATATTGTTACCTAGCCACTTTTTCACGTTATTTTTATGTAACAAGAACATTAATACACAATTATTGAAATAAATTCATTTTGGAGTTTCAAAAAACAACACCTCTGCAAATATGTGCTATTGGATAACACTGATGACAGCAATAATTTTTTTATTTGATAAATTTGTGGGTGGCTATTCAAAATTCCTGGGAGATATTTTCTCAAGCCATGAAACAGACAGATATGCATAAATATTCGTCCCAATGATAAAGTTTGTAATAGGGCTGTTGATATTCGAAGCTTCGAAGCGTCGATTTTTATTCGAAGCACCGAAAGAATATTCGAGGGACGAAGCTTCGACCCTCGAACGTAAGAAATTCGAAGCTTCGGAGCTACCATACGATCGTGATTCAAAATTTGAAATGCTAATTTGACCAACTCACCGTTAAACCATTGAGCTAAAACTTGGCACACTAATTGATCTTTCTTGACAATATACTTTAAAACTTTTATATAATATTGTCATTATGGCCCGACTTGACTTAAAATCAATATCTTCGGATTGTCGAGGTCACGTATAACGAATATTTGGTCTAAACTAAGAATTTAAAGATGGCGACGCCAAGTTGTATGACAATTTTTTGTCATTTATTGCTTGATTTGACTTATAATCGAAATATGGGATTTATTGGGTTGCAAGTTGTACTAAAGTGAAAATAAGTTTTGCTTAAGTATTCGACCTCAGAGGATATGAAATCGTCTAGGGCTTGGAATTTGAGCCCTTCGAAGCAATAACGGTTTACCAATGACCGAAGTATGATGAAGAATTCCAGAAAATTCAAATGTATGAAGTTTTGCACAATGTTGAATAGCGCAGTTATTTTTCCCCGATATATCAACCTTTGGGGCAATCCATGGGCAAATTCAACAGAATTAATAAATAATTTAAGAAAACTGTAAACGTTTTTTTCTAAATTTACAATGGTTTAATGTATAAATTTATTTGAAAAATAATTAAACTGGGCTCGAAAATTTAAAAATTTAAATAAACCTTTAAAACTCAATTCAAAGGTATTATTTAGATTCTTATTATACCAATTGGGTATTACGTGTTTAATTCAAAATTTGTAATCGGGGTATAGGGCTTCTTCTGGCTTGTGAATAACCCTTCTGCCACTGGTAACTGAAGCGAACTCGGGGAAAGCGATTTCATCTATTTTCTTCGCAATCGGAATGGGATCAACTTCGCATGGTATTACCTTATGTGTTTCCTTTGCTCAGAAGTCTTCATTTTTAGATCCGCGATTTAAGGAACTAAGGGCGGAATTCTCAGATTATATAACGGCCGCTACCATGACACAAATAAAAGAAGAAACCATGTTCTCCACTTCAAACACTACCGAATTTTAGATCCCGTTTAAAAGTACCCTGACTTTACTTTTCAAGAAACCTCATGCTGAACATACACTCCCAACGCAAGCTTGCAACTCGAGCACTACCTCGTTGAGCCTCAAATTGAAATTAATATATGGACCCTTTTCAATGATGGAAGTCTCGGGAAGAGAAGCTCTCCTAGTTACTACAGCTAGGACAGAAGTACCTCTGTATTACCACAACTTCTGTAGCGTCAGAAGGAGTATTTTCTAGAGGTAACTGTTTATCGTGGCAAAATATATTGGTAAATGTCCTTTAATTTCAAAATAGGGATTTCTTAAACAAATTTTGAGTCCTTTCGTTTTGTGTTATTTTTTTTTGAATGTTAAGAACTAATTTGCAGTTGTGTTCTTATCGATATATTTAACGACCAACATTTTCGTAAATTATAGTTTTTTCTTCCCTCTTGTCCTTTTATAAATTATTCCCGATAGTATATCCTATTATTGAGGCGATTCCCTTTAACTCGTACACGAATTTGTCTGTATATTTCTTTTTTACTATTTTCGACACTCTCGTAGACCCACTTTTCGTCATCACAGCGAGCTGAAATTTGGCACACATATTCATGTCGCGTGACAATTGAATCTATCAAAATTTGAACCGGAAATTTCCATGGAAAATCCGGAAAATCGGGAAAAATCATTTGAAAATTTGGTACAAATCTGATTAGTGATAAATCCGTTTCAGGAAAATTCCAGAGTTTTCCGATTTTTCCGAATTTTCCGGTGAATTTTCCAGTAAAAATGTGTTCTAAATTATGCAGGATCAAGTTCCCTATCAACTGGCATCATTACTTTCTCTCCGACAATGGTGAAAGCTTGCAGAAAAAATCGAGGAAAATTCATGTAGAACGCTTTTCCGGAGTTTTTCCGACCGAGGAAGTGTTTCAGCGTTTTGCAACCTAAGACAAAGTTGTAGAGCGAAATGATTTGCATAAAGTTCCTCTTGTGGAAAACTCCGTGGAAAACCCGGAAAAGCGGGAAAATCATCGAAAAAATTTTCATCGATATGATTAGTTATAAAACTGTTTCAGGAAAAATGCATAATTTTCCAATTTTTCTGGAAAATTTTTCGAAAATTTCCGGAATATTCCGACTTTTCCGGAAAATTTTCCGATAAAAAAGTTTTATAAGCTATGCGGAATCATTTTTTCTCCGTCCTACTGGCATCTATACTTTCTCTTCAACAATCATGAAAACTTGCATGAAAAATCGAGGAAAATTCATGTAAATTTAAAAAAAAAAAATTCATAGTAATACAAAAAGTCTGTGGAAAACATGGAAAATCGGGAAAATTCATGTTATATGGGATCAAGTTAGAATACAACTAAAAAGCGCTGTTTAGAACGTAATTTGAAAACCGTTGCAGTACTTCAACGATTTGATACTCGAATAAATTGTTTGAAAAACTGGTAAATCAGTGTCTTTTCAGCCGTCATCAAATTGTTTTAAAATATCTCCATGCAGCACGTAATAATAATTTAGTTAACGTGAAAAAGGCAGAAAATAAAATAAGTAAAAAACGAGTTTTCAAACAAAACTGAGGTCAAGCCGCATGAAAAAGTAGTTTATTTTCTACTTTTCTTCACACACAGAGGTGGACTCAGATTTTATTCGCTGACAATCACAGATATATTTCAGTATGATCAATCGGAGGTAATAAGTGAATTGATTCATGAAGAGAAAGAATATTCAAGAGAAATGTCCCAATCGAAAAATCTGAGTCCACCTCTGTGTGTGTAGAAAAGTTTATTTTCTACTTTTTCATGCGGCTTGGCCTCAGTTTTGTTTGAAAACTCGTGTTTTACTTATTTTATTACAAACTCATTGCTGAAATACTTTCATGTTTTCGATATGTGTTCATTGCTTTGGTTATCTAATTTATTTTTATTCATATGATTACAAATATACCTACCATCATCTGATGCAATGCCAGTGGATAGGTTCATGGCCTATTATTCCAAGACCATCTCCCCCCTCCCCAACAGGTATTCATGTAAGGCAACTTAATCACTACCACCGTGATCCATATCATATCAACTGAGCTTGTTTTAAAAAAAAATATATATATATATATTGTACCTATGTTCTTTCGTCAAATTAAAAAATAAAAACTGCTTGGGTCAAATCTTGATACTGTTCATATAAACAAACAAAGGTTAAATCTTGCAAGTATTATAATTTGATCGTAACTATGAAATGAAGCTAAGATCAAACAAATTCGTAATCTGCAATCCCTAAAACCCCCTATATCGATTTTAGTCGAATCTGACCATAAGTGATAAAATTTGTCCACCATTTTGGAGCCATCGTATTGATTTTATATAAAGTTCTAAGGGAGACCGCACACTACCGAGTCAATTGATTGTCCAGTCAGGGACTGATCTGTTGACTTGTCACTGACTGATTGATTTTTAAACGTTGCTGGTTGACTATCGTAGCATATGCGTAAATTTCATCGTCTTCTGCCAGCTTATTAAGCCAGTCAAAGACGATAAGTTTGAGTAGCATATCGATTTTCCTTAAAATTGTACAAATATAAACCCTGTAGTAATTTACTTGTGGTTGAGGAGAAACAGAAGAAAAAGAAGGATTTCAAGAAAAAGGATGTGGAAAAATCCATCCATCCTTTCTGACCATAAACATAATTACTCAGATATGAATGTTTTTAAAATAAACGGAACTTCACTTAAAATTTGAAAATTTCATCAAAGCAAATAATACGAATTTTTTCCACTTTCAATTTTCAGGATGCTCTCTTCAGAAAAGCAATAAGATCTCACCCCGGAAATACTATATATGTTTATAGAAATACGTACTTTAGTCATGACTTTATTATGATTTAACAAAAGAAAAAGTTTTACTTATGGCGGCAGCAATCAACAACAATCGACTGATTGATATTAAGGTTGCTGATGCAGACAACCTTTTAAAGTCGAAAGTCGTTAGTCTTACGAAGAAAAGTAATACTATTTACTAATTTCTAAACTACAAATTTGATAACTACTATTTTTTCGATAAAAGTCACCGTTAATTAGATTTTCGCGAAAAACCGTTTTTATGACCTTTGACCACATTTAACATTCTTAGCGGCACATGTATCGATGGGAACTTTTGGTATATTGTTTATAGCCATGAAAGGAAGGTTCATGCAAAAATTCAGTTTTCAGGAAATTTTTTCAAAGTTTTTGTCTTTATTCCTTGTATTAACGCCATGTCGACAAAAGGTCCGCTTGGCAGGTTATTTTCTACACAATTATGGCCAAATCACAGGGCTGCAATTTACTGGGCGCAGTTTCAAAAGAAGTTCCTACTCAGTTGAAGTAACATCAGCTCTGACTTTATCATAGGGCCAGTCCGGAGTTTAGGGAAAAGTCTAACGACGGGAAGAGGTTATAACTCTGACCAGTCGAGACACCTGTCATTAGGATAGACTGCATCCGATATTTACATAGGTTGCACTTGACTCTTACTTATCTCTCACAGACTTTTATGTACAGTGGACGAGCTGCACTACAATCAAATTTCTGAACCTCATTGAAGGGTAATCTACTCACTCAATTGATTTTGCGTACATACTACCAATCTCCCATTAACTTTTAACAATATTTCTTTACTATCAGAAATCTAAGATTGCTTTAAAATTTGTCAATGATGTTGCACAGTTACCTTCTTTGCGCCAAATATTGACTTGAGTTTTGGTACTTTAGGGAGATTGTTACTTTTCAAGACAACATTTTCACTCCATTTGCCTTAAACCAGCCATTTTAAAGTTTATTTTGTGGTCAGAATATTCTGCGAAAATATTGTGGATCCAGTGTGGGTATTTATTATAGATATAAATCTTTTCTGCAGATACTTTTTAATATAAATGTCAAAATTTAGTGTGCCATCATAAAAAAAAAATCTCTACTCTCTCAAGTCCACACCTTTTTCTGATATTTTTCATTTGGAATAAGTTTTTCTATATCCGGAACATTTCTTTTGCAGCACTTTTCCGCTATAGGTACATATATACTGACATACACTTGTTTTTGTTTATTCAGACTATAGCTGGTTTTATTTCTCAATTTTTGTCAGTTGCTCCTGCCGATTTTCCCTTGAGACTTAATTCCCACTATGAACGAATTTTTGAAAAATTTCTTGACCCACCTAAAGTTGATTTAAACTCATTTTCCACAAATTCGTCAATTCGAAATTGTCTTCGAGCTAGTAGTTAACAACAACAAAAAAAAAAAAGACCTCTGATAGCTTATTGAAGGCCCCATCTCCTCCTTACATTTTATGTTTCAATTAGGCAACCTTATCTAACTATAAATAAAATCGATTACCAGCTTCAGGGATCACGTGCCGTTTATTTCAGAATTCCATTCAACTCTTCTATGCCTATATATATCTGGAAAAAACTAAAGCATCCTTAAGTGTTTCCGAATAGTTTATTACCAAAATGTTATCGAAATGTTTTCGGTCCCATAATTCTTAACCCCCGAATAAAATGATAAGAAGAAAGAAAGTTGTTAAAACACTTTCTAAAAATTTCTATAAATTACCCAAAAATCCTAAAATACCCGATGTTTCCAAACAGTAGTACTCAGCGCCACCACCACCATCATCATCATCATCACTGCCACCGATAAGATTCCTACCCGCATAAGAGGCGAAGAGTTTGGAAGGAAATGCAAATGTTCTACGAAATTCTCTTATTATTTTGGTTATCCCGACAACATATTGTAGCACTGTGTTTTCTTGTCTTCCACCTGTTGGAAGTTTCGGGGATGTACGCTTGCTTCTCGAATGTTTATGGCACCAAAGATAAGATAATTCGATGTCACCTCACCCATTCCCGGTTGAAATAAGCTTCACACAAAAATCCGATAGGAAACGCTTTAACTCCCAGGAAGAGAGAGAGAGAGAGATATATAGAGAGACCTTCAAAGAGTAAGTACGACAAATTGAAAAATTCTTTTAAGACGGATATTTTCCCTTTTTTTTTCGTCGACCCTGCTTTTCTGTGAATGACTTTCTGGAAGTCGTCTTCCTGTGTAGATATTACGACGACCTTGTTTTAGTTTCTTTCTTTCTTTCTTTTTTCACTTCCCGCCACCCGCACGCCATAGGTTGATTTTTTGGAATAAAAATGTTCAAAAGTTTATCGCTCTTTGATGGTAATACCCCAAACAAATTTCAATAGATTGAGTCAGGGAGAAGAACGTATTGAATTCTTAGGTAAGAGGTAGTCGAGGAGGACGAGGGGGAGGAATCGTAATTCAGGAAATATTCATCGAAAATTTCCTTTGGATAAGGCTTAAGATAAATCGCTGGAAGATATAACGAGCAAAACATGTCGCTGAAAAAAAAAATAAAGTATTCCATTTTTTCTCTCTTTTCTTTCCTCTGTTAAAGAAAGATTGTAAACTTTGTTGGCATAGAGCCAGAGTATTTTTGAAAATCTTAATAAGAAAGTAAGATATAAAGGTATTTAATAGCCACTTTATCTTATGTGTAATGGTGAAAAGTTAAAGGTCTTCGCTATACTTAAGGATAGGCGTATATAATTGTTATAAAAATGGAGTCTTACTATGGCGCAGATTTATGGGAAAACTGGTAAAGGAAATGTTGTCATGAAGATTTTTGGTGTTATTCATGAATATTAAAGTAAGCTACACAACTACAGTGAGTATCGCTGCATATAAATTTTGACGGAAAAATACATGTATTTATATATAGAAAGAGGTAAGATGAACTAGATCACAACGATCTCTACAAGAACCTCTTGATAACTTTATGGAGGGTATGAACTAGTTTAGACGGGTCAGTATGCTGCCTCTGCCGCATGAAAACTTGTTGCTAGGTTAGATTAGCTAAGTGAGGTGCCGCCAGAAGAGCCCAGCTTGCTTTACTTAGATCGCCAGTGGGTCCATTGTGTTCTTTGACATAGTTTAGCCTATCGATACAATCCTCAACCAGTTTTATTGGTCCTCTAAGATACACCTGCACATCACCGGCATACAAGTAGATTTAGCAGTCCTCAAAAACATTAGGCATGTAATTTATATACATACAGTATGAAGAACAGAGGGTCAAGAATAGAACCTTGAGAGACACCACAGTTTAGACATAAAGCACCGGAAATATAATCTCGCATTCTTACACGATGCAATCTATTAGAGAGAAAACTGTGTTATTACAGCAGTAGGATGAAATTGGAAGTCTGAAGCCACCTTTTTCCAGCAGATTGGAATGAGTGACCATGCCGAATGCTTTGCAAATATCAAATAGGGCAAGAACCCACAGATGGTCTTTGTCGACTCTCAGAACCGGCCTGGAAGGGATCGAACAATTTAGGATTTTCCAGGAAACCAAATTTATGTGACATAAATTTTTCCAAGGCCTAAACAAGAGATCCCAACAGACTGATCGATCGAGAATTACCGGTAACCTCAGTAAATTGATCTTAGACACAGGCACAACTACAGCGATTTTCCAAACAGAAGAAAATATCGACATGGTAAAACAAGTGTAATATGCTTATGCAGAATCAACTGCATTACCTTAACCAAGGCATAAGAAGCCTCATAAACCTACGTGGAATAATAGAATACTACTGCATCAGATTTGATAGCACCAATTGCCACAACATTTTTCCTGGCATCGATACATCTAAAACTAAAATAAGAATGATCTTTCTGGTTACCGACTGGGCACGTATTTCGGGCTTTACGTCAACCCATTGAAAACAGATTTATGCTTCTTCACCAAGAAAAAGAACATTCCCAGCTTGAGCCTGCCCCCGCTCCGCACGTTTGAAACTGAAGGACAGGGTAAAATATCTGGGTATTATATTAGATAGAAAATTAAGCTGGAAACCATACCTTGAGGACAGAGCGAATAAAGTTCTTAGAGCCCTCGCGATGTGCAGCAGATATATAGGGAAGAGGTGGGGACTCAAGCCGCGGATGATCCTACGGATCTACACTAGCGTCATCCGACACATGTAAACTCACGGTTCTGTGGTGTCGTGAAAGGCAATGGAGTTCGTCAATAATCGCAAAATATTAGGGAATATTCAAAGATTGTGCCCACTTAGTGTAAGCGGCGCTCTTAAATCAACAAGCTCTGGGGGTCTTGAGATTATCCTTAACGCACAACTCATGCATGTACATGTCAAGAAGGAGGCGTCAATCGCTGCTCTAAGACTGCATCTTAGTCAGAGCTTGATTCATACCTGCAGGAATTGTTGCAACAATTCAAAAGAATAATCTCATTTATTTCTGCTTTCAATTTGCACATACAAACACTCGCATTGTATGTATAGTATTAACTGGATATATATAACTACTCTGCATTGTTGTCGGCAGCCAACGGTCTCGTAAGACAAATTGTATAGATTTTCAAGATCACACTAATAAACGCTCGATCAGTAAAGAACGTGTTATGCTTTTTTTGAATCGTCTAGTAATTACTCCTGTTATATACCAGTACAAGTATCCCACATGAATCCATCTTTGAATTCATACCTGAAGTTGACAGGACCAGCGATCACCTCGTCGAGACTATGCTGAAACACAATTTTAAATCGAAAATTTCAGATAGGGCAGAATGGTTATCACATTTCGTGCTTCTGCCATTAACAAATATATGCAGATGGTTCACAATCGGAAGACGGCTCCAAAACTGAGCAGGTGTTTTATACGGTGAGCTTCATATGGAAATTGCCATTCACCATGTCAGGGTTTTCCAAGCGGAAATCAAGGCAGGAGCAGGATGGCATCTCCTTAGCCACTCAGGACAAGGATTTTGCAATCTGCTCGGATAGCCACGCAGCTGTCAAAGCTTTGTCAAAACCCTTTACAAACTCCAAACTTGTATTGGAATGTAAAACCACCCTGAACTCATTTTCTCGGAGCAACAGTCAGATCACACCAACGTTAACGGAAATGAAAAGGCGGACAAACTTGCTCGTCTTGGTGCAATCTTGAAAAAAAGCTTTGTTTGTAATATCTCGGCTTGGGCCAGCTGCCAAGACAGTCGCCTTTAGTTACATGATGCTTCAGGTAGAACTATAAAGGAGCTGTTGGGCAGACCTAACCAAAAAGAAACGAAAAAACAAGTCAACCCTCTTGAAAAACCTGATGTCAGTTTTCACTGAGCACTCTCGTCTCAGGGGTAACCTACACAAGATGGGACTTGTTGTTGACGCTATATTTAGGGGGAGAGCAGGAGAGGAACTCGAGGCAGTGACTCACTTTCTTAGTCACCGTGCAACTCTCTCGGAAAAATGTTACGAATTCCTTGACTTACACCTCCTGGACGAGCTGCATGAAGCCAGCAGGGAGACTTGGGAGTCAATACTTAAATTCATAAGAGCGTCAGATTGGAACTTATGAGAAATTGCTCATAAGCCTATAGGGTGAACAATGGGCCTTTGAAGGCATACGTTCCAGAGCTCCTGGAAGGGGTCTCAACCTCAACCTTCATTAATAACTAATTATTTATTGAAATAATGTCTAAAAATACAAAAATCAATTTATTGGACTGTCCAATGTGGCAATATCGCCGCAGTCAATACAGAGAAATGGCATAGTTTTTACATGCTGATTGCATAGTGGTTTGTTACATAAAGTGCAGCATTTTCTAGTGTTGCGGCACCTGTTGTCGTCTGCAAGGCATCAATGACATACACTTGTATGCTTAGCACTACCGCATGCATCCTTAGGTGGATTCTGTGGTGCCTGTGTCAGGGTTCTTGTAATCCCCTCTGCCAGGGCTGTTTTCATCGCAGTTCATACATAATAATGAAAGATTACTTTTTGAATTTTTAATCTGCTCAGGATTGATGGCAGACACAAATTCTTTCCCAAGTCCTTGAGGAATAAGCGACGGGTGGCATTCTCTTCATTGCGTCAAGAAATGGGAATATTTTTCCTTATATAAGATAAAAGTTACTAAACATGCAACATCTACTATGTTGAAAAAAAAATGCTAACGTCCATCTATATTTGGTGCTGTATTTTCTTAACAACTGATCCATTATGTCTACTCATGACTTCGTTTCGTTATAGAAATGTATTATTTCTGGTTTTCGTGCTGCATTATCACGTACATCCGATTGAGAATGCATTCTTGACAGCAACAGTACTGTTTCCCTTCGGAACGTGGCTTACTAAAGTAGCTTCTGGGTGAAAAGCAAAAATTTGACGATAAGACCTGTCGGTGCTTTCATGCTTTTAGCTGATAAGAAATGTAGGTTTTGATATTTCTGATTATTCTCACTACCGTATTGCATATCCCGTCAGTGCCACCAATTCTGTATAGGTACATCGATGTACACATTTTGGGCGGATCTCTTTTATCGCAGACAATAACTGCGGAATATCTTTCGCTAAGAGTTTATGTCTATTACATTAAGATTAACTTGAACATAACATTTTCTTGTCCATGCAGTAATTTACATGCAAATTATATGAGGGTACCGCGTACCTTACTCGGGTGATAGAAGATTAAAATTTTCATGATCACATAAGGATTAAACCTAGTTGTCCAGAACTATATGAGGAAAGGATAAGGATATTTACGCTCTTAATCATTTCGCGGAAGAAGAATTGTTTTTAATCTTCTAATAAAATTTAAAAATGCGTCCTAATCGTAAGCCTCTTCAGATTTTTGGATAAAACGCTTTTGTCGCTTAGAAGATTAAAAAACTTTTAAAAAACTTTTAAAATTTACAAAACTTTTCTCGTTCCTCTCTTTCTCACTCAATCAAATATGCTCCCTATACATTTATTGTATATTTCCAATTTATTCAAAATTAAAGAATTCAAAATTGTTATATAATTAATAAATATAAAATTATTTAATACAAAAGAAGTGCCTTTGTTACCCAACCCAACAGAAATATCAAAAATGCAAAATAATTCCATTCAAGAAATTTCCAAAAAGGCACAGGGGAATTCCCATCAAACCACTGCAGAATGCAAATTCTATGTGCACATTGTGCAGTCACTTATGGTCGTTATGTGATGCAACTTTTGCTAGAAACTTGAAAAGTTTCAGGTTAAGTTCGTTAAACAGTTAACTCTAATAAAAGCTTGGATTATATACATATATACTTAGGATGCATATTATGTGTGTGCATCCAAAAGCAGTTGAGTGAGTTTTTGCTTAAAACTTAATTTTCCAGCATTATATGTATGTTTGTATGCATCGTGCATATTTATATGTATGTAGGTATGTTTATACCTGACCCCTTTATTTTATTCCTTTTTTTTTTCTAAATTTTCTACTAAAGTTTTGACTCAAATAAAACCTTGAAAGCGCACATATACAAAAACTTTTCTAATTTAGAGCTAAAAATCCTGTTTATCCTGTATACTATGCTCACCATATGTGTAGGCCGCATAAACATACTAACAACCTACATATTTATACACATATTACCTCTACAGAATCGCTTTTATTGTACCTAGCCAAGAATACTTGTGCATTACCTGCTCCTCCTCCTCCTCCTGCATCTATGAAGACTCGTAAGGTACTGGAAAAACTTACAACAACAACAACAAAACAAAAACCAGAAACAAGAAAAAATAAAATTCCTGAACAGAAAATTTAGGTGAAAATTGCAAAATAACAAGAAAAAGGAGACGACGGCGGTGATGATGATGAAGAAGAAGAAGAAGAAAAAGGCAGGAAAAAATAAGTTTCCAGGAAAAACTTTTCAAAGTGCATAACAAGCTCAAGCTCAACCAGAGCGGAATAAAAAAAAATCCCAAGAAAAAAATTAAATAAACCGGTAGGACTTCAAATTCCTAGTTAAAGTGTTGCTGCACAGTATGTTCAACATGGAACGTACATATATATTGTTCTATACATACATAAGTAGATAAAGTAGATGATTTGTATGTAAATCCATAAGCAAACATAGAAGCACGGATAAGTTTGGGGTATCCCCCATACTTCAAAGTTGTTATTCCGTGTCAATTCCTACACACAATAGAAGCACTTAGTCCCCAGGATATAATACCTGTGTGCATATGTTTAGCTAATGAGAGCTCTGCTGAGTATACTACTGTTTCTCGTCGACTCTGCTCTTCTTTTCTCTACTCTACTCTTCCCTCTCCTCTCTTTTATACTCTACTCCGCTACACTCCACCCCTCTATATATTTTTCTATGGATTTCATTTCAGTTGGTCGCGTTAAGCCAGTTTTCCCGGATTTCAAAATATATATATAATTTATAATGAAAACGTGACTCTCAAAGAGGCTTTTCAATTTCTCACTCAAATTGCTCCAGTTTACGTACATAAGTGCGGAACGGAGGGATGAAAGTAGGACCAAGGGCGAGAATGTGACACATTTCAACTTGACAGTTTTGTAATGAGGCTTTAAGTTCAACTCACTGTTTTTCTTTAGATGTGTAATTATACAAGAACGAGGTGAGAGACTTTGTCATGTTTTTAGATGTCAGATTAAAAGTTTAGGATAAATGTGTGTAAGGCAGGCATAGATTGCGTATAAGAGGGAGGATGATGGTTGGAAAAAAGGGTTTAAGACAAGAGAAAGAGAGAGAGAGAGAGAGAAGCTTTACGAAAATTAGCTTAGATCTAATTAAAATCCTGCCAGCTAGAGATATATCGGTTGAATACACACCATGTGTATGTAGGATGTATGCATGACTAATTTGGTTAATTACAAAGACATGACTTCAATATTATGATTGATTGCGGTTGTTAGAAAATCATGTTTATATGAGAGGCAAATATAAGACAAAAAAAAGAAAAAACACGGGAGTCAGAAGGTTTAGTAGATATCTTGAAAATGTTTTATGTAAATGGTTTTGTTTCTTTCTAGGCTTTTAATTTTACTTGTGTCTTGTCTTATTCAGAATTTTTATTTTTTATTTGTTTTTTTTTTATTGATTTGATTCTCCCTCTACTCCGCAAGTGTAATGTTCTGTAATTTGGGGTAGGTGTATTGCTATGCGTATCTAGTCAGGAGAATGTCGAAGGTTGTAATCCCACGACACGTTTGGAAAATGAGAATACCACGAATGTTTTTATTTGAATTTCACTTTATTAATAACTCCTATACTTTACAAAATAGTCCCTCCTCCTCTATAATGTTTACTAATTATATAAAGATTTTAATTTTTTCTACAATTCTATACAATACTATGCATGAAGGAATGTGTACTGTCAGACTTGAAACCATGATACAAGAATACTTCGTATTCCCACGCTTTTCGGAGGATTTTCCTTTTTAAAAGATTTTTCTCACTGAATGCTTGAGCTGGTAAATTTCATATTGACTCTTTAAAAATTCGGGTACACCTTAAAAGGTAAGTCTATGATGGGTTCCTATCCACAGTATGGTACCAGGCAAAAAAAGTGAACGATGATCTAAGGACGGTTAAAGCAAGTATGCCTTTCAATTGGACATATCTGAACTTATTTTGGTCGTTTTGAAAATACAGCTTTACACGTTCCGGCCCGGAATAAAACTTTCTGAACGGACCCCCGACAGCTGATTGTCAAAAGCTAGTACAAGAATAAGAGCAAGACATTTATGCGATTTGGTTTTAGAATATAGAGACAACAGGAAATGTTGATTGACACCTGTAAAATTCGTGTGCATGAGCGTGGATTTTTACAAGGTATCGTGAAGTAGGTCAGCATTATATTGAAGAAAGAGATAAATGTATTTTTAGCTGTCAAACGAAGTTTCCTAATTTGCAACAATTTGAATCTGGTGAAAATGTACGTGGGAAATAATTTTTTGGGAGAGTATAGTTATTAAATATTATTTTGTGTACTTTACACACATTTTTATGTTAAATTAAATTAATATTAATAACATAAACGATGAAATATTTGTTTATTGACAATTTGTTTACGTTTGTAACAGCTTAGAAACTCCCTGGGTATCTAGGCGCAGTGGCAGCGACTAAGAGAATTTTCGATGGGAGCAACTGCAGTATTTTTAACCATATATCTTGTTGCCCCGCTCTCTATATTGATTCTACTACACGGCTGTACTGAGCTTTCACTACAGCGGTAACAGATACCAACACAACCAGAATTTGACTACGTCAAATTTTGGTTATCACATTTCCTCTATATTCTAAGGATTTGGTGATTAAAATAAGACAGATTAAGATTGAAGGAATTTTAAAATCGAAATTATCTTTAGTAATCGGTAGGTACTTATACTTGCAAAATTCTGAGCTCAAAAGAAGACTCAGAGCTACAGATATTGTACCGCTTAAAATTTGATGTCATTTCAACCCAGTTTTTTTTCGTTTTTAGCCTATTACAAATATTACAGCGAGACTGGAAGTTTTGGTCATTACTGGCGATTTCAAGGACGCGTCATACAGAGGTACGAATTGATTCCCTTGAATAATATCGGGAGCGAAAAAGGAAGTTGGTGGACTAAGCAAGTCAGGGAATTTTGTCCTTCTCTCCTGAAAACGTTCTAAGTAAACCATAAGAGAAGGGCTGTAATAAAAAAAATGGGTGCAATTCGGACCTTATCATTAATTAGAAGAGTGGTAATCCAACGGGACAGCCAAGTCTCCATCTGTCGCCTAGAGCGAACTCGGAAACAACGTAGCTCCTCAGGAACTGTTACATAATCCGTCTCTTTGTGCACTCATTGCGAGACCGACTATTTACTGGGTTTCCAGAAGAATATAAATAGTATGAAAAAAAAAGACATCTTCGAGTAGCAGATATATTTGATTAATTATAGCTTAGTATTCCTTTGGTACAAAAGCGTGTAAATGAATATTTTATCGAAATTTAAATTGACACTGAACTTTCAATGGTTGGATATTATGTCGACGAAGACAAATGTAAAATTGAAGAGTTCCAACTAGTGTTATATGTGATTACTAATTGCCGCTTACGACGTCGTCGCGTTCTACACCTATTAGTAAAGAACGATCTACCTGTGTTCCAAACGCGGTACAGACGAAGTGCCACGCATCATTTTTGTGTATATTTTGGTTGATATAAATTACTGCTACTGGATATCCTGTCGACGCAGACAGTGTGAAGCTGAACATTCTCGTTTTCCGCAATACCTTATAGTAAACATTAGCTATCTGTATGATTTCGTGGATACAAACAACAACATACAAATCAATAGTAACGATTAGTTTTCTGTCGATTAAACTATTATTACTTCGTATTTCGAGACAGTACCAAACTTTGGACGTACTGTATTGCAATAAGAAGAAGAAGAAACTGTCATATTGTCACCAACAATTTTTGCTTAAATATTAATTTTGTAGTTTTTCTATTTAGTTTGCGTTTTCTATCTATTTCTTCATTTATTCTATTTTTAGAGAGTTTTGCCATGAAATAAATTCATAGCGAATTTAGTCAATATGAAATTGGCTTAGTTTGCTGCCAATTTGGCAGCTCGAAAATTGAGTGGGAAAAAAACTCTTGCAATCGAAAAATCTTAAAAAAAAAATCTATGCAAAAGCGTGCGTTTCGTAATAGGCTCCTGCTATTACTGTATTGTACTGTATTACTCATCAGTACGGCTTGGTTCCTGTCTGCCGTATACGTAACAGTGCACAGCGAAGCTGACCTCATATATGCACTTAAAATAATTTTTAAGTATGGGTTATATACAAGGCGAAATACTACGTATTTACTTGAATGCCTAGCAAGATTAGCCCTATGCTTTTTCGATTGCAAGAGTTTTTTTCCACTCAATATTCTGTTTTTGTTAATTAAATAATAATTTGTTTTGTGTCTAAATATCATTAACCTGGAAGTATGAGGTTAGGTTATTTGTGCCTTTTCTAAACACGATATTTCTTATAATTATGTAGCGGTCACACATTACAATGCGTAACACAGACTAAACTGTGATTTTTGCATCTACTTCTTTATGATGGCGCCTAAATGTATGTTATGTGAAACCTTTTTTAATAAGAAAAACATTGCCAGAAACAGTATTATGCCTCTTGCGGTAAGCTTTCTATTGAGTTGCTATCTAGTATCAGTAGTGGAGCGGTTGGATTTCGTTTCCAAAATTGTGAAATGGCTAGCATTAATAATTCTTACATAGCTGGTGATTCTGACTCTGAAGATTCAAACACATCTGGTCTTCTAGCAGTGCTTTAGCGCATGGGTAACGAAATCGATCATATCAAATCCAAACAGGACGCGTTCAATAAATCAGTGCACTCCTTAGTGTGTTTCGATGAATTGAAAAAATGGCAGTCACTTTAGAAGAGCATCAATTGCGTTTAAAAAAGCTCGAACTCGAAAAGTCGCAATAATATACACAAATAGACCACATGAAAGATCGTCTAACATTACTTGAAGAAAGATCTTTGACAAACTTCGTGGAGTTTAAAAATATTGCCCAACAACCAGATGAGAAACTTTTAATAACAATTCATAAAATACATGAACATCTTAAAATACCTGTGGTCGACGCAGACATAATTAAAGTTCATAAGACTGGTAATAAGCGTAAGGAAGGCAGTTCCAAAAATTCTGTAATTGTCAAATATTCTTCGCAATTTTTAAGGGATAGACTACTATTAGCATTTAAACTTGTCCAGAATTTAACTACAAATAATTTGGGATTCCCAGGCTCTGATACTTAATATATAAATGATTTTTTAACTAGGGAAAAGAAATCTTTTTGTATAAGGCAAAGCAATTCAAAGTGCAACACAATTACAAATAAGTTTAAATAAAGAAGTCAGTTATCTGTTTAAAAAAGAACGATAAAAGCAGTCCTATTACTATAAAACCTGGAAATTGCTTAGATCTCCCTATTAAAAAAAAAAACTGAATTTGTCTAATTTTGGTGATGAGTCTCAATAATTACTACCAAAATGTCAGGAGGCTAAGCAGAGCTGGGTAATACTTAAGTAAAAAAGTACTTAAGTACTACTTAAAGTACATTTTCGTTACTTAAGACGTATTACTCAATACTTTTGAAATGCCCCTACTTAGTACTTGAACATAAGTACTTTCTTCTATTTACTTGTACTTAAGACTTAGTTTTGTATTTAAGTACCAAGATTTTTACTTAGGTATTTCTGAGTCTATTAAGTACCTATAAATATCTAACTCTTCGCAGAAAAGCAAACACAATCTCTAGCGCAACTCCTTTTTTGTTGAGTTTTAAAGCAAGAAGATGCCGCACTCACGCGTCAAGGCTGAACCTTAAACAAACTAATAACATACACACAAGACTGGGCAAGTAGAACAAAAACCAGTAACGTCTAGCTCGAATATTAAATCGACGATGCCTCGACTTGATAACATAACCACTGTCATGTATAATATGGATTGGAAAAAGTGGGCTTACTTCTATATTGAGAGAGAACTGAAATTAACAAATAAATTAGTGGATGTGTCCAAATAATTTTTTTTTTTAAATTAATCATTTAGGGTAATTACTGACAAAAACTGTTTTATTAAAGACAATGTATTCATTAGATACGCAGAAGAATTTCTAAATGTTTTATTAAAATCACTTCCGGAGCTGCGTGCTCACTTTTTCAACTTCCCGCCAATGAGTTTTTTATTATATACGTCAGTGGACATAACCAAGGGTAAGCAAGCAATGCCTCCCGCCAATATAAAATCAACTATGCCTCGACCTGATGTAGGGAAGGCCTCAGTTTTTTCTTCTTTCCTGGAAATTTTTTCCTTAGAGTTGTAATGCATTATTGGAGGCGATAATGGGCAGACCTCTAATAGTTTTTGTGAGTGTAGCAAGGACAGATGAAAGTTTTACTCTACTTGCAGCACCGAAAACTATGAGAAACTATAAATAGTAGCCACTGGTTACTATACATACTATAGTTTTCAAAACGCATTGATTTATTAATATCTATTAACTTAACTCAATAAACTTCATTATATTACTGTCAACGTACAAAGATTCTAAAGAAGTACTTTAAAAAGTACTTCAAAAAGTACTCAGTACTCTTTATAGACTTAGTACATATTTAGTTACAAGTACTTTTCATACATGCGGTATTTGTACTTAGGCTGAAGTACTCAGGCCTTCTTACTTGTACTTGTACTTAAGTACTTTTTCTTTGGTACTTGCCCAGCTCTGGCTAAAAACTAAGACTTTAGATGTTTACTTGTGATTGTTATCCAATAATTACGATGTTGTATATCTTACCGAAATTTTTTAAAAGCAAATGTCTTGAGCAATGAAATCTTTGATGAAGTCATTGCTTTACAATATCGATACATTGTGACTCATTCAGAAATTGTGTGATGAGAAATGCTGACACTACAATTTCTGATTATTAACTTTGTATATTGCAATTCTGCAATGATCCCCCCTTTAGAATTGTAAAGAAATACTGATTCCTTTGTAATCGATTTATATAAATAAGCAGTTATTGTTCAATAAAAATTAGACTTAATCTGACTATCGAAAGGTGTCTTTTTATTTCTCAAAATTCAACATCAGCATACTCTGCCATCACTCTATAACAGCGGCATACTCTGCCATACATTATAAAGCGGCATATTCTGACTTTAAATATAAACAGCGGCAGCGCTCTGCTTCTTCAACATAACTCCGATACAAGTCATGACGAATAAATAAACGTGGATAGATTATCGTACGACATCAAAAACACTATACTTAACAATATGACCCTTGTGTAACTTTAACCAAGACAATAACATCACAAATTTAAATAATAGGTATCTTGATTCGGTATGGTCAGATCTCCCTCAGAGTAACATTAGTGTAGTAACATCTGAATGTCCACTCTCAAATATTGACTCCCATTATCTACCTTTAGACATACTTATGAACTTATTAAAGTTCTAGATATAAAGAAAAAATATCGTCGTTTATATAGGGCTGATAATCATCCGGAAATCTACAAAAGTTTTTCTTATCTTAGAATCTAAATCATTTATCTCAGAATGTTACAATAAGTATGTGGACTCGATTGAATTGTTACAAGAAAACCCTAAAGTCATCTGGGCCTTTACCAAAAATTTGAAGAACTCGAATACGTTCTCAAAAGGGATGGTATAAAATAACGACGTCACCTCATCTTCTCCTAAACGTATTAGAAATTTATTTACCGAATACTTCATGTCGATTTTTTCTGACAGGAAATCAAACTTTGATTTGGCATCCTTTCAAAATTCAAAAATTGAAAGAACAAAAGCAAAGATTCCCGCAAATGCTATTTATTTTGACGTATGCTGACTTATTTCTAAATCGAAACAATTACCTTGTTTACACTTTAGCAAATTAAAATGGAATGCCATATGACTTAACTTTAGCGTAAAGATAGTCAGAGTATGGTCAAGTAATCTCTTTTAAGTCCCTCATTTTCAAGTTATACACCATAGCAAACATTTCGTATGTAGTCGTTTTTTTTTTGTTTTTTGTTTTATACAAAATCCCTGAAAATAAAAATTCAATTTCGTATTGATGCGTTCGATTCCAACAAAAATTCATAAGTATGATAAAATTCTGATCTGATTTGATAATTCTCATAATATGATGTGATTCTACATTTAACTAAAACCCAAATTAAAGGATTTGCAAAGATATTATTAAAATCATTTATACCATTATTATTATAATTCCCATTATTTGGTGGGTAGAAATTAATTTTAAACATTTTAAAATAATTGTCACTAACTAATCCCCAGGATATTTACAAAGCTTAGCACATTGAAATTTTTAATTATTCATTTTACATATCCACTCATACACAATTTGAGATGATGTGTTAATTTTATTTAGCAATTTCCGTAAATTTTTTTACGAAATTTTACTCTTGATTAATTAATTTATTTAAATTTAAATCTCTCTTCCGTGTTGTGCCAATTTTTCCAATTAGGAAATTAAAATGGAATTTAATCGCATTTAAATTGAATAAAGTATTTATTTAGGTTGCGTGTTGCATGCTTTGTGCATTTTTTTTTATTTAAATACATACATAAGAGTATTATGTACATATGTATACATTCAATTCTATATGTTTATGGCAAATTAGTTTTTGGAATTTAATCAATCCAACAATGGAGAAGTTTTTTTTTTTTTTAATATAGAGATTGTTTTCTAGGAATTATAAACTATTATTTGTACTTACATAAATGTGGGATAGAGTCTCTGTCTCTGAATTAAAATTGAACATAATTAATGGAGAATTGGTAATTGTATGAAGGTCCTAGTCTCGCTGGTAACCAGGACAATTATTTTTTTCAATTACGAAATAAAAATTTTTATTAATTAAATAAACAAAAATTCTTTACCTAAAATTAACAATTTTTTACTTAACTTACTTAACTAGGGGAGCCCGCTTGCGTTGCCCGGCGATAATATAGATGTCTAAAAAGGGCGGGGGATAGTTATATATGCATAATATCCAAGCTATAATTTGACTTGATAGCGCGATTCCGTATTCTAGCGTTTCACTCTGTGTCTGTATGCGTGTATGTGTGTTTTTGTATGACAACTCTTCGAAACAGTTACTCGATTGGTCCCATTTTCGATGCTCAATTTCCCTTTTTTTTCATTTTAAAGACCCGTGTGAAAAATTTCAGCCCTCTAGGTTGACGCGTGAAGCCGTATGGTAACACCAAAACAGGGTTGCCCGATTTGCTCCTCTTTTGTACCAACATTTCCAATTTTTATGAAAACGTTGTGTAAAAAATATGAGCTCTCCACCTCGACACTTTCTCACGCACCTTCCAGATATACAGGGTATTTCCTCACCTAGACAAAAAAAAAATCGTATGGCAGGGTGAGGGCTTATCAACCGTTTCGGAGTTACAGGGTGACTTAGAAACTATCTTAGCTTTTTACAAAACACCCTATATCTTAAAAAGTACAGGATGTACGGTCACTGTATAATGCTGATTGATATGCAGAACTTCATGGCCTTTCCAACGACTGCTCAATCACCCCTGTACTCTTCTCCCCTCAGGAGTTATTGTGGTATATTTCTTCTTACCATCTTTTTTTTAATTTTACACCTTTTTTTTAAAAAAAAAGTTCGTTAACATAACTTCTTACCTCTTAGTCTATTCCCAAAGCTATTCTTAACCCTATCCTCCAGGATAATGTGTTCCCTTAGTGACTGAAAACGTATCATTTAAAGAAAAAAATCCGCTGTAGGTTAAATTAAAAAGGAGAGACCAGATTTTGTATTTTTTATAAACAAAAGTTATGCTAATGATCTTTTTTCAAAAATAATAGAGATCAAATTATAAAAAAAGGTAAGAAAATACGAAATAAATTTTTAGTTTAGACCACAATAACTCCTGCGAGAAGATGAGTACAGAGCAAATTGAGCAGTTGTTAGAAAGACCACAAAGTTCTGCATGTCAATCAGCTTTATACAGTGACCGTACATCCTGTACTTTTCAAGATACAGGGTGCTTTGCGAAAAACTAGCATAATTTCTTAATCACCCTGAATCACACTGTAACTCCGAAATGGTTGATATGGCCCCTTGCCAAATGATTTTTCGCTTGTCTAGGTGATTACTATCACCTCCCGCTTTATGGACCACCATGTAGGAAACACTCTGTACAGTCAAAAAGCTAAAGTCTTGATGGTAACACCAAGAAGGTCATTTTTGAAATTTTATTTACCATTGCTATGAAAACACCATGTACCAAATTTTAGCTGTTTTCGTCGACGTGTTTTCAGGAAGTTCCCAAATATGTAGTGAAAAAGCAAACATCTGTATTGCAACCCTACCAAGGAGTTGCCTGATTGGTACCATTTTTAAAATCAAATATACATTTTTTTAAATAAGGTCCGTGTACAAAATTTGAGCTCTCCATGTCAACGCGTTCTCAGGCAGTTTCCAAATATATAGTGAAAAATCAAAGTTTCGCATGGAAACACAAGTTTGTAAGGAATACCAAAATAACTCACCCATATTGTTTTATTTCCCTCTACCACCCCCTACCCCCCGCTAGGGTGCTAGACATTTCGTGATTTTACGACGAAACGTCGTTTTCAAAAAATCATATCTCGAGAACGGAGCAACCAATTTTTCTAATTAAAATGCCAAATAAAACTAAATGTTTTATATGTTTTATAAAAAAAAAATATAGCAGCAAAAATATATAGAATTATTAAAATCACCATATACCCAAAGGAACCTGTATGGGAGCACTGCACTGAAGAGATCCTTTTTTTTCCAATTTAGGAACCTCTCGCACTTGTTTCTTTGTATTTTTATTTTGAAATAGCAGACCAACCGGGGATTCATATGCCTATAATAAAATATTGAAAATGGTACAAGAAAGTCCCGAGAGGTGGCACTTAGCAAATATATGAATTTAGTAATTAAAAAAGAACGGTTTTTGACTCCAAGTCGACCGAAAAGTGGGGTGCAAAAAAAGTAAGATTTTTTTTTATATACCCAAAAAACTACCCACATGCCAGGGTACGGAAGAAAGTAAAAATCGCAGTTTTTTTTCGGATGAAATTCCAGCGATAAAAAAGATATGTAGATTGCTGACTATATAAGTGCTATGTATGTGTAAGTTTTCAAAGACCGCCGGTAAAGGGGGGAAAGTAAGTAAGGAAAGATTTTATAGTTTTTCTTATTTTTAAATAAAGAAATGTCATCTCATCTTCCTGAAATTTTCTACATATGATCTTACAATAAGCGTTCATCCATAACAGAATAAAAAATTTGATTTATCGTCAATTCGTTTAAGTAAGTCGAAAATTAATTTTCACCACAACGAATTTGGGAGCGAAAGGAAAATATGCTCAAAAAATCGGAAAAAAATTACAACAAAATTAACAAAAGTAAATTTGAAAATCGGAAAATATTTAGCCGATATTTTGGGTGGGGTGTGGTTTCCTCCCATACAAGTTACTTTGGGTATGCGATAAATTTAAAAATTCATATCTCAAAATCGAAGCCAAACGCCATCGCAATTTTTTGTACATATTTATAGTATATATGGTTTCTAGCTTCAAAATAAGAATAGAAAAAAAGTGCTCGAAGTCCTCTCTTGTGAATAATACTAAACTAAACTTATTAACAACAAAAAAATCGTTTAGTGCTGGTATATTTTTTCATAAAAAATATAAAGCATGACTTAGCTTCATTTGCCATTTGAATCAGAAAAATCGCTTGCTCCGTTCCCGAGATGGGATTTTTTGAAAATGAAGCTTCATCGTAAAATCACGAAACTTCTAAACCCGTAATGAGTTGGTGGGGGGGGGGGGGGGGTATATGGGTAAGCTATTTTGGTATTCCCTACAAATTGTGAAAGTTGCATTCAAATCGGGATGGTCTGTTGCAAAACAAGTACTTTTTGATCGTTTTTATGTGGAATGGCTTTATATAGATATTTTTTTTTTTGCAAAACTTCCTCTATCAAAATCAGAATGAAATACCATAGGGACACATCTTTCAAGGATTAAACTGAGCGATAAAACCCGAAAAATATATGAAAAATTTAAAACTTTCAGGGGTGAGCCGAAACAGAATTAAAAAAACATTGTTAAACGATGAAAAATTGATGCGAGGCCAACGTGCAACCATCTTCACAGTTGCAAGATAACCCCATTATCTCGACTTAGTTCATTCTGACGTGACATTTATCCTTCTCGCAGCTTTTATAAGTCAATTTTAAAGTGGGGAGAAGTTCCATGAAAAAATTGCCATAGATGGTGAAGGGTGAACGCTTCGGTATGTATGGAGGAAACTTGCAAGTACAGGTATTTTAGGCGTAATCACTCTTTATCCTGACAATGAAATTATATGCTTTATGTTGCGCTATATAATGTTGTACTTGTATTGTGATAAGATACTGTAGCTTCAGCTTTGATGTAATACAAGAGAATTGTATGATTTTCCAACGTTACGATGAAGCTGATTAAATTATTCATTTGACTATATTCCTATATGCCTGCGTAATGCCGAATGAGGAATGAAATCAGCTGGCAGAACTTTTTTTTCAATTCCATCAAAACATGTGAAACCGGTGAAATTGCTATCGTATAGAAGCAACCCCATTACTCATGTCTTCATATATGTAGTGTACTAAGTCCTGCAGTTGCCAATGATGTCCCTGAGTAGGCAATTACGAAACGATTCCTACAGTATTTAGTACATTCAGTAAGGCTTTTTGCCCTACAAAGGTGGGGTAGTTGTGAATTTTATATATGTTGCTCAGTTACGGGCCTCTATGACAAATTTAGGTTTAGACCCTTGAGAAGGTCCGAGCGGTCCGCCATCTTGGATTAAAGGTACCAAAAATTGTTTTTTTTTTTTTCAAAATAATTACTCAACGGTTGATCCTACGACAAAAATGTAAAAATATAAATTTGAAGAAGACTAAATTCCCTATATTTTTTGTAAAATCAGTTTTTTTGTAAGTCTGATGTGTAACGAGTTACAGCGGCGGAAACGTGAACATTCTTCCAAAAAAATGTATACATGGTGATCCATAGGATAGGAGGTGATAGTAATCACCTAATCAAACAAAATTTTTTTTAAAATTGTATGGCAAGGGGGGAACAACACCTCAACCGTTTCGGAGTTAAAGGGTGATTAAAAAAATTCGGTAGTCTTTCACAAAATACCCTGTTTCCGCCGCTGTAACTCGTTACACATTACACTTACAAAAAAAGTGTTTTTAGAATGAATATAGAGAATCTAGTCTTCTTCAAATTTATATTTTTACATTTTTGTTGTAGGATCAACCGTTGAGGAATTATTTTGAAAAAAAACAATTTTTGGTACCTCTAATCCAAGATGGCGGACTGCGCGGATCTAAACTCGGGGCCGGGAACTGAATAACATAAATAAAAATCACAACTAACTCGCCACTTGTAGTGCAAAGGCCTTATTTAGTCCCTATTGACTGGACTAATAAGGCATTATCTAATCTTTTAATTTATGATTAAAAACCACTGGTATTTTCGGAAAATCCTTTGCTGCCTTTGCTGGTGTGAATTGTGCAAACTATGCCCTGGGACGAGCTATAATAGACTAAGTTAAACGCGAACACAGTCAAAGTAGAAAAACTCTAGCTGAGAAATTAAGGTGTCTAGAAAGAAAAACCATCTTTGAAATGTTTGCACTTGAAGACATCGTAAGTTCAAACTAAGTTGGTGAGACCTAAGTTGCCTTCTTTGGCTGGTGTGCCTACCTAGCTATCAGTACTTGATATTATCCTTTCAAAAAGACATCTATCACCTTGTGTTGCAGGAGTATAATAAAGTTTCTACCTTTGAGATACGCTTGAGAGAACCAAGTAATTTGTTATGACTCCATCACAGAGAAAGAGAAGGAGGTCTAGATCTTAATCCATCTTGGTGGGAGCTCAAATAGATAGGTACATCAGGAGCAGCTAAAAATATATTCATGATTCACGCTATTGAATGCTTTCTGTTGACATTATTGCCATTGGTGTCTTTTTTTTTTTTTTTGGTATGCAGAAAGATATTTTATAGCCGCGTTATTGTCGTAAATACTACAACGCGGCAAGACTGTGCGTGTTCTTCGACAGTTCTCGAAGAAATCCCATCTTATTTCAGGATTTTAGGAGCTGCCTTTTTTGTTCATTCAGTGAGACGAGGTGTCCTAAATGCCGTAAATTTAATCTCAATGGTTATACCTATGTGAGAATTTGCGCCTTCGAATTCATATCTGACCACTGTCGGAGAGATATCGACATGATGAACACCTCCTTCTTTAGGCTGATTTTTAGATATTTTTCTTTCATTATAATTAGGACTGTATCACCACTTCAATGTAAGGTATCAAGTATTTGTAAATTATCTCAATACCTTCGAGTATCAGAATTTTGGGAGCCTAAACTATACCCACTACAGAGGCTTTGATTAATCACTATCCACGCGGACACTAACGCAGAAGTAATGACCTACATTTAATTTGATTAGAAATAAATTTATTCTAAAATACTTTATATGTGTCATTTATGGCTTGGTGACTCTCTGTGTTGTAGAGTTCGTAATTAGCTGGGCTGAGGGAATAGGATAAGTTTTGGAAGTTTTAGCAATAGCGGAAGTAAACGTCGGCAGTAAGGCTATTTCTATAGTCTCTGATGATAGTGCTTTAGTTACCTCTCTGTTTTTTAATGTTTACTAATGAGTTTTGGGTTGCGCTGGTGTTTTTTCCATCTCTGATAATGAAACTACATCCTCCTGAGCTTAAGCTTTGAATGTCATTGAAACTATTGCCGCTACTGTAGCTCTTAAAGTGGATATATGTAAGTGTTGTTGCCATAGTAGAAGTGGTTCCAGTACCTATGGGGATATGCACTGGAATCTTGGTAGATGTAAAGCTTCCTTATAAAGCTTATGAAGGGACCTTTTACTTTGTCTTTGATAATGGTCACCTAGTTCATATAACATTCTTCAGTTGAGTCGGAAATAGTCTATTCACTGAGCTGCGAATTTTTTGTTTTTATTTATTAGACTGTAGTTGAGGTATGCAAAGGCGTATATTTTTTTAAAATACAAATAAAGGAAGGAAAATATATAGAACATTAGAGGAAATATGAAAAACAAAGACTAGAAATAAATAGAATATATATATATGTACTATATACATATATAAATATTTTCCTTACATCACTTGGGAGTGATTAATAATCAACGATAAAGAGTAATGGCCCTAAAATCGAAACCTATGGTATTCCATATGTATCTTTCACATCAGAGATGGTTGAAAAGTAATACCAAAAATTTAAATACTAAGTTCTGAAAAAATCCAGTCTGGTTGACTTGATACTATACAAAGCTTTTAAACAATCAAATGCGGGTTGGGGATCTCGACAACTATATCTGCCTGGGCCAACAAGCAACATAACTTCAATTGTATAAAAAAGTTTGCAATAATATAACTCATAAACATTTTTTCATATCTCACTAAACTTGGAACAGTTATGTTCATAATTATGGCGAGTTGGAAATAATGACTGTATGTTTTGGACGACATTATCCAATCTCCTAGATATTAATCCAGTTGAGTTTAAAAAGCTATATTTCCTTTTCAAAACGTTCCTTCATTAGTTTTCAAAAAATGACAGTATACTTTTGTTCCCGTATTGTGGTCTCTCAATCGAAAATTAACAATTAGTGTTCAGATTCTCCTCCAAAGCCTCTTAACCTCTTAAAATTAGAATTTCTCCAAGAAAATTTATGAAGAATACTAATTCTGCTAAAATCTCTTACTTGTTAAATTTAAGAGATTAAGAGATCTCTTAAAAATGTCTTATATAGAATCGGGGGGTTAGAATAAGTTTTATGTAATTTATAGGTTAGTAGACCTTGAGCTCGAACTTTTAGTAATTGAATTTGGTTTAGTAGTGTAAGTTATGCATTAGCCTTATTTGTGTTCGAATATGTTATAATGGATGGATGGATTGAAAAGAAGCTAAGACTCCAAGTGGGATTCCTGGAACGCAGGCCATAGCAAGAGCCATTGTTAACCTTCCAGACTGTGCAATTACTCATAAGTCCCAACCGAACGATCTTATGAAGTTCAATATTGTCCTCAAACCTTCCATGCCGGCTTCATGCAGTTCGTCCAGGAAGTATGAGTCAAGAAATCTATATCTCAGAGAAAGTAGGAAGTGACGTAGGAAGTAAGTCACCGTTTCGAATTCCCGTGCGGATCCTGTTACAAACCTAATAGGTGTAACAGGAAAGCTCAGGTCAGGGGTGGGTCCCACTACACGTTACACACGATCCTTGTTGGGTGCCACGTGGTTTTATAGGAGTCCACGAACTCAAAAAAAAAAAAACCCCAGTTATAAAAAAAAAAATTGTATATTTCACTATAATTAAGGAATTCAAGCGTTCGTATACATCTCTCATCGATCAAACAAAAATTATTTATTAAAAGAAAATTGATTAAAACGAAAATTATGAAATTAATTGAAATTAATTGAAAAGAAATTATGAAGTTAATTTGTTTTACGAAGACCAAAAAAAAGGAAGAAAATATATGTCAATGGTTTTAATAGAAATCGCAAGATGGCCGATAGCAAAAAGAAGCTGCGCACTAACTTTACGCCGGGTATTTAATATTGAAACACAAAACAATGAAGGAAATTAAAAGAAAATAATAGGAAACAACACTTATCTTTCGTTTTTTTTTATATATTTTTTTTTTTTTAGAAACTCCAATATCACGAGACAAATAGATTGAAAAATACTCTTACACTCTGCGGAAACTTAAAAAAACTGACTCGCTGACATACCAAAGAGGTTAATTTATTTGTTTTTGCCCCCTATTGGAAAAATGACTTCCACGATTTCCTTCCAATGATATTCCCATCAGTCGAATTTTAAAATATTATTTTCTTTATTTTTGAGCCAAAATGTTCTTCTCGGCCTTTTCTTTAGTGGCATTATATCAGAAAAATTTTCTTTTGCACACTTTTTCAATTTTCGCTAAAAAAAAAGGAAATTTTGACAGAAGGATTCGCGTGTAAAAATTTTGATTTTCCGGGGCTTTTGATTTAGTAATGTTTTAATTAATCTGGACTTTGGATTGCCTACTTCCCTTTTCATTGGTACGTTTTTTCGTAAATATAAAGTTTCGTGTGGAAATTGGGGAGTTTCCCGAGTATAGGTTAGGTTTACCTATACTCCCTTTTGTGACATCTTTAATCCAGAAAAACGTTCGCATAGCATAAAACATTTAGTACATCACCACGTTAATAATTTTACAAGTGTTGTTTCCTATTAAATAAGGATGTTATGTCCCCTTGGGAATCCGTGCGCACCCCCTTTTCGCTCAACATCAATCGTTACAATTTTATGTAAGCTCGTTCTTAAACTAGTGGGGTCTTGATTTGTGCGTGACTTTTGTAGTATGTATATGAAGGATTGATCGTTGTGACAAGGCTGATCCGGCACGCGGGTGAATATATATGTGGATTTCCGCTTTGGCTCTCCTATCCGCCCTACTTCCAGGGTCAGAAGCCGCACGTTAGAGGAATGGCCGTGAACGATGACCATGTGCCTATTATCCTCTTCCAGGTGAGTCTGCGACCAGGGTCCAAGCTATAGTTAGTGCAGCGTCTAGGCTTTATATAGTGAAGTCAGTCGAAGAGCTGGAGTTGCAGTCGATTCCATCCTACAAATGATAAATAGATACAGTATCTAAGGCTTAATTCATTACACGAAATGGACACCACAAGAGGTAACACTTAATTTCCCTTCCTATACTGTGGATATCTAATTGTGATCTGTTTTCAGAGACTCTGCCAAGCCGTAACAATCCTCTGCAACAAACACCACAAATGAGAGAAATTCTCATTATTAATAACACAGACCACCTAGAATTTAATCTATCAACGTAAATTTTCTTTGCTATCCTTAAATTCTTTTCAAAATCTCTTTCAAACTGATGCTCTGGTTGATAGCATGCGACCATATTCTTATGCTCTCTGAATGTCGTTGACATCATCATTTCTAGTATAGTCTCTTATCTGAACTGACCATATTTTATAATTGTGAAGAAAAGAGCAGCAAATTAATTGCCTTAATTTTTTCTTCACGATGCATATATAAAGGTTTCACATAAGATCCACACTTGATAATATTATTTTCACATTTGGCCAAAAGCTAGATGTATAGCATGACCTTCACTGAGTGTTGCCTAGAAAAAGTTAGCTATAGTATCTATCATGGGTAATAAGAATGTTGGTTACATGTTTCCGTTTTATCAGTATTTTTCTTGATGTTGTTCTAATTTGCTTTCTTATTTGATCCTATGTAGACAGGAGCCTACCTGGAATACTCACATATCTTACTGTGCGCATCAATTATTAATCCTACAATGTGATTTTAGCCATAGAATGAAATATTGTAATTTATAATTCGAATCATGCGTTTATTGAACAATTTACCATCGTATCTCTAATCACCCCCATAATTTTTACTTTTTTGCCAAAGTTTTGCATTGTCCTTTTTACAGTATAATATCCATATACCACATACCAAATTAGTTCCCTTACCATTTATATCTAGGACATCACGTCACTTATACATAAATATCAAAAGTTTATGTCAGACATGATCCAAGAGCTACCTACCCAACTACTACATCGCACTAGCGTAAAGAAAAATTTCGCTAATTTAAAAATTTTGTAACCATAAAAATTCAACCTAAATTTTCAATTTTCTTCAAACAAAATCAAAATCATGAAAGTTCTAAAAAAAAAACACACACACACACACACACACACAATCTCTTCAAGCTCCGTTCAAATCAACTATGCTTGCTTAATGGTGCGTTAATTGGCTGCTGTAAGACTTAAAACAAATATACGTCTCGTGCAAAAAATCTGCTGCAACCAATATTTTTCCCCGCGAAGTAACTTTTAAGTGAGAAAATTTACCAAAATATGAAGTAAAAGTTGCTCTCAGTGTTTAACCATGTGCAAAAACAAAAACTAAAAAAAAAATCACGAAAAACAACGAAAAACGAAAAACGTACAATGCAAACAATTTAATGGAAAATAGCGGAGCATGGAAGAGTGCCAACACAAAGAGTTAATAAACAGCAACCGTCGTCCCAGGGCCTGTATTAAAATGGGACCGCTTAAAGGAGCGATTTAAGCAGAATTTTCAGGACGAAAATTTGCATCTACTGTTGGAAAACTTCTGTGAGTGCGCGCCCGTGTTATCTGTGATTATTTTATATTAATTAACACATGCTTCCCATACAGAGCTGCACACTGTGCAGGTCTCTAGAAACAAACGACATTACACAAGTAGGTGGTAGTCGCCGGGCTCAAGTCATCAGGAAAACACAAAACAGTGGCGAAACCTTTTTGTACCCAATGTGATAGCAAAGGGGGTGGGGGGGGCTGCAAAATATTTGGTTTAATTACTTGTAAGTATGTATGTAGTACACACAGTCCACCCATCCACCTCACTTATTATATTTTCAAATTGGAATGTGTGGATTGGGTGGGATGTTGTCAGTGGTGGGATATCGTCAGTGGTGGGACGGGCGCTCCAGCTAGTATAACCGGGGTGGACTAACAATAATAACGTTTTATTTTCATGTGAGAAGAGCCATTAAAGTTAGTCCTTGCTACTACATACATACACAATACGAGAAGAAGCAGGTGACTCTTGCCACCACCATCCCATTAGTCCTCATTTGTAGCACTTTTGCGCTAATTTACACATATATGTCCTCCTTTCGTCCTTTTAATCCTACATATGTAGCTAGAATGAGATAGTACGATACGGTTGCCTATACGGAATCATTTTCACGACAAAATGAGCTGCGAGGCCATCTATATGAACAAGTATGTACTTTGCTTTAGTTACGTATGTACATATATAATATTTATGCTATGACTATTGTCTAATGGGTGTGGGTACTGGTTAGTAGTATCCTTTAAAATAACGCTGAGGACAGAGATACGCCTGATCTATGAGACCGACCCATATCTTTCTTAGAAGTTCCTGGACAAATGTGTGATGCCCCAGAAGGCATCTCAGATTGCAGGGTTAATTGCTTCGAGTAATTTTGCCCGTCACACGATATTTTGTGGCCTCTTAAGAGCTGTTCTACTCGTTTTTCTATGCCCCAGTAAAAGGGTTTCACCAGGGAAAGTTTTATGGTGTTTAGTTTTGTAAAAGTGGTTTTCATTACAAATTAGGAGTCGTTCGTCCAGTGATTTAGTTTTCCTGTCCGTTCGGTCGTCGTCGGTCGCTCGTTTGGTTAGTCTCGGTGCAAATTGTGTGCGTTGGATGAGGAATGTGGTGTAGAGAGGAAAGGGAGAAATGCGAGCACTGAAAGTTAAAACTCCCCTTCTGATTTGACAATAATTTCTCCTTGATTTGTGGTTTTATGGTGGGATGGTCACATTCCTGATATACCCCTCTATACTATAAATAAATATATGTTTATGTATGGCTTTTTCATGCTTCTGCTTTTCGAAAATTTTGTAGGTACCTACAATGTGGGGTTAGAAAATTTTAAGGCTTTGTACATATGTAATTAGGAATGTTTTAGGCATGTGTGTGTGTGTGTGTTGTGTGTGTTTTCTTAATTAAATTTTAACATATTCAAGCTAATGGGCTTGTCGTTGCTATTAATGTAGGAGGAAAAACAGTGAACAAGTTGTTCAAGTATTAATTTGAGCAAAATATAGGTCGACAAATTCCTGTGATTCAATTCTCTCTAAATGATATTTTGGTTGGTTCGTTAGCGGGGATATTTAGTTTGGAAGAAAGGCAATTAATTTTTAGGCAATTAAATTAGATATAACTGTAGTGTCACTTATATTTCTGTGTACCGAAGGTGTGTTAATAGCATTTTTTACGAGTAGCTAACAAACTGTCAGCTGTTTATAGATTTTGGTATGATAAGCAACAAATTATATCCCGGAATGACACGGCCCCAAAGGTGTGGGGGGTGTCTAAGTGTTTTTTGTCTCATAGCAATATGAATCAGAATCAACCTACATACAAAGAGTTATGCAAACATATACATCTTACAGCCACGCCATGATAAAAGCTATAACCTCCAATGCCTTCACTTCAAAGCTGGCTTGACACAACTATAGAGTTGTCTAAATCTACTATCAAAGGTAAAAAAAACTTAACCCTTAGTTGGACACCAAGACACGAGGGCATAAAGTTAATGGGACTGCTGATTATCTGGCTGGAATATGAGCAGAATCTCCATTTACCGGACTCGTACGTGCAGACTTACAAAGAGGCACCTAGAAGGAGTAGTAATGTCGAAAACAGAATTGGCTCATCAGCTACATTAGGAGAGCCTTCTTGGACTAAAATACGCAAAGAAGTTCAGAAACTTCCCATACAAAGCCTTTAAAAGTCATCAACTATGGCAAGCACCCAGATTAGGCTATTCAATGTCCTAATGACTGGCCATTGCCTGTATCTATATTACTTAAAAAAAAAAATGGACAAAATCACATACGATAACTGTCAATTTTGCAACGAAGAGGTAGAATCTGCAGATCACGTACTTCCTTTCCAAAGACTTCAATAACTGGGTAAAGAATTTATAACCCCATTACGATTGAGGCGTAGCACAAAAGATCTTTTACGTCGCAGTGCTAAGACATCTCCGGCACCCACCCCAACACTTATAAAAATAATTAGTGTTGTCTGTCTCTTTCTGTATCTTAATATCCTGTGTAGTAAAATGTGAACATATTAATCAGTCTGCATAAAAGCTTCAGGGTTGTGGGTTTAATGAATGCTAAAGAGCCCAACATTTTCTGTAGGAGTGTTTAGGTTCGTCCTACGCTAGCGTTTCTTGCTTTCAATTTTTAACACATAATTGAATGGTTTCCATTTTGGATTGGTTTGGTATTTTGCTTAAGGCTCTAAGAAATCGATACCTCAGTGATTTACATAGATGCAATGAGAATTATATGTATATTTCTTCCTTGCTTCAAGCATTTTTAATAGGTCTCCTAATTTTGGCCTATCTAGACTGCCACTATTTGTTCAACTTGTATCATTTTTCTTTTTACAGATATCCCTAAGTAAGTACCTATTTGAAATCTGTGTAATTGACTGCTGTGACATTTTTTTTTGTTGGGGCTTTTCATGCTGATTTTTTAATCTTGTGAACGACTTTCCGTCAAATACCAATTTCATGTAAGGTTAAGGCGAGTTTGAATTCGATCGCAGATAGTTCGATGGTTATGACTTTAAAGTGGTCTGCATATTTTTCTTTATTGTAGCCAGCTTCGGTATACTCTATTAGGAGATCATCCACATATGATTTTTGTGTTTGACCTATCTACATCGCCATTGTAGTTTTTGATTTACTTCGACGTTAATGTTTCAAGCCATTTTCTCTTTCTAGCTAAGTAGGGCTTAGTATTTTTCAAGTCTTACCGGATATATAAGACTTTTGAGTGCTCAGAACTGAAAAGAAGTTTCTTAATTATAGTCAAATCTTTGCCATCCATAATGGACCTCTTAGAGCCTTGCGTTATCCCACCTTTGCCACACTATCCATCTGTGAGAATTATTCGGTGCAGTCTAAAATTTTGATGACTACATAGTGTGCAGTGGTGCTGTAGGTTCGTATGAGATTATTCACAACGATATCCATTACCTTCTATTCGACCGACATCCAATAGTTAGCAGTTTGTTTCCATATTTTGACCCCCCCCCCCCCCCCCGCCCCCTTCTGCCCTCTTCAACAATTGTCAAGACTCTTGTTGCCGATCTCGATTCCACACACATGTAATTTATAGTAAAATGGCCTTCAGCTTGAAGTTCTTTAATAAAATTATTAATGCCAATTAATCTACGTGACAAAACCAGAAACCAGTCATTTTCTGTAGATCCTGAAAACCCTATCCCCAACTAATTCATAAATTATCCAAAAATATACTTAAAAACAGCAGCGTGACCAGAGCCAAATTTCTGAAACAGAAAAATGCATTTATGCAAATCTCCGACATTTATCCCATTGAAACAGCGTTCCTTCAGATAATTCAAGGAATTTCCCTCGCATTAATAATGAAATGTGCAAAATCCATGACAATGCAATACCATAAAGGAGTTTAATATTCCGTGCAATGCAATATTTCTGCACTAGTTATAATATGAACTCCCCCACTCCCACTACTGCCACCACCTCTACCACCACCACCACCTCTACCACCACCACCACCACCACCACTGTTATTCCTGTGATTTAAGATTATTCAGGAATTGTCCGCTATTACTCGCCTAGGTATGTATAGGTATACCGCTGCATCCAGCAATTGCCCGCGGATAAGTAAGGTGAGAGCGCCGAGGAAAAATAAATTTGAAAACAAAAGGTAGAAAATAAATGAAAAATAGTGAGTGTTTGGTAGTTATAGAAGGTGGGTCGGAGATGCAGGATGTAGTGCAAAATATGTACAAATGCAGTTTTCCTGTTGCTCCGGAAGAAACCTGATGCTTTGAATTGTGTGCCACATCCCTTCTACACCAGCGCTACGGTGGATAGTGAGAATGTTTTTCCAAGAAATGAGCTTTTCCGGTATTGTCGCAGTATTGTGGGTGGATGAAGGGGGCAGATGGTGGGGGCGGCCGGTGGTGTAATGGTGGTTGGCTGGTGCTGATGTTCCTGAACTTTATTGCTCCTTCCGGTGCAAAGTAGATTCAGTGACAAGATATAAACAAACAAAGTGGAAAGCATCCAAGTCAGGAAATGAAATCCTCTCGTGATAGAAATTCCCTCCAGCCAACCTGCCGTTTCGTTATTGTGGATAACCATAGCATAGGACATTCAGGAACTCTTTAATCAACAGAAACGTGCTTGCGGTCGCGTTTTTAATTTAGTTTCTATTTTTGGACTTATTTTGCCTTGTCTTGCTGCAGGAAATAATAGTATTCGCTGACCATTTGTATTTGTTTTTCCTTATTTTTGAGGACTGCTGTTTTTGTTTTTTGTGTGATCATTTTCCAATTTAGTCGTGAGGTTTTTTCTTGATCACAGTCAGACATTCTAAGCTCTCATAGAAAGTCCACCACAATTTGTGGAAGAGAAAATAATAAAATCAAATCCCATCTACAGGGGAAAACTGAATGTGCTTAAAGTCATAGAGAAGACATGTGTAGTTTTATGAAGTATACTTTAGAAGGAAGGGCAACTGGGTATTGGGCAAATGTGTTTTGGAATTTTTATCCTTTTATCATTTTTTAGCAATTTTTTGTTTTTTTTTATTTTGTTCTTTAGTGCAGCAGAGATTGATGTTTCTAGGGATGGATTTTATGATGACTTCGAATGTCAGAAGTGACAAATTGCACTACAAAAAAGCGACTACTGTCACAGTTGAGACATTTTCAAGATATTAATGAAGTAAACGTTGTGAATAAGCTGTCATCAAATGGCAGTAATTCAACTTCAACTGTAGACAGTAACTTCGTCCCCTGAATAAAGAGCCACTAAAACTGATTTTGTCACCGTAAATTAGAAGATATTTGCTTAAAAGGAAAGGCCGCCCGGTATGACCCAAGTAGCACCATATAACTTAAAAGTCGTATAAACCTTCTGTGTGTCATATGACGTCGATATAACTATGTATTACGACAGAATCGTCATAGAGTTGAGTCTTATTATAGTCACAATTAATTAGTTTTATAAACATCGTGAATAAGTCTTTAAGAAGTGTAAATTAATTCAGCGTAATAGTTGGTTGTAGTGAAGTTTTAACCTGACTGTTTTAAGGCTAATCGTTCGTATATTTCACTAGTATACCACAAATAAGTTACAATGCGGCATAAATGTCAAAATGGACTCAAACAAAGGGAAAAAAGGAATACCAGAATACTCTAAAGTAATTAATGTTAAGTGTAAAATGATAAGATTATTTTACAAAACGCAACTAATCTTTATTCCATTAATTCACACAGTTGATTTATAATCATATATATATATATAAGTATATGTAATAAATGCAGCAGAAACTTACACAATGGAATTCTATTTAAGACACTAAAAACAAGTTCTACCATTTCCAATAATGTATATTCAGTATTAGGTTCCTTATGAAAGAATAGCGTTACTGTCTACTGCACATTTTCATAGGCAGATGCTGGGAGAATGGCACTGCCTTGCATTAAGTTTATGTCATTAATTACGATCAGTTCGTCTTCTGAAGGTTCGTTTTGATATTGGATCTTGTTGTTTCATTCAATTGTATTCCTGGCGGGTCTGGCTGATTTGTGCTATCGAAAATATTATCAAAGTTTCGATAATCGGCTGTATATCAATTCTTCCGTTTTTTGGGTCTAAAAGAAAAGCAATATTACAACATAGTTTAAGTATGTAATTCTATTAGTGCTCATACAGCGAAAATTAGTCATCTGATTCAAATCCTATGCGAAAAAAGGTGATATTGAAAACAAATTTACTAACAAATTTGTTGCTTTTCGACGTATTGCTGCCTTTTTAGAGGAAAGCCGGACTTACCTTTTCTCTGAAACACCGTATCGCAAAATGCTGGTAGTGACTTTTCAATATTGCTTGCTTCGTCAAAGGAATTTTTGTCTGCACTTATTACACTGCACTGGAAAGAAAACCAATCTTTTGCTGGCTTGGAAAGTGGATTCTTTCGGATCTTTTTTACTTGCAGTTTATAGTATTTCTCGGCCATCGCAAGATATTATGATCTTTCCATGAAGATGGCACTGCTGAAATTAACTTTTCCCCGTTTTCTTCGGTAGATACCACTTTAGACATTTTAACTATCGCACAACAAAAATCGAAGCCGCACGCACGAGGTACGGAAGTAATCTGTCAAACTTGTATCAGTCGCGAAAACGTCGGAGGGAAGACACAGACAGTAAATTAATATAAGAGTCGTATAAGAGTGGTTTATTAGACATATTTTCTAATTTAAGATTGCAAACTATCTCAAATACAACTAAAGCCATATACAAGGATCTTGAGCTGTAAATACGTCGCTATACAGTCACAAATAAATGCGCCATATTGTTATGGATAGAAAATCCAGAGAATTAATAATATGAGAACTTTTTTCCATTTAATAAGATTTTCAATGCCATCTACCGGTTAGGTTGCAGTATTTTGAATGTGCAAAATTTAGGGATCTGATTCACATTGCTGAAAATACATTTTGTAGCCAAAAATAATTTTATGTAAATTTCAATAAAGGATTATGTAGACTTATATTGTAATAAATAGAAGGCCCTTAATGTTTACGCATCTATTTTACAAAACTACACAGTAAAGTTTTCTCCGCAATACATTTCAACATTTGCTGGGAAAGATCCAACTCAATCACAAAAATAAAAAGAGTTATAATATTATGTATATTATACTTGATTGTTTTTGTAAGAAGCTTTTATAGTTTCTAGATGGAGATAAGTTTGCATCTTAATTTTGACTTTCAAAAGACCAAAAAGTTTCATGAAAGTTATTACAAGGTTTTACTATTGTATGCTATTATGCAATTAGTCAATCATGCCGAAAACGTAATGCAGATGCATAAAGGTCTTAAGCGTGTTAAATTGTCAAATTTACAACCGTCTTCTGATATTTGTTTGACTTTATTTATGTTGTGAAAAAGTCATTTTAGTGGTTACAAATGAGCTACAACAGCGTCGTATAACTGAAATACGATTCCCCATTTTAGTTATATGAACGTTTTGTATATGATTTAATCACGTCGTAAGTGTAAGTCCTTATGACTATGGTCAGTCATAAGAAAGTGACACTACTTTCTTATAACTCGATTATGCTATTTGGGGAGGCAAGTGAAGGAATTCTTGACCACTTCTCCACCAACTACCTATAATTCAATCATTGGAACAATTTCTTGGAAAATAAAAAATACAGAGGACCTTTATAAAAAAAAAAAAATTGTGTCCAATTGTTCCCCGATCTCCCTTATATATAAATCCAAAATAGATACTAATTATGATGAAATAACTTGTTGACATCATTGGTCAGCTAAGCTGAGCTTGATAGCCTTTAGAAAATGTAGAAAACCTACATGGCTTAGGTAACTACCGACGTCAATCAATAGGATTTGAATGGGATATGTTAAAGAAACCGAGACAATTACATGAAGAACAGATGAATATTCTCAAGAGATAAAATTTTGGGATCATATCAAAATGTTGTCTAATATTGTATGGTATAAGTTTAGCCTGGTGTTGATCATGGCCGTCTTTAGACAAGTGGGGGCCCTGGCCACTTTAGGATATGGGCACTGGCATAACTAGGACTTTTTTTTTTGGGGTGGGCCAGGTCCCCAACTTTCGGACGTAGGTTTTAGCAAACATTTTGTTTACAAACTATACTAGGTCATGAGTATTCCTACCTTTTGATCGAAATTTTTTATGAATTGCTCAGATCACTAACAAGATGTTGATATAATGCCTAGAGCCATTGAAATCGCATAGAATAAAAGAACTAAGTTTCTAAAGTTACAGAGAGTATATACAGTACATAGAGTAAGTTAAAGAACCCACAAGAAACATAATCTAAATTCTAGAACATGATTTCCGCTAAAATAGCTCTGCACACATAAAATAAAATAATTCTCATAAAAAAAAAAAAAACTCTTTTTACAAGTCCCAGACATCGCGTAACTACTTTTGTAATATGTAGTCTTCTTATATGACACCTCTAACTCTGCTCCCAAGGAAGCAAAACAACTAGATCAGTACTTTTAATTTACTGCAAATGCAGGTTCGTGTGCACATTCGGGGCGATTTTAATAAGAAAATCTTTTAAGATATGGCAGTCTTTGTCGAGGTTGAGGTGTTAAGATCAGAAGATCAACGAACAATTTCCAATTGTTTCCCATTTTTATTATAATTCTCGTTGAATTCTATTGAGCACCGGGAGATAGAAAAGCATGGTACATCGCTTATCACTTAGTATAGGTAAGTCATCAGCATTCAATCAATTTTTAGAAAACTAGTTAGCCAACATTCGGCGATCGGGCGATATTTATTGCATATCGAGACCAACGGCGTGGAATATTTACGAAATAGTTTTAGTCGGACATTTAAATTATTATGAAAATAGATTAGTGCGTAATGTAATTGCCGAATTGAGTGAAAATGTATTCTTTTCTTTATTCCCAATTAACCCAAGCGACACTCATCTATTCCTTACCCTACAGTCCACTCCGAACATCCAACGCGATTTAAATTTTTCTTAAATCATAGGAAGTAGTGTTTATTTGAAAACTATAATTTGCATGATTTTAAAAGAAAAATTAAAGGAAAGTGGTATCGTTTAATTAACAAAGACTTTCAGTTTTCCACATCCCTTCCTTTGCTTCTCTCACGTATTAAGGAAAATAAATCAGAATCCTCAAGTTCCATACACGAAACTGATATGATAGTGACGCCCTGCCTAATACCCATTATTTATTCTGAGTACTAGTACCAGGATCCATACCTAAAATCTTTTAAGTTGCGGTACTAGTACTTAAAGAATTTCAAGTACAACTCCAGTTACTGGTACTTATAAGTTTCAAGAACTTTCAAAAACTCAATTCAGAAATTTTGAAAAATCTATTACCAGTTAAATAACTGGATGAGGTTTCCATTTACGAAATATAATGAAATATCGTATAAGCTTTTGCTGTTTTGATTTCTACATAATTTTGGAAGTTGTTCATACAGTATTTGAGTTCGCCTTTAGCAAAACAAATGTCAATCAGATTGATTATGATTACCTTTGCGTAGCATTTACAAAACCTGCAAATGAAAATCAACCCTCCACATGTGAGGAGGAAGAGAGCGGATTGTGGCATGTCAATTTCTGCCCTACTGTAACTTATAATATTACACTAATTTTCTTTCTATTTTACTGAAGGCGGTAATATTTTTTGAGACACTGTCGAGGTGCAGATAACCTCTATTATTAGAAGGCGTATTTAAATAATTTACAAGAGCTGAAGTACTTTGCGTTATGGCGGTATTTGTAGTAAGTGCCTTAAGTATCAGTATCGGGACTTGTACTTGAGAATTTTTTAAGTACCAGTACTGGCACTTGTACTTAAAATACATTTAAGTCCAGGTCCTGGTAGCGGTACTAATACTTAAGTACTTTAAAGGTCTGAACTTACATACACATTTTAGATAAATTATTTAGCTTTTTATTACACACTAATAAAGAGATAGTTAAAGTCTGTATATGCTTTAGTTTACTGTTTTTGTTTTTTTTTACAAACTACTTTAGCACCTGTTGCGCTATTAGTTTGTTTTCAATTATGTTGTTTTCACTGCTTATGATTGTCATGTTGTAAGACCTCTCCTGAAGCAGTTGCTCTTAACCAAGATTTAACTCGGTGGAAAAGCTCCGAACTGAGAGGAAAACCCAGAGCTGCTTGCAGTAACTTGTATAAATTTGAGCAGAAGTCTTCATTAATTTCTGTTTTCAGTCTTTCCAATTTTACTACAATGTTCTTGTTTTGGAACATATTTTTTATTATTTTTGTTTCAGTGTGTAAGGTGGAAATGTCTACATTGAAAATATTTTCAGTAGAAGCAGAGCAATCTCAGAATAGTTTTTAAAAATTTTAAAATAATTTTAATAGGTTTTCTTGAAGAAAAGAACTCGTTAAAGCCTTTTTCGATTCTAATCAGAACGGAATCAATTTAATTAGGTATAAGATTAATGTTTTTGGGAATTTTCAAAACTTCCTAGGAAGAGGGGCGGGCGGGGTGGGGGGGGGGGAGGCAGTCCGCATTATGGCCCCTACTTAATTACGCCAATGGATATGAAGGCCTCCTAACAGAAATTATTTTCTAAAATATTTATCAACAGGACTTATAACGTAAAGTATGTTAAGACCTATCGCAAACTGGAGTCGAAACTGTCTTGTCACCACCGTCAATTCTATTAGGCTCTAATACTCATGCGCGCACGAGTGACGTGACAGCAACGTCATTTTTGGATTCGTTCAACGTTTGGGTGACGAAACTATTAACACGCCTGCACGTTTATATGGATGTGCATGCACTGGTAACATTCTTATCGCTACTTGACTGGCATTGTTTTTGGACTCGTTGTAGAGCTAGAAAAAAACTTACGCTTCTTTTTTTTTTCAAAATGTCTGCCGCAACGATAGTGTGAGAGGAAAATATAACCCAGTAAGCGATATCATCATTGAAATAATAACTGCTCTCATCAATGAAAATAGCTACAATACCTACATTTTGACTGAGATTATCACTAACGTTTACATTGCGATGTCATAAGGCAGTTGTGGCAGTAGTGGCTACTTTTTGTATTACTTATAAATCAGTGTTTTCACAAAATATGCATCCTTCCTTGGTGAAATAAGCTTTGATGTTAGTGGAAACAGCTGGCCATAAAACGTAAGATTAAAAGGATGATCTACTTTAAAAATTCAATATGAATTAAAACTAAACTGTGATTCCTCGTGCTAAAACCACCCTTCTCGGTTACTTCAGTCATTGTCTGGTTAATAATGAAGCATTAATACAAGAAGTACCGATAAGACCACCCCTATACAACAAAAGCAAAACTTTTAAGGAATACTGTGATAGCAATTTGAAGATAAACATGTGGGGAGAACTATTCATGCAAGTATCTATAGACCTTAGACTATTATTGATGATCGCATATTTTGGTAAGTTATAACAGCTCTCAAGATCTGTAGTAAATCATCAAAGTTTTCAACAATCATACGGAAATATCAAAGGAATTTTTCAGAATAGGATTCATCAAACATTAAGTGAAATTTTCCTTTAAGCACGCTTTCGCTACAAATTGAAAGAGCTCAGTAGCGTTGATAATTTCTATATCCTTATGACAAATAAACATATCACATATCGATGACGTTCGGCGCAGCTTAAGACGAGTTGAAGGTGATATCGAGTCTTGGTCATCTACGATATATGAGAACTCAAGGCTAATAAGTTCCACGGGAACTGATATCAGGAAATTTGTTCCAGGGGATAAGTAATCGTCTGACTCTGACTCGTGCAGCAGGGAGTAGACATTAACTATCCTTTATCTGATGCACATAGTCGGTAGCCAGCTACAAGGCAGAGGAACCTCAGAAGGCGCCCTCACGATCCCAATGACGGGATTCTTTTAAATCATGACTCTGGTCAATCTACAGCAAATGGTGATCCAGTTCACGTTACATCCGTTACTGTAGCTGAAGGGAGTGAGCGTTCTATAGTAGCAAATGATGCTTCATCTGTGTCCTCTTTAGAAAATGATATTGGCGCCTCTCTGAGAACGGTACCAAAACCTTCGAGTGTTTTCGTCAACCGTTTCTCTCCAGAAACGATGAGTGAGATCGAAAAATATCGCAACAGATGGTATTTCTTGTCGAAAAATTAATAAATCCTCTAAACCTGTTGCATCATTTGTTCTAGCAGTGTCCATGGAACAGTAGGATAAGTCACTGGATCCCACATTTTGGCCCTCTGACGTTTTTACTAAATGTTTCGTACGTTCTGGGCACCAAGATAGAAATACAACTAAAATAAGGAGCTATATTCCAAAAAACCCAAATCGCTTTCCTTTTACTATCAAAATGTAACGGGGATTCGAACTAAAATTGCACAAATCTTCAAATATAATTGCTTTTACTGAAACTTGCCTGCATCATGGTTTTCGCGATGCTGAAAAAATTTTACAATGGTGAAAGAGCAATAATTTGGTACTGAATATCGACAAATGTGAGGTTATGACTTTCCATAGAAATCAGACACCAATCACTTATGATTATGAGTTATCGGATTGCTCGATTCGCCTTGGGGGTTCTGTCTGTGACTTGGATGTCAAATTTGATCACAGATTGAATTCTGTCTCTCATATAAACTATATGGTATCAAAGAGTAGTTCGTTCTATGCTGGATTTTATAAAATGTTGCTTTCGAAAATTTTCGAATCCTACCATAACATTGCGTTTGTACACTTAATTTGTGAGACGGGGGTCTTGAATACGCTAGCCAGATCTGGTCTCCACTCTATGGTACACACATCGACCGTATCGAGTCTGTTCAGCGGTACTTTCTACGATTTGCTCTCAAGCATCTACCCTGGAATTCATTAATTCTTCCACCCTATGAGGATCGCTTGAAGCTTGAGAAACGTCGAATGGTTGCCGTTGTAAATTTTGTGCCTCAACTCTAAAGTAATTCTATAGTAATTATCCGGCAAACATATTTATTTCAAATAGGAGCACAACAATTCAATAATTTAAAGAATAAATCACGTAATCCCCTTTAATTCTTTGAGATTACACAAGTTTTTACTCGAAGCCGTTTGCGTACTTTTCGAGTTTCACTCTCAATTTCTCTCTCTCTCTCTCTCTCTATCATACAATTTGACATTTTTCATGTTTTTACTTGAAAAAGTACGCGAACAGACGTTCTGTCAGGGAGCAATCCACACTGATGAGCTCTTACGCTGATTACTGAAACGAAAACCTCAATTCTCTAACACAGTAGCTTCAAAATTTTGAATTTTTTTCATCCGAACCAAGAATTTTTCTTTATATGAAAATTGCATTATCTAATCACTGCAAAATTTTTCCTGTTTTGAAGATCTTATTCATAATTGAAGTCTTTAACCAAATCTATAAAGTTTTTGCTTGTAACATTTTCTGACGATGGGATGGAAATGCTTTTTCTACATAGACGTCTTACAAAGCCTTATGTAGCCAAGAAGTTCGCAGTCGTAGAATATATGTTTACAAGTTTCTTCATCCTTCATGCAGAAATGACAGATTCATCTTCTTTAGATGGTAACTAAGTTGGTAATACTAAGTGGATATAGCCGTTATGAACCTTAATTCTGTTCTGTTGAGCGTGGCTACATTATAAATTTCTTAGCTTGTTGTCTCAGCCCTGCAGTATTTACCCAGTCCACCAATTTAATTCTTTCCTCCAAAAACTTGTGTTGTTCTAAAAGGTCGCTTTTTGAGTGACCAAAAACAGGCTCCGACAAATTGTAGTTTGCTTAGTCTTTTAAAACAAAAACGACATAATCTATAATCTCTTCCTTTTTAAACTAAAGAACAAAAATTATTAATATCTTTGTCAAATTTAACATTTTATTTTGTTTTGCGTAAACATTCAAAAGATTTTTGTCTAATTTGTCTGAATGAATACATTTTCCTTGTGGGGAAACTTTTCCGAATAATTTTCAGTGTATTCAGAGAAGTTGAAAAATTGAAAAGCGAAGCAAATTTATGGAAAAACTTACACTTATCAAAAAAAAAAAAAAAGCCAGAACACAATAAAAAGGTGGTGCACAACAGTTCAAACTCCCGTAAAAAATAGCTAAAGCTATACACACTTCACAATTCTGCTAAATTCTGGAGACATTTTGTTGAAAACTTTATCCTTGCTGCTCCTCAGCTGGTCGTGCATAATTTTCAAAACGAAAACTTTTAACACTAAAGACTCACACAATTCCTTCAAAATCCAAAGAAAATTTTTGAAGGCAAGGAGGTGAGAGGACTTACATAGTAAACGACGTACAATACTTGGAGGATGATAAGTTTAAAAAGAAGCGGGAAGATATAAGTATAGTGAGATATTAAGGGAGATTGGTTGCCCCCACACAGTGAGAATATCTTCATCGATCAAGTGTGAATGTCGAGATGAAACCAACCAACTATGTAGAATCCTCTGAAACCAGATAGAAATGCTATGAAAATCGACAACTTCCTGAAAATTATTTGATGGAACAATGGAAAATACTTCACACATGAAAAATGAGAGTCCATTTTACATGGTGATGATGATGATGATGCTGCTGCTGCTGCTTCCTATTTTTTTTTTCTCGCAACACAGTGAATACACAGAAAAAAAGAGCAAACTCCTTTTGGGAATACACTCATACAAAAGAAGGTGACATTTTTCGCTCTTTGGGAATAAGATCAGGGAAAAAAGACTACCTGTGCCTGACACAGAACAGGCAAATGTGCTTAACTGGCTGCCATAGTGACACCTATCTGTACTCTTCTACATAAAAAAAAAAAAAAAAAAAAAAAAAAAAAAAAAAAAAACAAACAAAACAAACAAAACAAAAATACGAAAGCAAGAATCATCAATATCAATAACAGGTAAAACAGCGGCAAGGATAAAATAAATATTAATATGAGAAAATCCTGTTTTCTAATTTTTTTTTTATTTTTCTTGCTTTGCTTATCCATATTTTCATTTCTGAATATTTTTATGGAGGCAGAGAAATTGCTATGGGGATTGAAATTCTAATTTAGCTGCTAGCTCTGATTACAAGTTTGTCCTTTATATGGATAAATGCTGGAAAATATGGGAATATACAGTAGGTGGTGTGTAATCATCATCATCATAGAGGATAAGCTAAAAAAAAAAAAATTTGGGAATCTTTAATATTTTATTTTCAAGATAAAATTGACTAAGAATAAAATACCAGAAAATTTTGCTGATTTAAGAACATCTTTAAAAAATTAATGAAATTAAAAATTTTGATTTATTATTTATTTTTGTATGTAAAGAAATAGAAGTTGATGAGGAAGATACTAATCAAGGTAATGAGGATGGTAAATTAATTTTAGAAGATCGATTTATTAAAAAATCTTGTTTTGAAGAAAGGACGATTCTGAGACCCACAAATAGTCTACAGGCAATTTTTCAACCTACTGCAATAAGCAGATAGTTAAAATACAAATACCGAAGTATTGTCAGTTTATTGGCTTAAAGCTGAAAACAAAAATTTCATGAAGAAATTCTAAGAGGATACTGTGTGTTTCGATCAGCAGTACAGGGCGATCTCATCAGGACAGCAAAGAAGATTTATTAATAATTGGTAAAAGCACTTGACCTTTCAGCCATTCCCCACGAAACTAATCACCTTTTAACCCTACTGTTTCCGATTTGGATGAAATTTTCAGAGTTTGTATGGAATACAAAAATAGATCTACCAATATTTTTCTTTGTTTGCCACTACCACGCCCCACGCCCCTACTAGGGGGTTTGGAAATTTTGTGATTTTACCATGACTGCGCGTCATTTTTAAAAAATCATATCTCGATAACCGAGGAACCGATTTTTCCGATACAAATGTGAAGCGAAGCTTAATGCTTTATAGTCTTCATGAAAATATACAGCAATATGATTTTCTATATTAAGGAACTCTAGTATTTTTATTCTGAAACTATAAGCTACCCAGCGGGAAATGTGAGCATAAATAGATGCATCCGAGGCGCCTCCTATTAAAGGAAGGGGGGAGTGCTCCCTTTTGGCTTGTCCTTCATTTTTTAAGATGGTGATTAGAAAGGAACAGTACCGCAATATTCTATTGCTCTCCTTGCCTTCTTCAGATAAGTATAAAACGAGCATTGGATATTTTTATTCTAAAATTATTGCTCCCGTATGGCTCTTTAAGGGAGGGCTCGCATTATTTTCTGCTTGGTACAGTTAAGGGGGAACTGCTTAAGTGGGAAAACAGGCAACTGAATCTCCTTTGGCGTAGCAAGCCCGGTATGAGTCAGGCGAAGAAATTCATCCACCCTTCTCATCTCCAGACGCACCAATTTATTGGACTTAGCAGACAGTCACGCAGACTGCTTGATAGCGCAGTCACTGGTCGTGTCGCTTCCTGAAGAAAATAGGCAAATCCGACAGTGAACTGTATTGACTGTGCAAAGAGGTAGATGAAACCTCGATGCATGATATATGTTGGTGCCCAGCACTTGCAGGTTTAAGGCTGCCAATCACTGGAGGAGCACTGTCTCTCTGGATAATGTCTTCACTCTAACCCCAAAAGCAATAATCAAACTCGTTAAAAGGCTCGATTTTATCTAGTCACTCTTGGAGAAGGCACAATAAATCAACTATAGTCGCGGTGTCCGCAAGGTCTTGGAGGCCTAGTCGCCCCTGCTCTTAACACTAACATTAACTTTACGACCTATTAAGTGTTTGCTCAACAAATACAGGGGTAGTGGGAATTTTAGTTATTAGCGTAAAATTCCTTATAGTTTGTTTAAAAGCAAGAAATAATGGAACTCATTGCATATATAACTTATCATGAAACGGCATATTGGTTGAAAGCTTAAGCCACTCGGCGAAATATATCAGTGTGCTAAGTTTGTATTCATTTCATCATGGCAGTAATGAAATCGTGACATTTTAAACGGGGACATTTTTTATAATCCAAACTGTCAGGGTTGTAAATGAGCGGACTCATTTATTATATTAACTAATCGCTCAACTCATGATTTGAGTCCGCTAAACACTTGAGCGGTGGTTTATCACTCAAAACTTGAGCGGACTCATTGCTTGTGCGGCTTGAGTAGACTCACCGCTTGAGCGGACTCATCATTTGAGTTAAGCGGACTCAGGAAGAGAAATGTTAACTAAGAAAATTAACGAAAGCTAAATTAATATAATAAATGAATGACTTGTATGTGAGCTTTTCTTATCTGATTTAAATACAGTTTCAGTTTCAATTTTAATTAAATCAGATTCTACTTATGTTATTCAAAACATGATTTGAGTCCGCTCAACTAAAATATAAGTCCGCTCAAGCAGTGAGTCAGCTTAAGTCCGCTCAAGACTGAGTCTCCTTAAGATTGAACCCGCTCAAGATTGTGTCCGCTCAAATTTCGGGCGATGAACCACTGTTCAACTGCTGAGAGGACTCAATGATTGAGAGGACTCACTGCTTGAGTTGACTCAAAATTCATATCGCAATCTCCTGTGCTCTGGAGAAAATTGAACGGAGCCATAGCATTTGGGATGTGTACAATATTTCAGCTATAGCTGCTTCGATATCATAGCAAATCAACACTTTAAGAATTGTTAGATTTAACCATAGTAACAAAAAAGGCTACTAGATCTTGGATATACAGAGCTGCTATTATGCTTTGTAAGAACTCTATGTATGAACTGACAAAACCCTTCTTTGTATTATCGAATTTAGATATTGAATTAATATACATAAGTTATTATGAGAGCGCAGAAATAATTTTTCTCTATCGCAAATGCTTATTTTCCAGTGCCAATAAAATTGTTATCGGTCTGTCCATTTTACAGAAAATGACAGCCACACGCACACACATAAATCTTACCATAGCTGCTTTGTTCCTTAGAGTTAGGAATATAAGTAACAAAAAGCTGCTAAGCTATCTACAAATCTTGTACATAGCAAATGTTAAATAATAAAGCAGTTTCTGAGTTACTTTGGACACGCAGAAGCATATGAAAGCAACTAAAGCAGCGATGTCTGAAATATTGAATACATCCCTGCTAGCAATGTGTATAACACGTTTCGTATTAGCAGGAACCAATACTCTTCAGTACAGCCAGTTCGTCATATGATTCATACTCAGAATTTATACTAAGACTATATATGAGGTCCGCTTTGGGTTTTTCTTCTGGGGTCTACGGCAGGCAGGAACTAGCCGTACTGAAGAGTATTGGTTGTTGCTCATACGAAACGCCTTATATATATTGCTATCTGCTCTAACTACAGGCATTGCAGTCTTAGTTATCATTTTTTTTTTTAAATAGCATTTTGTAAAAGTCTTCATGACTTTGCTTTTCTTTACATCCCTGTTAGTCATTTTCCTATGAAAAGTATCACTAGATTTCGATCATTGTGGAATGAATATAATTTTTAATTAATTTTAATTTTGAAAAACTCCGTTCACAACTAGCGACACTGATGGCTATTGATGAAATTCTTAACAATATTACTATGTTAGGAACACTGTTTTCCAACCTATTCTGGGTTCACCAACTTTTGTGGCATCTCTCCATACCTGTTTCAGTTAAAAAACTGCTTCCACAAAAGCGCGGAAACCTTATATGAAAGTAAAATCTAAAAATTCTCCTTTTTTTTTTTTTTTTTGAGAATTAATCAGTTGCCACTCTTTTTCGTTGCATGTAATCTGCCCATTCAATTTTTTGAATTTATTCGATAAATTTTCAAAGACAGTTTTTTTTTTTTTTGAATTATTTATTTTAAGGTAGTGATTAGAATTTTCGACGAAGGGCTAGTGTCGCTTTTGACAATTTGGAAAAATATCCTGTCTGTCATAATGTATGCGTTGACAATTGAGATTCGCCAAATTTATTTTCAACTTTTTGTTATAAATTACTTCGCATTTTTCCACTTTCTCAATCAACTTCTCACGAAATTACTTTTTTGCCTGGAATTGACAAAAAAATCTTAAAGAAATCCGGAAACAGTACCTACAACCTGTTTGGAGTTAAATTGATCGCGTTTATGACGAAAAGTTAAAACTCGCCTGATTTTTTGTGTCGCGAGCGTCGGGTATGGTGGTAATCTAACACTGCATATACAGCATACATTCGATATTATGTCAACGCGCACTACGCGATTTACGCGCTTAAAATTTTCGATCTGACTGCAGATGCAGAATTGCAGATATGCCGACGCAAAATATATGTCAATATATGTCGCCCAGGGTGAGCCCCAAGGTGAACCCCAGGTTGCCCCCCCCCCTGCCTCCTAGGTACGCTACTGCTTCAGTGTTTTTTAAGCATCGATAATAATTTTCTGAATGCAGTTGAGCGTTATGTTTTTAAAAGTCTTAATATTCAAAATACCGACTTCTTGCCGCAGTAGGTATAATCATCCCGTGACCATATTTTTCATTATTTTATATATTAAATTAAGTAATTGATTATTTTTTTTTTCTGAATTAACCTCACCCCCATTCTAAATGCCTCTATCTAATTCCAATTTAAGTAAGAATTTTCTCTGGAATATAATTTAATTATTTGTGCCCCACATTTTTCACTATACAGACAAAAAATAAATAAATAAATAAAATCTCACATGTACTTAAGTACTCGCGTTTTCATCACTACATACAAATGTAATATCCTCAAATGCAAATATGCTTTCATTACATCCACTATACCTGCACATTACCCGCATTTTTAATACGATTGTTTTTTTCGCTCATAAGAATGTCATTGCTCAACATTCATTATTTACTGGGGAAATAGTGGGAATTAAAATTAAAATCAAGCCAAACCGTGCATTAAATTACTGCAATATTGCCGCAATTTTTCACACAATAAAAAACGACAGCAAGGATCTATATGCTTTTACGTATATGTTTGTATGAATGTACCTACTTACAAAGGTATTAGTTCTTGTTGCCCGCATGCTCATAAATATGTGTGGCAAAGTACCAGGCAACAACAGCATTCCATTCTGCCCCCGCCGGAAAGTACTTGAAATAACTTTGCATGTTTGGAATTCATCAAAACTTCGTAGGACATTGTTGAAAATCTAAATCTCATCTAAATGCCTTTGTGAAATCCTCTGAAACCAACCAGCAACGTTGACATCAACATGTTGCACCACGCCCGCCGTTTGCCCATAATGTGGGAGGCTGTATGAATGAATGGTTCGCGGCGGTGGAGTAGGGAGGAGTTGGGTGGAGGAGGCAGAAAACGAACTGATTTCGTGTTGTTCTATCAGTCCGTCGTCGCGCCGCTAATATAACAATCGTGTGTTAGCGATGTCATGCAATTTTTCATTTTCTCTCTTTTGAACTTTATAACTATTTCCGTTTCGCTCATTCAACCTTTGTTCTACTCCTACCATGCCTACATAGCCTTCTTGCCATATCAATCGCTTTTCATTCTTTTTCTTCACATCCTGTCAAGGATATTTCCACTTTCGCTCTGTAACTTTGGCATAAAATTGTTGAATGGAAAAAATTGCAAAATGAAGTTTTAATGAGCACAGACTTTTGCTGGTTTTGTATTTGCTTTGAGGATTGACTTTATGCCAACGTTGACGACGACGACGACGACGACGGCATTCAGGGAGTATAAATTATTATTACGTGAAACCCACGCCTACTTTGGAACGCCCGCTATGCTATATCTGTACCTGCGGAGGACTACTTGCTCGAAGATTGACGAACATCGTTAGGCACTGGTGCAGTTACAGTGGAAGTTTCACTATAAATACTGAAAACCACGTGAAGAGTGTATTTCAGAAACTATTTGCAAATATTTTATTTTTAATTGAAAATTACTAACGAATTTAGTTTCACGTAATTGGGAAAGTAGAATATTGTTGCACGCAACAGTCCCCGCAATTACTCTAAAGTATAAGGAAAGCCTAAACATTAGTGACGGAGATAAATCTTTCTAGTTATTTTGTTTACACTCTCTAGAGAAATTCATTTATTTTCAAATTCAATTTATTTGCAACAATTGTACACGTAAGATAAATTATCTTAATGTGCACAAGCCATAATAAATTACAAAAATAGTTCACTGAGAATTAGAAAAGGAATAACATATTTAAGTATTTAATTAAAGTTATTAATGCGTAATACTAAATATAAAGAAGTGATTACATAACAAACTTATTAATATTACCAAAAGAAGAATTAATTAATTAATAATTAAGAAAGAATAGAGATTGAGTAAACAATTAGTACACTACATTTGTTTTAACTACTAGGTGTTAATGCCTTGAAAATGCTACTATTTATTATGCTCAATGAGTGGAACTGGATCAAATTTTTAACCGAAACATGTAAGTTGTTCCAGTTTGTAATAGAATGGTTGAAGAACAGGCGTCTTGTTACTAAAACTTGTGATCTTGGTACAATGAGATTCAGTGTTCTGCTTGATCTTGCAAATTCGAGTTTTTCGTATAAATATAATGGAATATGATTTTTTATTATCTTCGCCAAAAATACCAGCGAACGAAATTTGAAATACGTAAATAAGCCACAACCCAAAATTGAATCCAAGAACGGAGAGACATGATCATAACTTCGAAGACCATACACATACCTAACCACAGAGTTAAAGGCAATCTCAAGTTTACGGGAATTATCGTAATCGAGTTTGCCAAAGACCTTACAGCCGTAAGTAAATACCGGTATTAAAAGTAGACGTACCATCAGTAACCTTATTGAAACCGGGGTAAAATCACTAGACATGCATAGCGCACGTAAACCACCATAAATTTTACTAACAATATTGTTGATGTAGTCATCCCACGTAAATAAACAATTGATAATTATTCCAAGGTTCCTGACAGTGTGTACAAGTGGAATAACTGTGTTATTAATCATAATTGGAGGAAATTCTTCTGTGTCGAGTTTTGTGCGATTTATGACCAAACATTTGGATTTTGCTGGGTTCAGCTTTAGCATATTAGATAAGTACCACAGGTGAATTGATTGAAGATCTTCATTAATACTGCTAGTTGCATCCTCAATAAGGCCAAGGGGCTAGAGAGGTATAATTGCGCATCATCAGCGTATAGATGCACTTTGGTATGATTAACTTGAGAAAAAATATCATTGATAAAAATTGAAAATAGTAGGGGTCCAAGTATAGATCCTTGCGGCACACCGGTTAAAACAGGAAGAAATGAGGACTTTCATCTATTTACATGTACTGCTTGGGACCTATTACTGAGATAATTATAAATCAATTTAACTGCTTGAGAAGAAAATTCGAAAAGCATTCGAAGTTTGTAGCAAAGCAGATGGTAGTTAACCGAATCAAATGCTTTTGAAAAGTCGAGAAAAACTAGAACTGTTAAGTCTCCCTTGTCAATAGAACGAGCAACATCATCACTCACTTTGAGCAGAGCGGTAGTACACCCATGACCATTCCTGAAACCCGATTGACAGTCATGTAGAGACTTATTTAAATGTAAGAATTGGGAGATTTGAAGGTAGATGATTTTTTCTACAATTTCGAGAGAAAAGGTACACCGTAAAAAATCATGAACTAACTTTGTGGAAAATTACTATGGTTAAAATAGTCACTACCCCTTAAAATGTATGTATATACACATAATCATTAAGAAATTAAATACTTTTTACGTGATTTGCAAACTTCCAACTTTTAATTGCAAAAATAAGTAAAGTAAGTAATTTTTTAGATATTTTATGTGATTTTACATTTAATTACATAAACATTTTGTATCGTACTGTAAATTTGTGTAAAATTACATACAGTACTGTGATTTTACACGAAACTTTTGTGTCATACTCTCAATTTGTGTAAAATTCCATACAGTACTGTGATTTTACATTTAATCATACAAAACTTTTGTATCGTAATGTAAATTTGCGTAAAAATCCATACAATACTGTAATTTGCATTGAATTCCCCATATTTAAAAAGGAAATTTCAATAAAACATAAGTAATGACGTCTGCATTTATCTCTATTCTTTCCTTCAGTACTCTGCTCATACGTTTATCAGGATTCGTCACTATGAATCATTATACGGGAAATTATATCAGAATGCGGTCGCCGGTCAGTGTATAATTTGATTTTGTGGAGTGAGTTGGTGATAGATTAATAATCATAAAACATGTAAAGAAATGTTACTAGCTTCGATCCTACAGTTACCTTAAAAACCGTTCTAAAAATCAAAAAGTATTTTAAGGTACGCAGTATTTTTATAATTGAATTTCGCTAAAAAAAACTCAATCATGGAAATACTGCATACCTACAAATATTTATTGCTTCGTAAAATTATGATTTCTTAGGTAGCTGTTAGCATTGAAACTAGCATTACTTCTTTTACATGTTGATTGTTAATGTATTATTACATATTAATGCCATGGTCATAAGAATTGGTCTTAGACCAATTCTAGCTTTTTTACTTGTTTATGTATGTAATTTATTAATTTCTGTACGAAACATTATATTGGCAATTGAAATAAATTACATAACTATTGGTAAATTTACATATTGTCTACATTACATACGGAATTGAAGAATTCATAAATAATGTAAAATTACATTAAACTTATGTAACTTAGTTCCAGAGCAAGATGTAAATTTACATATCTCATTTTAAATCGGAACTTGAAAAATGCGTAAACAATGTAAAATTACGTACAGTGCGAAATTGCTTTACATAAGGTTACGCAGTGCGCATAAAGTTGTGTAAATTTCCGCTACCATTGTTGGCAATTTGTTGCCTATTATAGTAGCGGAATTTTCAATAGATATTTTTTACGGTGTAGTATACTAATAGGACGATACTCAACACTACCTCCAACGGAGGTATTTCCAAGCATCTGGGAAAGTCATGGTAGAAAAACATGTATTACAGATGTGAGCAAGAGGTTGAACAATATAAGCCGAGCATAATCTGATAAATCTGGGATTCAGACATCCTACTCCAGTCGCATTAGAAGTAATACTACACATTACTCTCGACACATCACTTGTATTAACTCGGTAAAAATCAAAATTAGATTCATGATCAGTGCTGAAATAGTCAGGATCTATTTGTTAGTCCTTTTTGTAAATAAAACACAAATTTTGAGATGAAAAGTCCAAAACCTTTATTGATAATGAAATTTATGTATGAAAAACAATATCATTCATATTCCCACCACGGCTTCGTTTACAGGCCTGCACCCGAACATCAAAATCCATGACTTTTTCCAATAAAAGCAGATCAATAACCTAAATGACAGCTCGAATGATGTTATAAGTTGTTGAATTGTTTGTGAATGATTAATATACACCTTTTCTTTCAAAATATCCCACAAAAAATAATCCAGTCGTGTTAAATCCGGGCTTTTTTTGTGGCCAAAGAACTTCAGAATTTCCTGAAATTAAGTGATTGGCAAATTTTTTGACAATAAATAGTGTGTTGCACAGCTTGTGTATCAAGTCGCTCCATCTTGTTGACACCAAAAGTCGTTGACACCCAATTCATTCAATTTGGGACATAAAAAACCAGTTGTTATCTTGCGATAACGTTCCCCCATCACTGTAAGGGCATTTTCCTGTTCGTTTTCAAAGAAAAATGGCCCAATGATGCCACCAGCCAACCCATAAATCACATCAAACAGTGACTTTTGGAGGATGAAACTCTACTTCTAATTCTACAATTTTGTTTATTGACGTTCCCATCCAGATGAAACTGTGATTCATCGCTAAAGATGATTTTTGTTTCGTTCAAGCATCCAATTAACAAAACGACGACATTTTAAATGGTCTGGTGGCTTCAATTGTTGAGTTGGTTCGTGAAATATTTAGTTCCTGTGAATGATGCCTGCTTGATGTGCTTGGTTCATTAGGAACACTTTCACTAACAGCTGCCACTGCGTCAGAAGTACGAACCGGATGAACGTGTTGATACGATCTTCCACTGAACCAGTTTTTTTCAAAACGATTAATAATTTTGCAAATTGCACGCTCAGTAGGACGTCCATGTCGATCAAAACCGTTACGTAATTTACGAAATATTCTTGTTTTTTAACGACCATTTTCATAATACACTTGGAAAATAAAAATATATTGTAGTGTTGTTAGCGACTCCATGATTATAAATGGCATATTTTTGACTTTTCATATGTCAAAGAATTTTTTAGAACAGATACCATTAAGTACTAAAAATCATTGACTGAAAAAAGGCTCAACAGGTGGCTCATCCCGAGCATATAGTGTGGAATTATGTGTGAATTATATTAACAAAATATATTTGTAAGTGTTCCATAAAATATGTTGAATATAGCTAATTTATTGATTGTTCTCCTCCTTATATCCGAGAAAGCTTAACATTTTGGGAATTTTACGTACTACATAGATTTTCTGCTGCCAAATACCTAAATTCATTGAATGTTCCATTTATTTGGTGGAAATTAAACTGATTTCCCCTTTCTATCAGAGAAAATTACATTTATTTTTAGGAAAAACAGTTAATTGTCCTAATTTTTTTACAGTGTACAATAAAAAAATTATTTTTATACATAAACAAAAATGTCTCTTTCAATGCTCTATGATGTAAAAAAGTCTAGGTGTTAAAAGTTTTGCCTGTGCTACAAATTGCTAAAAAATTATGTAAACATTTCTCAGTTCTTCGGAAAGATCGTTTAAGTATATTTTCCAGAATTATTAAGGTTTTTGTCCAAAAAATTCTGGAGATTTTTAGTTCTGTGACTTTTGGACTTATTATTCTAACTAGAAAACCAATAATTCTAACCGTTGCGAAGCGAAAACAAACAAACCCACATGCGCACAAAAAACAATCAGAATCAATTAGTCAAGTAGTTCTCAAGTGCCTTTATACATAGATGATTTTCTTGATGAATTTAGCATCTTTTCTGTTTTCTCTGAACGTTGGGACATCTTTGGCCCTCACTTTGATTTGATGACTCTTTTTTCTACTGTGTTATTTTGGGATTATTTCCTTTTAGAAAAACTTCACTAATATTTATAATCTAGTAAATTGCAAATGAACCCCATAGCATTTTTTTTAAATATTTGGGAAAAAAATCTACAATTTCCTTGCAAATGATAATGAATCAATAACAAGAGAAGAAGTTATAATTGGTCCAAGAACAATAGTATTATACCCGGCATGAAAATAGAAGTTAAATAAAGTGAAAACCAAAAGTTTTTTATAGCAACTAACAACCCCTTTTTAGGGTTGCCCGATTTAGTTCATTTTTGAAAGTTTTTTTTATTATTTCTGTGAAAGCGTTGTAGATCTCTACATCGACACGTTTTAAGGCAGTGTTCAAATATATAGTGAAAAATAAAATTTTTGTATGGCAACGCTACGAAAGAGTTGCTGGGTTTGTGCCATTTTCGAACTTAAATATCCCTTTTTTTTTTAAAAAGCCCGTGTGGAAAATTTTAGCACTCGAAGTGAACATACTCGAGAGTTATCTTGAGGACGGACAGACGGATGGGCACGTAAAAATCAAAATAACTTTAATATTATGCGTATAGGTGTATACTCCATTTCGCTCTACCTAAAAACAGAATAACAAACTTAGTGTTCCCTATAGATTTAGATCTAGAGTATAAAAAGTGACAGAAAACTTTTCAAAAAAATTAAAACTATTTTCAAATAATTTGACATAGCCAAGGTTTGCTATCTCACCAAACCAAATGGTGCAATGCAATGACTGACACAGTTGAAGATGATTATCGTGTGTTAATCTTCAAAACATACTTTAATCTATTCATTACTCATGTAAGAGGACAGTTTTATAAAACATTGGAATATTTTGTCAAACTTCTCTTTTCTGGAGCAAATGAAAATTTTAGATAACGCAGAGTGTGGACAATTCTTCGAAGCTTACACATCAATTTTACACAGTAATTCATCTGAAGTATGAATCATCAATGAAATCAAGATCTGGTGGCACGGAATTGCAAATAAAACCAGTAAAAAAGCTAGAAATGGTCTAAGTCCAGTTCTTTTGATACCCTAGATGAATGCGAGTATGAAATTTCGTATGATCACCCATCTGTGCCAGTTTGATTTTTGAAGTAGTTTTTTCGCATATATTTTTAGAACGGTTCATCGGAGGATTATAAAAATTTCATAGGATTTTATATTTCGAAAAACTTTTCAGTAAAATAATAGCGTCTAGGACTGATCGTTTTTACAGTATAAATAAAAAACCTCAATTTTTGAATGGCAACACAATGAACGGGTTTCCCAATTTGGTCTATTTTTGAAACTGCATTTACTATTTCTATAAAAAGTACAATAACAAAATTTTAGCTTTCTACGTTAACGTATTCTCAGGCAGTATCCAAATATATGGTGAAAAATGAAATTTTTGTATGGCGTCTTTACGAAGAAGTTATCTGAACTTTTTTTATTAACCGTTGCGAAGCCCAGCCCTTATTAAACCAAATGGTACAATGCAATGACTGACACAATTGAAGATTATTATCGTGGGTCAATCTTTATACCATACTTTAATCTGTTCATTACTCATCTAAGAGGACAGTTTTTTGACAAAATGCAAAATTTTTTGTCAAACGATACATTACCAAATATCCAAAAACTTTTGAAAATTATGACATTGTTATGTGTTACCTGCGAGCACAACTCCGAAATGGGCGTTCATTTTCCACTTTGCATCGTCTCAAAATTTATTTCAGATCCTCAATGGGAGAAGATCGTTTCAACGGATTACCTACTCTAAACATACATTGGGACATAAGCAAAAAGTCGATTCAATCCGTAATGATTTTTTCATCTGTACCTTGGCGTATGAAATTATTGAAATAGCGAAGAAAAGAATTTGGATACGTATTGAATACATTTTTGGCATCAAAATTGTCATTAAGCGGTACATAAGTACCATTAATAGTTATGATGGAAATACTCTGTCTCAAGCAATCTACCAATAATAGTCATATAACACCCTTATTTGCTTTTTAACATCTACCAAAATATATATAGGGTTTTTCAATAAGAGGTGTTATTTTGATATTCAAAGAAAAATGCCATTTTTTGAGATAAATGATCGGATCTTTATTTCATTATAAAGAGGAAGGTATGCCCTTAATAATGGAAAATAACATCAGCCAAATGGCCACCACGACCACGCCTACAGGACCATATCCTTTTCATGATATTTTCCATAACCAAATCGCAAAGTGGCTGCCCTTTGTCCTCGATAGCCTCACGAATTCCATCTTTGAGTTCTTGAATCGACGCTGGGCTGTTGGCGTAGACCTTCTCTTTCACGTGGCCCTAAAGGAAGAAGTCTCAAGGTGTGAAGTCACAAGATCTCGGTGGCCAATTGTGATCACCTCTTCGAGAGATAACACCGTCCGGAAACTTTTCCCGTAAAAGATCAATGGTTTCGTTGCTTGTATGGCACGTAGCGCCGTCTTGTTGAAAGTAAACATTGTCCAGATCAATACCATCCAATTCCGGCCATAAAAAATCATTAATCATCTGTCGACAGCGCAATCCATTCACTGTAACTCTTGCTCCAGCAGGGGGGTCCAATGACCCCGCGGGACCATAAACCGCACCAAACAGTCACACGTTGAGGATAGAGAGGCTTTTCAACAATAACTCTTGGGTTTTCCGAGCCCCAGATGCGACAATTTTGCTTTTTGACGAAGCCATCAAGGTGGAAATGGGCCTCATCACTCAAGATGAGTTTTCGATAGAATTCCGGATCATTTTCATGCATTTCAAGGACCCAATCAGCAAAGACTCGACGTTGTTGATGATCGGCCGGCTTGAGTTCTTGTGTTAACTGAACTTTATAAGCCTTAAGACCCAAATCTTTATGCAAAATATTTTGTAAAGACGTTTGTGGAATGCCTAATTCCAAAGAACGACGAGGAATGGACAAACCTGGGTTTTCTTCAACACTTTCGGCTACAGCAGCAATATTCTCGGCTGTTCTTGAGCAACGTGCACGGATTTCATTCTTCACATCACTAACTTGTCCCGACAGCTCGAATTTTTCTACCAATTTCTGTATTGCGGTCCGACAAGGTGCTTCACGACGACCCAAAAATGGTCGATTTTTACGAACCGTCTCTGCCACATTTTCACCATTTTTATAGTGAATTTTAATAATTTCAATGCGTTGTTGAATCGTGTTTCGTTCCAATTTTCTTAATGCCGTAGTTTCTACTTGTCAAATGTCAAAAAATGACAGCTCCAAAAGTGACATCTACCGAAATAGCGGGCTAATTAAAATAACACCTCTTATTGGAAAACCCTTATATAGATAAAGATTAAGACATTAAGCAAGGCGAGTAACCTTTGCGCTGCAGGCATTTATTGGCTTATTGTGCACACCGCTTTCTTTACAATTCATCCAAAAGTGCTATACTTCCTACGAACAACAGTATTTTTAGGTTTTAAGAAGGCTGATCCAAAATTTTGGAATCTACATTGTGCAATGGCCATGCATTCGTATAAGAGGAGCTTCGATATTTCATCCTCTTTGAGACATAACCTACATACATCAGTAGGTGATATACCTATGCGTTTGAGTAGTTTGAAGTGTCCTGTTAGACCTGCTGTAATGATTCTGAGTTGATTCCAAAAAAATTTCAAAAGAGCCAAGCTCTTCTTTGGTGTAGGTCATTTAATAAATCTTTTGGTTGTCTGGAGACTATCATTAAAGTCCATTCGGTGGTGTTGGATCCAGTTTTGGATGGTAAATTTTACGATGTTGTAAGAGATACCGCAAAATGATTCCAGTGCCATGAGGGGCATGGATGATCCTTTTTTAGTCAGTACGTCTGTGTTTTCAATCCCATCATTTTCTGTATGTCCTTGAAGTATTAGGTGGTTTTTTGTGCCAATGTTTGTTAATGCTTGAATACAATCCAACATTATTTTCGAGCCGAGGTCAGGCTGATGAGATGGATTTCAATGCCGCTTGACTATCTGTATAGATATAAATTTTTCTATTGGTGTAGGATTGGCTCAGCTTTTCGTATGCACATATAGTGATGGCATAAACATCTGCCTAGAATATTAGGCGTATTTTCCTAGGCTTTGATAGATATAAGTTCCTGGCTTTATTTGGTATCTTTATTTTGAGAGGCAGACAGAGTTGTGTTTAACGGCCATCCTGTCTGATTTCATGTCCACAAGTGTATTTACTTCTATTCGGTCTGTTATAGTGTGTATGCTTTTAGAGTCCCATTCACTATACCCATCTGTCCGGGCTCTTAACACCATTAGTCCAGGCTCTTTTTCAACAACGTTGCTGAGTGGATGTAGGTTCAATAGTGCTTCTAGGATGCTGATAGATGTTGTGGCGTTAGCACCAGTTACACTTACATAGACAGGTTATGCTTTGGAGCTTGTTTAGCTTCCTGATCGTTGACTTTTGTGTATATTTTTTCCACCATGTTGTCGCCGCATAGCTGATCATGGGTTTGACTACTGATTTGTATAGCCATATAGCCACATCATTATGCTTGGCTTGAGTCCTCATGTTGAGTCAACCAGTTTTCTGTAATTTCAACAGCATTATTGTATGTCGATATGTTTGTTCCAATTGAGCTTATCATGGAGAGCTATCCCAATATATTAAGCATATTTGGACATTGGAACCTTCTGACCAAAGAGGATATGGCCAGTTATATTCCACATTGTCCTTCTTCTGGTAAAGTATAAAATTATTAGTTTGCTGGGTTGACAGATAACATGTCTACAGCACACCAGTCTTGAACAAAACTTAGGGTTTATGAAGCTTTCTAGAAAGCAAGCGCTCATATTTACGTTTAATAATGAGAACAAGGGCATCAGCATAACCTTGCAATTCAATTCCTTAGTTGTTTAGTTGAACCAAAAGGTAATCCACTACCATTGACTACAGCAGTGGAGATAGTACTCCCCTTGGAGGCAACCTCTGATGGTGTGAATCTCCAGTGCCTCACCAAACAGCTGGGTCTTAGTTATTCTGTTCTATTACTTAAATCCATCTGTTATGTGTTGGGTTCACTCCATGTCTGATCAATGCCGGCATTATGGACTTAACAAAATAGAAACAACGCCGCTTCAATGTCCAAAGAAAGAAGAAAGGGCTATTTGTCTGTTGTTAAAGGCTTTTTTTTTCTATAACATATATCAAATTTAGTACATGTAGTTCTGTAGACTTTCATTTTTGGTAGACAAGTTGATTCGGAATTAGTGGATAGTCCTTGAACGCTCCGTCTCTAATATATCTTTCCATTTTTTTCTCCATCGCTTTAAAAATTAAAGAAGTCAGACTTATGGGACGATACGACCTGGTCTGGCCTTCAGATTTGCCTCATGTATATATATATCAATCTTACCTTCCTCCATGCTTTGGAAATATGTCTCCATGAAAAGCTTGCTCTAAGTTTTAGTTAGGATTGGTAGAAATTCATGCAATCCTTTTTTTATAGGAGAGCGGAGAAGATTTAGTCAACATGCGGCGACTTGTATGGTTTAAATGAAATGAGTTTATGATCCATTTAATTGATTGTGGTTTGAAGATTCTGGCTTCGGCGAGCCAGTCCTCTCTCCTAGTTTGAAGTTTCTGGAATTGAGCTCCGCTGAAGCCCCCCCCCCCCTCGAATACATAACCTGGGAAATGTTTCTGGGCAAGAAGCTCTAGAGTCGATTTTCCTATTCTAGCGGAGTTATACCATAATCTTTTCTAATTGCTCGAGTGTGTTAAGGCGTCCTATTATTATTATTATTTATTTAACCAATGATAACATTTCAGGGTATACATACATAGGATGGGAAATAATTAAAGGGTTTAGAATATTATATAGTTCTTTGCAACTTGGACATTTAGGTAGACTATAAATTGAGTTCATATAATAAGATGATAACAGAACCATGTCGAGAAAAACATTTTTCAAAAAAAAAACCTCATTAAGAAGGCCCTATATAAACTAACTTAATCCTACTTAACCTATCTTAATATCTAACTAGCCTGCAATCGCCGAATAAGAGGATTGGGTGATAGCTGACTTTTATCAAAGAATTTTAAAGCAATTGTGCTTAATCTTTCTTGGATTAGTTGGACACGCGCGGTAGTGTGTACCTGTCTGGTGGAACAGTGCCAAGGCAAGTGCAATATCATCTTAAGCACTTTATTTTGTGCAACTTGCAATTTACGTTTGTGAGTTTCTGCGCATTTATACCAAATGGGAGCACCGTAGGTAAGAACAGATTGGAAGATTGTTTTAAAAAGGATGAGTTTATTTTCGATACTTAAGGATGATTTTCTGTTTATGAAAGGGTATAGGATCTTCGTTAATATGTTGATCTTATGTACTGCCTTAGAGGTATTATTCTTAAAGGTCAAAGTTTTGTCGAGATGTATGCCTAGGTACTTAATGCTATCAGTCCAAGGAAAACTAACGCCATTCACTGTCAGGGTCGTGTGAGGTAGAAGAATTGTTTGCGTTTTCGTCCCGTTGAGTTTGATCTTCCACTTATCGAAATATTCAGCTATTGTAGTTAGACCATTTTGGAGGCTACGAATTATATTTGGCGTGTCTTTTGAAGATGAAAAGATTGCTGTGTCGTCCGCAAATGTTGAGATTGAACAGTTGGGTAATGTTGGGAGATCAGCAGTAAATATAATATAAAGAAGAGGGCCCAATACCGAGCCTTGGGGAATGCCAGCTATAGTTGGATAAGGTGCAGATATTTCCTGTCCAACGTGAACCGTTGAGAATCTATTACTTAAAAAGCTTTGGACCATTTTAAAGATGTAGATCGAAAACTCATCGCGAATTAACTTATAGATAAGGCCCTCATGCCAGACCGTATCAAAAGCAGCCTGAATGTCTAATAGATTGTTTTTTTGTTAAGCTTATCCTTGATAAACTACGTTACTCTGGCAATGGCTTGGCTCGTACAATGCTCACTACGAAGGCCAAACTGTTCGTTGGGTAGAATATTATTATCAGTCACAAAGTCGTCTATTTTTGTCTTAATTATTTTTTCCAATATTTTTCCAAGACCGCTTAAGTAGACTGATCGGCCTGTAGTTTGTAGCATTGTCGGAGGGTTTTCCTGGGTTTTAAAATTGGTATAACTTTAGCTTTCTTCCATTTAACGGGGAAGTAACACAATTTAAGGCATGAATTTATTATGTGCGTTAAATAAATTAGACTGGTCCTAGGCAAGGCTTTTATGCAACAATTGGTTACCTTATCAATGCCGGGCGACGTACGGGCTCGCAATCGTTTGATATGGCTTTTTATTTCGCTAACTCTAATATATGGATCATTAGCGTTGATAAGGGGTTGGAAAGAGGACACTGCATTAGTTACTACTGATATGGTATCTAAATCACTAAGATGCTGAGATGTTATGCTATTTATAGAGAACTTACTGGCGAAGCAGTCAGCTTTTTCTTTGTTGGTCAGGAGTAGTTTGTTTTGAATTATACGATTTTTATTTTTAATTATTTTGGTTATATTCCAAAATGGCTTAGATGCCTTCTGTAGTCCCAAGAGTACCTTATTCCATCTAGTATTTCTGAATTTATAAATTTCGACCCGAAGTCAATAATTAAGTAGCACTAATAACGTTTTAAGACGATGAATACGGGATCGTTGCCACGCCCTTCTGATTACATTGCGACGACGTATTATATTAATAACATAATTCGGTAGTTTAAGAGGAGTTATAGTGTTAATGCTACGATTAGGGACAGAGAGATTTGTATTATTGAGAATTGAGTCCGTAAAAAACTGAATCATCGTATCAACTTGATCCGGAGTTGTTATGTTGTTTAAAGAAAAATTTTTAATTCTCTGCTTCATGTTAGGATGCATAAGTAAAGAATATCGCGTCCAATCAGCTCTGTTGAAATCATATTATCTTCGATTATTGAATATAACGTCGAAGCTATACTTAATAAAAACAGGCAAGTGGTCAGAAGAAAGTTCATTTATAACCAAAGGTTGAGAGAGAACTTCGGGAACATTTGTGAGGTACACATCCAGTACGGAAGGATTGGTAGCAGTACTATTTGGAACGTATGTCGGAGAAGGTGGGTAAAGCATGGCTATCGTAATAGTCGAAAGTAGATCGTTGAGCAAGTTTCCCCAACAATTAGCACATAGACAACCCCAGGATTGGTGTCTGCAGTTTAAATCCCCGCCAATCAAAACCGACTCCTGTATTCGAGAAAGCTTTAGAGAAGATCATTCTTAAGTGAAATTTTCTTATTTTGATCAGAGGAACCACCAGGAAAGTAGGTGGAGTAGATTTTTAATATGTTATTATTATTCAATCTTAGCTCGACTCCAACTGATTCAATAGCAGAAAGATTAAGCGAAGGTAGCTCAGTCAGAAAAACTCAACTTTTTATTAACTAAAATGGCGACATCCCCTCCTCTGGAGTTACGGCGATCTTCACGGTAGCAATAATAATTAGGATTAGAGAATTTGATAGTTGGGTTAAGCCCTGTTTCAGTTAATAATAATATATTAATTTTATAGCTATGTAAAAAATTAAATAATTTGTTACGATTACCTCTGGCATTCCAAGTGACTATTTTAATGTGATTACTAGTCATATAAATACTTACAAGCTAATTCTATTATGACATTAAATTGCTCAAACTTATTTTTACAATTTTTTAATTTGAAAGTCATTTCGCTGGTTAAAGCTAAAATTTCACTGTTATAGTAAAAAGGTTAGAACAGTCGGACGTGACGTAATTGTTGTTGTTCTTTACCATGTCAGAACATGAAATTTTTCCCGAAGAAGTAAAATTAGTAGGTCTTATGACGTTATTTGAAAGAGGAGGAAAGTTGTCATTAATAAAATTCGGTAGGCGTCTGTGATTCGCAGGACGTTTATTAGGTTGGGATGTATTTGCTCGCATTTGTATGTAACTCAATCTGCTAGGACACTGGGGATCAATAGATTTATGATTTCCATCACAATTCGCACATTTTATTGTTTCCTGATTTAGGCAGTCTTTAGAGGGGTGATTACCTGAGCAATGAGCACAAAAGGTTTTGATGGCACAGAACTTTTCGCCATGACCGTACATACATTTGACAGTTGTGGCATTGCGTAACTTTATGGGGAGGTTTCCTCTGGTAATCCCAGCTGATTTTGTCTTATCAATGACGCGGAAATTTTCTCTTAACACTTTCATATTAGTAGACTGCCGTTCAAAGTAAACAACATACAAAGTATGATTGGAATGCTTAGTTTTTCTATTTACCAGTTTGACGTCAATGCACTGAAGCCCCAATTAACATAAAGTCTTCTTGAGCAGGTCTGGATCCAGTGAGTACTGCTTTAAATGGCAGATCTGATTTACGACCATGAGTATAGAACTCGCACTTAAGTTTAACAGGGCATTGATTTGCGTAAACACTTCAAAATTGCTGGAGAATATTTTAATTCCTATTGATATTCTCTTAAAAGTGTACTCCGTTATATTGGTGCTTTTCAGGGCATCATGAATGTAATCCGATGTGCATTTAATTACATTTATTGGTGGAATTTTAATTTTTCGAGGTGAGTTGTTGGGTATTGAATGTTCTTCAACTTGTTCATAACTATCTACATTCAATGTCTTTGGCGGAGCAAAATAATTGCTGCTAGATGCAGAGGCATCAGAAATGATAGCTGCGGCATGTTTTGAATTACCACGACGACGTGAAGTACGAGGTTTTTTAGCATCCATATTCGCGAGATGTGTGTTGTATAGGCAACGACCACTAATACACTTTTTATTAGGATGGCTTAAAGAGCCATCCAATCACTCGTTAGACGAAGAACGAGAACGTCTGATAAAATTCGTTGTAGTAGGAAACTTTATTTCACTGTTTGATAATAAGTTGAGACCGTCTGCTGTCAGAGAAATCCTTTTGACAAAAAAGTATATATCAAACATAATTTCCAATATAATTTAAGTTGACCCCCCCCCCCCCCTCCACAACTCTTCCAAACTTTCAATTTAGTAAAATATTTCCCAAAATTCCCCGAATAAAAGAGAAAACACAAAATCTTTCAACATAAAAATACTATCAACATCAATTAAGACTTCATGTTTTCGTGATGTACTATACCGAAGAGACCTCATAATGACCTTAAGTACACCTGTCCCTAATTCCATTCACACAAGTTTTCCAAAGTTAACAATTCGCCCCAGTCCCCGAGAATAAATAGATAAAAGTCAATTTACCTACATCAATTCGATACACAGTCGTACCGCAAAAGTTTTAATGCTCCAGGCGGGGCGGCGGCGGGCTTTTAGTTGCAATGATATAACGCGCAAAGTTCACCAACATATGGGGCCCGGGAAAGTTGTGTCCTGACTCCGATTATATCCTCCTTGAATTTCTTGGGATACAAAACATGGTTGGCTTACTACTCTTCTATATGTATACAGTGTATGTGTTCCACATACGCCCTGAAGCGAGTGTAAGAAGGGAAACTTATTTCGAAAAAGGCTCTTGTACCTCTACGCATTTGTACCTAATGCCGAAAGATTATATTTGAACAGAAGAAAGTTATTTTCAGTCTCTGAAATCTTGGATTTAGTCTTAGTCCTAGACTTTTTACATGGGGTGGATGCGTACTTACCTGTCTACCTAAGTATACTATGTGAAAAGATGAAATTCATTTCGCGAAAGTATAGGTACGAGTTAATTGCAATCTCGGCTTTTGTTTCATTTTCTTGTTAATCGGTGAGACCAGGTGAGATTTTTGTTGTTCACGTCACATCGTAAATTTTATGTTGCTTCTGCTTTAAAGTGCGATGCGCTATTATAGTTCCAAGTGCATTTGCTGAGTAAGTGCACAACCCGAGTTTGTACTAGGTATAGGTAGTTAGAATTTGTCTGGAATGGTCTATGGTTCGTAAAAGTGAAATTGCTCATAAAACTGCAAACAGCATTCAGGATTGCTTTATGATAATAGTTTTGCATAAATTTAAGTAAAATACGTACACACACACCCAAATGTTCGGCGTCTAGTAGCAGGTCGTAATGACACTGGGAAAATGAGTTTATAGATACCTTCACCGTAACGCCATTCTTCAGCGATCGATATGGAAAAAGGGAAAAGTTCAGTTTCTTGAAGGTTGTAAAATTTTCTTAAATGAATTGCAAAATTTTATAGTTGAAAGGTGCTACAAAGAGTTCTCCATAATTGTATACGTGTCGAATTTCTAAGTTATTTTTGAATTTTTTTTCAATTAAATAATTGAAGTTCGTGTCACTTTTAATATTCACGATATTTTCATTTACACTTAAAGGTACTTCTCATCCTACAAGCTGTGGTAGTCTAGCCTGCTTTGAGCTTATACTTTTTATTGGTGAATAATCTATTTACGGTATAAAAGTCTTTGGACTATACATTCTCTTATATATAAACTATTCTGGAAGCCTTTGTATTCCAAAAGACAGTATCTCATCGAATTTCATTAAACTTTTTTGTTGCCATGTATCTATTGTTTTTGTTTTTTTGTATGTGAATTTAGGAGAATCGAAACTTTTCCATAAAAAAAAAAAAAAAAAACAATAAGTAAAAAACACGATGGTACTACAATTTCACTACTAAAATATCTACCATAAAAGGACTAATATACTTAGCAAAAATTTACATCAATTGTCTGAAAATTCGATATTACCCTAGTGAGTACTGCATTAGTGGTTTTTTATTTATACCACATAAAATCAAATCGAATGTCAACAGCTATTCTGACCTATAAATTTCCTCAGCTCAACTATCAAGTTGTTTGAAATAATTATAAACGAACATATTCTAACCGAAATTATTAAAAAAAAAAAAAAACAATCTTGCCAGCCGAGCAGTACGGATTCGGAGAATTCTGACTTTTATAGCCAGTCTATGCCAAGTTCTTTTCGAAAAATTTCCAATTTTGTTCGGCTGTGTCCTATATCTACTTTATATTTTGTTATCTTTGTTTCGGGTCACACTATCTCACATTTTTAAGAAAAAGATAAATTTCGCTTTGGCCAAGGTGCTGAAAGAAGGTGTAAAGTGACTCTCAAATAAAATTCCCATTTTTCCCGAAAATATCAAAGAATCCAGCATGAATTCTCTCACTTAATCTCTTCATAGCAAAACGAAACAGAAATACGTACATTTCAAATATTATAGGATTACAGCAACAACATGTATCAATTACAGCAACAATATGCGACCAAACTCTGGCAATATTTCATGAAACCCGGTTTTCATAAAAGCACGTGAACATTTTATGAGAGTAAAATCTGAAAACTCCGCCCGTTCTCATTTATTTACGAAAATGAATCATTTGCCATTCTGTTTCGTTGCATGCAATTTGCGCTTTCACATTTTTTAATCAACAGCGTGCTCCTCTCTCGGTGGCGGGCTTCCCTGTCGTGATATTTTGGTTTTCCTTGTATGGCCTGGCTGTCACTTGGCAATTTTAATTCGATTGTATTTGGGCTCCAATTATATAACTTCGTTACAAACTGCTTTGGATAAATAACATAGTTAAAAGGAGTGGTCTCGAAAAAAAATTCATATTAAATGATAACACTGGACATCGAAAAGCCATTCAACTCAGTATGGCGTAAGAGCCTTTTTCACAAAATGCATGTACCAGGATTCCCAATATATCTTATGAGGATAATTCAAAGTTTCTTTGAATACAGATCCTTTTATGTAAGTAGGTATAAATTAAACATCTTCTAAAAACTACACGATCAAAACGGGCGTTCCGTAAGGTTCACTTATTATCCCTGTACTTTAAAATAATTTTAATAGCATTTCCACACTTACCTGCAAAGTAAACAGAAACAACCTAATTAGTAAAAAGCTTATCAAAACTTAAAGTAAGAACAATGATAAGGTAAACAGTTTTAATAATCCGAGAGTTCGAGAAATAAAGAAACCAAGATTCAGGCTTAACACCGCCGTGATTTTATTCGCCAGAAAAGCTTCGGTAGAAACGAAAGTTTTATAACAATTAAAAATGTACTACATATTGTAACATCCATAAATTTGTGAATATACATATTTGATCAGTTTACAGTGGAAATTTTGTTCTCATCTGTGTTTTCTTTTTTCAATCTATCCTAAAGGAATAAAATAATTCGGCTCTGTAGATAACCAAAGTGTTCAACAAACTACTACTATTACTAGTAGTAATACCGGCTGGCGCCCAGCAAACATTACGGTTGACTTAAAAATCGTGTTCTAATGTGTTCTTACTGCCACAACGACCTTTTTTATTGCCGCCAATAATGCATTTTTATCACTTACGTTTAACTTGACGGAGGTAAATATTGCATCTCATATGAATATTGCAAACGAATTATTTGATGATCCCCATGGCGATAGATATTTTTTATATTTTTGCGTTTGCTTTTCAATCGCAGGTGAATTGCCATTTTATCGCATATAAGTTATTTTTTGTTGTCGCATTTATATACATATCTATTGCTTCTGTTTAGTTTAACAGCAGTAAATGTTGTATCGCATATGAATCGTGAAAGTAATTCATTTTATGATCGTTATGGCGATAAATATTTTTATATTTCTGGGTCTAGTTGATTTTGAGAATCCTGTTTAGATAAATTATATTGCTATAATTAGTAAATTTATTTTATTTTATTTCAATGGATTATTATTATTTTTTTGGCCGAAGTCTTTTTAAAATACTTCGAAACACTTTTTCTAAACATTTTATCGCAAATATAACTATAACTGCTTTTCTTCTCTACCACACTGAAAGAATTCACAACTTCAAATGAGGCAATTTCTGAACGGAGTGTAAGTACAAAAATATTGGCAATAACGGTAAAATTACTTTAAACATAGTTTATATACACCTCGCTCTCATCACATCTGGTACCAGCGATCTATGCAATAATATGGCAATAAAAAAGCGATTCGTAGGCCAATCGTAAAGTTTCCGGAAATCTAATTGATTTTAATTCTCAAGATATCGCCAACCCATTGCCATGACAATAAAAGGGCAGCACAGTTTTTATTGTCGTTTCTATCGCCACAGCAATTTATCGCTACAATGTTTATTGGGCGTATGCTAATAAGATAAATCTCTTAAACAGCAGTACAATACACCCTTATTAGAAAGTGTGTAAAATACGACAGTGAATCACTATACCCTTATTCGCTTGTGTGTAGAAAACAACATGGTGAGCTATTGAAAAATATAAACATTTCTCCTTTAGAAAAAAAAAAAAAAAAAAAAAAAAACAAGTATATTTCTCTTTGTCACACACTTGCTCAATTACTTTAAACGCTACATGCAAGTTTTTCTTTCAAAATTTGCATTTATTTTTTATTTTATTTTTTATTTTTTTAAATAACGCCTACTCTGGTGGGTAATCTCATTCTATTGAACGTTTAAGTTATTTCACTTGTTAGTATACGCTCGCCGCTAATACCACAAAAGTATTTGACAAAGCGTTTTTCTTATATGGCTGCCTCTGCTGAAGACGCGGAAAAACACATTCAAACTATACAGGCTAAATCTAGTGCGCTAAACTTATTTTAATTATTTTTCTACGTAAGTGGAAGTAGAGTTTCCACATAATCTCTACCAGATAACTGATAAACGAAAACATCAGACGATTGAGGGAAAATTATCTTAACTCTTAGCAATATAACTTAGGATATAACTTAGGATAAGGATTTTTATGTTTCCTTTTTCTATGAAGAAACCAATTATATGACATTTTCTAGTAACCCGGTCTTACTTAACAATTAATTTCTTACTGAATTGTAATTTTATCTAGGAAAAAAAAGCATTGAAATTGCAAATTGAATCCTACAAGGTACTGGTGGCAAAGTATAGAGGTTCGAATCTCAGTTACCATGTTAAATTTTTTCAGTTATTAGATTATTGGTATCGTGCGATTACCGTCGTAGTTAGCATAAGAAGAAGGTGCACTGACATATATAATATGGACTGACTACTTCATACAAATACACTGCAGACAGTGGGCTCACCTTTATATTGTTGACTCTTTCGGTCTAAGCACCAAGTACCAACTGAGAGGAAACTGTAAACAATAAATAAATAAATGGGTTCGTCAAAATAAATGTTTTTAAATTAATTATTTGGGTTATTACTGATAAAAAGTGTTATATCAAAGCCAATATAATCATAAGACACGCAGCAGATAATCGAAAGGTTTTATTAAAATTACTTTTCTAGCTGTGCGCTCACTTTTTTAACTTCTCGCCAATGATTTTTTCAATATTGGCTGCTGCTGCTGTTTGACAGACAAAATTGTGCCCACGTGAAATAGAAAGTGTCAATGAGAAGGTATTAGATGCTTGTTTCCATTGATTTAACTGAAACTAATTTAGTACTTTATAGCATTGCCAACGGTGAAGGTTCCTTTCGATCCCACAACCTAGTCATACTGGTATATATCTCTTCCCTAATTTAAATAGTTAAAACCGATCCGATCGAGTAAAAAATACGTCGTTATCATAAATTTCGTAGTCATTTATATCAAAAATATTCAGCGATATCTATGTATATAGATTTGGTGTTTGTATTCTTGCCAAAAATAAATTAAATCTGGCAACACTCTTTCATAGGGCTACTATTCAAGAATTTGAATTTTTATTTATAAGTAGAAATTAGTTTTGAATGCACTGGCTTAGAACAATAGAACTAGATTAATGAATTTTCGAACTATCACAAATTAATTAAAAGCCTAAAAAGCGGAATTGAGTTTGACTCTTTCGAGATCCATATAGAGTCTACAGGCAATTTTTCAAGCTATAAACCATTAAATAGAGAATTGAAAGACAAGTACCGAGTTACTCTCAGTTTTTTGGCTTAGAGCCGCAAATAAAAATTTCATAAAGAAATTCTGAAAGTATACTGTGTGTTTCGGTCAGCAGCACAGGGCGATCTCATCAGGACAGAGTTCACTTTAGTGTAGACAGCAGACAGTTCAGGGTTTCATTGCCATCATGATGAGATCGCCTTGTACTGCTGATCGAAACACATAGTACACTCGCGGAATTTCTTTATGAAATTAACAGTACCTCGTTACTTGTATTTTATATTAAAAGCCTTTCCAAGTTCACCAAAACTTTTCCTCCAGTTTGTTCTATAAACCTGATTATAATTCCAACGGTTTCCGAGGAAAATTATCTGTACGCTACTACAGAGATGTTTTTTGTGTTCAAATCTCACTTTAATAACTAAGACTTAAACAACTTTCTTCGCGGCCGCCCTGTTCTACCTTGGATGGAGGAATTGAAATGGGATTGCGATCCGGACTGGACCCCCCCGAACGTAGACCATAATAAAACCCATTGTTCACTCTCCAGACTTATGAACAATTGCTAATAAGTCCCAACTGGACGGTTTAACAAAATAAAAAATTTGCCCCAACCCTCCTTACCGGCTTCATGCAGTTCTTCTAGGAAATGTGAGTTAAGGAATCTGTAACGTTTTTTTGAGAGATCCAGTAAGTGACAAAGAAAACTAGTCACCGTTTTGGATTCCTCTCTGCATCCTCTGCATACTGGATCGCCAAAAAGCCCCATCCTATGTAGATGACCCCTGGGAAGAAAGTGCCCAATGAGAGTTGACACTAGAGTTCTCAGGGTTGGCTTGTTTAGTCCCAATAGCTCTTTTGTTTTGTTTGGGTTAGGTCTGCTCCTCAGCTTCCTTGTAGTTTTACCTGAAGGCTCACTTAATCAAAGACGACTGTGCTGGCCCAAGAGAAGATATTAAGTGTGAAAGATGATGCCTGCGAGGCTACACCAAGGCGAGCAAGTTCATTCGCCTTTTCGTTCCCTAAGCAGAAGTACTCTGTTGTTCAGAGAGAGAGAGAGAGAGAGAGAGAGAGAGAGAGAGAGAGAGAGAGAGAGAGAGAGAGAGAGAGAGAGAGAGAGAGAGAGAGTTCAAGGTGGTTTTACACTCTGAAACAAGCTTTGACATGTTTTGACATGGCCTCGACAGCTGCTTGGCAGTCTGCGCAGGTTGCTTGTTCTCAATGTCCGAATTACCTTACTGCTCATATGCCGCTGTATTTTAATGACAATTTTATTCCAAACCCAAAGCAATCATTCATAAATATGTACAATTCTAAGGTTTTGTTTCATGGATTGTACAAATTGTCTTTTTATGAAAGAGAGTCGCTAATCCTTTGATAACTTTTCTATGAAAATGAGAGGTTTCAATATCGACTACAGAATTTTGTTACCTCATTATGGAAATATATCTGATCTGTTAAAACTCTATTTCATTCCCCGTCCTTCCATCTTATTCAAATGAGGGCAGTTAACTTTCGCATATTTAAAGAAATGCATATGTATCTACTTGAAACTAGAACCTCACGTTTAGTTGGATGCTTTCTTTGTATTAACATCATTTTAAGGTTGTCATGTACTTTATGTATTTTCAATCATTTTGAGGGTCATAGCGAGAGAAAAGTCCTCTTCAATGGGATGACTTTCTCTTACCTCTTCTTCTACTTATTCTCTTACCTTTTCTTCTACTTTTTGTTGTTGTTAGTCTTTTTCTTCTTCTTTTTATTTTTTTTCTATCTGTTTTGCTTCTTGCTTTCTTCATCTTTTGTTCTTCCTATTCTTTTTATTTTTCTTCTTCTTCCTCCTCATTTTTTCTTCTTCTTCGTCTTTTTTCTTCTTTTCATTCTTCTGTCTTCTTCTGTCTATTTTTTGTTCTTTTCTTTCTCTCTTCTTCTTCCTTTCCTATATTTTGTTTCTAAATCCATTTAATCCATCGTAGGACAGAATAATATTTTAGATGAGCTCTCAAAGTCTCTGATTGAATATCAGCAAAATACCATGATCATTAGTGCCGGTGGTGAGGTTCGAATCTTATGTAGGCACATATCATTATAACAAGGCACCAAAGCTGTGACTATGATTTCAGATTTTTGATGATGGATGTAGACCCTGAAACTGTCTACTGATACTCCCTCTGATTTCTTGCAACACAGACTTTGCTGTAAATATATTTAAAATATAACATTTTTCGAAACATTACAAAATAATATTCCACCATAATTCCTGCATATTTTTTATGCGTGTGGATCAAAATCATTGGTCGAAAATATTTTATCAACTTCAAAACGAGAAATATTATTTCATATAAATCCAATCAAGAAACACAGAAATGCCATTCAATTTTGCAGTGAGCCGAAGGGCTCTCCCAACTACATCTCTGAATAAAGTCTCTATATACACAAAAGACAGGTCCTGTACAATTTTGGATCATTACACAGAAATAACTCTTCCTGCAGCATCGTAAATATTTGTTTTGACATAATTTCGGGATATTTCCAATACAAACAAAGTCGTCTATTGATACTCCGATTGCAAAGTGAACGCAAACATTTGGCGTGCACATAGTAACAAACAAGTAACACTTCATCTCCTTCCTCATCCTGATTACACGGTAGGCCCAGGCATTCTGAAGTGTTATTAGGGGTGTTATCCCACGCTCCCAACCCGCCCACTTAACAAGAAATGTTTATTCTCCGACAGCAGGATATGGAATTGTTTATCCACGTTCCTCTTGACGTTATTTTTTTCGTTTTTGTTTTTGTTTTATTGTTGTTGTAGTTTTTGTTGTTGTTGCTGTTGCGTTGAATTGTGTTCCTGTGAAAACAGATCTCCGAAAGAAGTTCATATTGCTGTTAACGGGCTTTGGGGGCTTCGAAGAGGTTTACCTACATGCAATGCTCACTCTGTTGTGGTGTTAGCATTCTTCTTCCTCGGAGGCCCAATGAAATTCTTAAGTTTACAGACGTGAACATATTAACAGATTTAAGGATTTACTTTATTGCAAAGAGTTCTCTGGTAAGCTGCCACAACAAACTTTGTGTAGCTGTATGTTTCTTGTTTTTTCTTTGGGGTCTTCTGCGGCTCAGTTGCCATTTTCGAAGGGATCTCAGGAAATGTAAAATCCCCAAGTGGCGACCATGAAAATTTCAGTGATTCCAGGAGACGTAAAGTAATTGAAAAAGTCATCCTTAGTTGATTTTGGACCACCCAGGAAGATTCCTCAAAGCTTGGGCCCAAATGAATTATTTACTCAGGAGGGTGCGGATTTTCTCGAGTTTTTCATTCTCTTTTTTTTTACGTGTTTATTTTGGTTATGGGAGAAGTGCGCGTTTATTGCTTACAACGGTTCTTACGTGTTTTCGAGAAGGATAAGGGTAATTTTTAAAATCTTACAAAAGCTCTACAATACAATTGCAATAAGTTGTAGGTGGGTGGTGGTGCTGCTGGTGGTGGTTGGGGTGATACTGTGGGGTGGAAATTGTGAAAATTAATAAGAATTTGTTAGTCGCTTGGAAATTCTTTTCATATTTTTGCTGCGGATGTAATGAAACTTTAGGAAAATGGGAAGATTTTTGTTGTGTTTTTTTTAGAGTTGGAAGATCTGTTATGCAACTTGCAAACTATAACTGTATAGAAGGATAAAGGCATCTAATGATTGGGAACGATATTGTGTTTTTTTTTTTTAGTAGTTATATAATTTTCAAGAAACCCATTTTTCAAAACTTAGATGTTATAAAATATGATTTTGAAAAGTGAGAAATCATTACGCCCACCCTTGTATTTTCCGATATTGTGAAACCTAGTAGAATTTTAAATAATCCGAAATTTAAGAACAAGAAGTCTGGATTTAGGAGCTACCCCTGATAGGGTGGTGTATGAAATACCAGAATTAAAAATTACCGAATGACAAATGCAGGAATACAGAATCCCGATATACAAAATATCGGGTTTGAGAATACTGAAAATAATTTTTTTTTTAATTTATGCATATTTTTATGTGGGTTTCGTTATAAAATTCTGGTAAAAAATCTCAAAATGTCAAGTAAGTTAATTTTTTCGACTTTTTTTACGAACACTTCTATTATTTATTTATGCCTGTTTTTATACCTCCAGGATTTTATGTCCAAAGCTTTTGATTTCATAAAATATTAATATTATGGAAACTATTCAGGAGAAGAAAACAAAATTTTCATTTTATTTTCAGAAATGTAAAATTTTACCTATCATCTCTCAGAAATGTCATTTGTTAGAATTTCCTTCTTCAGGATTTTGTAGTCTGACATGCAGCATTTTTTTCGTTACACGATTTTCAAATCCGGAGATCACCATCCCGTCATGATTTTTTCGATGTTTTTTTCTTAACGCACAACGAATTTTTCCAGTATTCCAGTATTTTCCAGACTTACACGTTTTTTAGTTCTGCAATTTGTTTCTTTACTGTAACTACCGGCTATGCTAGGCACTCGTGTGTATGTGTGCGTAGGTGTTTGGCTGTGTGTATGTGTGTTTGCGCGTGTGTAGCGTGTGTGCACACGCACATGTGAGGCTGAGTATCTCTCTATTTCGACGCGTTATCAGGCAGTGCCTAAATGGATAGTAAAAAAGAAAATTTTTGTATTGCAACCATATGAACGAGTTGCCATATTGGTCCCATTTTCGAACTTAAATTTCCCTTTTTTTTAAAAAAAGGCCCATGTACAAAATTTCAGCTCTCTACCTCGAGGACGTGAGGCAGTTTCCAAATATGTATAGTAAAAAATTACGCCAAGAAAAGGTTACCCGATTTACTCCAGTTTCGGACCTGTACTTGCAATTTTTATGAAAACGCCGTGTACAAAATATTAGTTTTCCACATCGACGCCTCTTCAAGTGGCTTCCAAGCAGCAGGGGTAACCCGACTTAGTCCATTTTTTAAATTTTATTTACCATTCCTATGAAAACACTGTGTAAAAAATTTGAACTCCCTACAGCGACGAATAATGAAAAACCAAAGTTTTGTATGGGAACACCAAGAAGGGGTTAACGATTTTTACGCGCTATTTTTCATGTGTAAAGGCGCTAGCTCAGCTTGGGTGTGGGGAAGATAAGGCAATTATAGTTTTTCTTTTCTTTTAAATGGGTGATCACCAAAGAGGAGTCAAATGATCGAACTGCAGAATATTAACACAAAAATTACAGCACATGGGCCCCACGAGGTTTTTACAGATACCATGAAACTCTATTAAAGGAGTGACGAAAACACTATTTTTAGCACTCACTTAAACATACATATTTTATAAAAAAAAAAACAAAAGGTTAATTTTAACTAAAACTAAGGCATTCTATTTCAAAATAAAAAATTCTAAATATGAAATTTACCTCTCGTACGGGATCTCCATGGTACCACTTACCACGTATTCGTGATAAAAAATTTCCAAAGTCCTCCAAACCCTTTTTTCCTCTGTTTTGTTTCTTCACTTTTTTGTTTACTTTCACCTTTCTTTTATCTTTTACAATTCTTGTTTTCAATTGTAATTTCTTCTTTGCTCAGTAGAGATAAGCGAGTATTAATCATTCGGTACAAAAGTATTCGTTACTTCTCTAAAAACTGGGTACCGAATAAATACCCAAATAATTATTCGTTACTTGTACTTATATTCAGTTGATTCAAAGTTTTTATTTCATGGTAAATTCGGTATTCTTATACCTGTACAGTGTAACGATGGAAATCAAATAACTATATTTCCTTCTACATAGGTACCCGGTTAAAGTTTTCGATAAAATTTCATGCCATTGAGTATTGTACCTAAACGACTACCAAACAGGATTAATCACACTTTTTTCCCCAGTTGTTCACTTAGTAGGTACCGAATCTATTTTTTTTTTTTTTTTTTTTTTTTTTTTTGTCATCACTATTATGACAGTGGCGGTGAGAAGTGACCAATAAATTGCGGTGGTGTTGCCAGAGTTAAGTTAAGAAGAAGTTAACCCTTGTATCGAGTTTGGGCAAAGTAAAATTTAACGCGGTATTCAAATATTTCACATATAGTAAAATTTTGATGTTTGTTAATTTTGAGAAAACAGAGTAATTAATTTTTAGATTTTGTTAAAACAATTTTAACACTTCAATCAATAAAAAAAAAAATGCAAATTCCCATTGAAATAGGAAATGTCAAAATTTTACGAGTTATTTTAATGCGCGACTGAGAAAATGAGTTAAAACCAATAATTGAGACAGCAAATAATTACCCGAATGGTAAAATCTTCTTGAATATCAAAATCCTTTCAAATTATTCATAACAATGAATTTTTCGTACAACGGGTCACCCTACCTCAATTTTTTAAGAAAAACACAAATTTCGCTTTGGCCAATGCGCTGAAAGGAGTACCTATATAATTTCTATAAAATAAAATTCTCACTTTTCCCAAAACTGTCATTTACACCCATTTAATTTCTTTAGAGCTAAATATTTTGGATAATTTACAACTTCTCTTCCTTCTGAAAAAAATATTTTCGACGGCAGAAATAGTTATAAGAGATAGAAGGAATCGATTTTTTCTTGAAAATGTTAATGGTAATCAAAATATTTCTTAAAAATTATTAATTTACTTCTGAAAAATGTTTTGTTTTTTATTTTTCAATTCTTGAACTCTAATTGGGTACTTTTATTTTCATATTTAATTAAATACTTCTTTTCACAAAAAGATTGTTTAATTAATAAGTACGAGTATGCTGCTTAAAGAGTATTTTACGTAATGTACCGAATTAGAAAGTAACGAATATGTTTCGTAAAGTAACGAATGAGTACCGGGTAACAAAAGTAACGAGATAGCACATGCCTATTGCTCAGAGCTCCTGCTTCTGTTCGTGACTGCTACTTTTCAAGTCGTACCGCAAGTGTCTCTTCACCTACCGGATCAATGTTTTTGGCCCTCCGTTCCACTGCCTATATGTTCCCCTTGTTTTGATACACTGAACTTCAAACTTTGGTTCCGGGTGTAGGTACAGTGATTACTGCCGGGTGTACAGTCATTACTGATAAGCATCAATTTCGAAATCTGAACTTTGCTTCTTCTTCTTTGTAATTTTTCTGTGTTTTTCTTTTTCTTTCATTTCCTTTGACGGATATTGTTCTTCTGGGAAGGGGTCTCGTTCATCCGAACTGAGACACTTACTGTTCTGTTTAGGCTACCTTATATACGAACTGTCTTGCTTTTCACCATTTATTTTGAGAATAGTGGTTATTATGTTATGTAAGGGTTCTGAGCGACCCAAATTTTATAAGATCTCCGAAAATTAGTACCTAATGCAGCACCTAGGTGTTCGTAATAAGAGAGATAAATTAGCCTGTATGATTAATTACTGACAATATCATTTAATAAAAAAAAAAGTCTACGGAAAACTTCGGTGGAAATAATTAAACGTAAAATACAATTCAAAAGCTAGGTATGAAAAATCATCAATCTACTCTAATCGAATGAAATAAAATTACCAAAATATTTATGTGTTAGTACAAAATTTAAGCGAAATATAGATAGTAACTAAAGGCACCTATTTGAAATACTGATTAATATTACAATTCCATTATTATCCATTATTACATTACAAATGCCAATCATTAATCCACGTTTTCGTAGGGTGATGCCGCCTTCAAGAACGAAATGTTTTTGAATTCTGACAGTGAATTTGTGTCTGAATAAATAGATCAATCAATCAATCAGAGTCCTTCACACGCGATTAACGAAATGAAACGAATTATGACGAAATTTTAAACCGAACCGATGTCCCGAGATATTTGTAAAGATTTACAATACGTATAGGCTTTCAATTTGGCCTAGGTTTCACTTATGATTATAATAAATTTTACACTTTAATTGTCCGAATAACATAAAATTTTAGGTTTCGCGATGACGATGTATTCTTGTTGTCTAGTAATTTTGAAGTATAGGGATTTAATGAAATTGGGAGTTTGATGGGTTTGGGGGTAGCGAATGTTAGAAAATGCTCTAACTTGTTATGGGATGATGACTGGCGTTTCTTCCTACATGATGAGAAATATCCAGATAGTCCAGAGTGGTCCAGCGATAATACGTCCCACGATGATCGAACAACGCCAGGATGGTGTCCTATCCACGATGGTGGCTTCCTGTGCTAGTGAATAAAGTAAATATTTCGCTCAGGCAATAAATGTCTCTCATTTCCGAGTGAATAAGGTGAAAAGGTGATAAGTAATGGAAGTTTTCAACTTAGAGATGCGTCGAAAACTGACTAATGAGGGGGTTTTGATGTTGATAGATCTTCTCAAGTTGTTTGAGCGCGAGAGTTAGGAGGTTGTCCTCGATTGGAGTGATGTTTGCATTGTCGTACAAAAAGGTGTTGGGAAAGTAGTGTGCGTCAGGTTTCCTGTATTGTCCTGTACAGGCCTGTAGGATTTTTCTTTCAAGGGTGCTAATTTGCTCGATATATAGTGGCGAAATGGTGTTTCAGATGGGGAAGCAATAGCAGATAATTGGACGGATAAGCTGTTTATATATAAGCATCTTTATATCTTTCGGGAGACCGTTTCTCCTTCTAATAATAGGGTTGAGCAGGGAGTAAGCGTAGTTGGCTTTCCTCATGATCAGTTTGGCGTGATTATTGAAAGAGACACCAAGATATTTAGTGTTCTTTGAAGGCTGAAGCTTTTCGTTATTCACTTTGATTTCGATGTTGTTGTCTCGTGTGGCGAGATTGGGTCTTCCATTGGGGAGGGATTACGGATGCAAATCATTTTAGATTTGTTTAGATTTATTTTGATGCCCCACTTTCTTTAGAACTCGTCGAGTTTGAGGACATGCCGTTCCACTTTGGTAGCAGCGAAGTTGGCTGACATACAGTGGGCTTAGGTAAGGGAGTCATCAGCATAGAGAAATGTGGTGGAATATGGGTCGTTGGCAGGCTGTTCATAGGTGAAATGATTAAGGAGAGTTGGTCCCAGAACCGAACCTTGGGGGACACCAGCACTGACTGATGTTGCCTGAGATTTGCCATTCTCGATTTCTATGTAGAAATTCCGAGATGAGATAAAGCGGAAACTCGAGATTTATAATTTTGGAAATTAGCATAATTTTTTTTTGTTTTCTGTTTTTTTTTCATATTTGACTATATTTCTGGGTAGGAGAAGAGGAAAGAGTGGAAAAATTTCGTTTTGTAAAGACTCAATAAGCAATAATAATTATTATCATAAGGTGTATAACAAAAGAGAATGGGCTTTTAGAAGCAGCTCATAACGTGGGTGTTTATAATTCGAAACAAATTATGCTTTCAAAGGCTTCTAAACCAGCGAATAGCAAAAACATACTCAATCATACTAATCTACTAAAATACCATAGTGACGAGAATTTACCTTTATTTGCAAATTTTGATCTCTTCGCAGGGCAATTTAAGTATTCATTATGTCATAGATGGTCCATTCCGGAATGGACCACAACATTTCAAATGATGTATACGTCGAGTAATTCATATTTTTTCGTATCTGAAGTATTGAGGAAGTCAATCCAATATATACAAAACTTCTATTATAAAAACATTTGCTTTCAGCATGCTCTAAAACATGTTATGGTCCATTCCAGAATGCACTATCCATTTCGAAATCTATATACTCTGCTCTAGTATGCAGTTCTTGTGACATCTATGATTATATGTATTTGATCGTTTGTTCTTCAAGACTTAGTTTTATTTTAGTTCAATTTTTGGTCTGGTTTATTTCAACAGAGCTAATATTATCACGGTTATGTAAAATATAAACAGCAGCAAAACATTTTTGTTTGTTTTCGAAATAAAATTTTCCAGCGGGAAATAGTTGCCGAAGTAAAACTGTGAAAAATTCATATATCTTTTCTTGGGTACCATTTTGCTTGTAAATTCTTTTGATAGATGCAGTTTATTTACACAAACCATGCCGCCAGTAATGGGTTCTCTATATTTTCTGTTTTAGCAATGAAAAAGTTACTGTTCGCCTTTTTTATGTATGGTACAGACACCACGAGTTAATACCACCTGGTCGTATATTTTTTTATTGAATTATCAAGAATTTATGTATTTCAAACATCACAGAATGCTTCCAGCTTATTTTCTTTCTATCATTTTTCTCTAGTAATTGTAAAGTCAATTCCAGCCCAATAAAATGGAAGATACTCCAGAATTGTACACTTGATCGATCCAATGTATCATCGTAGATCTAGTTCAAAGCGGACAGAATTTTATTTCATACCAAATATGTGCTTTTGATATATTTTTCTCTTTATATAGTGTAGAACTGCCGAGCTTTTCAATTGGTTATTCTCATCGAATATTTAATTTACTTATGTTTATGGAATTATTCTTGGGAACGCGAGTAAATGAATGCCCAAATGTGGAGCTTTTTGATCTAACCATATTTCATATCTTCTTCTCAATATTGAAAATTGCAATTTCCAATAATCATCTAAAAGAAATTCCACTCCATTTCCTTGTATAGTATACCGTTCAGTCTTGTATACCTGTGGTCTTCACAAATTTGATGAGCCCGAAATGGTTGCCCTGAATATTTCAAAGGCCTTTGATAGAGTCTGGAAGCTAGCCCTTTGAAATAAGCTTAACGCAATTGGTCTCTCCACTTATCTTCTATTATGGAATGAAAGGTTTTTATCTAGTCATCAAATAGAGGTTGTATATATGAACGTTATATATGAACGCCATCGTATTACTGCAGATGTGCCCCAAGGCTCAGCTATTGCTCCTTCTCTCTTCGCTTACTCTTTTGACACTCCTGTGGACTCCAGAGGGAATGTTATATCTGTCAAATCAGATTGCATGACTAGATCATTGAATAACGATCTTGATAATATCCTTGCTTGGTACAAAACGAGTTGCGTCGAATTCAATACAGATGCATACAGCACAAATGTGTTCATGGTATGTTACTGGGAAATCCTGTTAGGATATATAAATTGTCCGTGACAAATCCCGTCCGGTCTTAGTTAACAACTTAGGACATCCCTTGGAGCAATGAATTTCCGGGGTTGGGTTATCCCTGGTAGATCCCATGCACTCCCACAAGATTTCCTGTGGTTGTACTTACGCACAGTTAACGCATTCAATAATATAAAATTCCCACTGCAAGCGTACCTACGACGTCTTACGGATCTCCTAGTTTCTTGGCCGGATGTACGGGGGGAATATCTGAGGACATTGTTTCGAGGATTGCAAAATTTTCTTTTTATGGGTAGGAATTTAAAAAGATGAAAAATAGTAATAATAATGGCTGGAATGTACATGCCAGAGATATGTGCACTTGCATAAAACATAAATCCAATATTTTTAACACAAAAATTACTAAAAAATCATGTTCCGAAAAGTACAAATATAGTAAAAAAACTTTGCCGAACTAGAAGAAATTGGAGAAGCGAATAGAATTTTAATATATCTGCAAACTTCTAGCTAGCTTAAAGGATGCGGTTCTCATGGCTTCTTTTAAGACATATTTTGTAGTTCTGTTTTTGTTCTCCAAAAGCGACACACAGAAGCATACCATGCAACAAATTAGTGCTTTCACCAGAGAAACACATAACCGGTGCAATATTGGATGCTTTATGCTTCTTTATCGCTACATGTATGGGCAATATTCTGATGAAATATCTAGTCTGATCCCTTGTAGAATAATTCCTGAATGGAATACTTGCACTGCAAACCGCGCACTTCCTTTTACCCTTTAAACTACTTTCGACCGCACAGTAAAATTCTATGATGCTCTTCTATCCCGAACTGTGCAAATATGAAATAGTCTACCATCTTCTGTTTTTCCTTCGACATACAATATGCGAACGTTTAAGGGCAACATACATCGGCGCCTCCGCCACACTCCTCATATCTCTTAAGCCTTTCTCATAAATCTCATGTTGTGTTTTGAATCTTAGGGTATACCCTGAGCTTGGCTTAATAATATAAACAAAAAAAAAAAAATTTTGGACGTAGTTCCTTCTTTTGAAATACAAATCAGGTATATGGAAAAATTTGTAGGGTCAATCTGACCCCTTATATGTAGAAATACGTTTAGTTTATTTCAAACTATTGTAACTATCGCGACATCGCTCTGGTTTTTTATTTTTTATTGTGTGTAAAATACAATGAGGTAATCAAAATTGGTTGGTCATTTTAATTCTTTAAAACTATACGTTTTCGATTTTAAATCAATTGGGGTCCATTTGACCCGAATGCCAAGACTTAAGATAAAAAGCAATTTTGCATTACATTCATTATTTTTGGATTCACAAATTCTTATGGCTTATGACTCTAAGCTCTGGTTCCAACCCCACCAATACCACCTACTAATGATCAAGTTATTCTACTGACTACAGATTACTTATTCTCATGATCTTGACACGCAATAATTGTGCGAGTGATATTTCTCTGCCTTTTTCAGAACCCAATCTAAAATAAAAAGTCTAATTTACAGGATTTGTCAAGAATCACGTGAATATGCTTATTTTCCCCAAGGGAGATTTAACAAAGTTGAAAGAAAGTTAAGGAAAGCTTCTTCGGTGTTGACAAACTCCATTCTGATGGATAGTGAAATTTCAAATGGATGCACAACGGATATCATTTCTATTTTAAGCGCATATCTACTAAGTTTGTGATTTTTTTTTTACTCCACCCAACGATGAGATTGCCTCCCTGACTAGTCACTGCCATGCAACATGTCACACGTTTCATGCCAACTGCATGTGTTATGTTCTGTGGTAAGGTTTCATATTTTCCGTTTTTTTTTTTTAGTGCCTTTTTATACTATGAGCACGTTGTATGTTGTATAAGTTCCATGTGCCCATGTGGCATGTGTCTACGCCATTCCTGTTTAATTCTCGTTAATTATCTAACAAAAAAAAATATTTTTTTGTTGTTGTAAAATTTGGCTGTTGAATTTCATTTTATTTGTGTTACCAAATCAGCCTTTAAAAAAAACAAGCAGCCCTTTTCACAAGGAAACAAGTTATGAAGAAAATTGTGTGACGTGACTTGATTCAAAAGTGCCATTTTGTTTCATATAATTTAACCCTTTTGTCCCAAAAAAAATATTATTATTTCTCACAAACAAGCAGAAGAATCACCAAACGCACCTATACTCAGACTCCTCTAGAATACTCACCTCATGGGGATTCCAATTTTTATATCACCTGCTGACTTTTACCAATTTGTACCCGGTACCCGAACATGTTTTGGTTGTAGGATGCAATCGTAAATTCTAAAACCACGTCCCCGAAAATTCATAGAACATCAGTGTGAGTGAGCCATCTTGCCTATATCTGACTAGAATCAGATCTATTCAAGTTCTTGATCTCAAGTTTATGGTCTGCATAATCAAGGAGTCCAGACCACATGGATATAGAGACAAGAAAAAAAAACAGACCTAACTATAGTACATATGTATATAGAATTTTTTTATCATGTTCCTACCGGGTTTATAGTGTCTCGTGTCTTATTCCCGTGGACATTTTATACATAATTCATGTCCTTTCAATGCAAAATCAGAAAAGCCTGACCCTATTTCTATCCCTTAAATCCGTTTCGTCAATCTTGATTTAATCTGCATTTACATCTATGGATTTCTGCTTTGGAAGGCCTTAGACTTGATTGCTATTTCAGTAACTAGTCGGACATGGCCTTTTTGGAAACCCTCATGCTGCCTACCCATACCATCCTTTACCAATAAACTATTGTTGCACTGTGTATCGTTTTATGTTATGGACTTCCTAGGATATATCCATGTTGTGTCCGAATTGGATTTGGGTTAGAGAGAAATGAAGAATTAGGTTAAATAAATGATTCCATGATACCATCACTGACTCTTTCGTTCGTTCCGATTCCGGAAAAGCCAGCACTATATATCCATGTCAATGCGGAAAATCAATTTAAAAATAGCCCGACATTAAATCGTTCTGATAGTGGTCGGTCGCCTATCAGGAAATTTCTCGATAAATTTACTGTCATTATCGGCTGCACAATGGAAAAGAAAAAAAAAACTTTTCCAAAGTGCATTTAGTTTGCTGCTATTTTCGGAACATTGAGAATTTAGCTGGAAAACTGAACTATGCTATGTGTGTCATGTCAGCACAGCCAGAGTTGTGGAGTCAAAGGGCATTACGTGTCACCATAACAACTTTAAAAAATGTTAAAATCCCCGACACAATACCATTGACTTTGATTGCACTTAACAAGCTGTCATGTAACAGACACAGACTGGTTGATTGGCGCCTTTCCGCCTTTACAGTGATTGAGGAAAATTGGTGTGAATTGCTTCCAGTGTTGGTGGTGATGGTGGTGGTGTAATTAACAGTACAATAACGTGTTAGCTGTCTATCAGTCTTGTCAAAAAGTGTTTTTGTTTTGCATTGATATCTGAGAGTTGTGGTAGTAGGTAGTTCATGCATGTGCAACATATTGTTAATTAAATTTTGATACCATGTAAAATTTTACACTTACTTTTGTTAAGAGATGTATAAATAAGTATATGAGCAGTTAAGTTGATTCTACTGTACAACTTCCAAGGCAGTAGGCGATCAGAGATTAGCCATTCTGATGAGACCTTGTCTAATTGGTGGGTCGAAAAATGGAACATACAAAATTACAAATATTTTATATTTATTGAAAAAAGTGGGAAAAAGGGAGAGAATCTGCGCTTTGCAAAATAGGCGAAGGTGTTTCTATTAAATGGCTCAACAAAACTAGCTACATTTATCAAGGAAAAATTGGGGCTTAGATCAATCTTAGATTCCACATTCAACTTACCATGTAACCCCATAGTTCATGACCTCGATAATTGGGTCTAATTTTGCTCTTCCTACACAGTAAAAAATTTGCACAATTGTTGCCACAAAGCTTAGGTATTTTTCTCTAAAATTTAGGGAATATTCCCTAAATTTTGTGGTATATTCCCTACATTTTAGGGAAAAATACCAAAGCTTTGTGGCAACAATTTGTGCATTTTTTACAGTGTAGTACAAAAAAATGTCACTGTTTATTGTGTTTAATAGGTATACTTCGTTAAGATTACCAATCACTATTAAAGTCAACAGAGAGAGGAAAATTAATCTAAATCTAAACTATCATTCTACAAAAACATGAGCTTTCATAGACCGCCGGTAGATGGCGGAAAGTTATCTTGCAATATTTATATAGTGCATATTTATTTATAAACAGGTAAATTACATCTGATCTCCCTATAATTTTGTACAGATAATCTCTTAATAAACGTGTATTCATAAAAAAAAAACAAAATTGGATTCATCGACAATTCGTTTAAGTAAGTTAAAAATTAATTTTCACAACGAATTTGGGAGGGTAAGGAAAATATACTCAAAAAATCGGGAAAAAATTAAAAAAAAAAATTAACGAAAGTAATTTTGAAAATCGGAAAATTTTTAGCCAAGGTTTTGCGTGGGGTGGTTTCCTCTCACACAAGTTGGGTGTACGGTGAATTTAAAAATTTATATCTCAAAAAGGAAGCCGAACTCCATCGCAATTTTTTGTGCAGGGAAAGATAAGGCTTCTAGCTTTAGAATAAAAATATAAATAGTAAATAACACTATGTTTTTGGAAAAATATGGCACTATTAACAAAACCATTTATTTTGTTCATTCTCTGTGTGTGTGTGTATGTGTGTGTAAGTGGGTGCGTGCATACGTTCATATGTTTGGGAGAGTGTCGACGCGTTCTCAGGCAGAGCCCATATAGAGGATGTCCCGTCCCGTAAGTGGTGTGATACCCGAAGGCTATGAATAGGTCATACTTAGACAGGCGAGCAAAAACTTGCATGTGCCAGGGGGGGAATACTAACATTTTTCCGAGATAACGGGACTTAAAGATATTTGGTTATGGTTTTATATATCACCCTGTAACTTCTGAACCCTGTGATGATAATTTAAGCTTTATTGGATAGATATTCGTTGAACATTTCCCGTGGTTTATAAATTTTTCCCTCCTCCCCTCCGTTTTGAATTTATGGCTCAACAAAATTAAAATTTCGGAATGTTTACTCGTTTATTTTTATTTCAGTACTATTTTTATCAAAAAACATATTGGAGTTATCTGTAACCAAAATGTAACCCCTCCCGGGTTTTTTTGCACTTTTTCTTAAGCATATCTAGCGAAAATGGCACAAAACGCTCATTCCCAAAAGATAATTGCCTACTTTCTGGCACTTATTGAACTTTTAGATCCACTTACGCTGAACATGCTTAACAAATTGTGCAAAAAACGCAGAAAAGATTACATTTTCGGTAGCGAGTGTGATGCGAAATTTTATAGCAAGGTTTTGAGCTTCTTCAATCCAATATGAAAACTTAGTATTGATGACGTGTTTTTTGATAAAATAGTAGTTACATAAAAAAAAACACAAGTAAAACTTCCGACATTTTCAATTTGTTGAGCCTCAAAACGTACGGGAGGAGCGAAAAAATTTATTAACCATTATAAAGGTCTGGCGATTATACATCCACTAAAATTTAAATCGTCATCATAGGGTGTAACATTTACAGAGTGATTTATAAAAACATACCCAAATATCTTAAAATCCCGTTATTTCGGAAACCGTTAGGATTCCCACCCTCGCTTATACAATTTTTTACTCCTCTAAGTATGACCTATCCATAGCCTTCGGGTATCACACCACTAACGGGACACGCTGTATATAGTAAAAAACAAAAATTTTGTATGGAAACCCTACGATGGAGTTGCCCAATTGGTCCCATTTTCAAACATAAATTTACTATATATATTTTTAACAAGTAAAGAAGCTAGAATTGGTCTAAGACCAATTCTTATGATACCCTAGATGAATGCCCGTATTAAATTTCGTATGGTCACCGATCTATTCAAGCATTGATTTTGAAGTTGTTTTTCGCATATATTTCTAGAACAGTTTGTCGCACAGAAAAAATGGTAATAACCAATTTTATAGGATTTCGTATTCTGCAGAAGTTCTTAGTGCAATAAAAATGTCTTGGACTGATCGTTTTCAAAGTATACGTAAAAAACCGAAATTTTTATATGGCAACACCAAGAAGGAGTTGCCCGATTTAGTCAATTTTTGACATTTTATTTGCTAATGTAGTAAAAACAGCATGTACGAAATTTCAGCTCTCTACGTCGATGCGTTCTCAGGCAGTGTCGAAATATATAGCGGAAAACGAAATTTTTATATGGCAACCCCACGAAGGAGTTTCCCGATTTGTCTCATTTTCGAACTTAATTTTACTTTTTTTTTATAGTCCGTGTACAAAATTTCAGCTCTCTAAGTATACGCGTTCTCGAGTTATCGTGCTCACAGACAGACAGACGGACGGACATGCAAAAATCAAAATAACTTTTAATATTATGCGTGGGTGTCCAATCCATTTTGCTCTACCATCATTATTTCGAGGTGTTACAAACGGAATGACAAACTTAGTATACCCCTATGATTTCATCTGGGGTATAAAAACGGCGTGTGTGCAATATTTTACCTCTCTATGTCGACACATGAGGCAGTGCCTAAATATATAGTGAAAAACTAAAGTTTTGTATGGCAACACCAAGAAATGGTCCCTCGATTTGCTCCGTTTTTGCAGTAGCATTTGCAATTTTTATTAAAACGTCGTGTAAAAAATATGAGCTCTCCACGTCGACGCCTTCTCAGTCAGCTTCCAAGTACATTGTGAAAGACCAAAGTTTTGTATGGCAACACCAAAAAGGGTTCGCCGACTCCAATTTTTCTTTACCTAAACCCAATGTCCTGACAATTGCGAACAAAACAAAAAACAAAAATGACTTACATGCGGCAATTGATTTTTATTTATATAGGGTGAGAGACCCAATTATTAGCACTTTAACAGATCTTTGCATTTTAAATTTATGTGATTTGTTAAGATATGATTCCTGGCTCCGCTACAGGTCTGAATAGCACTCAACTGTTATTCAAGTTTTATTTTATAAGACATTTGTGTTGATCATATGAAATACTTTAGGAATCTTTCTTTTTTTTTTAATTTTTACATAAGCTCCGATTGTTGGCACTTTTTTTGCTAATTATTAGCATACACTTACTTAATTATTAGCACCTGAAGTAAAAACTTTATAGTTATTGAAACAAGACACGTATAGGTGGTATTTTTCATTTTAATGGTTATTTTTATTTATAAATCATTCTTCAGTTTGTAAAAAATTAAACACAAAATAGTAGTCATACAAAATTAAAGCACTTCTGTTTGAACTTTAGGTTGCGAATAATAAAAAACACCGATCCAAATAAAAAACTGACTTTATATTTCTATTTAAAACTTTACTATCTAGTTCTGTAAACGGATAACACTACTTATTCTATAAGTCTTTTAGCCGACTGACTCTACTGTACTATGTGGACTTTTCTTGACGAACGGCGATTGCCAATAATGGCGTCTAATTGTATGCGTTAATATGACATGGATGTACATTATTATGTATGTATATTATTCTTCGTTAAGCGCAGTGGCGTACACTACATCACCCCCCTCCCAGTCGAAGACGATTACATATTAGATTCGTGTTAATTTAGTTCGTTACTTCTTGGATGTTTCGTTTATTGCAAAATGCACTAATCTTGTTGAGTTTCTGGATTCGATAGATTCAGAGATGAGCGCGGGTTTTAACCGGTCGATCGATATCGTTACATTTTTTCGTCTCCTGCATATGACAAAGAACTTGCGACATCTGCGCACTACGGAATAAGATCCTTCGTACGGTTGCCTCAAACTTCCCGTACCGTGATCTGATCTGATGAAAACATGATCGCAAGTAGTGAGGTCTTTAGGCATATAAACTGCTGTGTTAGTTTTCCTTGTCTCGGTCGGTCTTAAGTCACGTATTCTTTCTTTTAACTTCTCCACGAATATTGAAGGGTCTGCACTGTCAGCATTTTCTGATACAAAGTACTCGGCGGGTAATTTTAGGGGTTGGCCAAAAACCAACTCCGCTGGCGAGCAATTGAGATCGTTCTTGTGGAAAGCCCGTATTCCAAGTAAAACGACTGGGATGTCTTCGCTCCAACAGGTGCTCTTTTCTCGACACTTCAAGGCAGCTTTTAATTGCCTATGAAAGCGTTCTACCATCCCATTGGCTTGTGGGTGGTAAGCAGTTGTTCAAATTCTATGTGAACCTAAGAATTTGGTCAAATTATGGGAATAGTTTTGACTCAAACTGCGATCCTTGATCTGTTGTTATTTGCGCCGGGACGCCGAATCTGCTAACATATTCTCTGACGAAAGTCTCCGCGACTGTCGAAGCTGTTATGTCCTTTATTGGGTATGCTTCCGACCAACGAGTAAACCGATCTATTATTGTTAGGATATATGTATATCCTCCCGATTGTTCTAGTGGACCTACGAGATCCATACGTATATGCTCAAAGCGATTATTTGGCATGGGAAAATCTAAATGCGGGCTTTTGGTGTGTCTTTGTATTTTGGATCGCTGACAAGGAATGCAGGATTCAACCCATTGTTTAATATCTCCGTTCATCTTCGGCCAGAAGTATCGAGTTGTGACCAGCTTACGTGATCCGCGGATTCCTGGGTGCGCCAGAGAATGTAGTGCGTTGAAAACTGTTCGTCGTAGCAGCTTTGGAACAAATGGACGGATCTGTTGGGTGCTGACTTCACACCATAACGGTTCCTGATATCCGGGAATGAGTTTTTGTTCCAAGTGACTGGCTTGACTGGGTTTTGGAGATTAGTGATTGAAGTTCGGAATCATCCTTTTGCCTAGCTATGAGGGATGATACATCTAGTTTTAGAGTATTGCACTCGAAACTGTCAGCATTGTATATGCGTGATAGATAATCGGCCACGGCATTATCACGTCCTTTTATGTGACGTATATCGCTCGTGAATTGGGATATAAAATCCAAGTGTCTTGTTTACCTAGGGCTTCGTTCTGTGCTCGAAGTTAGGGCTTTTGTAAGCGGTTTATGGTCCGTATATACGACAAAAGACCGTCCCTCTACAAAATGCCTGAGTGCTTTTATTAAGTTTTCGGGGTTATACCGTTTCCGTTTTTGTATTGTATTGGAAATTTTCTTCTTCACAAAGCTTTTATTTGGACCCATTTCAGTTCTTGCAAATCTGACAAAAGAACATAAGTTGGGACTTATTAACTACCAGCAGGATTACATTAAATCCTATTATTGGCACAAGCTTGGTGCAATTTTTAGCACTATGCTAATAAATAGCATTGTTGTTATTAGCATGGGGCCATTATTTGGAAAAAACCAATTTAGCATATTTTCAGGAAAGGAGTCACTTTCAACTTAATGTAAATAAAGATACACAATCAAATTTTGTTAAACATTCATTTTATTTTAAAAACACCAATTATTATCACAGGTGCTAATAATAGGGAAAATTCATGATCGCAATACTAAATGTTGGCACCCCAGAAATAAAAACAAAATGAACATATAACCTGTAATAATCAATTTCATTTCACATGCTTAAATGTCTCACAAAACCATTTAGATTATTAACTTTTTAGGAATATCCTAAGATGTATCACAAATAGAGACTTTTTACCAAACGTTTCCTTACCTTAAATCAAAGAAAACCCAGAATAAATGTTCGAAATCTAAACAACACCACTTTCACATCGCAGTAAACCTACCATTTTGCAATGTGTCACATGAATTGTGTTACCACTTCAAAATAATACGAAACTTCAATTTGTTTTTTGTGCTGGGGGAGCTTAAAAATAGCTGCAATACTTATATTTGTATTTTAAATGTCGGAGTGCTAATAATTTGTGTAGTGCTAACGATTGGGTGTCTTACCCTATATAGATATAAAGCATTAAATTTCATTTGACATTTGAATCAGAAAAGTTGGTTGCTCCGTTCTCGAGATATGACAAACAAAAAATATGGGTGTGCTATTTCGGTATTCCCTGCAGACTGTGAAAGTTTCATGGTCGGGTTCCAAGGTGATCCTTTTCGTATGGAATAGCTGTATGATATTAATTACACCTACTATGATGATTTAATTGAAAATTTCTTAATGATATAATAATTTTAAAATTATTGAGGATAATTTAAGACTAAAAAAAAAAAAATAGTAAATTTAATAAATAAGTTTTTTTAAAAAAAACGTTGCTTTAAAAGCCGCATTAAAAAATAGAAAACAACTTTACCCTTCATTTCGGATTTGATTAAATATTGAAATTATTTTACATTTGTGTATATAATGTAAACTTCTTATTAAAGCAAAGTCAAAGCAAAGTAATTTAATTAAGTATTTTGATAAACATTAGCAGTTCCAAATTTCAATTTCGGGAAATAGATAATTACTGTCGTGTTAAAATATCAACCGCCCAGAACATGTTTTTATGTGTACCTTGAAAATTTTTGAAATTAATTAAATGCAAAATGAAGGGAAACTCGAGAGAACTTTTGTGATCATTAGAGTAAACTCCAGCAACATTTTAGTTTTTCGAGCCCAGCAATTAATTTCATCAAAAGCTTTCTGGAGCGACGCAACCAATCAGTAATAGTGAATAAAACCACTTCGTCACGACTTTTTCTTAGCTGCGGGATCCTATAGGGAACCAATATTAAACCCGCTTCTCTTTTGTTTCTACAGCAATGATCTCCCAATGACGACATTATAGGACTCCAAAGTGCACATTTACGCTAATGACGTGCAGATCTATTTTGAACGAACAATAGGGCTTGTCGAGGTTCGACTAAGCGACGATTTGCAAAGAATATCTTACTTGGCAAATCGCAACTACCAAACATTAAATCCGCTCAAGTCAAGCTGTATAGCATTTTAGAGGGAAATTCTAGATCTTAGTGAATTGCTTCCGATAATGATCAACAGCACTACTATACCATACTCAAACTCAGTCAATAGTATGGGCATAGAAATAAATCAGCGGCTAACATGCTACAAGCATGTTTCTTTTGTTCAGGGAAAGTGTATGGATGCTTTCGTCAGTTAAAAACGTCGGCTAGCATTTTATCAACTCGTATGCATATGAAACTTGCTAGATCTTTGGTATTACCACCGCATTTAACTTTCGGCAGCTTAATTTTTTCCAAGCTCCATTCTGATTGCCAAGGAAAGTTGAATGTTGCTTTCAACGATACTATCAGGTTTATTCATGGGTTGCGTAGATTTGCCCATATCTCTCCCGATGTTGAGTCCTTTGTGGGATGCTCACATGAAACATACTTGTTACAAAGACATTTACTATTCCTTATTAAAGGACCAAGTTACCTACTTAACCGAATACAATTTTTCAAATCGACCCGACATCGAACCATCCTTCTGCCAAGCTTGAGATGGTGAGCGCTATTACTTTGGGCAGATATTCCGTTGCTGGAATTCTCTAGCGGCTAATATTCAGTGCACCAGATCTTAGCACGCATTTAAAAGGTTGCTGGCATCAGCTCACAAAACGTAAATTTGTATTTAGTAGCTGCATCATTTCTTTGGCAGAATATTCTTTAGTTCTTATACATTCAGTATCCATGTAGACTTTATAGGTTAGGTGTATGTATAAAGTTAGTTATTTAAATTTAACTGTATGATTACCTATCTCCTTTTCATCAAATAAATTTTCCCTACCGATTAAACACGTACAATTATAATATTTGCAATCTTGTGTACGAATTAACCAGTAAATAAATAAATAAAATAAATGTACTCATTACGTGAAGGGAGAAATTATTTTTGCTATTTTTAGTGCAGACTTTGAAGCAAAAAAGACCCCCCCCCCCATAATCCGCCACTGTATCAGGTTCATTATAGAAAGTTGGTAATAAAATCAAGAATAATTCCTTAATACAAAACATGCCTAATTAAAAAAAATAAGTAAGCAAAAACAAAAAGAAATTCAAAGAAAATTTATCTTTTTATTACTTAAAGCTTCCCCCACACACCGCTTAAATATTTTTCGTATATCTTCCACGCACAATTTTCATCAAACAAAATTATTCACCGAAACCATAAAGTCATACAACTCTGGTAAAATTTTCATGTCGATTTCAAAGGGCACCCAAAACCCACCACGCACCCACCCCTAAAAATAACAACAATATTTGAAGCTTTTGTGGACAATATCGCGTTAAATTGGCCTCTGCAACCATCAAAGCTGACAGAAATTAGTCAATTTAAGGTAGCTCTGTTCCTTGAGCCTAGGCAAATTTTATCCATTTTATCCCTCTTCTGTCTAACCAAAAGCACAAAAAAAAAAAAAAAACAAGTTACTATCTTGGTAAAATCTTATCACGAAGGTCCATCCTATTTCCCATAGTCCAATTTACTTCCATCCCGAGCACTTGCTTTTTGTACTTTTGGGAATTGTTCGAAATATAAGTCTACAAAGGCTACGACCACAACCACAAGGACAAAGACGACCCTTCGAAAATAAACGATAGTCCTTGTGCTTGTCTTGTTGTTTTTTTTTTTTTTATCTTATTCCAACACCCGAATTGCCTCTCATCCACTTTTCTTTTTCTGGCTTAATTTTTTTTTTGTTTTTTTGTTTTTGTCCTTTTTCGAATTATTTTAGAGCATGTCCTTGGTTCCGTTATTGTGACCGAAATGTCAAAAAATAAAGATCATTATGTACGCGCGCCACCATTGTTGGCATTCCATAAAATTACCAGAGGGATATGAGCTAAACATAGACGGAGACGGCGGGATTCCTTATACATAAGTTTCCAAGGAGAGGCTCTTAAGCAATTATTATTGTAATCGACTCCTCCGAGTGGAAAAGGAAAATTACCTTTTGGTTGGTCACTTTTCAACTTGTGTTCTTTTGGATTTGATTCAAGGATTTTATGCCGTTTACGTGGAGTTTGATTGAATAACACCGCTGGTCCGTGCAGTATGGGGAGTTGACCTAAGTTTAAATGTGTGATTTCATTACAATGTAATCCTGAAGGGGGAGAGGATGGAGAATAATTTCTTTAAATTGATAGTTATTACAATAGACACATATACATACACACATTTACGTATAAAGGACGAAGATAATAGTAGCCAGAAATAGAAGACAATTGCTATTGAGGATGGTAGGCGTATTTTAGTTGAAGCTATTTACTTTAAGTTTTATCGCTGCGACAATTTAAATTCAATTTTTTCAGAAATTCAAATTTTTTTTTGTTTTTACCAAAAATTATGAATAGATTACCGATATTGTCTAGGGTTTTTTTAATCTGGAATATGACGTCTTATGTAGATTAGATAACGCCATTGTGTAGCGTCTTATTTAGACTGAGAGTCATTTCTGAATATAGCGGTTTTGCGCCATTATTGTGTGTTCTTTAAATGTCGTTAAACTGTGTCTTCTTTTTTAATTTTTAAAACGGCCTTGGGTTGCGCATTGTTTAGATGAGATAAGGTCGTTCCCAAGATTTTACAAAGGCTTTTTTAAGTTATAATGTCGTAGACTGTTTTTTTTTTTTATTGCATATTTAGTAAATAGGGGTTTTCTTTTCGTAGAGGCTAGTCTCATACTGTTATTCAAGCTTCCTCGGTGGACTTGTATAAGATAACTCTCTTATTATCCGTGAATGGTGCTCGCTTTATTAGAATATTTAATTCAATATTTAGTTTACTATTTTAAACACATTTTTATTTTACCTACTCTTAACTAGCCTAGTTACGAGAGTAGTGTTGAAGTCAATACCGTGGCAGATTCCAATTTTTGGATCAATTGGCTTCCAGTCAACTCATGTATTGGTTCGGCAGAAGATAGGGAAAGCGGTGAAAGAATTTTATTGATTGCCTTGCGTAAGTTGCTAAAAATCAGTATAGAAAAAAACAAGTAGAAAAGCTAGAATTGGTCTAAGACCAATTCTTATGATACCCTAGATGAATGCCCGTATTAAATTTCGTATGGTCACCGATCTATTCAAGTACTGATTTTGAAGTTGTTTTTCGCATATATTTCTAGAGCGGTTGGTCGCACAGAAAAAATGATTATAACCAATTTTATAGGATTTCGTATTCTGTAGAAGTTTTTAGTACAATAAAAATGTCTTGGACTGATCGTTTTCAAAGTATACGTAAAAAACCTAAATTTTTTTATGGCAACACCAAGAAAGAGTTGCCCGATTTATTCTATTTTTAACGTTTTATTTGCTAATGTAGTAAAAACATCATGTACAAAATTTCAGCTCTCGACGTCAACGCGTTCTCAGGCAGTGTCCAAATATATAGCGGAAAACGAAACTTTTATATGGCAACCCACGAAGGAGTTGCCCGATTTGTCTCATTTTCGAACTTAATTTTACTTTTTTTTTTAAAATCCGTGTACAAAATTTCAGCTCTCTAAGTATACGCGCTCTCGAGTTATCGTGCGCACAGACGGACGGACGGACGGACGGACGGACGGACGGACGGACGGACATGCAAAAATCAAAATAACTTTTAATATTATGAATGGGTGTCCAATCCATTTTGCTCTACCATCATTATTTCGAGGTGTTACAAACGGAATGACAAACTTAGTATACCCCTATGATTTCATCTAGGGTATAACAAACAAACATTTTTTTATGAATGTATTCAAAAGTCGAGCCACCACATTCCAAAAACAGCGTACCGTAGAAATGTGTTTTCAGTTTTTTTTTTCTTATGGATTTGCAATGCAATTTTCTTCAGATTTGTGTAATTATTAATTAATTAACTCGGAATCTGAGCCAGGCTACTGGATTCATACGTTTGAGAAAAAACTACGAAAGAACCAAAGAATTTGTGATTATTTCGTGGTAATGAGATGTGTGCAAGAACAGAGTGTTTATTTTAAAAGGAGACTGGATGGTTAATTGTAAATTATATTCATGCCTAAACTAACGTTCATATTGTAAAATACGCTTGTTATATAATTTTGAGTTGATTTTCTTAACTATCCTAAATTGGTCTCCAAACTAGCATTTAAACCTTGGAGTAGTGCGTAATTAAGTTTGTCACTAAAACTCAATACAATTTTCTTGACAACCATTAAAATTTTCATCGAATCGTTAAAATTCAACGTAAAGGTGACAATCAAGCGTTATATTTGCCGTCATAAGAGGAAATCTCTCTAAAGTGAATAATATTGATGATAAACACTTGTTGAATCTTTACACAAATCAGTATAGTCTAAGAGCTAGCAACGTTTTCGAGAAATGGCTTTAGTTCGCCTAGTTTTTTGATATGCCTTTCCTTATCAGTACTCATGCGGCCCATCTGGCTGGTGAGATGCGTTGCGTTTACTTGTGCGCATTCCGTTTTACAGATAAAAAAAAACAATTTTCAAAATGATTTTAGTTCGATTTTTGTTTTTTTTTCGTCTTTTTTCATAAGCATCGGACAATATAAATTCACTATTCCCAGACAATTACCACCGTGCCAGACGTTTTTTTTTCACTAATAAAAAAAAATATATATTTTATTACGGCTGTAATTTTTATACGAGATAGTTTAATTATCGAAGCACATGAAATTAATTTGCCAGTCGATGAGCATGGTAAAGTGGTTTTTTTTTCTCACGATGATGTTTTGAGAATATTTCATGAACTCAGCGAGATAGCACAATTTTGTCCTATTCTTTTTTTGTAGAGAATTTCAGGAGCTACAGAAAAGCCTCTGGGCAAAATTGATTTATATCTGGATCAGATTTGAGAATATTCTTGATAAAATACTGGAAGGAAAATCCACTGTTATACAGATCCGCTATTGAGTTAGAATTTGGATAGATTTCCATGAAAAATTTCATAAAAGCAATTATTTGGAATATAAAAAATGACAAGTGGATGTAGGAGATTTAGAGTGAGCATTTCTCCAAAATATATAGTCACGTATTGGAATCTCAATAAATGCTGCCGTAATGCACCTCTGCACGGTGGTAAGTTTGATGGATTGAAATTTCTGCATATTTAACTTTCTTCTGCATTTAACTTTCACTGAAATTTTTGACTGATACGTATTAGAAAGTAAAAGAAATCTGACATCGTTGCCATTGTTAATCTGATAAGAGAAGCATTCGTGGAATTTTAAGTGAATAATTTTATCACCAATATAAGACGCCATATCATCAGCCGACCAGTGGTTGACTAATGCTTCCTTGAACCGAATATTTTTCAGTTGAGCAGTGAAATTATGAGGACGAAGTTGATTTGGTCATATTGAAACCTCGCTAGCCGATTCATCTCGACGTATACACATTCACTCTCTTTGATTGATGGTGTAAAACATCAACGCCAGTTTCTTTCAGTTGAGATACAATTTACTTTTAAAGCTTTTCCAAATTTTCCGTTTAATATTTCATTGCATAATTATGTATAGCCGCTACATTTACTCCCATGCAAGCAGGTTTGCTCGGGAGAGATATTTCTTTGCTTCTTTTACCTCTCCCCCCTAGAAAACCGGCTTGCATACAGCATTAAGAATAGTCGTGTGGGATGGCACATTCCCTATCACACTCGAATCGATCTGACTATTCATAATTAACTGAATTATCGCCTGGAAAATTAATTTCATGTGGTTCGATAATTAAACTATCTCGTATAAAAATTACATTTTTTTTGTAATGAAAAAAAAAAAGTCTGGCACGATGCTAGCAACGAGGTAATTGTCTGGGAATAGTGAATTTATATTGTCCGATGCTTATGAAAACAGATGAAAAAAACAAAAATCGAACTAAAATCATTTTGAAAACTGTTTTTTTTTTTACCCTGTAAAACGGAATGCGCACAAATAAACGCAACGCGTTGCACCAGCCAGATGAAACGCATGGCTATTGAGATAGTGACAGAGGGATGATAGCAAAGAATCAGCCGAACTAAAGTTCTTTTTTTCGTGACGTTGCTAGCTCTCGGACTAGTAGGGGAAGGTAGGTCAAAACCGGGTACTATAGCTGTTTTTTAATGTTTCGAATTTCTGGGCCTTACAAAAATTTCAGTTTCCCAGCTATTCTATTTAGACAGATGTGGACAATCAAATTATTACCCACTATTTTAGTACCACTATTTCGTAGATCAAGTCAAAACAGTCATTTTGAAGAGGGATAGGGTAAGACCGGGTACTCGAGAAACTCAAATAATTTTCAGTTACTGTTGCCAATTATTATTTTATATTGAATATCCAAATTAGACTAAATTAAATTAATGCATTTCTTCATCAGAGTAAGTATATTATCAAAATCTCAGGTGCTCAATTTAGCAATATTATCACCATCAATCTATTCCTGCAGTGATATTATCGCAAAAATCGCATACAAAATTTCCTTCTCCCTCATACGCACTGTACTCTTCATGTGGCCAATGCTCACTGTTTTCCCTTATTTTCTATTACCTTGTTTCTTTCCAATTCTTTCTTCTTCATGGGGCGGAGATTGCAACATGGTTGGAAATATTTTAAAAACCGAGAGTTACTTAATTCTAGAGCAACCTGATGTTGCAGGAACACCCGAGCCTATTGATGATCTTAGGAGATCAGAGGATGTTGAAGGCTGATCACCAAACCTTTATGCTTCTGTCTTTGAGAGTGCTATCGTATTCAACCTTATGATGGCAATCTGATGGTGGCAGCCTGATTTTGTAGGAATACCCGGACCTATTGATAATGCTGGGAGATCAGAGGACGTTGAAGGTTGATGACCAGACCTGCCTGGCCCTAGCGTTGGGTGTGGGATGGCATTTGATTTCATTGCTACAGTCACTTGTGGTTGAATTGGTCTTTCTGTAGTTTCAGCAGGAGCATACAAATGCTCTGAGATAGCGTTTCTATTAAACGGTAATATTTCGGTGCTTTTAAAACCCTTGATGGCTGTTTCCATTACAGCTGCTGTGGCAAATGAGTTGCCCAAGATTTTTGCTACTTGATATATTGTTACCTATCTCCCAGGGTGCGCGATCCTCCATTTTCTAACGTATTGCTCGTAGTAAGTGGAGAGGGGAGCCATGAAAGTAACATCAAGTGCTTGCAATCTATAGGTGCAGTGTGAAGGGACACACAAGAGAATGATGTTTTTTTTTCTTGCACGGAGAATCAAGTCTAGGTTTTTGGTATGATCGGTATGACCATCCTGAATTAATAGCACTGTCTTTTCTGGTGTTAGATTATAAAATTCAACAAACTTCTTGAATCAATAAAGGAAACTTTCCTTGTTTATCCATCAGGGTGGATGGAAAAAAACATGGGTTAGAGGTGGCACATCATCCATCAGAATAGGGTTCGACTTCTTGCGAGGAAAAATAACCATGAGTGGTATAAAAGTTGACCTTAGGATCATTTCCAAATCACAACGAAGTCAAGTTAGCATTTCCACTAGCGGTGTATGCACCAAGCTTGGGAAGTGTTCTGATAACAAAATTGGTAATTAACGCCTTTATATAGGGACTATGGTAAGTGTTCTGTGTGAGTGGTCTAAGGCCATCGCTCAGCGTGCTACAGAACAGATAGATTTCTAGAAGAGACACGCCACAGTTCTGCCACAGTTGTGATTAAATTTCCACAGAAGTATGGTCGCGTAGAAACGTAGTAGCATGAAACCGCTAATTCTGAGTAAGGTATTTCTAATAAGGTGCGTATTTTAAGCGATCATGGTACTGTCAACTCAATAGAAGAGCAGGGCTTGAGTATTTCGAGACCCGTATTCATTATACAAGTGTACAAGCAATTTTCCGCCTACTGCGTGCAATATGTAAAAGACAAATACCGAGGTACTGCTCAGTTATTGGCTTTGAGGTCGAAAATCAAAGTTTTCATAAAGAAATTTTGATAGCATCTGCATGTTTCGATCAGCTGGTATAGATTTCTATATACCTATATGGGTCTCGAAATACTCAAACCCCCACTCTTGTATTTATGTAGAATGAGATGTTCAAGAATCATTTAATATGAATAAAACCCATTTTCTTTTAAATGATGCATATTAAGATTTGTAAGTAAATATTAATATCCACCAACTTTTGGACACCAGAGTTCATTGTAGTATAGACAGCAAGCCGTTCTGGGCTTCATTACTGTCCTGATGAGATCGCCCTGCACTACTGATCGAAACATGCTCTCAAGATTTCTGTATGAAATTTTGATTTTCGGCTACAAGGCCAGTAACTATGACCAGTACCTCGGTACCTGTCTTTTAAACATTGCACGAAATAATTCAAGTTTCGGATTAAGAGTTGGTAGATTAGCTACATCATAAATTAGTCATGATTCTGTGCGCTTCTGTGTTTTTTTTTTTCGTTTTCACGGGGATCAGCTGGACAAATATCTTAATAAAATTGGGAGGCTAAGGATAAAACCCACGAATTACTCTTAGATTTTTTTTTTTTTTGTATGAATGATAATTTATGCATTTTATCAATTTCTGACATAGTCTGAGGTAGTAAGTGAAATGTAAAAGCTAATAACGAATACATATGCATTTACATTTTATGACTTCAGAAGTACCTTCCGGGAGTATTTGGAACTGATACCGGGGTCTAAAAACCAAGGTACAGTACAGTATTTAAGACAATTCTTTGTTAATGTTCCGTAGTGTAGTGGACAGCGATAGGAAAAAAAATCAATTCCGACATATTGTCAAGAATTCAAATGTCGGTTGGGATAAACATATGCAACACACAAATAGCAGCAATGTAGGTCATACCACAGCTGTTGTCTATTATAGCAATGACTAGTCCAATTATCCTGAGGCTACTGAATGCTAGAGAAAATGACTGTACGGTAGGTTATATTAGATTTGTAGACGAGTGTGCAGGTGTTAGCTTTGTATTCATTGCTATCTGAAAGATCTATTGTGAGTTCCCGTTCGATTTAATCCCTCCCTTCCCAGGTTTGGACTGTTAATAAAGTCTAGAACCATTCTAGGATTGAGGTTCCACACGTAATTTGGTGGAGAAAAAGCATGTTGTAGTAATTTCTGCCTAGCCAGTGCATCACAGTTATAGAGCGGGCTCTTCGAGATTTCATGAGCATCCTCACAGAAGTGACAGGATGAAATCTCAGCTAAGCCCATCTTGTTTAGGTGATATTTCAAGGGGTAATGGTTTGAGAAGAGCTCTGTTATCATTTTGAGCTCTATCTAATAAGGAGTAGGAGGTCTTTCGTTTTTCCACCAGAAGTTTCGATAAATTCTTTTGCCTGCCGAGGTCCTTGTAGCTTCTCCCAATAAAGGGATTTTTGAATGTATAATAACTCCAAGACCTGTTTAGAAGTGGACGAATTAATATATGCTTAACTTGATTAAGAGACTGGCAATCTGGATTCAGAGCAAAACATAGCTGTGAAACTGCTCTTTTAAAAGTTACAACTGATATTCATGAAGCTCTTGATAATGATCTTCTTGATTTCAGTAAAGCATTCGATAGTGTCAATCACTCTATTTGACTTTTTAAACTTAAGAATAAGTTTTCTTTCTCCTCATCAGCTTTAAGATTAATCAGTAATTTCCTGTCGATGCGAAATCAAGTCGTTAAAGTGAATAATGCATTTTCTAATGTAAAGCTCCTTTATCAAGGGGTTCCTCGAGGTTCTATCCTTAGTCCTTTACTATTCGGCATGTATATCAATGATTTGACAAGCGTTGTGAAGAATACATCCATACATCTATATGCTGATGATGTACAGATTTATTTAAGTCGACCAATTGGTCTACTTGAAGACTGTGTGCAACGTATCAATGAGGATCTACACTACATATATGAATGGTCACTAACTAATATCCTCTCAATCAACCCTTCAAAGTCTAAGTGCCTAGCTGTGTACAGGAATAATACTGAAAATATTGACTTACCATCTGTAACAATGAACAATACGCCATTGGCGTATGTAGACTATGTAAAAAATCTAGGTGTCACACTGAATTCCAAATTCACCTGTTGTGACTATATGTCTGCATTACTCAGTAAAGTGTACGGAAGTCTTCGACAACTCTGGATTACCACGAGCTGTTTGTCGATAGGCTTAAGATCCAGATTAGCAAAAGCACTTGTTCTCCCACACTTTATATATGGCAGCCTTGTATTTGCCAAACTTGACTCACAGTGTCAGAGAAAATTAACTGTGGCATTTAACGACGTAATTCGTTATGTTTATAAATTGCGTAGGCATTCACATGTGTCGCCGTATGCAAGTTCGTTCCTTGGTATTTCCTTCGAAACTTTCCGAGCACGTCGCGAATTAACATTCTTGCATGCGTTGATTTATGAGAAAACACCTGAATATCTTTATGAAAAACTGCAATTTCTAAACTCAACACGACATCTTAAACTTCTTGCCCCTAGATGTTCTTCACGATTTGGCGACCGCTCTTACCTTGTTCAAGCAATTCGAAGGTGGAACTCTCTTCCCGGTGGTGCTCAGCGTGCGAGTTCTGTCAGAGCCTTTTCTAAAATGATTAAGAACTTACCTAGCCTTTAGTTATGAATGGTGCAAGCTATATAGTAATTAATCAGTTTATTGCTTTTAATTAAAACTTTATATATATACATATCTAACTTGGATATTTTGCTATTACTTTTTCTTTTTTCTCTTTAACTAATTCATATTTCTCTTTTTTCATTTTTTTTTTCTTTTAATGTGTTTTCTTCTCTTTGATTTTTGTTAGTCTAAATTTTTTGTATACTTAATCCTTTACTTTTTTTTTGTTTTTTTTTTTATATTATTATTTTATTTTTCATATTTTTATTTTTTGTATTTTTATTTATTAATTAATTAACTTTTTGTTTTTATTCGTACTTACATATTTATTTATTTATACCAGCATTTATATTTATTTTAGCATTAGTATTTTTTCCCTCTCTTTTTATCTTACAATGATTTATTTCTTCATTATTATTTTATTCATGTTTCTTAATTATTTGGTTAATCTTTTTAATGTATCTAAGTATCCAGGCATAATTTTAAGTTTTCCTAATTTAATGTACCAAATTAGAAGTACATAATAAGATTGCAATCTTTGTACTTGGGCAGTAAATACATTATTATTATTATTTATAACGATGCCTATTATTCCAGAAGTATACTCTCTAACCTAACCTAATTTAATCTATACTTTCGAATTTTTGATGATACATACCGAGAGTGTACCTTTCTTTAAAGTTTTTCATCCTTTTAACCTTTCTTAATTAGACGAAAGACTTTTCGCCCATTTTTTGTCCTCTGTTATTATTGGTGAGGGCATATTCTCTAATGCTTAGTATGTTATAATTTGTTACATTGAGCTTTTTGTAATAGAGGTCTGATAGTGTTTGGTTCATAGAACTAGAGCTAACCACATCTAATATTCCAAGAGGCTGTGGTGAACTCATGATGAAGTAATCAAGAGTTATTACACTGAAACTATGAAATTTGAACTTTCCTTATACATTCCAATAAAGAAGTGTGTACATGTATAGGGAACAAAAAAGGGAAAATAAAATATCTGGTACTTCCATTATTCATTCATCTGAATTTCGTTTGAAAAACTCCATTTTCAGATTGCTCTCGATTTTTTAAGATAAAATCTTTAACTTTTATCCCGCAACCTTGCCGAAATTAGGTTAGTAGTTTAAAAGTATTGCAAAAGTCACTCAAAGATCTGAGCGGATATCTTCAAAGCAAGAAGATAATCCATTTCATGGGAGACGACAGTTCTGCATTTTGATGCAGCCGGTACGGCAAAGTTCCATTTTATGACGTCTTATATATCTGCTGAAATTTCTGCACTTTTTAAGTTTGAAGTTTTGATTAAATTTTTAACAGAAATGATGTGCATCTGCTATAGTCCTGTTGACTAACGGTGATTTATGTGCCATTTTGTTTGCAAAAAGAAATTGCAAAGTATACGTTACGTATATGAAATAAATAAATACGCGCAACGGGTAAAAGTTTGGAGGGTCGGGGGGAGGAGGAGGAGATTTAGTGTTGCAGAAAACTCCCTGCAATATGCTCTGCTGTTGCTGCTACTGCTTCTGCTTTCTACTGCTTCTGGCGCTGCTTTGGTGGTGCACCACTATTACGCTCGCTCTAAATTCCCATTCAGCATATTCCGGGAACCCCACCCAATACCCTTCTTTCCTTTCCCTTCCCGTATATTAATGTTATTATGTCGTTGGAAAGGCAGGAAATTTAATGCCACGACATTTCTTCTTCACTTCCTTTGTAGGTCTCATTTCATTTCCTGCTTAAAACGTTCCTTACACACAGTTTTGGATTTTCACTTTTCCTGGCAAACTATAAACTTTAAAACCTACCCTCTCCCCTCTCCATTCTTCGACTTTTCTTTAGTAAACTTCCTTTGAAGACATTATTGTGGCGCTTTACTCTCAGTTCGGTTCCCTCTTTAATGACATTTGCGGCCGAAATTCAGTTTACAGCTTTTACTTAAACAGGCATACAGTTAGCGTGGAAATTTCATCAAAACAGGCAACACAAAACCGGATTGTTCCATACACTAACAAAAAGTTTGGAAACGTTGAAGCGAACTGAAACATTTTGATGCTGCTGTTTCCCACTTTCAGTTCGGTCTACACAGTCTACATAGTTTTCACAGCGAGAAAATGCAATTTAAATTATACGAACAGGACTCAAAGGGTTAAGGTCGTTCGTGTCAATGATGGTGAGAAGGAAGGAGAAACTGGTGCGGAAAATATTAACTCTCTCGGTTGAGTAAGGCGTTCGTAATGCAGAAAATAGGGTCCTTCTTATGATTATTTTCCGACTGAAAAATTTTTATAACAACGTCACCGTCAAGGACTGATAGAGGAAGGAGACGACATCTGCTAAATCGAAATTTTGAAAAACGAATTTACCTGACTATTGGTGTAGGACGTTGTATTTACTGTCAACTATGTTTTGTTTGTTTAAACAACATGTGCTCAAGCTTATGATTTTTGACTTTTCCTAAAAGATTTTCTTTTCGATGTATTTAGATTTTAAGGAGGGGGTGGCAATGGCAGTATTTTTGAAATATTCCTGCAAGCGAAGATTGATATTTAATTATTTGGAGTGACTTTAAAGTATTACCTCGAATATCTGCCTGTAACTACTCAGAAAGTGTCTCAGATGTGTTACTAATATTATCTTTCCATAGTAACTACAATCGTTGGAGAAATATCCATCACATAGCGAGTAGCAATATCAAAAAAGTTCAATGATGATGACTTTAAAAAGTTAGTGACTAGTTACGTTTATTAGCCATATATTTGCAACAATGTTTGGAGACTCTTAACTTATAAGGTGAACTAGAAATGTAATATCTGACTCAGTTAGATGCGGTTCCTTCAATTAAAATATTGGAGCTAAAATGGATTTTGAAATATTTATAGGAATTAGTTCAGTTGAATCAATCCCTCACTGTTTAATTTTCTTTGTTTTCATCCCTGAAGGTGTGCTAGATTTGCAAAGATAAAAAAAAAAATTCAGAATGTCATATTTAAAATACCTATACGATTCAAGCATAGGTATGTCTCCAAGAGACATCCGGCATGACAAACTTTTAAGAATCAGAGACGTAGAAGATTTGGCCAAAGTGGAATCTTATATATATTCGTCGTTGAAGGTATAATTAATTCTACGTAGGCAGGTATAGTTTAGTGTACAGAGGATCAAGCTACCAACAGTAAAATGTGGCAATATCATAACTTTAATAAATTTGAGTTTATAATTGTTAAACTTAAGGTTTCTGTAAACAACTATAGTTTTCGTATAGTAAACCCACCACAACAGAAAGTCCTTGGGGGTTTACGTGAGCACCTGCCATCTTGGCTTAATTTCTTGATGTTCTTCACACTTGGATTGATTTTGTGACGTCAATCATCGCCCTCCAGAAATAGTGCTGCTTCTAAAGTATCAGTCATCACTGTTGGGAGCGAAACCTATCAAAATCTCTGCCGTTCTATGGGTTCTGACGCCCGGTTGTTTAGGCGCAACTCCACGGAAAAACCGTACGCAGATTCGGCGAGAGGATAACAGCAATCATTCACTTGCGTGAATCATCCTTGAAAACTCCCACCGTCACTAGGGTATTCATTCTGCCCGCGATTTGGGTGTTAACCACAACCGCCACGTTACTTCCGAAGGGCCTCACCAACGTCTGCATAGAAGAGAGTTCCATGTGCAGCCGATCCCGTGGTACCGGAACGACCTCCCGTCAGGTTTTCATAGCCAAACTACTTCATAAACAAGTCTACTTCAATTGGGATTCATTCAAGCCCAGAACTGATGACCCTCTCATTTCTATACTGCATCCATTCTTCTACGCAGCAGGCATACCAGGAACTTCCTGTGTGGGATATCTCCTCCCTCTTGATTTAAATACTTCCTTTGCGTAAGCAGACATATGTTATATGCTTTTCTCTGCTACTTAGTACATTTTTGAAGTCATAGCTTCCCTCAACTCTTTCTATACCCATGCTATCTAAGTCCCTAAATCCTTCGTACATATGACACCCGCAGAGTACGTGTACCCAATCTTCACAACCGTGTCCACATATACACTCGTCGTTTTCCGACAATCCCCTTTTATTCAAGAATGCATTCAGGAAGCCATGGCCTGTCACGAGAAAGTCTCAGGAAAAATTGAATTTAAAGCCACGATGTTCTTCAACGAAGGATCCCTGCCTTATGAATTCAAACGTTACTCCTTCCTTTTCGCTTTCATTTCATTTGACACCTATCCATAATACACTGCCGCAGTGCATTTTCCCTCTTCATTTTTGTTCAAGCCTTGCATAGCTTCGTTTGACACCCATTCTTGTTCTCTCAGAACTATTCTCTTTTTGATCCTGTAGGACAAGCTTTTGCCTATCACTACAAGATCAAGTGCGGCAGTGCTCATTAAGACCTGAAAAGCCTCTGTCGAAACAGTGCGGCACACAACTGGACACGCCAATAGCGTGATTCTATTACATGAGTGAATTTTTGTTCTTCCTACAATTGCACCAGACCAGTGCTCCATAAGTTGCACATGTAACAAATATCCACGTTGATCTTCTGCTTAGCCCCATTCGCTCCTCAATACCACGAAGCTGACCAACCAAGTTTTGCATTCGGTTCTTCACCTCCACAGAGTGGCAGTCAAAGCGCATTATCTCCGCCATACTTATTCCCCAGTACTTGATTTGGCTCACGTATTTAAGACTGCTACCATTTATACCTTACCTTCATATCTGAATTGTGTCTTCTAGGATTTGTGACTTTATCAATTATCGGCATAAGTTAGAATTCTTAAATTCCTATTGCTTTGCTCCTTCCCCCCTCCCACTCTTCCATGAGTTATTAGAAGGAAAGAGACAGATCATTAATTAGAAACCAGTGCTCATTCTTCCTAATTGGCTCAGATTAAGCAATCCTCAATTAGTTCAATATAAATATGTAGGTCCAGTACTCCACATATGAACATCACCGGTGTTGATAAAATTGATAACTGATTTCGTCAGTAACACTAGGTAAGGTCTTGTACACCGCAAGTATTAAACATAGCTGGAAATAGATAAAAAAAATATTGAACTATACAGGGTGGTCCGAAAAGTGACATCCAAAGGTAAAATTTAGATGCCTTGTATTGAGGGGTATCTAAATCACTCCAATGTATGTTATGCGATTTTGCGCAGTTTTCGAGTTATGATTTTTTTCACCAAACTACATACTATTTCGAACACATGTTTGGTAATAATTGCAAATAGATTTGATTCTATAGCTCATACCATTGCGTCAAAAGAAATTTTTAAATTCAATAAAGTTTAAAATAATAAAATGTACCAAAACCTTTGAAGGCGATTTAAAAAAAGTCACATAAATTTTCTCATCCAAACCTATTTTAGAAACTTTCTCATTTTATTGGCTATTTACCATGTAAACTTTATTGCGATATTTCTATGGTATCGTACCTAAAATTGGGTTCAAAAGTACTAAGTCCATCTTTATTCGAACTGAGGTACTAGATTTTGCGCAACATAGATCGGAAAACTGGTTTAATTTCCTCAGCTTATTTCCACCTACAATTCGTAGAAGATTTTTTTTTCACTAGATACTTTTAGGGTGGTAACTGAGGTGTATGTGACCCAAGTGCATGAAAATGGGTTTTTCGGAGACAAAACGTTCCTAGAATATTTCCTGAATCAGGAAAAAGTACACCACCTGATAGTACTCGGCGAGACATTTGTCAGGCGACTTCTCTTCGATTGGTAAAAATTTTAGCTTTGATTTGCTTGGTTGAATGAGAAAAATCAATTTGAGCCACACGCATGAACTATATTGAGTGGAAAAACGATTTGCAAACAAATAACCCTATCTTGCTCTACTTGCGGCTCTCGGTTCATTGGAACATCAATCCAATTATTTGGGTTGTTTTCATTATCAGAATGTCATTTTTGAAGACCCATGGGGGCTGGCTTGAGGCCATTAGCCCGGGGCCGGTTCGAAGACCCAGTCCAGCCCTGTATGCAACCACAGCATATTAAAGATACATGTGAAAAAACAACTTAGTTAAATTACTATTAAGTGCAAGAAATAAAAAGTGAATTTTAGATTAAAATTTTCGGCATATTAATTGTATATGCAATCAGACAAATTAATTAAGGGTTGAATAAGACTCAAATTAATTAGCTAAAATTAGGAAAAGTGGCATAAAAATAAATAAGAGTATAGGCAACACGTACTGTTGGGCAATCAGTAATACATGGTCACGTTTTATACATGACACAAAATTTTATGGTTGTAACTAAGGTAATTATTCGAAAAATAAAATAATACTTAGTGACCACCAGTTCACATTTCTTCTTATTGAATACCGCTACACTATTCCATCTAAATGCCGTAATCTTGCTGTAGGTCTCATTTACAACTATATTCAAAAATACGACGGGGCCTAGCATAAACCCCTGAGGAACTTCAGAAAATCTAGACAAAAAATTCGAACTGTGATCTTTATTATAATGAACACTTTGGAATCTTGCCCTTAGCTATTTCCTTAATCAAAGTAACAGCCAGAGAAGAAAACTCCGATCAAATCCCCTTTTTAGATGCCAGTTATCTTTATTATAGCTGTTTCGCTTTTACCGTTTTCACAAAGATCTGATTGTAAGATTGTCACCATATTTGCTTTCTTTCAACAAAAACCAGGATTTTTCTTGTATACATTATCTTTTCAAGAATTTTTCACGAACTTGTTGAAGCAATTAATACTGATGACAAAAGATTTGAAACTGCCACAATATCACAAAAACCTATGGACTCCATTCCCATCTGCCCTTAAGTGCCTTTAAGAAAGACAAAACGAAGAATTTCTTCCTTCGCGTTAGGCACAGCTACGGAAATCGAAACGTTTTGAAGAAAATTTTAAAATTTCAAGCTACAGTACTAGTACATCTTCACATTGGACTGGAATACATACAAGCATAGATGGCACAAGAACTAGATGTCTCATGGCATACTAGAGCAGAGTATACAGATTGTGTAATGGGTAGTGCATTCTGGAATCGACCATAGCATGTTTTGGAGCGTTGTCGAAAGTAACTGTTTTTATAATAGCAATTTTGTATACATTTGATCGAATTCCTCAATACTTCAGATAAGAAAAAAATCACTCGCGGTGTACATCATTTCAAATGTTGTGGTCCATTCCGGAATGAACCACTCAGCCATATAAATTTTGTATATTTTTTTGGTACTGCATGCGACATCTAGTTCTTGTGCCATCTATGATACAAGGCAGATTTGTTTCAACACTAATTCAAATAAAAAAAAACAAAATCTTCTTCAATTAGTTGGTTCGGTTCGGTGCAATATGGCAACTCATCAACATGTCAAGTTTCAAATTTGATTATCAATTGAAATCTAATTAATTTCAGTTTTCCCAATGAAAAATAATTATTTGAATTTAAAAATTTATTGAATCCACAAATTTTGCTTAAAACGACGCAAATCTGACATCTTTTATCTAAATCAATTTTTTTTTTTTTTGCTACTTATAAGATCCCGTATTTTCCTACAAATCTGCTCGACCTACATAAATATTGCTATAGAAATATGCCTAATTCCAGATTGAATCCAGTTATCTATCTTAATCTAACTTAGTTCTGTATGTATGAGACACGTGTAAGATTCTGTATAGGAAAATACCTACACACACCACACAATGTCCTTAAAATAACTCGAAAGAAAAAAACAAAATAATTTTTAAGATTTAGGCTTCTATTTTACGGCATTATGCGGGAAATATCTGATCAAATTATTTATTTTCTTTTTTTTCTTTTCAGAATTCCTTCACAGTTCGGTGAGATATATTGAAATGTCGAAAACACATCTGCAAAGCGTCGACGATGAAACCTTTCAAGGTCTAAGGCTGGAAACGCTGAAACTAATCGATAACAAACTCCAAGACATTTCGGAAAGAAGTTTCAGGTATGTTTATTAAGCTCTGAATGTATATGTTGCACGTGTGTTGCTGTTAGCATGTCATTCATATATGGTAAAATTACCTTAGATTTCATACTTAATCCGTTTAGGAAAATATTTGCGTTTTTGTTTTTTTTTGTTTTTTAAGACATTTTTACTAAAAGAATAATATTTGCCTAATGCGTATACGTTTTCCAAGAAGCTAATAAAAATTAAAGAAATGCGACTGGAAATTAAAGGTGCGTAGGTTCCTTATTAAAGGAATCTCTGGGAATGTCATGTTACTCTCTGGATAAAACCATTTTGTTTTTTATTTTGTTTATTTTTTTATTTAGATGTCTGTATATATAAGAATTATATGATCGATATTAGTTACAAATTTTACTTTAGACAAATATTGGTACATTTATACCCAACAAATATTATCTGGTCAATAGTACATACAATATACCGTCCTTTGTACTGAAATAGAAAAGTGGTCAAAATCAAAATTTGGTTAAATCGAACATATTTTTCACGTCGACCTGTCGACAATGTACCACCTAAAACATGTCTTCATACGGAAATAAGGTCGTCATATTAGTCACCAAAATAACCTCCAAAATTAAACTGGATGAGTGCATTTTGGTTGCATACAATACAAAATGACCTCTAGTTGGTACATCGAAAGACAAAAACGCTTAACGAAAAAAACTCACTTTTCCACCCTGAAACGACGAATATTTCCAACAGAACTTATACTGAAAGGTAGGGAAATTTTTATGTTTTTATTATTCGGAAGAAATTATTAATTTTTTACGTTGTTTATCGAGAAAAGCATTTTTCAATGTTTTCGTTGAATTTTCGTTCACAAAAATATTGAAATAAAACGATGTATCCAAAATGCATGGCTTCAAAAAAACTGAATATTATTTCGATTAAAAGCGCGCAACTTCGTAAGTAGTGAATAGTACATTTTTTGAGATATGTACTTTTGACTAAACACCATATAGAATTGTTGCCAGTACTGCTGCTTGAACAAAACTAATGCAAGTCTTGAATGCCCGTTCTTCCACGAAGCTACGAATCGAGAAATAACGTGAAAATGACGACAAGCAGCACCACTTTCAAAAACTGACGAGAAATAGATACCGCGTTCCTATGCAATAGCACAAACTGACGGCAAAATGACAGCAAGGCACTGTTATAACTAGGGTCTATTATCAGTCATCAAATGACGAGAAATAGACAGCGCGTGTCAATGAAATAGCAAAAATGACGAACAAAAAGACGGCAAAAGTAAGATATCAAAAAGAGTTTAAGAACAATAGAAAAATTTTTAATATTAAGCTCTAGCCGTTAAATCTGGGGTCTATTTTGAGTCATTTAATGACGTTCTTTCATATATTTCCGTATAATACATGCATGGTCGGTCATTTTGTGATCAAATTCCGATTAGATCATTTTTAAAGTTATACCAACTTGAACTTAAAAAAGTGCCAGTCAAAACGAAGTCTATATTTAACGGAAACTAAACTCGATTGCCTTAAAATTTCAAATATTGACGTAAAAGGGACATCGCTGGAAAGCGGTCAATAATAAACGAAAATTTGATCAACATGTCCTAGTTTCGTAGAAAACTGACGTCTAAATGACGTTGAAATGAGCAAGGAATTCATAATCTATTTTCAGTTAAAAAATGACGTTCTATATATCTTTTTTGGGATATACTAACCTGTATCGAGATCACTAATCCAATCAAGCGCGGATCCAGACATTTGCTCTAGGACGGGTGATAAAATAACATTTTTAAAATTATAGTTGAAAATAAGAAAGAAATCAATTGCTTATATCATAAGTCAAGTTAGATATTCTCTAAGCTTATTTAAGCTCTCTGTCTTTTAAGATTTCCAAATAAGCTAGAAAATAAACAATGTCAGAGCTATTTTTTGACAGTCTTCGAGAGCTAATTCTAGCTATAGTCGGGAACTGAAACTAAAAGGTAGCTATTGGAAAATTTGTGTAAACACAGAAGCCATTGCTTTGCATTGGAATTTATTACTTTAAATAAGTTCCAACTGTATGTACCTTTTCTTCACAATTAAATTGATTATTCACGCATTTTGTTAAAGTATTGCAGAAGCTAAATTGTTCGTTCAAGATTATTTCGTGTATGTTCATAGACGCTCCATACATCGATTCCATTTTCAGGGCATGTATCGCTTTTGGATATGACCCTGAGGTGTGGAGGAAGGTGAAAGTTGCCTTCGTTCCTTAGCCTGATAAGGCTTCTTATATACACCCGAAGAGTTTTCGAACCATAAGCCTCTATCAATCCTTTTGGAATGGCTAGAGAGGGTCGTTGATGAATATATCAAGGGAGTAGCCCTAAAGACTTCTACATTAAACACCTCACAGCACGCTTACCGGAGGGGCAGATTTACAGACACGGCTCTCCATTCAATGGTAGTTGTCATTGCGCGGAAACTGGATCGTGGACTGTTTACCTTGGAAGCATTTCTGAACATCAAAGTGGTGGACGGCCGAACCTCTCTCAGTGTGCTGGTCGAGAGAGGCTACGTGCAAGGTGGAATGCTCTCTCCAGTAGTCTGGTGTATGTAGGTTGACTCACTCATCACGGTGCTGAAAAACGTGGGATTCTCATGTGGGGCGTATGCGGATGACATCCCTCTGCTCATTTCCAGACACAGCATGACTGCTGCCTCTGCCTTCATGCAACGAGGACTGGTGCACCCGTCATGATATGACAGTAAACCCAACAAAGACCAGCTTGGTGCTCTTCTTCAGAAGACGTAAGCTTGGGTACTTTGTTCCTCCGAAGCTTTTTGGACACAGTCTGCAACTCTCTCCTCATGTCAAGCACCTTGGAGTCTTCCTCGACTTGAAGCTGACATGGGGAATGCACGTAGAGGAATTAGTAAATGCGGCTACGGGAGTCTTCGCAGGAGAACATTTGGCTGCATACGGGGCATGAGACCGATCGTTGTGCACTGGATTTATACCACGATCATTAGACCCATGTTTACATATGCCTCCTGTTTATGGTGGCCGAGGACGGTTGTGGGGACTGCGATCCGGAAGCTGGTGAGCCTGCAAAGGCTTGCCTGCTTGGGAACTACGGGCTCCATACGATCTACGGCTACTGCTGCTCTTTAGATCCTACTCAATATGCAGATCAGTTGGTATTCTTTTATAAAAATCGACAGCTTTTTTTTTTTTTAAAAAAAGTGTTATGATTCATCAGCAATCTGCAGGAAATTTTCAACCTTAACTTATTCTAGATCCGGATCCAATCTATCCGGATATTTCGGATTTGGATCCGGATATTTCAGATCTGGATCCGGATATTTCAGATCTGGGTCCGGATATTTCGGATCTGGATAGTTCTGATCTGGATCCGGACAGTTCGGACCCGGATTATCAGTATTATACGGATACCCGTATCTCAGGAATCGGATCCCAATTATTCCGGATAATCCGGATACTTTCAGCTCTAGTTTACAGCTGATTTCAGTAAAAATTACCGCACTCCAAATTCTTTGTTTTTTTTTTGTCTACGTGAGAATTATCACCTCTTCCAGTATTAATTTCTTTATGTCAAACATCCTTGTATTGTACGATTGCTTAATTTACTGTAAACATTCCACATATAATATGTATGTATATCTGATGTTCAGGATTTTCGTCTAAAGTTTTCGAACTTTTTTAGTTTTAGATATTATTTGAGTAAAAATCGTAGAGAGATTTTAATTTGTAAAACATCCTCTATGTACATTTTTAATATATCTAAAGGACGATTGGACCATGCTCTCAAAAAAGGAGTTGTGGGAAAGAATTTGAGTAGCCAGAGAATAGGATCTTCCCGGAAAACCTGTGAAAATGAAGTAAATAATGTGAAAGAACACAAGTTTTCCTGAGTTTCAAAGCCATGGTGAAAATATTTAAGCCCTGAACTAAATATAAGATAAATGTATAATTAATATGTGGATCAATGTGGATTTACAGGAATATTTGTAAAAGACAATTCAATTTGCATTCCCACCATTCACGTAAACACACCTGCCAGAAATGTGATATGCTTAATATGAAAATTAACACTTGTAATATCCAAGAGAAACAGAACCTGACAGAATAACATGAAATTCACTTGATAAATTCCGAACTGGCTAGAAAATCCTTGCAAGAAGACAGAGATTTGACTATAAATAATTCGGAAAAATATTTTGCATTCTCCTTTAGTTTACACAAGGCGTTACCTTTCTACTGCATATTATAAGCGGAACATGTATCTATTGAATCAAGGCTTCCACAATTTTCATATTGAGAAAGTTTGGGAAAAAACTATAGCATCCAAGGGATCACAAGAAGTAGAATCTTGTTGCTGCCTGAAGAGTCCAGTGACAATGAACTTATATATCATTGATCACAAATTTTTATTGTCAGGACATTCATTCTTACCAAAGGATATTGGAATGGTGGAAATGACAATCCACAAAACCGATTCCTTGTATATCCCAGGATTAGTATAAAGTAATACGAAATTTTCGAAAATATAAACAATTTTTAGTAAGTACATGAAATGAAACGCGAAAGTTTTTTTCTGCCACACCTCTGGAGGAGGATGAGGAAGCTGTGAATTGGTTAAGTATATACCAGGGACCGAATCAGTTATGACTTTTTACGAAAAAAGTTTACTTGACTAATAATAATGACCGATAATATTTTTGAAAGTAGAAAAGCAAGAGCGAGAGTTTGATACACTTTTCGATGAAAATATAAGGCCAGTTCGGCTTTTTAATTTTTCTAGCCGAAAGCTGGCTATTTTTTTCGAGCAAATATGAGTAGTCAATTAATTTGGCTTTTTTACCTTATAAAGTGGTTAGTAACTGGTTGAAAGATATCTTTTAAATTTTTTAACCAATTGAGGAGTGTCGTAAAAGACTTTCTGAAAAATAAATGTTTTATTTATTTGTTTGATAAAGAATTTAGCCGAACAAAGAATATATTTCGGAAATTTGCATCTGACAAATTGCAACGGAGGTCATTCAAAATGATTTTTAGGGATGAAAAAGCCCTTTTATCAACGATGACTTGTGTTTTGGGGACGGCGTTGACAGTAATGATCCAAATTTCATAGAACAGGAAATGAATACTTCTGGAATTCGTAGTACTTAAGAAGATCGACATCGATTTCGATATGTTTTTCGTGATACGTGTCATGGCTATCGAATAGGGTTTCCATATCTGAATTATTTTTAATGGAAAAGATATTAAATTTTTCTAGCCAAAAAATGTAACTCGGCTTGAAAAACTAAGAACCCAGCTTGGCTTTCAAGTACTTTTGGCTTCAAAACCTCTTAATTCCAGCTCAAATAAACAAAAAAGCAAAGCTGGCTTTTTATTTTTGTCAGAAAAAATAATTAAGCGTTTCAGCTTAGAACTGTTTTAACAGTTTTAGGCTTTTTTTTTTGTTTTAAAAGTTAAATTTTCAAAGGCTTTAAGGAATCGAAACGGGTCCCACGAGAAATATTTTGGTATATTATACTAAATTCCACGATCATAATTTATCCCAGCTTTTTTTGTTTAAAATTTTCAAAATACCAGTTACTTTCGGTCCCTGGTACCTATATTCTGGGTGAGATTTACAAGGAATGTACCATATAAAATGTTGTACAAAACTTCACTGTAACAACATCCCGAATTTAAAATTCTCGATAACCACAATGAGGAAGATCAAGTAATTTCAGAAATAAAAAATTATCTTCTATTTATGACAAAACTAGGTCAATTACATCAGACAAATATAAGTACATGATGGATTGGGGGCTAGTTTATACAACAATTTTTGTCACCAAAACTTATAATATGGTTGTCGACCGATGTTTTTTATTTAAGATAAACTTTGATTTTTTTATCGCGGTTGGCTTGTCAATTTTTCCTCTAATTGGTCCTTATTTTTTAAAAAATTAGACAGAATTACACGTTACAATCTCTGTATATCATTACCGAACCATGATAAATGAATATTTCTTCGAAAATATGGATGGTATTGATCTCGGCGAGATGTGGTTTCAACAGGATAGCGCAACATGATACAGCTGCAGCGATTTATTGAAGGCACGATTTAGCGATAATGTGATTCAAGAAATGGCCCTGTAAGTTGGCCTCTAAGCCTTAGGTAATCCTTGTAGGAAATAGTTGAGAAGTTGTACTCCGAGGCCTCCTAATAAATTTTCTTTTGGGATTACGTGAAATGAATGGTTTATGGAGATAAATCAACAAATTGACATACTTGCGCAGGAAAATTTAGTTGACAGTTGTAAGGAAATATTTTCTGAACTTCGGATTTTGATGTTTTCCATAATTTTGAACGGGGAGACGACATTATTCCCTTCTCTCTTTTTAATTTTTTTCTGGCCAATTCCCACAATGTCTTCACTCCCCTCACTATAAGCCAGAGTTGAGCAAAAAATAAATAAATAAAAAGTTTGCGTGGGTACAACGAGCAATGTTGCCAAGATCTGGATTGCCAAACTTATTTGTTTAGATTTACTTCGTGCTCTACATTCATCATTAAACCTGTTAAAAACGTACTGGCAGCCGCAACATAAGCTCACGAAAGCACATTAAAAGGAAAATCGATGAGAGAAACCCCTAATCAAGCCACAGCGAAAGCCGTAAAAGCTTCCCACATAAATAGCCGGAAATATCTAATTATTTAAAGTAAAAGCCCGAGTTCACAATGTTGGGAGCTTAAGGGTATTTCAAAACTTCTTAACGTGAAAAATTTGATCTTATAGTATGTTTTCACTAGGCCTCAATTTCCGTAATTTCGAGCAAAAATTTCGAAATTACGAGACCCTGTTTTCACTATGTTTTTCGTAATTTCATTGACAGTTCACTGCTATTTTCCTTGTTCTTAAATCACAACACGAGCAGTCATCATAGCTGTGAACCAGTCACCATAGCTATGAACCATAGTCGGCCATTTTTAAACGAATAAAATGGCAATGTTCCAGAAATTTTGGATGCGTTTGGCGAAAAATACGTAATTTCGATATTACGTTGAAATGAGCTGAAAAAAAAATATATGGGAAATTGCATAATTTTGAGTTAATATCGACGATTTCATCTAAATTACGTAATTTCGGTCTAGCATAAATAAATACTCATCTACGAGTTCTAAAGCATGCTAGCAGCTCGTACGCCTACCCTAAGAAAGTCAGCCAAATATTTCAAATTTAAAATCCAATTCAAAATTTACCAGAAAATAATTTACAGTGTTGCAGTTTCAGACGTACATTTTTTCTACATTTAAATACAAAGAATAAATAGAAAAATTCTCGAGTTTTTTATTGTTGTATCATCACTACTGTCTACCCAGCGTATTTGCAGCTTCTCAAAGCCTATGATTATATCAACACCTTTAGATGGAGCTGAAATAATGAAATCATTCCAGAGTTAATTTAATTAATTTAATTAAGTGAATCTAACTGTTTATTACTCTAGCGTTGTTATTTTATGTAGTTTCAAGTTTAATCACTTCATATGAAAATATTAATTCTGTAGGATTTAGTGGGCCCCTAGAAACTGTAGTCTGGGGGTGTTAGTTACGCCAGTAATGATATACGATCGGCTTTGCGCGAATAAGTGACCAAAATTTGAACTGACAGAATGCGCTACGAATTGGTCTTTTGAATAAATATAAAGATTTTTGATCAAAGTTGAATTCTAACACCTCCGCTATTGTTCGCTGACATTCTGAAGTTTTTGCACGTTACAACGGTTCGATTTACATCAAGTTTGATCATCAGAAAACTTACCACAAAATTGCTACTGATGATTAGAGTTACACAGATTGTACGAAGCAAAGCCTATTATTTCGGTTATAGCATTTATTGTTGATGCTGCTTTTGTAGTGTAGTGCAGGACTGTGAGCAAACAACGCTCACGATTTCACGTGAAAGACTTCATTCTGAATCATTCATTGAAATGTTTCGAGAACAAGATCCCAATTTTGTGAAACCTGGAGGCTGATTGGAATGCATTTTCAATCGCTTCACGAACCAACTGCGGGGAAACTGTATAGTGAAAATCTCACCAACCAGCTAGATGATTTTTATTTAGTTATAGCGCAAATTTTCTCTTTCAAGCATGTGGTGATAATATTCCTTTGTGTTTGCCCGAAGTACAGAGCTGGAAGAAATAGGAAAGGATATTTAAATAGTCTAAGATATTTTCGCACCTTTTTGGGTATTTGGATTTGAGGAATTGATCCCCGTACGCCTTTTAAGATTTGTACCCACTCCATCTGTAATGCCTGTGAAATATGGGAGCAAAACTCTTTTGTTGAACTGCTTCTCCGCACATATCCGTTGTTTTCTGGAATAGCCATAAGATTTCAAAAAGTAGTTCAAGTGTTAGAATTTTGCCGCCAGGTGCTCATGACTACGGATTATGTAGTCTTCGTGCATTAGTGTGGAAACGATGAATTTCAAGCTTGCTGATGGTGACATGAGTTACCGTGTTGGCATATAAGTTTTTATCATCACTCTGCGATTTACTTTTGCTTCCAATGCAAGAGAATAAACTTTTTATTGTTATGTTGGGAATTGAAATATTACAAAAAAACTCCCCATAACTAATCTTTTTAATATCCACAAAGTTCCACCAACGCATTACTATACTAAACTAAACCTTTCGTTACTGTGGACAACTTTTCAGCGGCCTCTTACGAGGAACTTACTTGCTGGTAAGATGTGAATATCTCTGAATATCAGTTGTCTATGCTATTAGTTTGCGATATATAAGGTGTCTATATATATATAAGGCATTCCATTCAAAGACTTCCAAAATAAACATGACTGGCTTAACCTGGTAAAAATTTGAATGTATCCTTTTAGCGGTAAATGCGGTTGAATATGTTTCTTTCATATTTTATGAATTACCCTATAACTTCTGAACGATATAATGCCTGTTTATAATTTACTAAATTAATAATTTGGTGCAACTTTCTAATGGTTTATAGGTTCGGCTCCTTCTTCCCTTCTCGGTTTCGAAGTTATAATATCGCTCAACAAGTTGAAAATTGCGAATTGTTTCTCAATCGTAGTATGGAATTCTGATAAAGTAAAATTTCATAGGTCTCCAAATTGTTTAATATTAAAAGCGCTAGTACAAATTTGAAATTATCGTTTTATTTATAGAAAAATCAAATCAAATCATGTTTTCACTTCAGTTTTAATCCATTTTACAAGATTTTCTAAAACATAGGAAAGGAAATTACTAATTGGAGGGTGCCTTATATCGCCATCTATTTTATAAAAATGGAACCGTAATTTTTTATCAATATTTACTTTTGATTAGTATGGAAAATTCTTGTTTTACACAAACTAACTGTTGACTTTACATTACTGCGGTATATCTAGACCAGGATGCAAATAAAAAACCCAAATCAAGTGGTATCGCCCAGGCTTTTTATCTTAAAGCAATGGAGAAAATAGTAGAAATATTAGAGACGGATCGATCTCTCAAGGAACATCCACTAGGTCCAAATGAGTTTGCCTTTTAAAAGAGAATATCAACTGAACTAGCTTCACTAAACCTGAAAAATGCTATAGAAAAAAGTATTGACAAAAGAGATATAGGCCTTTATTCTTTTTTAGTCATTGAAAGTGCGTTTGATAACATCTCTGTTTAATCAATAATGCTTACATAAGTCGGATATAGAGTTAATCCAACATTCAAAAGATAGGTTCAGGCAATGCTTTCAGACAGGATAATCAGGACGCAGCTAATTGGTGAGACACTAGAGGCTCACACCACCAGAGGTTATCCCCAAGGTAGAGTACTGTCTCCACTACTGTAGTCCATGGACGAACTTTTAGTTCAATTAAACAACCAAGGTATTGAATCACAAAGCTATGCTGATGACCTTGTTATCATTGTCACAAGTAAATATGAGCGCTTGCTTTCTAGAATGCTTCAGAAGCCTTAAATTTTGTTCAAGACTAGTGTGCTGCTTTAGCAGAAAAAGGATAATCAGGAATATAACTGGCCCTACTCACTTTGGGAAGGAGGTCCCAATGTTCAAAAATGCTAAATATCTTGCGATAACTCTCCCCAATTGGTACAAACATATTGACAAGACAATCGAGAAGAGAACACTAATGCTGTGGAATTGTAGAAAACTGGCTGGCTCAACATGGGACTCAAACCAAGCTTAATCATCTGGCTGCACAAATCAGTATTCAGACCCATGATAACCTATGCCGAAGCAGTTTGGTTAAACGAATGTACACAACAGACAACCATCAGGAAGCTAAACAAGCTCCAAATTATGTCTTGTCTAAGTGTAACTGGTGTGATGCGCACGATATCTACCGGCGCTGTAGACATTTAGTGGGGGCTTTGCCACTACTATGAATAAGCGTTGTGTGTGTCTTGACAAGTCTTGAGCTACTACGTCTGGACGACTGTGCTATCTGTGGCGCGCTAAGTAGCAGGGACACAAGGTATAAACTCGTTAAGAACGGGTTTAAGTGTTGATGCAGTAGATGCGATCTCCGCTGGGGGATTTGGACATATCCAAGCAGATACTCACAGTATAGATGAAATCTTGATAAGGTAGAAGGTGTTGTCCCTTCTAGAAGATTTGTGACTATCTAACCAGATATCCGCCGTATAAGATGCAATCTTGATAAGGTAGAAGGTATTGATATAGTTAGTAGGTGTTGTTTCTTCTTGCAGATCGGAGGGTAGACTTTAGTGCTGTAAGCGTGTCGGCGATAAGACTGAGATATAGTCTAACTCGTCGCTTCCCACAAAAGTTTGCCAAAAGAGTTTCACTTGGTCTGAAATATAGAGAAAAACTGTCTCGTAGTGAACGGGCAGAGAGCTGTTCACGACTGGTCCTGACGGTCCCTATGACGGTCAGGCGTGTGAATTTTCTGTGGTTGAGGCTAGTCGAAGTCAGTCTCAAGTTAGGTCAATGTCAATCTGCCGACGGGCGCTGCTCGAACTCGACAGCTACAGGCCTCAGTTGTATGCCCTGCACCAGAGTTGAAGTAGTGCTATGTGCCCTGGCGTACGAATAGTTCTTGATGGGTAGCTAAAGGTACTCACTAGCATAGAACATGAACACCTAGGCTGAAAGCAAAACAATATATAATTCGCCCCAAGGGCAGAGGCATGGATTAAACGGCAGCGGTGTTCGCCCTCCAATTACTCTTGAGGTTATGTGCTACCGTAGAATCCGTAATGATAGAAGCAGGAAGTCTTCTGCGGTTGAGCAGCGGCTATATCAACAGTCAAGCGAAACCTTCCTCTGTTCACTCAATGCGTAAGAGGAGCTACTTCGGTGGAGAGATAATAATTGCTGTGAATGGTAAATAAAAATTACTCTTTTTTGGCTTCATAAAAAAGTCGATTATTTTATTTTATTCTTCGGAGTTGTTCTCCCAATCTTAACTGACAGCAGAATCACAATTTTTTATTTTTCTTAAATCTAAACAAAAATCACAGCCTACCTAGCTAAGGTTCTCTGCGTTCAGCAAGGTATTATTAAAGTGAATTTAGGACAGTGATTTACCAGGTTTATACGATGGCTTGACCGGAGTTTGGAAATAACGGAGTCAGATCAGCCACGTCGCCACAGACACACTATTTAAGCTCCAATCAATCAACAAAGTTATTGAAAAATAGGCTGGATTAATGGTGTATAGAGCCCAGACAGATGGATGAAAAATTCAGCCGATCCTATACCAACAAAAAAATTTATATATATACAGATATCCAAGCGGCATCTCATCAACTAAGGTCAAAATGAAGTTAATGTGGGAATCATTCAAGCATTAACAAATCATGGCACAAAAAGCAACCTAACACGTCAATGGATGCAAGGGCATTCGAGAATTGATTGGAATGTCAAGGCAGACTTAATGGATAAAAACAGAAGCATCCATGCCCTTCATAGGGCCGCAACCATTGTTAGGAATTTCTTAAAACAACATTAACCTTTCCACCCAAGGCTGGATCCAGAACTGAATGGACCAGAGATGTCTCCAAACAAGCCAAAAGATTCACTAAATGACCTTCAGCAATAAAAGTCCTGGATGTTTTGCTAGGTATCAACCCAGAATCATTACAGGAGATCTCACCAGACACTGCAAACTAAACGAACACATGCATCGAATAGGTTGATCATCCGCTTATGTTTGTAGGCTATATCTCGAAGAGAATGAAACATCGGAGCACCTCTTATTCGAATACGAGGCCATTGCACAATGTAGATTCCAGGATTTTGGCTTATACTTCTTAAAGCCAGCCGACTTCAAAGAAACTTCATCCAAAAAAAAAATACTTCTCTTCCTATGAACTGTGAGATTGTTGGGTGAACTATAAATAAAGCGGTGGCATTCCAAAGACCATTCGCCTCGCTTAAGCCTTAATCATAATATTCAGATCTACGTCAATTTTTAACATAAGATGGTCACTCACCATGGAAGAGAATCTGTTGTTCTCATCAATCCATCCTAGACGTTTTCTCACAATACCCAATAAATATAAAAGAAGTTTGACAGATTGCGTTCCAATTCATCTGTGAATGAAATTATTTTTGAAATCTGTATGAAATTTGTCCACTTGAATCCCATACGGCTGCAATTAAAAACAATCTCACCTTGTGTGTGTGTGTGTAATTAGTCGTAAAACGTCTTCACTTCTCTTATCTGGCTTGGATTTTGGAAAGCTTTGCAAACAATAATTTTCTCCGTTAAGGATAGATATAGATGGGATGAATCGCATCTAAATTGGCACCCACTTAAATTCCAACTTTTATTACCCAGCATCGTCATCGTCGTCGTCGTCATCATTATTATTATCATCCTCATCATCATCATCATCACCACCACCACCATTGGCACACAGTAGTCATCGGTGCTGGGCTGGCTATATAAAACCGCAACAATAAAACAGTTGGAGCAGTTCAATCAAAATGTTTGCCTTCCTCTTGAACAGGTCTCATAAGGACCAAGGACCTGGTGGATGTCTCTTCAGAGCATTGGTAGCTCTATAGTCTATATTGGAGATGGTAAAACACTGTTGGCAAATGATTCTCATCTTTCTCGTCTTTTTCAGTTTTATTCTTCTTCTTCTTCTTCTACGTTCAGGAGTGTATATGTGTGTTATGTTTTTATCAAAGAATTGTGTCCTTGAAGCATATATACCTATATATACTCAGGATGATTTCTCCACATCTTTTATATCACATCTACATAACCTCTATGCTATGAGGAAGATCATCTTATGATTCCTCCACTCCATCGTCATCCTTCTTTGAATCATTTGTAACATTAGTCAAACCGCAACAGACTTCTAGATATATGTAGTATGAACATTAGGAAGGATTTGTATTCAACATCTACGCTCCTGATTCCTGAAAATTTGCATACACTCCCCCCCAATTAGGTGTGTGTTGTGTTTGCATGCAGCAAGGAAGCTGAAAAGTGTCGTATTGCTTCTAATGCTGGCGCTGGCATTGTAAGTAGTTGCCCGAAAAGTATGGTTGTTGATGGCTGGTAGCATTGTGTGGAATGATGTAGATGGAAGGAAATAGCAACAACAAAAAAAGTTCCGGTACGGTTTATTTAGTGAAACGAAGGTGTTTGTCATACATGCGATTCAGGGATATTTTACTACGTCTTACCTTACCCATTATACCCCATGCTCTGTGAAAAGAAAATTTCCTGCGGTATACGAAAAGTTTTATATCATCGCATGTATTTAGCGACTTGGGCCATGCTCCCCCACATAATGAAAATCACCTTTAGTCAAGGTTGTGAAGGATTGTGCTAGCTGCTGGTTTTGGTTTTATTTTTTTATTTTTTATTTTTTTTTTTTTCTTCTTATAGAAGCGTTTTGGGTTCAAGGACACACAACTATTATTATTATTGCGGGTTGTCATGAATAACTTAGGACATTCTATTTTGAATCACGCACCACCAATTTTGTCATCGCAGTGTACACCTGAACACAAGACGTGTTCATATAATATAATGAAAACGCAAGCAGCAACTTCTACACATTTTGTTGAATTTTGCTCAACAAGAATAATCTTGGAATATATTCGTGGAGAATTTGTCAAATGTGAGGCAAATATTTGACTAAAAAATATTTTTTAAGGACTTTTTTTTTTATTATTATGAAAATATTTTGACGTTCTGTAATGTCTAGAGAAAGACCGGATGCTGCCAGAAAGCTTTCAGCAGGTCCAGTATTTATAATTAATAAAACACAAGGACGATGATATGTTCAATGTCCATTCATCCTTGACATTTATGTAATTTCATGGGAATATTTTTAATTAAAATGGGCAGAAAATTGTTTTGATTTTATATTTCCAATAAAAAAGTATTTGATTGAAAAAATGTATGCCCAGCGTTTTCAAATTGGTTGTTGCTATGTGAGCGGTATATATATATAAATTTAAAATGATTCACATAACTAAATTTTTACTTATAATATAGTAAAAATACCAAACCAAATTTTAATTTAGCAAATAAGAACATGGTTACGGATTTGTGTATCGGCAAACGAATCACACACACCCACACACACCGTTTTTTGTTTTTGTTTTTGTGAACTGGATTGTTGGCAGATCTGTCTATTTTGGTTGTCTACTGTTTATCCCTTTCGTCAAAATTTTTTGCAAAGAAAATTCCTCGGAAGTAAACTTATTTCAGATCAGAGGTATCTTTTCCAGGTAATATCCCATAAGTACAATTATAAGTACCGGTACTGGTAAATAGAAAAAATTTTAAGTACAAATCTCGACACTCGTCGTACTTAAAATTTTTTGAAGAACAAGTCCAGGTACTGGTACTGGTACTTATAATTCCAATAAGTATACTCTATAAGTCCCAAAGTATTCATATGCATGTACAATTACGTGTGCAAATACCGACATAACGCGAAGTACTTTAGCTATTTAAATTATTTAAATACACCTTCTAATAATTGAGATCTAGGAACAAGAACAGAGATGAAGTACTTCGGGCTATTGCGGTATTTGTAGTAAGTGCCTACTTTGGCATTTTTAGGGTACTTACGCTTATATATGGGACTTATATGTACCAGTATCTGGTCTTGTACTTCAAAAAATTGTCAGTACCAGTATCGAGACTTGTACTTGAAAATGGTTGAGTACCATTACCCGTACTTGTACTTAAGAGATTTTAAGTGTAGGTCTTGTTACTGGTACTGGTTCTTGTACTTTGAATTGTATAGATCTGGTCGTACATGCTTTTACGATAGCCGGCACTCTAACCTAACCATATTTAGATCTGCATGTGGTCTAATCACTTTCTAATTATAACAATGCTAATTACTTCCCCCTCTTGAATTATTTATCTTGTATGTGTCCTTTTCCAAAACCAGAATTTTTCTTAATCCATCAGGAATCACGATTTAAAACCAATTCTTTTGTAAGAGATTTTTCCTTTTGTGACTATTTCAAAATCACTACTTAAAATGGAGAGCCCCGCCTTGGGGATTGATGACAAGTGACAAATATTTTCCCCTGCTTCGATATATTCTCTCTTCAATAACCTAGCCAGCTATATCTATATTCTTTGACTATGTTTACAAAGATAACAGGCGCCGCTTCCAAACAAAGCAGTACCTGTTGATTCCTTTGAGCTCTCTTTCATTTAGTCAGTCAATCACTTTCAGCACATTAAGCTATTGATTAAACGACGAATCTTTCGTTTCACAATTCAATTAGATACCGATGGTTTCGACAAAGTCTCATTTTTTTTCTAAGACGCCTAATAGATCTTTTGAGATAGCCGCTGTCAGGTCAAATCCTCGTTCGCCCTTTTGAGTTAAGTTAATACCTCATTAGAGTCAGATGGGGTTATAAAGCCCGCGGCCCGACATTGGAGCCTTTGGCGAGCAAATCCTGCGCATTTTCAGAGTACGCACTCTACAAATTCTACGTCTTCGTTGCTGAATCGACAGTTATCATCTGTGACTTTGTCCATTTTCTTAAGCATGTACCCAAGTGGGCAATGGCCAATTATTATGTGCTTAGCATAGTTGATGATGTTTGTATGGAAAGTTAATTAATTCCTTCCCGTATTTTAGTCCCAGAAGCTTCTGCCATTGTATCTGGTGATTATTTTCTATTTTGGACCTTATTTCTTCTGCTGAGTGCCTCTCGTGAGTCCGCAGAAGGGTTTGGGTCCGGTAAGTGGAGATTCCGCTTCTGTCCTGGTTAAGTAGTAAGCCGTCTCATTTCAGGGGGTATTTAGGGAGTAATACTTGATTTTGGAGTAATGGAGTTAATCTAACGTTTTCGGCTTTCAGGTTTTAATTTAGGGAGTATTTAGGGAACAGTTAGGATTAGTAGGGAGGGACGTAATTGGAGGTACCGGATTTTATTGAAATAACGTGAATATACCGGCTTTGGGTCCGAACAGGCGATTTAGCTAAATATTCGACTTAACTCGTCTAGTAGGTATCTAGGGTAAAAAACGTACATACTTAGAAATTATTTATAGAATAATTACCGGGTAATACTGGACTCTAATTAAATGGGGTAAATTAATTGGGCTCGGATGCGAAAATGTGATTTAACTTGGTTTTGACGTTTGAAAAACTTATTTAAAAGATATTTAAGGATTAATTAGGGGGCAAACAAATATTTTAGAGTCATTTTGAAGGTTATTTAGGGATTATAGAGGGTTTTGAAGAAGTGGGTTGAATCTAACGTTTGTCGATGAGTGGAAGCGATTTAGCTAAGTCTTCCCTTGTGGAAACACATTTGTGGGGTATTTGGAGAGCAATTACCAAGCAATACTCGGTTTTAATAATATTAGATTAAACTAACGGTTTTGAGCAAGAGAAAGCAAATTAGCTAAAACATTGAAATAGGATGGCACTAAAAAGCTAAAAGAGGTATTAGGGGTTCGTTATTGAATTATTCTGGAGTTTTGGTTCAAGAAAGCGCTTTCGTTAGATGTCGGCTTTAGGGGGTACTTAATTGCTAAAAAAAAAATCAGTTCGGATTTATTTATAGGGTAATTATTCGATTTTGATCAAATTAGGTGAATCTACCGAAAGTGATTTAACTATATCCTCGACTTTGGGAAAACTGGTTTAAAAAGTCTTTATGACATTAAAATTTGGTTTAGGTATTATTTATTACGTAATTAGCAAGTTATATAGGAATTATCCTTCTAGGGTACGAGAATGTGATGTAGACATGGACTTGATTTTGAAAAAAACAGACTCATTTCAATGGTTAAATAGCCAAATGGATTTCTACGTTCCATCAATCTACTAATAATAATAAAGAAATTTAAGGCGCATATTTATAACTGGAACGAAAAGGAGATTTAGGAAGGTGGAATCTAAACATATAATGGATTCGACCGCACTTCCTGTACCTAAGCAATGCTCATTCTTCCAGATATTCGTAACTTAGTTGATACTTCCGATACGTACGTCCGTCCATTCTCTCGATAACTCGAGAGAGAGCGCATTTACTTCCAGGGGTGAAATTTCACACGGCCTTTTTCATAAATTTGTATTACATACTACATTTACATAAGCTTATGTCATTTTCTTATATTTAACTTATATGGCTCACGTTCAACCGATCTCCCTCGTAGTAGCTCATTATTCACTAAAATCCTCCGTCATTAAGCTTCTTTGGCCCTCCGGTGCGAGGTTCATCTTAAAGGTTTATGTCACTTGACCTGAATTTTTCAAATAATCTTTAGACCGTACACACATGAATTTTAGATGGTCCACAGCATTGCCTTCTTACTACAGGCCGTAGGACTCAGACATTTCTTTACTTGCATATGTATGAGAAACGTGTCGTTTGAAAGTTTTTAGAATTTTGATTATGGGAAAACAAACACATTTCATGTATAAAAATTTATATGAAATAAACAATGCTTCTGGTGACGAGAATTCCAACACCTATTTATAGGTCAAAATGTTTACTTTTAGAGGAAAAAAAAAGACGTATGTGTGAGTGTTTCAACAAAATTACGAAGAATTTCTAAATTTAATTAAACTCTACTAACTCGATCATGATGAACGTTTGTTTTTTAAGCTTGAAATCTCTGTCGCTTGCAAAACATGACTATAATTTTCTAATTAATGACAAATTCAAATGCATAATAATTAATAATTATACTTATGAATTTAACATAATAATTAAATTCCTTTCAATTACATTTCATTTGTTTGTTACACTTTATAACATCATTAATTTTCAGTTTTTGCAATTTGACATTCTCTAATTTTGAAAAATAAAACAGAGTACTCCTCAAATTGCAGCGAAAGTATTTTATTTCCCTTTTCGCTTCTAAACGGCTTTTCAAAATTAGAGAAGGACAAATTTTTAGATAAAAAGAAACTAAAAATGATTGTTTTATGAAGTCGAACAAACAAATCTTATGCAATTGAATAAAATTTAATTATTATGTATTTGAATTTTTCATTAACAAAAAAAAAGCATATTCATGATTTACAGGAGACTTCAAGCTTTTAAAAAAAAACGTTCGTATTGAGCGAAAGCTGTAGGTACTCTCATATCACAGCGAATTGGGTAGAGTTTAATAAAATTCAGAAGATCTTCGTAATTTTGTTGAAAGACTCACAATTACTTTTTTTTTCTTTTAAAAGTAAAAATTTTGACCTATAAATAGGCATTAGAATTATCGTCACCAGAAATGTTGCTTATATTATACAAATTTTTAAACATGAAATGTATTTGTTTTGCCATAATTCGCAATGCTAGAAGCTTTCAAAACGACACGTTTCTCATACATATGTATTTTATAAAGAAATGTCCAAAGACAAAACACAAATTTTTATGAACCTCCATCGTATACCCCACTTTCTCAAAATTTAATGATTAAACAAATTTTTCTTTATCACAAATCAAAACGCGGAAATACTAGCTTTCGATTAATATCAAAATTGTCTAAATCGTACGAACAACATTGAAGTTATGAACATTTCAATTGAAGCAATAGAAAAACGTCAAAACTTTCTTACCTTATGTTCGAAAATGGGAGAACTCCGGGAATTCCTTCGAAGGGCTGCCATACAAAAAAAAAAATCGTTTTTCACTCTATATTTGAACACTGCCTGAGAACGCGTTGACGAAGAGATCTGAGATTTTGTGTACATCATTTTCATTAAAATAGTAAATAAAATTTCAAAAATTAGCTAAATCGGGCAACCCCTACTTAGTGTTGCCATACAAAAATTTAAGTTTTTGACGTCTATTGTGAAAATTATCCATCCTAGATTTTTTTATTGTCCTGAAAAATTCTTGAGAATATAAAATCCTATGAAATTGGTTATAATAATTTTTACTGTCCGACAAACCATTCTAGAAATATATGCAAAAAACCATTTTAACACTCAAACTTGGACAGTTGGATCACTTTACGAAATTACTTTTGTTTTTTCTTCTTATTTTTTCTTTTTGTCTCAGAGTAACTACCGTAAAATGTACCTACTGGTGTTGAAATTCTCACCTCATCTAGTTCTAGTTCAGTCAATATATTTCCATTTTATACCATATAATTGGCGAACATATTTGGGTACATATATCCCAAACCGAAATCAATCGAAATAGAATGTTGTAAATAGGAGGGTAGAGCCCTATATAAGTGCATGTACCGGGTAATGATAAAAGTGAAAATTTTTATCATTTATTTGTAGTTTTTTTTTTCATTTTCATTCCATTAAATTTTTCTCTTTGCTTAACATTTTGCTTTGCTCAATTTTTTCTTTCCTAGTCAAAGTAATTCTCAAAAAAAAACCTTGTCAATAAAAGCAAATATCTTTTTCTTCCATTTCTCTTTCTCAAAACAGTTCGATGTCACATAGTCTTATAACTTTGGACATATCAGGAAATCAACTACAACAACTGCCTCTAGACTCGCTGAGAATCTTACATGCTCTTAATAGACTTGTGGCACAGAGGTTGGTAACATAAATTAAATAATAATCCTCTGCCTCATCTCTCCGGCCCCCTGCCCAATATAATCCTCTATATAGTCCTCCATATAATTTCCCATATAATCCTCTGCACTATACTTATATATATATATATAAAAAAAAAAAAACTGTGTCATTTAGAAATCACATCACCGCAATAGAAGGCAACTGGGGCAGCTTATCCGAATCACTACGTAGTCTTCATTTATCCGGTAACAAAATCTCCGAAGTACTAATACTAAGCCATGATGAATCATCCAGAGGGAATATGTCACTCACCTCGACTACATTGAACCATATCAGTTCACGTCCATTTGCAAAACTTCGAAAACTACTTTGGCTCGACCTCAGCATCAACCGTATATCTCATCTGTCCGGAATTGCCCTGCCACGGTCTCTAGTCACTGTTGACCTGTCACGTAATTTAATTCCCTCGTTTCCTCAGCAACTTTTTGAGCATTTGTACGATCTGAGAATTATCTCGTTGCGGGATAACCTAATCAAAACTATTTCCTGCAAGGAAATTCGAATACTCCGTTTGCATTTGGAAAAGTTGGATTTGAGTTTAAATTTAGTTGAGGAGATACGGTCGGACTGGTTCCAGAATAATTATAGTAACGTTCACATTAGGGCACTCAATATTGAGAAGAACTTTGTGAAAATGATTCCACCTGGTGCGTTTCGTGATACTGGAATTGTACATCTTGTGATGGCATTCAATGAAATTGCTAGGATACATATTGATGCATTTGAAGGGATTACAGGTAGTCTAGAATATTTAGATTTGGAACGTAATCAACTACATGGAATACCGGGTGCTATTAAAACACTAAATAAATTGAAATATTTATATTTAACATCGAATCGTATTGCACATCTTACGAATTTGCCAGAAGTGAAAAGCAATTTGAGAGTGTTAAGCTTAAGCGGTAACAATTTCACAGCTATTCCAGTTGAAGGACTTCGCAATTACACGGAATTGTCTTATTTGAACATGGGCTATAATACGGTTGCTGATATTCAGGACAATGTGTTCATCGGTTGGGGTGGTCAACTGCAGACGATACTATTAAGAAACAACAAAATCACTTCATTGCAATTTGGTTCGTTTAATGGTCTTCAATCTATCAAGGAAATAAGCCTTAGCTTTAATGATATCGTCTATACTAATCCGTATGTCTTTGAGAATGTGTCTCGAACTTTGAAAATACTTGAATTGTCGTTTGCAATGTATCGTGATGAATTTCCCATGGAAGCTCTTAGTCCTTTGACAGAGCTTATGTGGTTGGGTTTGGATAATAATAATTTGAAAGTAATTACAAACGAATCATTGGCCACAATGCGAGAATTGAGCTACATAAATTTGGGATTTAATCAAATTGTTAACATTCCTCGAGATTTATTTATACCGGATGTACATAGACACCTTGTGGAAATCGATCTGTCTTATAATTTAATTGAAAAAATCACATCAAAAACTTTCAACAATTTGGGAGAATTGCAAAATATCAATTTACAATCGAATAAAATACGAATGTTGGAACGACATAGTTTTTACAATATGGATTATCTAACTTATGTTGATCTATCTTATAATAAGTTGAAAAATATTTCCGATGCCGCTTTTGCATTTCTTCCGAGTCTACTCAGTTTAGAATTGATGCATAATTCATTGTGTACCGTATCACTTCGAATGTTTAACTTCATATCAAATGCAAGTACACCATTAAGTTTGAATATGAGCCAAAATCGAATAAGTCAATTCGATGATGATCTTTCTTCATATTTATATATAAGCGATTTGGATGTTAGCTACAATCTAATTACGAATTCTTTAAGCTTCAGCAATTTAGGAAATACTCTGCGAAAATTAAACTTGAGAGGTAACAGTTTATCGGTGTTAGGAAATCATGCTTTCGGTGATTTAGAATTTTTAGAAATTCTAAATCTTTCACGAAATAATTTAACATCATTACGCAGGAGAAGTTTTCAAGGTTTGAATAGTCTTCAAGAATTAGACTTGAGTTTTAATCGTCTCGAACAGTTACAAGTGGAACAATTTTCTAATCTGAAGAAACTTCGAATTCTACATTTGCGTAATAATAAACTCCGGGCATTGCCACGTGAAGTATTTATGAATACAAGACTTGAATATCTAGATATATCGGCAAATTTTCTAACAGTTTGGCCAGTTCCAGCATTTTCTGATGTCGGATTTACTTTACGGAGTATACAATTTGCTGGAAATAGTCTAGAATATTTAGATTCTAGTATGTTTATTAATTCACAGTTCCTGTTCGATTTGAATTTGTCACGTAATAAAATCACAGTACTTCCGGATAATACATTCACCTTTCTGAATAATTTAACCAATTTGGATTTAAGTTTTAATCCACTTGTAACTAGCAATCTAAGAGAAGTATTTCTTCATACACCAAGAGTACGACATCTTAATTTACGTGGTATGGGTCTATATGTTCTTCCAAGTCTTCAATTGCCATATCTAACTGAATTGGATATAAGTAATAATTTTATTCAAGAAATTTATTCATTCCATGATATGCGACATCTACGAGTGATAAATGTATCAAATAATAAAGTCATAAATGTCAGTAATATTGTCGAACATTTACCGAATTCTGTAAAAAATTTGGATTTAGCACATAATCCAATTAGAAGGATAACAATTCATGATATGATTGCTCTTAAGTATCTTGATGAACTTAATTTGTTGGATATTAAACAAGTTCCGAATACGATGATTTTTGCAAAACTTAAAAGTTTACGTCGTTTACGTTTAACATCATCTCAACATACTGGAGATATTGTATCACGTATACCAGGTCTACAGGAATTATATTTGCATGTCATAGAACCAATAATTACTGGTGATATATTTGCGAAATTTATAAACAATACGAAATTAAATTTTGTTGAAATCTACGGACGAAACGTACATACAATAACAAGCAATACATTTGCTGGTTTGGCACGGAATCATAATCTGAAAATTCGAATACGTAACACAAAAATATCTGATCTACCACCGAACATTTTCTACAGTCTAAAATCTGTTCCACATTTAACTATTGATATTTCGGATAATAAAATTGCTTCATTAGCTGCGGATAGTTTTTATCCGAACATTACATTCTGGGATACTGTAGGAACTAGAAATATCATTGGTGGTTTAGATACATCTAATAATCCACTCGAATGTGAATGTGGACTGGTGTGGTTTGGACATTGGCTAAGACGATGGTTACGAGAATCAGCCCAAATTAGAGTAATTTCAAAGGATGAGATGCGGAAAATGTTGCAGGTACTGATGAATAAATTTTTAAATATGTATTTAACTGCATTCTAGTTGTTTATTATTTTGGTATCTTACAGAGAGCACGGGCCAATACTTGTCATGATCCAACAACTGGTCGAAAGCTGCCTATTTTAGAAATATTCCCTGAAGACCTTTTGTGTCATGCAAGCGCCTTAAGCAGTTCTGCATATTCAGAGAAAAAACCATTTCTATTATCCTTTGTCATTATCATCCTGCCAGTATTAACGGTATCGTTACGATTGATTCTGTAATGAATATTGGCGCTTAACATTGGGAGATAGTGGAATGCAGCAACATTTCTGAACTGAAATGTATTAATAAAAAAAAACGAATACACAAAGCCTCCTGATGAGATGATTGGACCCTATCTTGGCTAAACTTAAGGTTCATCATAAAATGTAAATTTGTATTTTTTCCTATTCTAGTGTAAATAGTCAAAGGAAGTGTGTTTGATGTTGAATTCTGTAAATATAACTATATAAAAAAAAAAAAAACCTAAGTATAAAGAAAAAAATATGAAAAATAAAAAATAAATTTTTTTAAGTGAAACAAAAATATAATGAAGACGTAAATGCAATTTTTAAGCAAGTAAAAAAAAAAAAATTGTAAAGATGAAGAAGAAGAATTTAGTCAATGCGATATTAAACATAAGAAACTTCTAAAAATTAAGGACATGATTCCTATATTAAATATAAATGAAAGTAGGTCACGTAGAACGATATCGACTTGGATACTTAATGGATTCAATGATTTTTTTTTTTGAACTCCATCCCTCCACACTTCCCTTCTACCCATATCCCAATTTCTCTTTATTATTTTATTTTTCTTTGCACTTATTTTAGGAATAATGAAAACAAACTTGGTGGAATATTACAATTTCACATAAACTTCAACTGTTAGGAGTGGTTGAAGTGCTTCGATATGAATTAATATTCATGACAAATAAAATGAAATAAATAGGAAACTACAAAATTGTTTTTTTGTTTTTTTACATAAATATTCTCTTTACTGTAAATTTGCTTTAAAAACTTTCAAATGCGAATGGCGTATCTATTCTATTCTATTCTAGTTCTCAAATCATTCCGCAAGCCGACCTAAGCTGCAGAGATTAGACTGACATCTCTGGGCCTAAAATCTGTAACATGCGAGAGTTTGGCAAGTGAGAGAATTTATTTTCTTTATGTGGATCTCCAGGTCACAGCGACATTAGCGGGAATGAAAAGGTAGACGTACTTGCTCGTTTTTGTGGTTTTGCCTAAAGAATCATCGAAACAAATACGAATATGTTAACATTCGGCCCAAAATGGAGATATTAGAGACAAGTTTCTCTCCCAATTGTGGAGGAGGATACCTACACAGTCGTATTTGGTTGGATGATCCTTCAGGCAGAGCCACAAAGGAGCTGTGGGGCTTATCCAACCCAAATGAAACGAAAAAGCTACTGAGACTAAGAAAGCCAGTCATGAGAATTCTAGTGTCAATTCTCACTGGACACTCTCTTCTCAGGAGTCACTTGTATGGGATGGGGCTTGTTGAAGATTTGGTATGCAGAGGATGTGGAGAGGAATCCGAAATGGTGACTCATTTTCTTTAGCACTGTCCGGTCCTCCGAGGAAAATGGTACAGATTCCTGGGGTTCACACCTCATGGAAGAAAGGAGGGCTGTAGGACAATTTTGAATTTTGTTAGAGCGGCTGGTTCTGACTTATGCGGAATTGCTCATAAGTCTGAAGGGTGAGCAATGGATCTTGTTATGGCCAACGTGCCAGGGATCCTTTTCGGATTCCAACTACCTTTCAATCCATCCACCCATCCAAACTGAACTCCCCAACTCTCAAATTGCTATTGACTGTAACTTGTTTCTTTTTTTTTTCTAAACTTGGAAGATGATATCAGAGCTCTTTTTCTTACTCCTCCGGTAGAAAAATTTGAAGACTTGTAGAGTTTTGCAAAGGAGAGAATTTATCTTTTCTAAGCTGAACTCGCCAACTCTTAAATTACTATTGACTGTAACTATTTTCTTTTAAAACTTGGGGAACCATCTGAGAAATCTTTTTCTTATTTCTTCGATAGAAAAAAAAGATAGGTATAGAAAAGATGAGATAGAGAGATAGAGAGAGACAGACAATGAATTATCTGCATTAATTCTTTATTTACTAACCTCTGTCGATATTAAAAAAAAATTTGTATGTGATGCCAAAGTCCAAGGTCTGAATACTGTAAGATGGATAACTGAAGAGTTTTGCAAAAGAGTGGAATTTATATGTTTAACCCTCCAATTGGAATTCTATAATTCTGAGAGTTTTAAGACTCTAAAATCTCTACTAGACTCCAAAAGTATGAGCAGAAAAACGAGCAAATGACTCCCGGGTCTTTGTTTAAATTAATTACATGTGAAAATTGAAGAGTTGAGGACCTTGATTTGGAGAAGATAATTCCTCTTAGTTTCCAAATTCTCCATGAGTGTTGAAGATAACGTCGCAGAAAATTTTTAAATTTCTTCAAACGAAAAAAATAAAGCTGGAGCCCTTTGCAGCTAATTTTGTAGACACTTTTGTCTGCTTTGAAAAAAAAACATGGATTTCATCCCATTCATGAATTTCGTTAGACCTTTAGATGAAACAATTTTCATAGCTTTTGAACCGCGTCATAAAGGTAGTCGCGCATCATTCTTCTTTGTAATAAAAAGTTTGTTTCATTTTTTGCGTTGAGTTCATCAGCGGTCAATAGAGTCAAGTCATTCTTCGTTTCTTTATGACTCTCTGATAACTTGAATTTTCTCTAGAATTTTCTCGTTATTTAAATGCTTCTCGAGGACAACCCGCAAGTACTCCCATCTTGAAGATCTTATACCAGACGGCATGATGTCTGCTTATGTATTCATGTACTGTAGTTTTAAAATTATTATTTAAAACAGCTGTTCCTTTGACAAAGTGAATATAAACGTCATAAAGATAAATTAAAATCGAGATAAAATTATACTTATTAACAGATTTTCTTACATGTATCAGATCTGTTCAGAAAATAACCGAACTTCATTTTTTTAAACTTTATTATTAATTTTACAGATTATTAGTCATTGTCCCCTTTAAGATCTGTAACAAATTTGCTTTGATGTCATTCATACTCTGAAAATGGCGTCCTTTCAGTGCTGTTTTTAATTTCTGAAATAAGAGAAAACCGCAAGGAGCTAGGTTTGGCAAGTAAAATGCAACTGATGAATTGACAAAGCTGAGTGCGCTGGCACGTTGTCGTGGTGCAAGAATCATGAGCTGCAACTCGATGCATGTTCAATTTTCACGTCATAATTTCATGTCGTGACCCAGTTGAGATGCCAACAGTTTCTGCAATTTGGCTATTTGCACCCATCAGATCGTTGATTTTTTGAAGGTGTGAGTCATCCGTTGAAATAGAAGGCCTCCCTAGTCGAGGATCATCTTCAATTGACTTACGACCACTTTTGAATAGTGAAAACCATTCGTAACATTTCGTACGACCCTGAGCATCATCTCCGTAATCCTGTTTCAAAAATTGAAATGTTTCTGTAAAAGCTTTCCCCAATTTCACACAACATTGTACGTTTCATCGTTGCTCCAGAACATCGCTCATATAAAAATCGGCACTAATTCAAAAACTAAACGAGATATCAACAATCCAAAAATACGTGTTTACAAAGGCGGTTATATGAAAGGCAGTAGTGCCAACCGCACGTAAATCAAAATGTTCGGCTGCTTTCAGAACAGACCTCGTATTCAGAATTGCAGTGTCTACCTGAACTGGAAGATATCGTGAAAGATATACATGTGAATGAATCTATTACTGAGGCACGGATTTAAGCTTATGTCTCATATGTATGTGTAGTAACTTAATACTCAAATTAGGATTTCAAAGACTAGGCTTAGCTATGACCAAAGAATGATTAACGTATAGACTGCTGTTGATTTAGGAGGGAAGAGTGCACCTCTATTGTCAGTGTTATTAGTAGTTACAGCTGGTTTGACTTTTTTAAATGCGTATCGTTAAAACTGATAATCTCAGAATATCTGTCCCGCCATTTTTAAATTCTCTGGCTAGTGAAACTAGAAAAAAAAATCATTAACTCTAGCGGGTTAGTCAAATCTTCAATAGCTTTTCTAAAATGAAAAATCTTCTCAAATACGATTCCACCAACAATGGACCATACCTACTAAGATCTACACAAAGCAAATGCATTTAATTCAAATGAAATTTTATATGTTAAATATGAATTTTCATTGTCGCATTTTAATTTTAATTTTATTTTAATGCAAGAGATGTCGCCACCAGTCTAAATGTATTCAATTTCTATCTTAATCTTTAAGAAGTTTTAGTACTTTTTTATTAAAATTAGCATTAAAATGGTTTAGAAAAATTATATTTAGAGCCCCATCTGGTGTCACAATCATTATAGAAATCGTTTTTATTTGGTAAAGTTATTTTTATATTTATTTTTACATTAAAAGCATATGTTCGTTCTTTTCTTAATGTAGTGATGTAAATTATTTTTTTAAATACAGTGGTAAATATTCGTTTAAACGCAGTAGGTTTTTTGGAAAATTCTAAGAAGCAAAACATTTCTTTCATATAACAGAGATATATTATAATTCAGTGAGTATTAACATTGAATTTTATTTTGTTAAAAAAAAAAACATGTATATTTCCAATACAAAAAAATTGAAATACTTTAAAATACTTAAATATTCGTTTAAACGCAACTTCAATTAAGTCATGTATATTATTATTTTTATATATATTTTTTCATCTTTTTTTTTCCAATCAGTATTTAGTATGACCACCCCGACTTTTTATAACCTCAAATATCCTTTTCGGCATAGAGTTCACCAAAGTTTTAAGATTTTCAAGTTCGATACTCTCCCAGCATGATTTAATGCACAGTTTAAGCTCATTAAGTGTTTTAAATTGGCGTCCATTGGCGTAAACTTTTGAAGCCAGTATACCCCATAGATTTTCTATGGGGTTACAATCAGGGCTACATGCAGGCCAATCTAATAAGGGTACTTCTTTTTGACGAAACCAATCTTTGGATGCCCTCGAAACATGGATTGAGGCATTGTCCTGCTGAAAAATGAAATCCTCGTCCATAACATCTTCGATATACGAAATCAGTACATCTTCCAGCAGCTCAACATAATTGGTGGAGTTCATCCTGGTAGTAATGAAACAAATAGGAAGCTTCGATCTATACGAAAACGCTCCCCAAACCATTACACTACCACCACCAAAATTTCTTTTTGATCGAGGTATGTCCTTACCTCGTAAATCGTGCCAGTAACAACTGTAACAGTCGGGCCCATCTAAGTTGAATTTCTTTTCATCGGAAAAGATAACCTTTTGCCACTCATGTTTCCATTGCATGTACTTTTGGGCGAAATTCAATCTGTTTGTTTTGTGAGCCGCTGTTAAATTAGGTTTTCCCTGAACTTTCTTCCATTTCACATTTTTTGTATGCCGCAATATGTGTGCGATGTGCTGCTTTGTTACGGGAAGATGTAATTTGTCTTTAATTTGCCTTGCAGTTAATTTATTTTTGGTTGCTTCGTAACGTATTTGTCCCTTTTGGCGAGCCGTGAGTTTGGTGTTCCCCTTCGTTGGTTTTTTATAACCATAATTTTCACCCTTTTTAAAAAAATTCCTAATTACCGTCTCAGATCTCTTAATTTCTTTTGCAATTTTCCGATTAGAATATCCCAACTCTTTAAAAATTTTGATTGCCGTAATTTCTTCACTGTTCAATGGTTTTCCCTTAGCCATAGCTACAAGAAACAATGTATCAGTCTCAACGTGTTTATTTAATAATAAAAATACTTACCGTAATACAAAAATAATTCACTTTATACAATATTTTCTACAAGAAACTTTTTAATTCAATATTTTTCCCGATGCGTTTAAAGGAATATTTCTCTTCAAAGCGACTAACTGTAAGAAAATCCACAATTTGATGAAAGTTCTGTTAGATCATGAAACGTTGTGCTTTGGATTAATAGCAGTCCCCGACAGAAACACTTTTTTAGAACAGTGTTACCGATTTAGAGTTATCGCCCAAAAATAAACGAAATTGCTTTAACAATTTCTTATGCGTTTAAACGAATATTTACCACGTATTAATTAAGACGCCAAATACCCACCCGAAATTTAAAAAATCTATAACAGCTTATTACCACAATATTATACTGCCAATATTAAGGTTTCCTTTTATATTCCTACTTAATATCTACATTATTCCCCTTCCCCTGTGTATTACCATCATCATCCTATCACAGCAAAGTAATTAATTAAAAATTTCGCGAGCATATCAGCAACGTAGTGAAAAATAATAAAAACTGATTATAGGAATGAAAATATTCTTTGAATATAAGGATTTTGTAGAAAAACTATGTAACTAAGAAATTATTATTATTAAAAAAAAAAAAAAAAAAAAAAAAAATATCAGTCGTGTAATTTTATGTTTACCGAAACCGACAATCGTGATAATAGCGTAGCATGTGATTTTATTTTAATAAGTAATCAGAATGGCAGAGCACAGTACCAATGTAAGGATACACAACGGAACAGAAGTGTTGTAAAACTACGTTTTTTTTTATTTTAATATTTTTTTTTATTATTATTTATTAAAAGTATAACTGACATGATCAGAGAGCACTGTATTATAGTAGAATTCGAAAAATAAAGTATCCAGAGACTAACACTACTCCAGAAATTGTTAATCTGGATAATTTTAGTTTATTAAGTAAACAAAAAAATAAAAATAAAAAATTAGACAAATAAGTTAAAAGTGAATGAAAGATGATTGAAGAATAAATTTTTAAAAACAATAATTAAAGTTTGCGTGTTTTACTTCCACAGGAATTTAAAACCATCATATACCATTATTGTCGTTGTATTCTCTTAATGTGGGTGCGACCCCTACAACCACAACAACAATAACTAAAACAACATTTCTTGTATATATAATCACCTTAAGGAAGAACCTTTTTCGCATCTTATTTCCCTAAAAGCAGCAATTCTTCGCTTGCTACCCGTCCTTTTGTGCCACTTGAAGTGTTAACAAAATCCCCCAGAGGCGACATAATTTCAGCGATAATGTCATATTCCGCTTCCAGAGATTATCCTGTTTTGTTTTTGTATTTTAAGCTGCACGACTAGGAAAGAATAAATGCTTGAGCATCCCGCTTAAGTAAGTAGTTAAATCTGACGAAAATGCTTTTATCGTAACTGTCGTCGTCGTCGTCGTCGTCGTCGTCGTCCTCGTCCTTGTAGGCGTCGTCGTCAGTTTGAAAGACCCATTCAAGGAACAACCTTATCACCCATTCACTTGCCGCGATATTAATTCGGATTATCCTTTTGTTTCTGTAAACATAAACATACATATATACATACACATTCACACGCACACACATACAAATCTGAAGGTTTGATGAAGACGGGGACGTTGGAAGAGATGATTTGACTTCCTTTTTCACAATATTTGTTCAATTTGGAGGCAATATAAATGGAATTTTGGGGATTTCTTTAACTTTATGACAAATAATCTGATCGCGTGTGAAATTATATTTATATTTTTTTTTGTGGGTTAATTCCCCTTCCTTTGCCCCACCATACCTCTACTACGTATCTATATTCGTGTGCAAAAATATTGTGAATTTTTTCATCATTTTTCACTTTGCCTAACTAAGTTTTATCGTCACCCGTAGGATTTCTGATTTGCATGTCGGAATAAGTTTCGTGCAGAAATCACCGAGATAATTGTTGTGAGGGGAGATTTAATTAGTAGCCGGTTTCATTTCATACTTAAAATGAAAGGAATATCCGTTTTGAATGTTGCAAGGAATATATATAAAAGAATATAATTGAGAATGGTGTGTTTATCGTAAAAAATACTTCCTCTGAGGTGATGATAAAATTTTTCGTATCAATTAATGCTGAGAACAGACAGGGAAAGTATTGACCCATCTATGAATGCAATGCAAATTTTCTCTGAAGTTTCGCATTTGACAAGGTTCCCGGTAACCACCCTTGAAGCCAAACATTGTGTGTTTGACAACGTAGCTGTTACTGAACATATTTTTATTTATTTATTTATTTATTATTCTTAGTCTACAGATTACAAAATCAACAGACCATGCATATACTAAAACTAAAATTATGTTTTGGTAAGAACGTCAACTAAAAACTAACCTACTATGTAACAAAAAGTATGAACATATCTAATTTTATAGTTATAGCAAGCTTTCTAGAAAGTACGAAACAGAGGCTTTAAAAGAAACTCTATCTTGACTAAAGTCAATTATGCTGCTACACAAATTAAACTGCCGAATACAAAGACTTAATGGACTACTGAGTCCATAATTTGTTCTATGGAAAGTTTCAAAAAGAATGGGGCGCAGTCTTATCTACTTAGTTGGCACATATAAATGGATAAGCTTTAAAATATCAGGAGAAATAATACTGTTTTCAATAACATCTCTAATAAACATAGTATTATAAATTTTACGTCTGAGAGACAGTTTCTGTAAGCCAATCAACTGGCATCTGGCATCATAAGAAGGTTAGAATGCGTTACATAGTACGGATCCCATACAACCGTGCAATATTCCAAAATAGGCCTAACGAAAGCTGAAAATAATGTCTTAAGCGTGTATGGATCAGAGAATTCACTAGCCCGACGTTTAACAAAACCAAGCCGAGAATTAGCTTGACTTACTACATAATCAATGTGGTAGGAGAAAGTAAATTTAGTATCTAGAATAACCCCAAGGTCCGAAACTATACTACATTTAGGAATATTAATCCCATCGATAAACACTTCAAAATTAATTGGTGTTACTTTTTTAGTAGCCATAAAGTGTTTACATTTAGAAGAATTTATCAACAAATGATTAAGATGACACCATTTCGCAAATTTATCGACTTCTGATTTGAAATTGGATACTTGAGACATATCAACAATTTCCATGAAAATTTTTATATCATCAGCAAAACCTAGAACAGAGGAAAATTCAAAGATATTAAAGACATCGTTGATAAATATAATAAAAAGAAGGGGCCCTAGATGGCTCCCCTGAGGCACACCGGAATGTACCAAAATCGGTCGAGAGTACACATCATTAATTTTGATAATTTGTATACGATTAGTCAAGTAGGAAGCGAACCATGCAAGAAGAGCAGAATGGAATCCAAACGCCTCAAGTTTGTATAAAAGCAGGCGAATATTGACCTTATCAAATGCCTTATCAAATACCTTATCAACTACCTTGTTCTAGGACATTTAAGCAAAAGTTGACATAGGAAACTAAATTGGTTGCTGTAGAGCGTCCTTTTACAAACCCATGTTGGTGAATAGAAATGTACTCCTTAACTAGAAAAGAAATTTTTTCAGAGATAATACTTTCAAATAGCTTCGGAATTGCAGAGATTTTACAAATAGGACGGTAATTACTGGCACAGTTTTTAGCACCCTCTTTATGTATAGGACGAACGAAAGAAATTTTCCACTTATTGAGGAACAGTCCCGAGGATAACGACAAATTAAAAGCATATGAAAGAGGCATCGAAATAGGATCACGGCATTGACTTAGAAATATCGCTGGAATGTTGTCAGGACCAGAAGAGTGGCTGCACTTAGCATTGGCCAATGCTGAGTTTACATCCTCCGTAGACACATACATTGAACCCAAGTTGACCCGTGAGAAGATATGTGTGGTAATCTCAGTGTCAATGGGAAAGCCTAAGTCCTCCACATATACTGACTCAAAGTATTCCGCAAAAAGGTCACATGAATCTGAAATATTATCCGCAGTTTTATTCTTAAAGCCAATAGAAGAAGGAATTCCATACGAATTACGCTTACTGTCTAGAAATGACCAAACAGCTTTTGGATTTATCTTTATACTAGCCTCCACCGATGCCAAATATTGACTATACAGAAACTTATTTAAGAAATCAAATTCTTTCCGCAGCCTTTTAAAATGCATGTGATCTTCATTCACACCAGACAGTTTGAATCTCTTATAAGCCTTGTTCCGTGCATTCCTCAGTCTCTTCAACCTATAGTTCATCCACGGAAAACCAGAATTATTTCTCCTTCTAGTGAGAGGAACATACAAAACAAACAAGCTATAAAGAACTTCCAGAAAATAAGAATAAGCAGCAATTACTGTATTCAGGGAAAACAAAGATTCCCAATTGTGCGCACTTAAGGCTTCATTGATAGCAGCATAATTGGCTTTCCTAAAATCATAAAAATAAGACAATTTATTTTGGTCAATAGCGTTAGAGGAATAGCTCGAAAATTCAACAAAGCTAACATTTAAATCGATAGCAATATGATTAACAGTATTTTTTGATAATAAATAAGAAGCCTCATCTACAGTATAATTCAAATTATCACTAAAAAAAACTAAAAATTTACCTGATAATTTTACAATTGGTCCTGATAGTGTTCCCGCTTCCTTCTTGAAGTGTACAGATTGTATCTAACTCATGTTACGTTGTCCTTATCCTGTGGGTCCTTCTTAAAGTCATGGAAGTACCCTGTGATTATTCTTCTACATAAAAAGGGCAATTAATTGAATGTTTCAATCCTACCTATTATATAGAGCTTGTACAATGTTGCGAAGATTTTTGAAGCCTTGGTTAGTGATGTGGTCCATTTTCACTGTAAACCAGTCTTGGAATCGTTCCAACATGGTTTATTAAAGGGCAAATCAACTACGACTAATCTATTAGAGTTTGGTTATTATTGTATACCAGCCATTGAGTCCGGTAAGCAGGTTGACTTCTTCACTGATTAAATCAGGACCTTTGATAAGATTAATCATAGAATTTTAATCCACTAGCTCTCCATTTTTGGGTTTTCCCCTCTTTGTTGATTGGTTATCGTCTTTTCTGTCTAACTGTTCGCAAAGAGTTCTATTTCACTTTCTTCTGAGATAGCAAATACCTCAGGTATGCCTCAAGGCAGTATTCTAGGCTCGTTACTATTTCTTTTGTACATCAATGATGTAGGTATCGTAGCTTTTACTTAATTCCAGAATACTTTGTTATGCGGACGATGCCACAATATTTCGTGTTGTTAGTTTTAAAGATAATTGTGTTTTTTAAACGATTATTTAGCCACTTTTCATAAGTCGTGCTTTTCACACAAATATGACTTTTGCTCGGAAATTAATTTGAAATTCTCAAGACTGCAATTGAAAAATTAGCCCAAATTTGACCTTAGTTAAGTATGCTGCTTCGGGGTTTTTACTTTTTTTTTTTTGTATTTTTGAATTGAAGGTTTTCAATAAATAAATTAAAATTGTTAACAAGTGTTAAAATAATATACCCGTACAGTCCGCATATTTCTTTCTTAGTTGTAATAGGATTAGAAAACTTAATTTTTTATATAAAGATGGGTAAAACTAAAGACATATCTCTAACTGAATTATTTAAGATTGAATTTTTGCTGAAGTTTACTGAATATTCTTAAAAGAAAATTTCAGCTACATATATGTAATATCTTAGAGTAATCTGTTAGCATAATTAAAAACAAAATGAGAAATAATGTTCCACTAGCTCCACACCATACTGGATATTGTGGTAGAAAACGTTTTACTGTTCACAGTTGAATATAAAATTTGGGATATTAGCGTACAAAACAGAAAAATAAGTGAAAAAGTGCAATTTAATCAAATTTCAACAATGGCACTTCGGCGGAGGTTCAAACAACAAAATTTAAAATACTGCCGCCCAGCAAAAAAAACCTCTTCTAAAAGCAACATTGCAAAAAAAAAGCAGCTTCGGTGATCAAGAGACCACAGAAATGGCCCAGAAAGATTCATTGGAGCAAGGTTATTACTTAATATTTCCCCACCTTCTAAGATATTTAAATTTGTATTTAACTTTGATTCTATATTCCTCTGACAAGTTCACAGTACAAATTCTGATGGATAAATCTGGCTTTGGATTAAGATGACCGGGCGAAAAATACAATGCTGACTTTTCGATGGAACGAGAGAAGAATCCTCGAAGAATTAAGGGGTATGGTCTGTAATAAGTGGGCAAGGTACCGGTAGGCTATATAATGTCGAAGGAATAATGCGCCAGGACCAATACATTCAAGTATTGGAAAAAAACTGTTACCTCAACTCATAGAACGTGACTACATATAGTATTTTCAATTTAAACGAGAGACTGGTAACTCGGTTCGAGCTTAATCAAATCGGCACAAAGTGACAGAAGTAGACCACTTGAAGGTTATGATCCACCCTTCAAGTTAAAAGAGTCGTGAGACTATACAGTCAGTAATATTATATTTTATCAAAGTTCAAGTCAAGACTACTAGGTCATATATGTGCAGGCTTCATTTGAAAAACATACAATTATCAGCATTCTGATTAGCTGTGTTTTCTCAGCATGAAGCACAGCATTTCCCTTGATTTTATCCTCCCTTGGCAGTTCAATAACTCCTTTTGAAGCCACCTAACTACCATACAAAAAGTAGAGGTAGTGACTTAATCAGTGTGAATTCATTCTCCTTCTGGAGCCAATTTAAGGCCTCTTTTTTTATATACATATATGCCATTTACCAATGACATACTCTATACTGGTTATGATGCTTATCTCCTTGCTATTCTTAAAATGGTATATATAAATGAAACAAAAGACTCAACCTCAATGATACATAGAAACTTAACTTCAACTAAACGCAAAAAAAAAGGCCAGTTGACTGCTCGACTAAATTTACCTTAATAGCTCTTAATCGTTAAGTAAAACCCTTTTTCAAATAGTCTAAACACCTTGGAGTTAAGATAATTTTCTTCATTTTCGTTAAGTTTTTCTTCTGTTTTTTTTTTTTTTTTTTTTTTATACTACTCCACCAGTCAAGCATTTTCCCTCTTATATATATTTAGATTTACGAAACAATTCATTTCTTGTAATAACTTAACCTTGCTCGTTCGTTAATTAATTTTCTCACCAACCTTAATTTTTCACGATTAAATCCCTGAGGCTCAATAAATTATGGTGTTGGGCGAAATAAGCCCAAGAGACCATGTCATACCATTTTTACCTTTTACCTGCTATTTATATGTATTTAGTCCCAGTAAGTTATGCTCGATGCTATGCGCCCCTTTCGTGTGATTCCATTTTGTTTCCATTTTCCCCCCAAAAAAAAAAAAAAAAAAAAAAAAACCGCTTTCGTGAGTACTCCCAGTATATAGTTTTGACAGAAACCAATCCCATATCAAATCCTCAGGGCAATTATCCATTTTATTCTGAGGTCATAATTTATAATAAAACGAAAAGACTCCTTTTGTGTCACCAGCAAAGATTATTTGCCAAGTTACTAATTGAGATAATTACGGTATACAAGCCATTAGACAAATCCGAATGACTCTTTATTGGAATCAAAGCTCACTGAAGCAGCTTCGTAATAGGGTTGAGGTTAAAACGATACCATTCCATATATGCTCACAGTAATAGGTACAACTCTATACACCCAGAATTTTCATTGAATATATGTAGGTTACCAAAGATAGTGATTAGGGCTCAAGCATCATCTTGCAATTACAGTGTCCTCATAGAGGGACGCAATTGAATTGCAACGTCAATGATGCTCTAGCCCTGGATTGCATTATGTGGCATTGTGTAATCTGTGTTTGATGCTAGAGAGATCATGTATCCTCCTCAATAAATGTCGACAATTGTGTCATGCACACAAGCTTTTGATTGAAGGTCGTACTCGATAATTGCATGAATATTTCGTCTCCAAATTGGTAAACCTTAATTGGATTCAGATTGCTAAGAGAAAGGATTTCGTATTCTAGATTTCTTTTGCCTATAATTTCTTGATTTCATTAATCTTTGTTCTCTAGCACCCGTTGCCGTATGTAGATAGATTCATGCATACACATAGAACAAAGACACCTTAAAACCATTCATGATGATGTTCCATATGCTGTCACCTTAGCAAGTTGGGGATTAAATAAAGCATAGCATAACAATGGCAAAAGATTCAATTCGTCCTTTTGTGTTATTCCATTCACAGTTGGAAACTAAACTAACACGTTGTCACGTCAAATACTACATGTTGCGTGATTAGATACGTCTTGTCACGCCAACTTTGCGGGTTAAACAAAGCGAATGTCCTGGTGATAAGAACAACATACGCGCGGGAATTACCTTGGTAGACCTTTTATGTATGCGCAATCATTATAGACATTTTGTTTGTTATGCAACTTGTCACCGGTGGTGTTCACCACCACCACGCAGTTTATACTTGTTGTTATTTTATTTTACTTTTATTTTTTTTTAATGGTATTAGACACGATTCGAATAATGTACTTTGTGTAGCAATGGCTTTTTGGCATTTTGTGCTTATTCGCTTTATAAAATTGCTGAGAAATATTTTTTTATATACATAAAACTAGTGTTCAGCATCGATACAATAAAAATATATATGTAGCTACTTCGGAAAGATTGGTGTTCCTCAAGGATCGGTACTAGCCCCAATATTATTTTATTATATACTTTTTATTTCTTTTGTACACTGTGCATATGTTTGTATTTATATAAAAATTATGTTAATTTTTTATATCTAACTATAGTGTATAATGGAATGGCTGTGACATAAAAAGGAAAACGGTTGCAATCTGTATCTTTATAAGATTGAAAATAGAAGATAGACAAAGCTATAAGTCCAAGTAATTTCAAGACAGCTATAGTTCCATTACATCGAAGTTTTGTATAACATTTTATATGGTACATTTCTTGTAAATCTCATCCAGCATATACCAGGGACCGAAAATAACTGGTATTTTTAAAATTTTAAACAAAAAAAGATGGGATAAATTATGATCGTGGAATTTAGTGGAATATGCCAAAAGATGTCTCTTGAAACCGGTTACGATTCCTGTAAAGCTTTTGAAAACTTAACTTTTTAAAAAAAAAGCTAAGAAAAAACTAAGCTGGAAAGGCTTATTATTTTTTCTGGCAAAAATAGAAAGTCAGCTTGGCTATTTATTTTTGCCATAAAAAATAATGGGCCTTTCCAGCTTAGTTTTTTTAGCTTCAAACTATTATCGGTCAGGAATAACAAGTAAAGTAGTCTTTTTTCGTAAAAAGCCATAACCGATTCGGTCCTTGATTCTTGTTGATATGAATGGACTAAATCTTTGTGTGTCATGACCACGATCTGTGTTACGTAACCGAAGACATAGCCTGACTCCAGTGTTTCTGGAGAGACCGGAACCATGTAAAATTATTGTTACGTGAGGTAAGCGTTTTCTTATTTACCTTTAGTTTGTATCTTTAAAGTCTTGTAGAGGTTTTTAAATAGTTAAATGCTATGAATAGATTTAATAGATTATAGCTGGCTCTGTGGTTGTTGTTGGTTTGGTGGGTTATTTTAGGGGGTTTTAACCAGATGATGAGATGGGCCATATCAGAATGCGACAATATTATACTTATATTTAATTTTGTTCAAGAAAGAATTTTTTGGGATTCTCCGGTATATATGGAAAAAGCTAAAAAATGTTCTAATTTGTTATTTCATCACACGACCCATTAATTTTTGGTGACAAGTTTCAAGTCTTGGTTTGACTCATTAACAGGTCCCAAATAGCGAAATTGGGTGATTTGAAAAACAAATGAAAAAAATGAAAAAAAGAAGAAAGAAATGAAAAGTTTGAGAAAAATAGAAAAAAACAATTTTTTTTGTTTATTAAATTTTTTTTTAAAGAAACAGATTCATTCGAAGCGAATCGAACCTGTATACGCCACGCAGTGGGTTAAAAAATAAAGAAGAAAAGGAAGAAGAAGAAGCGTTTCGTGTCAGCAGAAAACCTTACACTCATCGGTGCAGCTTGGTTTTCTGCGTGCTGCAGACGCTTTTGCTATATACCGGTGAATCCCAAAAAATTCTTTCTTGAACAAAATTAAGTTTAACCCGGTAAAAAATCCAAAAGCGTAATCTTTTTATTTACTTATATTCAAGTAAATCCAACGCTACATGGACGACAAGCTATCGAGGATTACTACTGTTCCTGAATACATGGCCGTCGCACTGTCCAGAGATGCGCGCATATAGCCAGTATAGTATTTTTCTGTCTTGGGCCAGACATCAAGAAACAGATTTATCACTAATCATATCGATGAAAATTTTTCCGATGATTTTCCGGCTTTTCCGGGTTTTCCATGGAGTTTTCCACAAAAGCAACTTTATGCAACTCATTTCGCTCTACAACTGTGTCTTGGGTTGTAAAACGCTCAAACACTTCCTTGGTCGGAAAAACTCCGGAAAAGCGTTTTAAATGAATTTTTCCCGATTTTTTCTGCAAGTTTTCACCATTGTCGGAGAGAAAGTAATAATGCCAGTTGTTAGGGAACTTGATCCTGCATAATTTAGAAAACTTTTTTACCGGAAAATTTTCCGGAAAAGTCAGAAAATTCCGGAAATTTTTTTCGGAAAAATCGGAAAACTCTGCATTTTTCCTGAAACGGATTTATCACTAAACAAATTTGTACCAAATTTTCAAAGGATTTTTCCCAATTTTCCGGGTTTTCCATGGAAATTTCCGGTTCAAATTTGGACAGATTCAATTGCCACGCGACATGAACCTGTGTGCCAAATTTCAGCTCACTGTGATGACGAAAAGTGGCTCTACGAGAGTGTTGAAAACAATACAAAAGAAATATCTAAATAGACAGACAGACAAAATCGTGTACGAGTTAAAGGGACGGGCTGGCCTCAAAAATGATTTTAAGAAAATGAGTTAATTAAAGCGAGCATAAGATAAGAAAAAGAAAAAGAGATACTAGAATAAGGCAACTTAGTTAAATAAAATAAAAATGAATAAAATAATATAATAAAAGATATAAAAACATACAAATTCAAGCTAAAAAATTATTTTGTGCAATCGTCGTTCAGAAGCGCCATTCTACAAGTTAGTTTTGAATGAACTCTCTAACGTACCCACAGAGGTAGCAAGTTGAGTAGTGACCGGTAAGGTATTCGAAAAGTTGAGGATTTGAACGAAGAAACAACTCTGTAAAACATCACTAGAAAAATAAGGGATCAGTATTATACAATGCGATTGTATGTGATGCTGTTTAAATTCACTGCAAATATTTATTAACTACATGGCAGCACGGTTTTGTGAAGAAGCGATCAACTTCCACTAACTTGGTTGAATTTACCTCGGCTTATCTCAACCCAATGAAAAATGGAAGCCAAGTTGACTGTATCTTCACCGACTTCAGTAAGGCCTTCGATAAAATATCGCACAAGCTTAAGATTGTTGTCCTCGGATCTCCTATTTTTTTAAATAAATTGATAGAGTCATATTTATCAAATAGGATCCAGCAAGATCTATTTAGGTCGACTCTCTCCTACGAAATACCTTTACCATCCGGTGTTCCTCAAAGCAGCCATCTTGGACCGCTTCTTTTCATCTTATATATTAACGATCTGCCAAACGTTATTAATCTATCTGATGGCTCTTGACAAAACCAATGAAGTCAAAGACCTTGGTGTACTATTAGACACCAAACTTAGCTTTTTACCACATATTGACAAAATAATCAATAAGGCTAATGCCGAATTAGGCTTTGTAAGAAGATGGACGCCTAATTTTAATGATCGCTTTACTTTAAGGACTTTGCGTTTAGCTTTTGTGCAACCTCTTATTGATTATGCTGTCCCTGTTTGGTGTCCTATTTAGGATACTTATCTAAGGCGTTTGGAATCTATACAGAGGAGATTTATTCTCTTCGCACTTAGACGTCTCCCATGGGATAATCCTCTCTTGCTTCCTGCTTATAAGTAAAGATTAAATCTTCCTAAGCTACATACGCTCATCAGAAGAAGTTAGGTAGTCCTCTTGTTTCAAATAATTACTGGTGCCGTAGATGCTCCTGAGCTCTTATCTAAAATTAACTTTAATATTCGTCCACGAACTTTAAGGAATGACTCGTATGCCTTGTTACATGTACCTCATCATCGCACCAACTACGGTTATAATAAGTCTTTTTGCTCTATGTTGAGAGCCTTCAATAATTACTCAAACCTCATTGATTTTGACTCAACTTCGACAAAGTTGAAAGGTATGCTTTACGAATAAAACAATTTTTTCGCTTTTAAATAAATAAATAAATGCTGTTGAGATTGTAAGAATTGTAGGAAATTGAATAGGTAAAAAGGTTCATGTGACTACAGAAGTTTAAAAAGAAACATACGTGTGCTCTCTGTTAAAAATATTCAAAGTATTATACCTTGGACTTGGTCCAAGATCTTTTAAAATTTGGTCCAAGATATTATTTTGCAGTTGACAGAGTAAAAAAAATCTGGATCAACTGTAAAATTAAGTCGTGAGTTGTGACAGCATATGATTTTCTGAATATCACTTTAGAGAGAAAAAAATTTATAGTTTGGAAAAAAATACATTTACAATCCAAAAATCTTTAAAAAAAGAAATTTCTATGTAAAGGCAGGCGTTTCTTAATAGCAGGAACCGAATTACTCATCAGTACGGCGTATACGCTATGCAGGAACCAAACCGTACTGATGAGTAATATGATTCCTGCTATTACGAAATGCTTACTTTTATATAGAAATTTCTTTTTCTAAAGATTTTTCGATTGTAAAAGTATTTTTTCCACTCAATTCTCGAGCTGCGGATTTGGCAACAAACTCGATCAATTTCATATTAACTAAATTCGCTATGAATTTATTTCATAGCAAAACTTTCTATTTCTAACAAATTTATACCCAAGAAAACTACTTGCTATTAGCAGGCATACATCAACAGAACACTTGGAATAAGATTTACTTTGCACTGTCAAAAACACTTGTCACTACAGTAAACGCACAACTGCATCTATTCATTTCCAGGCACTAAATGGATGTGATTGTCTCAAATTGCTACATATTTTCTAGAAGCAGTTTTTGTTCTGCTGGAAACGGTTACATTCAAACTGCTAGTTGGATCAAGGTGCAACCAATAAACCTATTTGCCATACTTCGTCTAGTTAAGAAATGCTACAGCTGTCATGCACACTCCTGCTGTCACAGATCACTGACTATTGAACATAAAGATTTTTCATAACATAGTGGCATCTGAATGAAACCATTTTGTGTACATATAGGAAAAGTTTTGATGGACATAAACTAAATAAGATTTCTATAGGACAAACTATATGTAAAAAAATCTATAAAATTCTGTATACATTTAAGCGCTCTTACCATACTAGATCTCTTTAGATATAACTGTGTTACCTAAGTAAGCATACATTGCAAAATTTTCCAGAATATACTGACTTCATTGCCATTTAATACTCAATTTAAGACGATTCTTCTTTTAAGTTTTAAGTGAGTAGGTTTAATTTCCATTCCCTATCCTTCCCAACCCAGAATCTAGGTAACCCTTTTCCTTTCATAATATTTCACAATGAGTTAATAAAAAACCTCACCCACCCACGCCTTGACATCATTAAGTTTGTTCGCTAAAAATCTTAATTAACTTGAAATGACCAGCATGAGCTACTTCATTGCCATTACAGTAGTATGTATGTATGTATGTATGTCTTGCTCATTATCGTAATGCATAATCGATTTAAAAAAAAAAAAAAAAATGGAAATTTTCAACAAAAAAATCAGAAAACTTAAAAACTAACTTTCTCATTGCAAATGATAAAATTTAATTATTCAGACGAACTTTTCCGACGGGTGTTTAACATGATCCCAAATATATGTAGTCTAGATCGTCGTTTGCTCGAGGCGAAGCACTGTAGATTTTACACTCTGCTACAATTCTACAGCTTTACATTCATATACATAGCGGTCATGATGACTCTAATTAACTTTATCCGCAGAAAAAAAAAAAAAACTTTCTCGACGGAAGCTCTGCAATAATTTTTATTCTAAGTACGAACGACGACGACGATGACTCGCAATTCATTTGTCACTATAACTACTATCTCGATGTATGATCATTTTCTTGACATAAAATATGCACCACAGCGCAATAATACAAAAAGTTGAAATATAAATTATTAAGAAAGTTGTTTTAATCACCCCCTCCCCCTACTCTTACCAGATGAATGGATAGTTTCCTCAGACCATAGCCATATTATCCATCATCACCAGCACCACCACTACCACCACCCCATTGACTTTCCTCTTGAAAAAAAATTGAAAGGAAAAACTAAGAATGACCTCTCGCCCGCCGCCACCGCCTTAATTTCACACAATTAAGAAAAACGAGGAAAGACAGAAGTTTGTGTGCTGTGAGAAAAACTTAATTGCCTTTAAAAATGAAATATTTAGGATAGATTTTCCGGGAAAATGGCGGACTCTAGACCCAACCGTCCGGACAATTTCAGTTCTATGCAATCAAACTTGACCCATATTCATTAAAAATGAAGCTCTCCTAAATGAATTAAGAGCATAAAATTTTATTACAAGAAAATTAGATGGTTGTACAAATTGCCCGAGGGAAGATTGTGCTCTGGGCATCCTTCAATTAAACTTTTTTTTTAACAACAACAGGAACACCAACAACAAATACGCTCTCACACAAAGGCAAAAAGTTTACCAAACAGACGGAAGAGGAAGTTGTTGACAGCTTCAAGTACTTCATTTTAAAACAAAATTTCATTCACCAAAGCACAAAAAAGAACGGAAATTTTCACAAAGTAATGGCAACCAGACATGCTCAGGTCATAAATTAAACAGTGGCGACTAGTATGCATCACAAACGTTTGGCTAGCTAGCTAAGTCTAGTATAGTAGTAGGTCTATATAGGTAGGCTATATAGGTATCACCACATTAAACCCATTAACACTACGTTACACCGGTTAGATTATGCCATCGATAAAGTTGCACTTGTGACTGGTTGGTATGCTTCGAACCGCTTCATAGAATTGTCGAGCGCTACCAATCTACAACTTTGGGAATTCTGCATAATATATGTAGAAGCTGTACACACTGCATAGAATCGTCGGGGCATAACAAGGAGGAAAAATTAGAAATTCACCACCCTCGCTTACATGGTATAACACTAACAAAAATATACCTATACCGAGTGCAACGCCACCTCTTTTCGAATTTTCATTCTTGTTCATTTTAACAGTCAAAACAACAAGGACGACAGCCCGAAAACTATCCTAAAATGTATTCAGAACAGTGTGGTTTTTCCATAGAAAGTTGACCAACTGTAAAGGACAAAGGAAGGAAGGAAGGAAGGATGAACGGAAAGGAGTAATAATATGAGTGCACTCTATCATGAGATTTTCTGCTTACATACACCTATACGTATGTGTTGTACATATACTTAGTACATATAAGCTCTAATTTTGCGATATTCTTATGAGTTGTTGGAGAGTCTTTCGAGTCTGGCCCCAATTCCCCGCTCTACTAAATATTAATTAAAATTGCAACAATTTCTTGTGAATATTTCCATCATGCCGGTTGGGGAAGCCTTTTAGCACAGCATGCTAACATTCACAAAGTTTCATAATTCTCATTTTAGTTTTTGCATATAACGTAGGACAGGAGTAGTAAGAGTATATGTATATATATATACACACACGCAAACACACACATACACTTACTGCCATCCATCTGAAAAGGACTCATTTATTGTCAGCGCCATATGGTATATGGCCCAAAGGAGAACTCTGTGGGACACCATTCCTTCATATTATGTGTTAGGTTAAATATGCCCGGTATAACTTAAGCGCTGTGCTAAAATGTTTCCTTTTACAATTTTACCTTACCTCGAAAATAGTTTATCGGTCTTTACCAGTTCTTGTCAAAAGGATATCCAAATATAAAGTTCAGACAGGCTGCAGTCAAGTGGTTGTGTAGTTCGCCCCTTCTTCTACCCTTCAAGGAAAACAAAATCAATTACAGCCTGTATGAAAATAGACACTGACACCCTTAAACACGCAAACGTCTCCCACAATAATAAAACAGGCTCATTGCTGGCTTTACCTTTTCCCACTATATATATGCCTGAATCCAGTGCACAATATGGAATTACTTTTAATATTCTAGAAACACGCAGTCCCTTTCCGAAAACCTCTGCTTAAGCATTGTCTCAATAACCACCGTTCACCTGAAGAAATATGATATGTTGGACTGTCTATATAGGGAAAGAAATGAGTAAGTGACAGACAACTTTAGGGGAAGCTATTATATGGGGGCGGGGGGTTTAACAAATAGCACTTGTTGGATTGTAGCCGACTTCTGAGTTTTCCCTTATAATACTCAAGATCAATATTATGCTCTTAAAGAAACACAAGTCCTAAAAAGAGATTCAACTTGAGATTTTCATGGTAATTTTCACTTTGTGAATGAAAACATTGAATTGAATTCACCCAATAAAATAAAGTCGGGCATGGAGTGATACTATTTGTGCCCTATTTTCATTCCGAATGGAACTATTGGGTTGAATTCTAATTATATGATTAGGATAGTCAGTCCTTTGCGTGACTGAATCCTCTGCCGATTTAATCTTAGTTTTCATTTCAAATCAGGCAATCCATTTGTGTTTCAGTTTTGCTTCTATTAATGATTATAGACAGATTTTTGTTAGTACTTTCGTTTAATTTGTTTATGGCTAAACAAAATCGAAGACTATATCGACTCCCCATCTCATATAAAGGGATTCGCAAAAAGATGAGTATTTGCCAATGTTATGTTCCCATATGCCTACTGTTACCTACTGACCACAAAAAGTTTCTAACCATATTATATAGTAATGCCACATGAATTATAATATCTTTGTCAAACTCAATTATAGTAGACTACGGTGATAAGTACTGCCATAAGAACATACGAAACTTGAAGCTCCAAGAGGTAGAAAAATAAAAATGAGTTTTCGAGTGAATCCTTTCTCTTACGGAAATAAAATAAAACTATAAATTTCGATTCAAAAAAATAAAAAATTATAGTTATTTCTGTAATGAGTCACATTTATGTCCGACATTTTGAATTAGAACTGACAAATTTATTGCTAATTTTTGTTTTTATGATGTTGCTAAAGCTCAAAGGATACGCTATGATGACGTACCACAGCCTTGGCAGGAAAAGAAAAAGGAGTAAGGAATGGAGGATTATTGGGTTGAGACAAATAGGTGATGGTGATCATTTGATTGTGACTCATAGCTTGTGGGGGGGGGGGGAGGTTGGAAAACTGTTCCACACATTCGTACTATTCTAGTTATGAAGGATTCTCAGAATTTCGCGGTATGACCAAATCTGACTTCAAGGAAGTGAGGGTGAGCTCGAGTTATAGCTCGTATGGTGGACATAAGAAGAATTTTACAAGGGATAAGGCTAGAGATTTCCTCAGAACAATAGCCATAGAAGTTGCGATAAAAGAGAGATATGTATATGTCCAACATTATGCTGCTGCTTTAGGGATTCAATAGTTCCTATTGATATGTCATTGCTAATAAACCAGAAGGCCTTCTTTTTGACTTTGTCTAATGCGAACAATGAAGCGTGTCCAGCCCCTGCCCAAATATGGGAAATTTGTTCTAATCTAGATCCGATATGAGACTTGTAGATTTGCGCCAAGTCTGGTGAAGTAAATTATTTCTTGCATCTTTGCAAGAAGCCCAGGCATTTCATTGCGTTCATTGCTGTCAATTTATAGTTAAACCATAATACTCGGCATTGGTATATAACATAAAATAAATGTGTACCTATACCATCTATAGAGGCAATGTCGCAGCAATAACTTTAACTTTTATATAACTGGTGACAAAAGATGGGCTTCCGGGAGTATCCAAGTAAGACAGTTGCCATTTTATTAACCTTAATTTATAAGCGCCATCTATTGAGAAAATAGTTGTTAAATTGTCAAAATAGCTTAAATATCAAGATATCAATTGAAAATAGTATTTAAAAAGCTACAGCAGCCATAAGGATTAGTTGTCGACTTTTCAATAAGACTGGAGAGTTCAAGTCTGTGGTTGTTTGGTCGCAGCAAAAGTTCCAAACTAAAAATGAACAAAATAAAAGTAAAAAAAAAAGGTAAATTCTCAAATCACTCATCTGAGAATATACCACAAATGTACTTACCAACGTACATACATATTTATCCTGTACATTTTGCATAGTATAAATAGAGCGCTACAAAAGAAAATCAGCACTCGAATCAATTTGAGCGGCAGGGCTAATATTCAAATTAAACCAGTTAGATTTTCCTACACACCTAAACAGACTAATTCACAGGTTCCTGACTTCTAGGAAATTCTATGTGGAACTCGCTAATCGCAAAACTCCGCTCAAAATAATTGCAGCAAGATCCCCGAGGACTCTATGTATATTAGACCCAATACTCTTCAATTTTTACACATCAGACCAACCTTAAAATGAAAGCGGAACAACATTCCTCTTCAAACTCTACTCATATCACAAAAAAACGGGGGGATCAATATTAACGTCAAAAAGTCCGATCTTATCTGTATTCGGAATCTTAGCATCCCGCGAAACAGCCAAGTAACAAAATCCAAACGAATATGTACAATTGGAGCATAATAAAACAAAACTTGAAAGAAAGATTCTCAGAGCTTACACAGGACTCCATAGAAGAGCCAACGGAAAATACTTTCGTAATGAAGTATTGTACGAGGCAGCCAAAATAACACCCAGCAAGGAGTATCTGTTCGATCTAGCGAAAAAACAAGTCGAGAAAATCCCCATTCAATTCACCCAAATCCACTAATAAACAACTTGCCGGACCTTTTTATATCAGCAAATTTCAAGTACTTGTCATCCTTGCTTTTAGCAAAGCCTGATACTAGAAACATCTACCTCCGCGATGGTGGAATAAGTTTCTATGACACTAAAACATATTACTACAAAAGATAATCCCAATAAACCCCTCATGAATTTGGGTCATGTCTCTGAAGAATTCTGTCAACATAGGAACCTTCCAGTCCTAAACTTCTTAAAACTCTGCGTACATTTCAAATCCTTAAGCTCAAACTCTTGCGAGAAAATCATATATTGCAGCTGGTATCTCATAACTAGTCATAGACTGGGCTACGGATTTTGGATTATCCATCAATCCACTGAAAACAGATCTATCCCTTTTTACTACGAAAAGAAATATCCCCAGTCTGAGCCTTCCCTACATTGGCTCTACACATTTGGAGCTAAAAGATAGGGTCAAATACCTCGGTATCATACTAGATAAGAAGCTAAGCTGCAACCACATCTCGAGGACAGAGCGTATAAGGCCTTTAGAGCCTTAGAAATGTGCCGCGGAACTATAGGGGAAAAACTGGGACTCAAAACCTAGATGGTCCTATGGATCTACACTAGCGTCATCCGACCCATGATAACATGTGGTTCTGTAGTGTGTTTGAAAACAGTGGATTTCGGCAACCATCGGGAGCTATTGTAAAAGATTCAGAGGCTGTGCCTTCTTAGCGTAAGCGGCATCTCAAGTCAACCATCACTCGGGTCTCGAGGTTATCCTCAACATACACCCGGTGCAGATACACATAAAGAAGTTGGCATCAATCGCAGCGTTGAGGTTGCATCTCAATCTGAGCTGGATTCACGCCAGAGCAAGAGTTCCACATGAGTCCATCTTTGAGATTGTGCAATCCATCGCTCCTGGCATCAGCAGGGACAGCGACCTTCTTCTGGAAACAATAATGAAAAGCGAATTTAAATTAAAAATTCCATCGGTTGCAGATTGGGCGTCACACTCTGTGCTTCAACTATTATCAAACCCTATTGTTTACACAGACGGCTCCAAAACTGAGGAAAATACCGGAGCAGGTATTTTTTGTGAGGAATCTTGCTTGGAAATCGCCCTACACCTTGATAGCTATGTTACAGTTTTCCAGGCGTATGTCGAGGCCATTCTTAAAGCGGGAAGGTATCTCCTCAACGTGGATACAGTGATCAAGGAGATTGCCATTTGCTCGGACATACAAGCAGCTGTAAAAGCCTTGTCAAAGCTCTTCATAACCTCAAAGCTGGTACTGAAGTGGAAAGCTACCCTATATTCCTTCTCGCTGTGTAACAGGGTACTCGTTGTTTAGGTGCAAGGTCTAAGCGATATTAGTGGAAACGAAAAGGCGGATGAGCTCGCTTGTATTGGTGGGGAAATCATTCTCTTCAATCGGGATTGCACCAAACATTCTTGCATCTTGAATTTCGGCCTGGGCTGACTGTCAACATAGTTGCCTTTGGCTGGATGATCCCACGGGCAGAACTACTAAGGAACTGTGGGGTAAACCTAACACAAATGGATGCAGAGAGGAGCCCAAAACGGTGACTCATTTCTTGTGTCACTGTCCGGCTCTTTCCGGAAAGCGTTACAGATACCTTGGCTCACATCTCCTGATAGAAAAAAAAAAACAATATAATCAAACTTAATTTTCAAAAATTGTGCTATAACTAAAATCCTACAATTTACACTGAATTCATTCATTCAAAAGGACATAAATCAACGATTTCACAAATGAAAATTTCACATTAAAATTCGAATCGTGAGGAATACTCATAAATTCAAAAGACCTGAAAATAAATGAACTTAGACTCACTCGCTCGTATATATCCTTTTCCGCCTTACCACTATGCAGAAATCGTAACTTGCTTCATTAGAAGTTAAGATGTCTGCACGAGAGAGTTGTGAATTGCTATTCTATACACCAACCAAAGTACACCATGGCAATTAGAGTTTTGCGACCAGTGAACACATCTCCTACAACAACTCGAACTCTGTAAATCTTCTTCAGTTCTTGTCGTGATTCAGTGAAATTACCTTTGTTCGAAATTCAATACATACAATAACCTCTAGCACCATCATCATCATCATCATAGGGTGCAGAATAACAAAGCTAAAAAGAGCTTCTCATTTACAGCACGACTTCAAACGTAAATTTATTTCGCGATAAAGACACCACCCCCGAAGGCCTGACAATCCATATATATATACATACCCACACCTAGGTATGTACATATATGTGCCTACCTTTATATTGTATAGGCGGCCAATGGTTAAAACAAAATCATTCCCTTTTAAGCCTTGGTGGCCCATAAATTCCAGAAACGTCCCTTATTGTTCTTTCTTTTCTCCCGATAATTTACTAGGACAGGTGCATACCGCTTGGTATTCAAGTCACATAGAAAATGGTTCATGGAGCACGATTTACCTCGATTGGCTAAAATAAGGGTTTCCCCGTTCTTCCCGGTGTGAGCACAAAAGTAAAAGAGGATAAAAAAAAAATATATAAAAGGCCCGCAAAATATAGGAGAGAATAAAAAGAAAAAAAAATTAACAAAAGGTAAAAGCTTTCGTTTAGTTATTGGAAAATTGCTTCGATTTGAGCGAGTGCGGTCCCACTATTCCGCATTCACAATAATTCAGGACACTTCTTTAACGTAACTGCAGCCATTTTTATATGGAAGGTATACCCTATCCAAATAGCAATATAGCATACCTAAACAGAGACAAGGACAAATAAATGGGATACTCTATACAGGAGAGAAGAAAAAAAACGGATCAAGCATTCAGTGTTGGGTTTGTTCAGGCATTTCCGCTCCTACAGTTTAACCCACCTCCGCATCCTCCGTCCAACTATATGCCAACGTAGAAGCAAACAAAACAGGAGTCACAAGAAAAATGATTCCAAGACACTAAGGAACTTTTGAGAAATGTTTATGAAGTCTGGGCAAATACATGGCAGCAGATGCGCTTAAAGTTCTCAGACTTAGTCCCTTTGTTTATTTTGCATTTTTCTTGAAATTTTTCTTTTGTTCCCTTTTCTCCCAAGCCAACTATCGGCGTAACGTCCTTTTAATATTTTTATGAATTCAAAGGATAACGTTTCCTGGCTTGAGTTTACTTTAAAAGGATCCAAAATGGAATTCTGGGGATATTTTAAATGCTGCAACTGAATATACTTGCATAAATTTGAATGCATACTTTTCCTGGAAATGATGAGAGATTCCCATCTGGAAACTGGATTATCTTATAATGTCATCGCAGCTATAAAAGGAGGTGAATTGTGTTTTTTTTTTTTTTTCTATTTTAATAATGGTTCTGTTATATCAAAAGATGGCAATCCAGAAGATTAGTAATTTTTGAGGTGTGAGAATTTTTTTACTTTAATATTGGTTAAATGTTGGGGTAGAATTTGAAACTCTCTAGAACCTTATATCGGGAAAGTCTTTCTTTGAGAATATGAAATATATTTGAATACCGCCGAAAAAATGAATACATTAATATGCGATCCATATCTTGAGAGAAAAGTAATGAAATTCTTAAGAGAACCCAAGTAACTATAACCCTACTTGTCTTATCTAAGAATTGGGGATTTGCTGAAGATGATGACTTTATATTTGTTGAAGAAAGCTATTTTTAAATTCTCCGGTACAACAGCAGAAGCGAAAAAGAAAAAAATAGTCGTTATTTCATCACACAATTTATTGATTTTGGGCACCAAGTTTCAACTCTTTGTATGAACTCATCAGCGGGTCCGAAATAGCGAAATTGAGTGATTTAAAAAAAAAAAAAACAAATGAAAATATAAAATTGGTCAGAAATAAGAAAATGATTAAATTGAGAAAAATTCAGACACAGAGCTAAAATTTGTAATTTTTTCCAAAATGCGAATAACAATCAACCATGAAAGCACGTTAGAATAAGTTGGTACGCCATTAGTGGTCTTCTAATCATAATTGATGTCACATAAAGTTGAGAAAATCAAAAAGAAGTCAGGAAAATATCCCGAGAAAATGCGAACTCTTATGATTGAAAGCTTAGATTTCTCGTTGTCCATGAATTTTGCTGTTTGTTCATTGAATGTAATCAATTATTAAATGTGATACCTAAGTTAAACATGAACACTTCAAGATTGACAAAAAAACATCACTAATAATCTCATGGAAGCTGTTTGTCGACCTTCACAACAAGTTGATCGCTGTTCCTCCGTCTTTCCTCACTATTCAAATTTTTGGTGATGATAATATCTCTTTTTATGAAAACAAACTTTTTTTTTCTCCTTAGCCTCCTCTTTTTTATTTGTCCTGTTCTTCTTCCTTTCTTCCGGCATCTTCGCTGTCCGTGAAGTTTTACTACCGTGAGTAATTATTATTTATTTATTCGATATTGTATTTACTTGATATTTGCAAAATGTTTTGCAAGAGAAGGCGATACCAAATCGTACTGTTAAAAAAAACTCAAATCCAAAACGAACTACCAACACATACAAGAACTTCGAAAGAAAGTTGATCTAGCGAACCACTGTCGGGTAGTTAATATTATTCGATATCGAACTTCACATAGTCGAATTGATTTACTTCGAATTCGATTCGATTTTGAACCGCAATGTTTGCAGGTTCGATACATTAACTACACACTCAACACACATATATAATTCTGCTAATACTATACTATACTATTTTATACCCACTTTTCTATTTCTTATAATGTTTTCTGAATTTACTTATGTAATTGATTTACTCATATAGTCGTACTTCACTGCCACTGACTGAATGTGACGAGATTTCTTTTCTAAATTTCCTTATACCTGTCTCAAAAAGATGCCTCGATTATGGGGCGCACCTTTTTACCATTTAATTGTGGCTTCTTTCGAAAAATTTTCTTTATAAATTAAGGTCCCGAGTTTAGTGCGGTCAATAGCCTCACCGTAGCCGTTTACTTTTTATCTCTAATCATTATTAGAAAAATGTCCCTGAAATGCGAATTGACTACTTACAAGTATTTCACAATACCTTGTTAATTCAGTATGCCATGGGATATATGGTGCTGCCAATTCGAGGCCTTGCATACATACAACCCTGTCTTTCACATGTCTTTAATACTATCATTATGGGGTCAATTTTTCCAGTGTCATGGAAGTTTTCGAAAGTTTTACCCATTCATAAAAAAACTCTCGGTGTGGCAGAATATCGCCCAATATTTATTTTTCCATTTTGTGCTAAAGCTTTTAAAAAAATTTGCATAAGCAAATTACTAATTATTTAGAGAATAATAATCTGTTATCAAATTTACAGTCAGGTTTCAGATCTAAGCGTAGCTGCATTACCGCACTATTGAAAATAACAGACGACATTAGAATCTCTATAGATAATGACAATTTAATGGTATTAACCCTTTTGGACTTTTCAAAGGCTTTCGATCGAGTCAACCACGCCTTATTAATCCTAAAACTTCGTTCATTTTTTTCATTTTCTAGTTCTGCATGTAGATTGATCTGGTCATACTTGAATGGTCGCTTTCAGAGGGTTGTTTGTAATCAAACTACATCTGATTTCCTTCCTGTACACAATGGAGTTCCACAAGGATCCATTCTTGGACCATTACTTTTTGCCATATTCATAAATAATCTTCCATTAGTTCTGCGAAATTGCAAATATCATCTATATGCAGACGATGTCCAACTTTATATTTCTACACCCCTCGGACTTAGTGAAGATGCTGTCTGCCGTATGAATGAAGATCTTGGTCTCTTATCTAAATGGGCACAAGTTAATGGCCTCCTTTGAAACGCATCCAAGAGTAATGCTATTATTATCTGAATTAGATACGTCCTCTTTTACAAACGTGATGCTTAATCATATCGTCATACCTTTTAAAGATTCTATAAAAACCTGGGCTTGATATTTAATACGACTTTAAATTGGTCTCATCATGTTAATAATTTTTTTGGTAAAGTGTATTGTACTACACGTAAACTGTCTTTATCCGCACCCTTCACACCCCTGCAAACTCGTATCTTGCTTGTAAAAACACTTATTATTCCTTTGTTATTGTACGATTGCGAAGTATTTTGTAAATTAGACTCTGTTTCATCACGTAAACTCAATGTTGCTTTCAATTCTGCAGTACGTTATGTGTTTTCTTTGCGAAGATATGATCATATTACAGTGTATTCAAAATCGATTTTGGGATGTACTTTTGACAATTATATGAAATTTCGTATATTAATTTTTTTAAGGAACCTTATGATAAGTAAGGAACCATACTACTTGATTGTACTGTAAACTCATATTCTCCCAATCTAGCAGAACATGTTCATTAATCATGCCACGATTTATTTTTCTCCCGAGTGAGCGCCAATTTTTCGTCCAGTCCATTAGACTCTGGAATTCTCTTCCATCTGAGCTCAGAAGGATTAGCAGCAATCGCAACTTTCATATACATTTGTTAGTGAATTTTTCATAGTTAATGTATATGTAATTAATTTTGTACCCTATTTTTCTCTTTTTTTGTTTTACTTTTGCGTAATTTATAATAGTATTGGACTTATTAGCTTTATTTTATTAATCAATTTTCTTAATTTCTTAATTATAATTTTTGTTACTATTATTTTAGTTTTATAAATTTTTTTTTCTGTCTATTTATTTATCTCTAATTTTTCCTCTTTTTTTTCTATACTTTGTTCACCTACACCTTAATATAAGATTTATCTTACAAGTGTAGGTTTTAGGAATAAATGCAATTTGAATTTGAATAATATTTATGACAGAAATGGGGTATCCATATCTAGATAATCATTTCGGAATATTCCGAGTATCTAGATATTAAAGTATCTCTGACAGACATAAAAGGGGCATTGATGTGACAAGCCGTACCTACTTTGACATTTGAATTTATTACGAGCTCAACGGCACCAATCAATTGTAAATATACGATAAATTCAATATTTGAAGCGAAAAAAATTCATTATATTGCAATTAGATCCCGGTGAAGGTGCAAAATATATCCATGGATGTAGTGCCTCAATTCACAGTTTTGTGTGAAACGAAGAAAAAAGGTTTGTTTAAACATAACAAAATTGCACCTAATGGAATAATTTAAATAAATAAAATAAGTCTCCAAATTGAGACATATTAGCTCGAAAATTAATCTCATAATTTCTCCATACTTCAATAATAAACATTGTTTCCGCAGAGTTGATTCTGATTTCGATTTCCAGGAAAATGAACCACTTTGAGGTCCGGTTTTAGACGCGCTTGTTTATGATTTCCAAAAACTCGAAGCCGCTCTTGTACACGAAGAACAGCCGATAGACGATGTGGCAATTGAAGCAAATCGTGTGGCATAATGTGAGCACTGCTATATCTGTCAGATCGGCGTACACGTAGCATACTACTGCATGCAGCACGCTACGATAATAACATAATAGTCACAATATATTTTCCTCGTGTAAAAACATCGAGTTCGGTAAATGCATGTAGCCCTTTTACATGTCATAGCAAGGCTTCTATTCTTCTTCTTCAACTCGAAATAAGTCTCCCTCGTAGATGAAATGTCTGTTGCTGTATGTGGTAATTTTACCCAGCTAGATTCACTGGTATCGATATCAAATTTCGCAGGGACTCATTTTCAAATTAAAAATCTAATATGCTTCAGTTGCCCTCAGAAGGGGTCCTATCTTAAACATGTACATATTCCCGAAGTATTCTATACTCTGTACATATTCAATTCAAGCTGAGATATTGATTTAAATTAAAGACGAATCATATACATAAGTACCCTAAAATCTTCGGATGGTCAAGATAATAAAGCTTTGATATATTCCCAGGATACAAAACAAAAAACATATATTTTCCTGGAGTGCAATTCTGAGTGTTTAATTTAGGCTTACCTTTCACATAAACCTAACCAAATTAATGTTCGAAAAAATAAAAATTCTTCACTGGATAGAAGAATGCCATTTTTTTTATATTTAATCCCTTTGAATAGAAATGAAATACTTACCTAAAATAAATAAAAGAAAAAAAACACCCCATTAATCTGGTATCTGTCGATTAATTATCCATTTCAAGTATACCATCGCGCACACTGCAATCCTATTACGCAGTTGACATGGTCTCACGTCTTACGTAAATTATAAAAACGACAAAACCAAAAGAAAAATCCTGGGATTTATGACCAAAACTTCACCCACCGGAAGAAAGGAAGCCTAACAAAAGTACAAACTTTTACAGACCGATGTCGACTATAAATTTTACGAATTTCAAATACTTTGACAAAAGTCCTTCCCCCTTCTACATAAAGTGTTAGAAATTGCTCGCGGTATGTCGACTGCGTCGTTCGAAATGTAAAAGGACGACTGTAAAGCAAAAGGAAAGGCGCGACTTAATAAATTGTGAATCGGTTCTTATACATAAGTTTCGCGCCAACTTGAAACACCCAACAATACTGTGTATTTCGTTACAGTAGGACGGGGAAGGGGTAATCTGTTCACCCGCTATGATGTATGCAAACTCATATTCCTTTAGCCCACGCAAGAAATTCGATAAAATAAGGATAAATCGCATTACTCGTGACAGAATGGAGAAGGGTTTTCCCACTTTTGATTAGCCGAACTGAAGAATTTTCCGAGGCATATGGATGTTGGGCCGTGCTCATCCTTTTTTTTTTTTTTTTTTTTTTTTGAACTGAGTCCTGTAAAATATTTTTTAGAGGCCTAAGGAAAAACTTTCTTTTTTACCTTTCTTCCATATTTTTTTCTTTCTTTTCTTTCGTTTTATTTTTTTTTTCCCTTGTATTTTGTAACTTCAGAGATTTCTGAACAGAAAATTCCAACACTCCATGAACGTATAAAGGATGTCATGACGCCGACATCAACCAACCGACGCAAAAATTTTCACACGCAAAAGTGTCGCCTCCAGGGTCGAACCCATTCATCTTTATTCAAGCAAAAGTGTAGCTTTTATTGGCAGCAATTCATGTGGGGATATTGATTACTCCTTTTTCTCTTGTGACTATTTTTTGTTACCCTAGGCGGGTAATGTGAATTTCTTTGGCTTGCCTTGATAAAAAAAAAAAGAAAGAAATGAAATTTTGGGAATATTTTTTTACGATTTTACGATAAGGTAAACTTTAGGATGATCAAAACCGACGTAAATCTGCCGCTTATCTTCATTTTGTCGAAAAAGGAACTCTTTCAAGGGTGTTATCTTGTATGCTTAGCCTTGAGCATCTTATGTGACTGATTCGACATAAAATAATTGTTTACAATTCATAATCTGACATAACTAGATTGGCAATTAGCAACTTTGAAATTTTAATTATAAAATAGAAATGAACCATTAGGTAATCAGAGGGGACTAATCCAATCCAATCTTGCATGCAGCAATTGTTTTCACCAATGAATGTTAAACGAATAAATTGATTGATGAATCTTTGTTTGTTAGAATCGCTGATTATCAATTGGGGTAAAGGATTAAAAAACCTTTTGTTGTTTCGTCTCAATTGATTTGACTATATACTTTCACTTAAATATAAGTAATTTCCTTTTTTTTTCTTTTTTTCTTCATTCAAGTGTGCTGTCAGAAGACTAATAGTAGCTCTGTTCGCGTACTTTTTCAAGTAAAAACATGAAAAACGTCAAAATTTATGATAAAGAGAAAAATTGAGATTGACCCTCATAAAGTACGCGAACGGCTTCGAGTAAAAACTTCTAAAAACTTGCAAATATTCGGGATCTGTATCTAATAACGACATGAAATTTTCCTAGCACATAACGGGTTTTCCAATAAGAGGTGTTATTTTGATATTCAAAGAAAAATGTCGTTTTTTGAGACAAATGATCGGATCTTTATTTCATTATAAAGAGGAAGGTATGCCGTTAATAATGGAAAATAACATCAGCCAAATGACCACCACGACCACGTCTACAGGACCATATCCTTTTCATGAAATTTTCCATAACCAAATTGCAAAGTGGCTTCCCTATGTCCTCGATAGCCTGACAAATTCCATCTTTGAGGTCTTGAATCGACGCTGGGCTGTTGGCGTAGACCTTCTCTTTCACGTGGCCCCAAAGGAAGAAGTCGCAAGGTGTTAAGTCACAAGATCTCGGTGGCCAATTGTGATTCGAGAAATAACACGGTCCGGAAACTTTTCCCGTAAAAGATCAATGGTTTCGTTGCTTGTATAGCACGTAGCGCCGTCTTGTTGAAAGTAAACGTTGTCCAGATCAATATCATCCAAATCCGGCCAAAAAAAATCATTAACCATCTGTCGATAGCGCAATCCATTCACTGTAACTGTTCCTCCAGCCTCATTTTCGAAAAAGTAAGGTCCAATGACCCCGCGGGACCATAAACCGCACCAAACAGTCACACGTTGAGGATAGAGAGGCTTTTCAACAATAACTCTTGGGTTTTCCGAGCCCCAGATGCGACAATTTTGCTTGTTGACGAAGCCATCGAGGTGGAAATGGGCCTCATCACTCAAGATGAGTTTTCGATGGAATTCCGGATCATTTTCATGCATTTCAAGGACCCAATCAACAAAAACTCGACGTTGTTGATGATCGGCCGGCTTGAGTTCTTGTGTTAACTGAACTTTATAAGCCTTAAGACCCAAATCTTTATGCAAAATACGGTGTAATGACGTTTGTGGAATGCCTAATTCCAAAGAACGACGAGGAATGGACAAACCTGGGTTTTCTTCAACACTTTCGGTTATAGCAGCAATATTCTCGGCTGTTCTTAAGCGACGTGCACGTGTTTTATTCTTCACATCACTATCTTGTCCCGACAGCTCGAATTTTTCTACCAATTTCTGTATTGCGGTCCGACAAGGTGCTTCACGACGACCCAAAAATGTTCGAGTTGTACGAACCGTCTCTGCCACATTTTCACCAATTTTTGAATTTTAATAATTTCAATGCGTTGTTGAATCGTGTATCGTTCCATATTTATTAATGGCGTAGTTTCTACTTGTCAAATGTCAAAAAATGACAGCTCCAAAAGTGACATCTACCGAAATAGCGGGCTAATTAAAATAACACCTCTTATTGGAAAACCCTTTAGTACAATAAACAAATTTAATTTACCACTTTGAATACGTTGAAATGTTCTTGAAGAACATTCTACTTATACTAGAGGAGGAGTAACAGGTTTTTCAATTTTTTTAAAACTAAAAACTTGAAAAATAACTCACAACCCGCGACGAGCTGTCAAAACTGACACATTTATTATTATTAAACTTGCTTGAAAAATCCTTTCTCAGTCTGTGAAAATTGCAACTGTCTACCTATTACGGTTCATGAGATATAACCTGGTGACGGACGGCGAACAGACGGACAGCGAAGTCTTAGTAACAGGGTTCCCGTAGTCACCCTTTGGGTACGGAACCCTAAGAAATTGATGAAATTGTACGAATTAATAAATAGTAAAACAAATCTGGGAATATTTAATACCGATTTCTATCATTCTACGACTACGAGTCAACCAAGATAACCATGTTATTTAGAGCCCGCTCTTCGAAATAAAACCCCAGGAATTTGAAAATTTCAAATCAAATGTTTCGGAGTGTATGTCCTGCGAGAGAGTATACAAGATGATTTTGAATTTTGATGGTCGGTTATAAATGAAACATGGGTAAGGTTGAAGTGTTAGAAATAAAAAGGATCTGAAACATCATATTCAAGGGAAGCAAGCATATGCCGCGTTTTGACACTTTAGCATCTCCTAGGAGATTTGATATAGGAACACATTTTAAATTGATCCCCTTGATGTTATGTAAAAGTTCACTAAATACTGATTGCTTATATGAGCATTGATATCGAAAATGAATTCTCACTGAAATTACTTATTCCGCATATTCTTATATAAGGCTTGATTGGAGATTGATTTTTGATATGAGACTTGATATATGAACATACATATTTCCCAAGATCTGTACTCTCATATATAAATTCCCCAATACTGATATAGGAATATTATATAGGATTGCGATTCTTTGGGAATTATAGCCCTATATCACATATTTATGGCACTAATATTGAAGTAGTAAATTCTTCATATAGGACTTATACTCATTAGACTCAAATAAAACAACAAATGTAGATATAACAAACTAGTTATTTCTTTAACATGTTGAGCGCCGTGTGTCCACGGGTGGCCATTTATGTCTTTACCTTGGGGACCACATAGTCACCGGTGGTCATTATAATTTTTCATACTCTGACTTCGTGACAACCCGTGGGCGTACTGTTCTTTACATTTTAGGACCGTGTGCACATCAGTGGGCACTTTTTATATAGGTTTTGCGTAGGTAAGAAAAATATTTGGTCCCTGGATGTAAATATGCTTCACGTGGACTTAGCGGTTTGAGGAGTTAGATCATTTAAATTGTTGGTTCTCTTAGAATGGGGAAAAAAATAAAAGTTTGATGGCAAATTAGAAATATATTTATATCAATAAGATATCACAGTTATATAAACATTATAAATGAACAAAATAAGACAAGACCTCAAAATGAAATAACAAAATAAACTCCTCGACATGAAATCCTGCACGTTTTTCTGGACACTCTTTTCTGACCCATAAGTTCCTTTAACATATGACACTGTCTTAAGGATTCTCTTTGAGATGACGGAATAGGTATTGGCATCTCTGAAGATTCCATTAGACTTAGGATAAGCAATTCTTTGAATTTTGTATTGGTAAGTTTTCTATTATTTACTTTGTTGGACAAGTGCAAGGCATTAACAACAGGCTGTAGTTATTAAATGGAACACTAATCTCTTAGGGTCAAGCGGGGTAATTGTAAATTAGGGGTAATTGATAACGACTATCATTTCTCAGTCCCTTTTCGTCGAAAAATTTCGTTGAACATGTTGAATCATGAAACGAGGTCCCGTTAATCAGAGCTTGTTACATGACATCATCCAAACAAAACATTAGTACGTGTAAGGACTTTGAAGCATAAGTGTCTCTTTTTTAGTGAAAATTAAGCATTTTCGTTCGGAAAAGAAAGTGATTTTATCTACAGTAATTTTAAAGGTAAAATAAGGTTTTCATGTTCTATATTTTGATATTGCTTATTAGTGGTGGCTTCCATTTCGGGGAAAAAATTTAACTTTAGTTAATTTTGAGTTGTTTACAATTACCCCCTCTGATTTACAGCGAAGGGGTAATAGTAAACCTGTATTTGGGGTAATTGTAAACCACGAAAATTTCCGATTAAAATATAAATTTATATTTTTAAATGCAAATTTCAATCGATTTCAGTGAATCTAAAAGCTCATTATGCCGCACACGTACGTAAAGAAGAGAATTATGCCTTCGTACAGTGTAGATGATATTGCGGCAGCCGTAAGTGACGTCCTTAACAGAAATAAAACCTACCGCGAAGCTGAAGCCTTCTACGGTATACCCAAGGCTGTCATATACAATAGAATTAATGGACGAAAAACATCTCTGAAAAGAATGGGTGCAGGATGTTCGCAGGCTATTCCAAAATCAGTTGAAGACACAATTGCTAAATGTCTGATAACGCGTGCGAAAATGGGCTATGCTTGTGACAGAGACGAGATGAGAAAACTTGTCGGAGAGTATGTAAAAAAGACCGGCTTAAAAACTCCCTTTAAAGATGGCATTCCGGGAGTTGACTAGTACCAGTCTTTCATGAAAAGACACTCAGAATTGTCTTTAAAAAAGCCCGAGTATCTACAGAAATTGCGTAAAGATGCCCGAAAGCCGGATATTGTATATGATTTTTATGAAAAACTGGAAAATATTATAATTCAGAATGATCTTGGATATGAAAACAAAGCTTGTTTCGTCTTCAATGCAGATGAAAGTGGTTTTAGCAGTGACCCTTCTCGCTTAAGAGGCATAGGAGAAAAAGGGAAGCCACTATCACGAGTCTCAGGTGGATCTGGACGTGAGTCAACAACGGTCTTAGCCTGTATTTCGGCTGATAAGCAGATGAAATTTTGGGAGTTTTACCAGATCCTACAATAAAATTGAACTCAAAGGGAGTGCCGCAATACCAATTTTCGAAAAAATTTATATCTACGAGAAATGAGTTTCTCCAACATATTTTCTATTTTTGTTAATTATGAATTTCTAATATCATTTCATTTAAAACACATTACTTGAACAATAAATGTGTTTGATAATTTGTTGCCCTTCCGAAGTTTTACTGTGGGGTAAATGTGAACATGCACTTAGAAAAGCTTTCAACAATTTATACTAAAAGTAGATTTCATAAGTTTACATTCACACTGGTCAGAAATACTTTGCGTGTGCTTATGTGCGGAATACCTGTCTACAATAACACCCAAAAAAGCCTATGATTGGAATTTTTGAACGGGTAATTGTAAACACCTATTATTAACTTATAAACAAGAGATATAACAATCATTGGATCTTAAACCGGCTCAAAACTGATATCAAAATATAAATAAACTATGATATAAATTAAAAAATTCATAAAAAAACAACAAGACTGTCTCAAAACGGAAAAAAAGTTTAATCTCGCAAAATCGTCTACAATTACCCCACTTGACCCTATACAATTTTACTGTACGTCTGACATAAGATGCGCTTGTGGCTATTTGGTCAGATAAATCTGTAAATGCCTTGCCGTTGTTGTATAGTCCAAAACCATTGCAGACTGAGAGCATTTCTTTCCTTTTCCTGTTAACACGGCTGCAACTTTAGGATGATTTACTCCAACGTTTTGAGGGGAAATATCGTGTCTTTCTCCACTAACAGGTTTCCACTTCCGGTCATCTATGAGACTTGCTAGCAGGATGAAATTATCGGTATCATCTGATATATTATACTTTGCCTCATCTACTTCACTGAATTTCTCACTTTCCGAATTAGTTTCCTCTGGTAAAAAGTCGATGTCAGCAAAAGAATCATCAGAAAATTCTCCACAATCTTCACTTTCAAGTACTGCATCAAATTCGTGGTCGGTTAAAAATCTTCTAGCTATCTTAATTTACAACTGTAACACAATAAATAAAGCATTATAAAGTAAAAAAAAAAAGTGTCCACGGCGGGGTGGGGGAGGTATGGGCATGTGGTCCCAAAAGCATAAAATTAAATTACCAAGTGATCACAAAAAAAATAGTAATAAAATTATTTGAAAAACACAAAAATTGAAAAAGTAGACCACCGACTTACCAAACCATTAATCCTTACACAGACAAAACGAATAGCGGTCCCAGCACCTAATGTAAGAACAAAAATGGCCACTGGTGGACACGCGGCGCTCAACATGTTACGAACTACAAGTTCTATGTGAGAACTTAAATGTTGATCGAGATTTATATAGGAGCCATATAGGAAAAATTCCAAAATTTCCAGCACTTGAAATCTTAACGATTTTCCTTAGTTCTTCTCTGTGATTGCTAAAACTGAATATTGATATTCCAGCAGACACGTGTGATTGAGATTATTCAGAAACATGAGGACCTTTTCGTTCAGGTACATGTTCAGAGAACAGCCAAAAATTGATTATCTGTAAGGCGTGATATGTAGACCGTAAACAAAGCGTATAGGAATCGTTGAATGCAAATTCAAGTTTTTGTTTTCCAATCTAGTCGACATTAGATAAGATTATGTTTCCGTAAGTAAAGCTGGGCATTAGTAGCACCCTAACCAGTCTCAGCCTTAGATTCAAGGGCAGAAATCCATTAATCCAAAAGCATGGAAAGCAGCAACAGTTTTACCAATCCAAAAAAAATGCTTGTACTTTAGAATTACCATCCCATTTCCGACCTATAAGAATTTTGTGCTTTTTATCGAAGGTTCTATAGAAACTAATATATAAACAAATTCTTGAGCACGTGGAAAGCAATAATTTACTTACGCGCTGTCAATCAGGTTTTCACTCTTCTTTCAGCTGTGAAACACCAATATTGAAAGTCTCCACAGATATACAGTCTCAGTTAAGCAAGAATGAGTTTATCGCCTTAGTTCTTCTCGATTTCTCAAAGGCCTGCGACAGCGTTGATCATAGTTTAGTTTGGGTTCAGTCCTTCTGCCATTCCGTTGTTTAGAGAGTTTTTATCTGATCGTCAGCAGCGAGTTAAGGAAGGACAAGCTATCTCTAGTTAGTAACACATTCTCTGTAGTATTCCTCAAGGATCAGTACTAGGCCCTTTATTGTTTAGCCTATTTATAAATAACCTCCCACAAGTGTTAGAAGATGCAAAAGTACATCTGTATGCTGACGATGTGCAATTTTATCTTAGTGGGCTTATAGGACTTTTTGAGGACTGTATTGCGCGAATGAATTCTGAGCCAGATAAATAGCCAACAGCCCAGCGTCGATTCAAGACCTCAAAGATGGAATTCGTGAGGCTATCGAGGACAAAGGGCAGCCACTTTGCGATTTGTTTATGGAAAATTTCATGAAAAGGATAGGGTCTTGTAGGCGTGGTCATGGTGGTCATTTGGCTGATGTTATTTTCCATTATTAACGGCATACCTTCCTCTTTATAATGAAATAAAGATCCGATCATTTATCTCAAAAAATGGCATTTTTCTTTGAATATCAAAATAACACCTCTTATTGGAAAACCCTTTATATTGATGCTTGACATTACCCAATGAACTCTACTGCTACCTGTTTATGCTATAGGTATTCTGGTGCATCAAGAAATATGGATACAAGTTATGGCCTTGGCGAAAACGCTGTATTCCAATAGTTATCTCATCTGGAGACTTGTGCAAATTACAATCTTACTTTCGACAACTTCTTTACCAGCCCTAATCTGATGTATCAATTTGATATAATTATTATATCTTTCAATTGATTCATGGCATTGATTGTTTAACTGTTCCATTTTATGCTTAAATGTCAAACTTTTTAAGACTTACGCTAATGTGTCGTGCCAAGCGCTATGATATGTACTAGATCCACAAAATGGGATCAAACGAACAGCCGTTGCTCATTCATGAATATAATCAATGAATGAGTCGCGTCGTTGACCTTATGATAATGCCATGAGCAACTACCGCATTAGAGTACAGAGAAGCAAGTGGTATTGGCCATTACTCACGAATGCACTTATGCAGCCATAGTAGGCAAATGGAAGTTACATGTGTTGGTTGTGCGTGAAGTATGAACATTAAACACCTATGAGACTATTTGATTTTCATGTGAATATTGTGGAAGCTCTGGTAACATCGCGGGAGGTTCGTACTCCAAGTATTAGTAATACATTCGAAATGGTCAGGGTCACGGATCTTATTGATCATATATTGTTGATAAAATGACAAAACGTACTTATTGTGGCTAACGTGATACTAAAACTGAGTTTGGTTGTACTAAATACAAGGTAAATCTGCATCCCAAGTGTTTCATCGACTACCATAATGACATACCACATGATATGGAAAATTTAAAAAAGATTAAATAATTTTCGATTTTTTGTAATATTTTATTTTCATAATTAAGTAATCTTGAATTCTATTCTTTTAAATACAAAGAGTTGTTTTTCAATTTTCATGTGTATTTTGTTCACATTTTGGCCTGTTGGGTATTTAAATATCCAACAAAGTAAATTATCTCCAGAGACCCAAGGATCGATGCGATCGTAGTAGTTTTCTTTTATTCGATAGAAGACACTAAAGGCTAACTAGCACTAAAAGAATTTCTCGATTTTCATATTATTAAAATTTTCACAGGAAGTTTTATGCCAATTTCTTATTTGTGGAAAATTCACGACATTGGACTGCGGAAAATGGCAAGTAAATATAAAAATTTTCTATTTCTTCGTAAAAATTTTAATAGTTCTATCTTTCTCTTCTCTAATAGAAAAAGAATGAATGCGATATCTCTTAACTGTCACCAGATATATATATTTTTAAACACATTAGTATTTTTGGGTATTTAAATACCCAACAGGCATTAATGGGTTAATCATTCCGTACTTTACTTTTGGTAATTAATAATAATAATAAAATTAGATAGTGTATGTGCCCGTAAGATTCAGGTTGCCTTCAATGATTGTATCCGCTTCATTTTTGGTCTCCGTAGATTTGATCACCATATAGAACCCAACTGCTTGATTGCTCCCTAGATTCTTACCTTAATCAACGAGCATTAACTCTTCTTTTTAATATATTGAATCGAAATATACACGAATGTCTCAGAGAATTTTTCCAGTTATCGAATTCACCACACAATCGTAGCATCATAATTCTGCGATTCAGAAAATTGGTCATGGAGAGTTCTTTTCTTATTCAGGCTCCCCAACTTTAAAATAGTCTTCCATCCAACGTTCAGAGTCCTGCTACTATCAATGCATTTGTGAGTTAAGGAATCTCATCTATTTTCTGTTTATCACTAATTTCATATTCTTGTTTTTTTTATTCTTTTATTTCTTTAGTTATTAGTTTTTTCTTATTTTATTTATTATTAGCATCATTATAATATTTTTATACTGTCTACTCATAATTTATCTTTAATTATTGAATTGTTGATATATGTTTTGAGTGGTACACTTCTAGCATCGATTAATCTTATAGTAGAAACAAAAGATTGTAAATCTTGTGTACGGAGCCCAATTCAAATCAGGCTTAATCCTGAATTAATAGATTCAGTGTTCAGTAATGCTCGAGGTTTTTAAGCTGACACGCATACACTGAAAGTTCTCGGAGATATTATTGATATCTCTGGAAACTGTCGAATAAACACTAACACTCCACAACTACACGACCTGGCTGCTTCTGCGCGGGGGAGACTTCGCCAACTTGGGACCAGTGACCCTGGCACTAAGTTGAAAGAGGCTCTCGTTCTGAACAGACCCCCTCACACACCTTTCAGCACACTTATAACACGTGTGCTCCGTGACGTGCTTATGTCAATAAGACCGCCGGAATATACAGGATACAACAGGTGGCGAACACACCTCGGGATGAATATGGGCGTGATGGGGGGGATAACTTACAGAGCAGTCTACAGTTATCCTTCTAGTTACAAAGATGCTGATGTAGCATTTAAATTGCTGCATCACAGTCTTATGCATCCTAATCAGTTGTCACATATTGACCGGCGGGTTCAGAGGATCCTCATAGTTTGTTCCGGTGAAGGCACGTTGTTTCACAGGTTCTTCACTTGTCCAGCTTTGCCGAGTCTAATGGAATTGGTGCGCGATATCTGTCAGTTGGTCCAGCAGAATTTCAGCATTACTAGGACATCGTTTCTATGGGGACCAAAGGTTTGTAGTCAGGTGAATTGTTTGATTAGCTTTGTGTTGACATTGACCAAATCTACAATTTACTTGTAATACATGAGAGTCGGAGATGGGAATCAGAACAGTGACCCACAACACCACGCACAAGCACTTAAGCGCCAGTTCGTTGACAGATTGAAGAGACGTTTATGTCTAGAATATCTGGCAACGAACGCAGACACAGATAATAATTTTTTATTAAGAGCACAATTGAGATACAATTCTCATTAATTTGCGCAAACTCTGAGTTAGAAAAATTCAACTGTTATAATTTCATGTAGTAAGTATGTAGTTAATCTACAATTTAAACCAATCAAACGAAACCAATGAAAATTAATCAAACAAGCAAGCTAAGAGTTAAGATCATTGTTAATAAAGATATGATAAGACCAATAATAGTAACAATAGTATTAGAAAAATCGGACGTGAAAAGATATATAGCTATATGATGAAAAAGGAGTAATAATAAAACAATAGAACATCATGCATGCAACTGTATAACAGATAGCAGTAATATGTAACGGACAAAAGATTATGAATTCCTAAAGTGTTGTAAGGCTCTCAATATGAAATCCCCAGGCCTGGAACTCAAACGAATATCAAGAGGTAGATTATTCCAGACTCTGACACCGTGAATGCAAAAGGTGCGCGAACTAAAAGAAGTCTGAAATCTTGGAAAATTAATTTGTTGGGTACGACGTGATGGGAGGAACCCTAGAAATTTTTTTAGATAATTAGGACAATGATTGTTTATTATCATATACATCATGACACTAAGTCGGAATATTAAATAATTATCCAGTGAGCAGCCAAAAATCTGCCTAGAAAATTCAGATATATGATCACATCTCCGAAGACCAAAAATATATCGCACGTAAGCATTATACGCAATATTAAGTTTCCTACGATTAATGCTGTCAACATTGGAATATATGCAGGCGCCAAAAGATATAATGGGAATTAAAAGTGCTTTGACAATGCGCTCACGGAGCTTAGAAAGTGTATACTTTGCATGACGCCATAAGTTTCTTAAGCCACCATAGACTTTAGCAAGAGTTTTGTTAATGTGATAACGCCATGTCAACGTTGCATACACAGTCATGCCCAGATTAGTTACCATTTCACTATATTTTATGCAGGCACTATTTAGATACAATGCCGGGACACTCACGGTGGTAATTGGTCTATGAAAAACTATTATGCTTTGCGATTTAATTGGATTCAGCAACAGTTTATTATCCACAGCCCATGCACTAATTCGAGATAAATCATTGTTGAATTTATCAACACTGACGGATAAATTGTCAACATTGGCTGGAAGAAATAGTTGAACGTCATTAGCATACAAAAGCATTGAACAAGATTCCGGGACAAGTATCAAATCATTAATGTATGTGGTGAATAATAACGGTCCCAAGATTGAACCCTGCGGTACACCTGAGCAAAGAGGTAATAAACCTGAAGTTCGATTGTGAGCTACAGTAGCTTGTTGTCTACCTATGAGATAGGACCACATAAAGTTTGCTGCTGAAGTACAAAATTCAAACTGACTAAGTAATTTTATAACATAAGATACGATGATCCACCGAGTCAAAGGCCTCCGAAAAGTCGAGTAAACACAGAATTGTGGGCTGTCGTAGTTCAATGTTTTGTCGCTCCTTCTCAATGGCAACCACTATCGTCGGTGCAGGACGGAGCTCTTGTCTTTCTCTGGTGATAGCAGGCCACAACATTTGCAACATTAGTCCACGGGGCTTCTCCCCGCTTAGGAATCGTTGCACGTACTGCCGGAAGGACAAGCCCTATGTTAGAGATGCTAAGCTGGAGGGATGATGAGGGCAGTTTGTAGAGGTCTATGATACTACAGGCTGCTCTCGCGGGACTCTATAACAGTTTCGGCTATTTAGTTTTTAATTCGGTTTCGGTGCTAAATTTCAAAAATTTTATGTTGAAAATTCGTTCGTTTAGGTAAAATTATTTTTATCAGATTATTTTGGAAATTAGAACTTCTTGGAACTGCCACTTACACAATTCTCCAAATTGGGACTATTAAATTTTTTTTTCTATCTTTTAGATCCTCTTCAAAATTCTTGTATCAGTTTTTTAGTCTCTTTTGAGAATTTTGTCTTGTTTGTTTTCCTTTTTTTTGTCTTGTTCATTATTTTTTCTAATTGTTTTAATTGTTTAATTGTCCCTATTGACGTTTTATAACTTTTAGATTAGCTAGCGACTTTTTGTTTACACTTTGTAGAGCCTTTTGCCACCTATTTTTAAGGAATTTTTAAGACATCCAATGATCCCCTAAATAAAGAGCATATACAAATAAAAAAAAAAAAATATTACATACATAAACACTTAAAAGTAGTCATTATAAATAAAACAAGGCAGCATTTCAGGCATTGTACGTCTTTTACAGTTCCGGGCTTCAAACCCTGGATGAGGCGGTTTTCTTTTCTCTTATTTTTATTAATTTAATTTAGAATCGTAAAACTAAGAAGTATACTCTGTTACACGCACTTTTTATGCGCGTATTATGCCGGCTAGCTAAAGGTGTGAGTGGAATAATTAGGTGCCGATACCAGAGCACTCAAGGGCGCCACGTGGTTTTTGAGTCCACGAACTCTAGGTGGATTTGGGAAACTAGAGAACTCAAGATTGATTTCAATAAAAAAAAAAAAAAAAAAAAAATTCCAAAATCCTTATAGGTCTATTTCCACACTGAATATAATCACAGTTGTACTCAACACTTAACTAATTTTCTTCACACGAGCGAGCCAGTCAGCCCGCGAGGATATATAGTATTATGTATATAAAAAAAGGAAATTCAATCAACTAAGCCTAAGGTTAAAATTACCCAGTCTACGAATATACTCTATACAAAAGAAACTGTACTTATCTTTGATCTCAGTTCTTTGTTTTCTTTTTGTTGTACGACTTTAAAATGACCTTGCGAATATTCGTTCCCTGCACTTTAGCTGCTTCGTTCTTTTCTTCCTTTAGTTCTTCCCCCAACTGCTTACGGATCTAATAATCGTCTTTTATTTTGTTTAGACTATTAACCTTTTAACTCTTTTTTTTTTTTAAATAAAAACTTCTAACTGTTCCACCACAACTAAGAAACTCGAAGCTATTATTCACCATTCGTACTTTTTCTTTTAGCCAATGACTCCCTCCGACTGATCGCTTCACCTCCCAGAGGCTCTTCATTCCCGCTGATAGCCCCCTATTATGGCCTTTTCGGCTATGTTTAAAATCGGGGCAATTATCTTCATCGGGCAATAATGATATTTAGCACATTATTTTTTTTTTACTGGGTTTTTGTATTTGCTCTGGGCTACGATCAGTTCGGCCACATATTATATATTTTTTTCTTTTCCCTTTTCTTTTTAGGATTTTTGTAATTATATTTTGGAAAATGCTTGTTTATTTCTTTACTTGTGGGTGTTAATGTGAAGTGTTTTTTTTCCTTTTTTTTTGTTTGTTTGTTTGTTTTATTTATTTATATTTCTTTTTTTTTTTTCTTCTTTTCGGGGAAGAATTTTGGAAAGCTTTAACGAAGTAAGTATGCATGTACATTTACGTTAGTTTATCGCGAAACAACAACGTTAGTTTATCGCGAAACACATCCTACGATTATAAATTATTTACTTTCAAATAAATGAATCCTCGCGAGCCGCCTCCTGCCATAGAGTAGTAGTAACTTTACAATTAATTTCGAATTATCCGCTAATAAACATTATATTTACTTACTATCTAACACCATGGAAAATGGATTTAATTCATTAATTCATAACTATTTACAACAATCTACTTAACTCTAGCTATTGCTATAGTATAATACGTGACCTATTTCCTTCGTAGGTAATGGTTAATCCGTAGGAATACGAGATCGACGATGATAATTTCTAGCAGCTGATGCATGCTTGCGTACGTATTAATATTGTAGCAGCACAATGGACGCTAAACTTACTAGGCAGTTACTATTTTCGGATTCTAACTCTAGGTGGTAAGGATTCCGCTCACGAAGCCTCTCGAATACCCGAGCCCAATGTGTTTCCTGTGGTTTAACTAGGTGGCTCTCCAATCTGATATCGCGCGTGAACATCCAAGTTATAATTGATCTGAAATATAGAAAATCTTTTGCAAAATCAATCCTTTATACGGCTAACAGTTAAGGGACGAGCACACACAGATAAGAAGAGTTTTAGAGAATTTATACTAACACAGTCCTTCTTTTCAGAACATATTCGTATTTGGCTGTAACAACTCTAAAATTCTTCTATTTCATCTAGTAATATTTTTGTTTGAGCCTTCCTTTACCTTGTAAAAAATTAATCTAACTGATGAACATGGTATACATATATAATTTGGGATAGCTTCCTCTGATTCTAATGCAACGCAAAGTACAGTGAGCGCACTTACAATATTGATTTATGTTGGATTTGTCATCTTTACTTCTTTTACATCACAATATTACAGCAAATACTGTCCCAAATAACAAATATCCAAAGAAAATGCAGGTAGAATTCAAGTAAATAATTAATTATCGTACACGTGCGATAATTATTATTTATGTATAAATAACTGACCACCACAAGACACATTTTATGGTTGTTACTAATTGCAATTTCTTGTGTTCCGTAAAAGTTTCACTTTCTTTAATTTATGCGTCACACATAAAAGTTGCTCTCCATGAATGCTGCGAAACGCATTCAAGGTCTCAAGTTCAACTATCAGTCAGGAACAAATCTAATTATGACAATCTGAGGTATGCAGATTTATATAGATTCTAATTGAGCCGGTAGAGCCATAGGCATAGATTTAACGAATTAGCGTAAAATTCCGGCAACGCCTTGTCTGCAGATAACATGCGTTCTAAATGTATTTAATTAAGCCTTAGGTGAAACATTACTTTAACCGTTTATTTGTTGACGCATTCTGAGTAACTATTTATGATTTCTTTTATTTTTTTTAATACTTTTCTGTTGTTTTAGTCTCGTAATATAATATTGTCGATAAGTATGTATGTAATTTACTGGGTTAATTAGAAGAAATTTTGTGCTATAAAAGCTGAAAGTGTTTGCAATTTGAATCAGAAACAGTTTAATCTCTTTGCTAAGAACAACAAAGACGCTTTAAAAATAATCAACATGAAGGTAAGACGATTTCTTTGGGTCTAGGTTTTTTTTTTTTTTTTTTTTGTGAATTTGAATCTCACTTTATCTGGATGTTTTTTTAATTTATATTTTCAGTTCGCAATTTTCGTAGTCATGATCGCTTTAGCCCTTGGAGCACAAGCTTCAATTTTACCATTGGGTTGGGATAATGGTCATGGACACGGACATTCATATACAGCAATTAGCGGACCAAGTGTTGTAAATGGTGCTGCTGTTATTGCACATGACGGACATCATGTTATTGGGCATGATGGATCAGCTGTTGTAAATGGAGCTACCGTTATTGCACATGACGGACACACTGTTTTGAATGGCGCAGCTGTTGTAAATGGTGCTGCCGTTATTGCACATGATGGTCACACTGTTTTGAATGGCGCAGCTGTTATTGCACATCATGGACACCCTGTTATTGCTCATGATGATGGTGCAGCTATTGTAAATGGAGCTGCCGTTATTGGTCATGGTGGTCCCATTTTGGCTCATGGACATGCATTAGGATTAGGAGTAGGACATGCTGCTGTCATTTCTCATGCCCCAGCTGCTGTCGTTTCTCATGCCCCAGCTGCCATTGTTTCTCATACATCAGCTGCTGTCGTAGCTCATCCAATTGTTCATGAAGGACATTACGTAGCAAAAACACGTGGAGCAGTACATACAGCTCCTTTAGCTGGTCATATCAACTCTGCTGCAGCAATCAATGTCCATCCAGCTCCAGGTACAATATAAAGTGAAGAAATTAAGTAGATCGAAATAATTCTCTGATCGAAGAAACGTAAAATCACATTTCCCTTCTCCTCGAAAATAAAACTTTTATAAAAACTTTGCCATCTCTAAGAATATGAATTAAAATAAATTTTTATTTATTATGAGAAATTTGTTTTTTTGTTATAAAATGTGAATTTGTGAAAAATCTCCACACCGTACTCAATTCTGGGCGATAATTTTCAATTTTGAGTTCTGTTTCTTGTACTTCAAGCAAGGTCTTCTAACTCGATGAGATCCTTGTCGATTGCAGCCCAGGTGTTGGTTAGTAATGTTGTTTTTGTTACATAAGGACCATATATCGAATTTACTTTAAAAATGTTCTTCTTATTTCTTTCGGGAATCTATCCTGACCCGAGCATCTTTCATATTATTTATTTGATATTTAGTCTCTTTTGCACATGGTCTTACGATTCGACGTAGACACCTATTTACAAATATTTACAAATGGTACCATTGTAACTTCTGCCTTAAGATAACTAACATCTTCCGCTATACCCATTGATGTGGTAATTACGATACAACGTAGTTGATATTCATCGCGCATTATTATAAGAATAAGGTGTTATTTTAATTAGCCCGCTATTTCGGTAGATGTCACTTTTGGAGCTGTCATTTTTTAACATTTGACAAGTAGAAACTACGCCATTAATAAAAATGGAACGATACACGATTCAACAACGCATTGAAATTATTAAAATTCACTATAAAAATGGTGAAAATGTGGCAGAGACGGTTCGTAAAACTCGAACATTTTTGGGTCGTCGTGAAGCACCTTGTCGGACCGCAATACAGAAATTGGTAGAAAAATTCGAACTGTCGGGACAAGTTAGTGATGTGAAGAATAAAACCCGTGCACGTCGCTCAAGAACAGCCGAGAATATTGCTGCTGCAGCCGAAAGTGTTGAAGAAAACCCAGGTTTATCCATTCCTCGTCGTTCTTTGGAATTAGGCATTCCACACACGTCATTACACTGTATTTTGCATAAAGATTTGGGTCTTAAGGCTTATAAAGTTCAGTTAACACAAGAACACAAGCCGGCCGATCATCAACAAGGTCGAGTCTTTCTGATTGGGTCCTTGAAATGCATGAAAATGATCCAGAATTCCATCGAAAGCTCATCTTGAGTGATGAGGCCCATTTCCACCTCGATGGCTTCGTCAACAAGCAAAATTGTTGCATCTGGGGCTCGGAAAACCCAAGAGTTATTGTTGAAATGCCTCTCTATCCTCGCGGGGTCATTGGACCTTACTTTTTTGAAAATGAGGCTGGAGCAACAGTCACGGTGAATGATGGATTACGCTATCGACAGATGATTAATGATTTTTTAAGGCCGGAATTGGATGGTATTGATCTGGACAACGTTTACTTTCAACAAGACGGCGCTACGTGCCATACAAGCAACGAAACCAATGATCTTTTACGGGAAAAGTTTCCGGACCGTGTTATCTCTCGAAGAGGTGATCACAATTGGCCACCGAGATCTTGTGACTTAACACCTTCCGACTTCTTCCTTTGAGGCCACGTGAAAGAGAAGGTCTACGCCAACAGCCCAGCGTCGATTCAAGACCTCAAAGATGGAATTCGTGAGGCTATCGAGGACATAGGGCAGCCACTTGGCGATTTGGTTATGGAATATTTCATGAAAAGGATATGGTCCTGTTGGTGTGGTCGTGGTGGTCATTTGGCTGACGTTATTTTCCATTATTAACGACATACCTTCCTCTTTATAATGAAATAAAGATCCGATCATTTATCTCAAAAAATTGCATTTTTCTTTGAATATCAAAATAACATCTCTTATTGGAAAGTCCTTTATTTGCGATTATGGACATGTTTCCGAACCTCTTAATCTATATTAAAATAAATATTCTGTTATTTCAATTTCTTTATCTACTCACGTCAATATAGACCACGGAATTTATGTTTGATGAGAAGTCGTCACAAAAGACTTCCATTCATTTCAAATAGAAAAAAAATGTTTCCTTATTTTAGGGAAATATGGCCAAAACTTTAGGCAAGTTACATAGAGGAATTAAGTCATACTCTGTCCACTCAGATTTCTTACCAGAATCATATTTTTGTTTTTATTTTTATTTTTTACATGATACCACATTATTAAAACCATTGACAATAAATAATATTTTGAGGAAAAATCTGAAACTCCAGAATACAAGCGAATCTGGTTTTCCCCGACTTCATCTTATGGAACGTGTTGTTCATGTTATAGAAAATTCAAATTATGGAAATTCAATAAGCAAGCCTTTGATCTTCTGCCAAATGAATAATTCAAATTATAGACAAATTCAACTTAAGGAAGTTAAGTTTAAAGACATTTTATATGTACTCAATTTTGAATAAACGTATTATCACATCTTAACCAAAATCCGCCCAAAAGTTGTTTCCCAGAAAATTTTCAGATGTCGAATTTGCGGGTTTTACTCACATAAAACACCACAGTATTTTTAGAGCTTAAACTTACTTTCCTGCCATTAGTAATTTGAGCTTTTCTTCAAGAATAATTACAGTTTTAATATACTTTTGAAAGTCGACAATTCATTTATGTCAAATGCTTACCGAAGCGATTCCTTAATAGATCTAATATTAACTATATCTATTATTTTTCAATAACATTATTCTACACAAGTTTACTGAAACGCTGGCAAGACATGGACATTGGCGTAACTAGGTAGAATTAAAAAATTCAATAATATTCTTATTGCGTTACATTATGAAATAAAACTATTTTAGCACTCTAGACACAGAAATACATTAAATTTGTGTAGAACCTACTCGAGTCTCGAAAATGAGAAGGGTTGAATCCACTCTAGGTAAAAGTAATTTTGTAGACTTTCCATCAGATACAAGGACATTGGAATAATGGAACATGCAACCAAATGATGGACAGCATTATCACTAGCTTCAAAAATTGATTTGAAAATCTACCGTTGGAACATTCAGTTAACTCATTTATAAAGTTGGACCTGAAAAATGGAGAGGCATTTGTAGAAAATTATAAAAATGTTATCAATATAGACACTTCCACCTTACAGGCTGAAACAAAAATAATAAAAAACATGTTCCAAAACAGGAATATTGTAAAAAATTTGGAAACACTCAAAACAGAAATTAATAAAGACTTCTGCCAAAATTTATACAAGTTGCTGCAAGCAGCTCTTGGTCTTCCTGTGAGCTCGGCCGGTTGTGAACGGAGCTTTTCCGCTATGCGTCGAGTTAAAACTTGGTTAAGAGCAAATATGCTTCAGGAGAGGTTTTCGAATATGGCACTCCTAAACATTGAAAACCAAATAATTAAAAGCAAGGTATAACAGCGCAACAAGTGCTAAATAAGTTTGCAGAAAAAAATCGTAAATTAAAGCTTATATAGACTTTAATTATAGGGTACTGTTTAATATTGCTTAAATAAAAACGTAAATAATTGTTCTAAAATGTGTATCTAACTTTATCTTTTGAAACGCATGCAGATGGTATAAATACTGGGCATTAGGCAGGGCGTCACTGTCATATAAGTTTCGTGTATATAACTTGAGGAGGCTGATTTATGTACGTAATACTTCAGAGAAGGGAAGTGCAAAACAAAAGTCTCTGTTAATTAAACGACACTACTTTCTTTTCTTTTTCTTTTAAAATCCTGGAAATTTTATTTTATTTTTCAAATAAACACTACTTCCTATGATTTCGAAAAATTTAAAACGCGTTGGATGTTTGGAGTGGACTGTACGGAATATATGTGTGTCGATTGGCTTCATTGGGATTAAAGAAAAGAATGCACTTTCACTCAATTCGCCAATTACATTGTGTACTACACTATTTTCACAATAGTTTGAATGTCCGACCTGAAATTAACAAATTGAAAGGAATCAAATAAGTTAGTTTTAGTTCATGTAGTTTTTCACCCTCTCTTATAATGTACTAGGTTAAGATCTCAGATCTTTTGTACTTTACCGTAATAAATAAATTGAAATTGAAATTGAAAGTCTTATTTCGTAAATATTCGTCACAAATGGTCTCGATTTTATTGCTTATCGCCCGATCACCGAATCTTGACTGACTAGCTATTAAATGCTAATGACTTATACTAATACTAACTGATAAACAATGTACCATGTTATGTTTCAGGGTGCTCAATAAGATTCAACGAGAATTATTATAAAGAATGGGAAACAATTGAAAATTGTTCGTTGTTCCTTTGGCCTCTAACATCGAAACCTCGACAAAGACTGCCCTATCTCAAAAGAAAAAGAAAATATTAAAATGCACATACGTACCTGTATTTGCAGTAGATTAAAAGCTCTAAACTAGTCTTTTTACTTTCTTGTAAGCGGAGTTAAGATTTTACGTAGGAACACTATGTAGATAATAAAATAGTAGTGACGCGATCGCTGCGATTTGTAAAGTAAGAATTATTTTATGAAGTTTTTGTGTGTAGAATTACTTTAACGAAAATTATGTTTAAGAATTTAGCTTATGTTTCTTGCGGGTTCTGTAACTTCTCTCGGAAACGTTATGGTTTTTTCAATCTATGCAATTTTATTGGATGTTATACTTCGCCAACAAAATGTTTGTTTAAGCCTATGTACGAAAGTTGGGGGGACCCCGACCCCCCCAGACAAAAATTCTAGTTACGCCAATGGACATGGAGTGAACCAGTCCCGAAAATACTTGATCGCACATATATTGAACAACAGAACTGTCTTTGCCGATCTGGGCAGGGTCAGCATAGTGAAAACAGCTCGTATTAGTACCCCTCAGGACAGCATTCTATCGCCTTTATTATGGGTACTCATTTTGGATAATCTCTTGCTAACACTCACCCAGATGGGGTACAAAAGGATTTGTTATACAGATAACCTAATGATTTTAGTCACCGGTAGTTATGAATCTGAACTCTGCGGACTGAAGCAAAACGCGATCAGACTAGTCATAGACTGGGCTACGGATTTCGAACTGAGCATCAATCGAGTGTAAAGTGATCTATGCCTTTTTACTAAGAAAATAAGCATCCCCAGATTGAACCTGTCTCTATTGGCTCCGCTCGTTTGGAGCTAAAGGACAGGTTAAAATACCTAGGCATCATACTAGATAAAAAAATAAAGTCGGAACCACATTGTGAGGACAAAGCTAAAAATGCTCTTAAAGCCAACACAATGTGCAGTAAAATCATAAGGCAAAAGTGAAGACTCATACTACGAATGATTTTATGGATATGCACTAACGTCATCTGACCCATTTTAACCTAAGAACACCACACAACCGAAAAGCAATGGGTTTTCGCAATCATCGTAAGATATTGGAAAATAATCAAGACTTTGCCTCCTCAGTGCAAGTGATGCTCTCAAGTCAACAAGCCCTCGGGCTCTTGAGGTCATCTTCAGTATACATACATACCGAACAAATACACATCAAGAAGAGGTAGCAATCGCAGCTCCTGAGACGGCATCTCAATCATAGCTGAATACAGACTGGAACAAGGGTTCCACATGAATCCATATTAAGCTTGTGCAATCTATCGCACCTGATATCGACAGGATCACCTCCTTCTCCATCCATTATGCTGAAAAGCTACTTTGGATGGATTGAAACGGGGTTGGGATCCGAACTTGGTCCTGGAACGTAGGCCACAACAAGGATCATTGTTCAGCTTCCAGACCTATGAGCAATTACCCATAAGTTCCAACCGAAATGTCTAACCAAATATGGCTCCCAACCGTCCTTTTCAGCTTCATGCAGCTCCCTCGACTAGAAAAGCAACGAGAATTCTTTTTAGAGCAGAATGGAAATCACATTTGATACTTCAATAATTGACAAATCCTTGAATTTACATAGTCGGCTCCAAATCTGAAGAAAACACCGGAACAGACGTTTTCTGCGAGGAACCTTATATGAAAATTATCATACACCTCGGAAAACTATGTCACGGTTTTCAGATGAAATTCAAGACTATTCTAGAAGTGGAAAGGCATCTCCCCAATTTTACTACTGAGAATAAGGATATTACGATCTGCTCGGACAGTCATGCAGATATCGTTGCCTTGTCAAAACCTTTTAGAACCTCCAAACTGGTTTCGGAGTATAAATTCACCTTAAATTCCCTCTCTCGAAATAACAGGGTTCTCGTTTTTTGTATGCTAAGGTCACAGCAATATCGGCGGGAAATGAAAATGCAGATGAGTTTTCTCGATTTGGTGTACAGCCTTGACGGCATCCTGTTTCACGGTCGGGATTGCAACAAAATACCTTGCCGCTAATATTTCATTTTGGGTCGACTTCCTGCACAATTGTCTTTAGGTGGATGCCCCTCGGGTCGAACAATGAAGAAACTATGGGATAGACCTAACCGAAACCTAAAGAATAATTTATTGAGGTTAAACAAGCCAACCCTGAGAATTCTGGTGTCAATTATCACCGGGCATTCTTTTCTCAGGGGTCACCTACACAAGATGAGGTTGGTTGATAATCCTGTATTTGGAGTATTCAAAAAGGAATTCGATACGGTGACTCATTTTCTTTGTCACTATCCGGCTCTCTCTCTCTTGATTCACACCTCCCAATTTTGAACTTTTTTAGAGTCCCCGGTTTGGAATTATGAGCCATTCCTGTTCAGTTTGTATGGTAAACAATGGACCTTGTTGTGGCACCTACGTTCCAGGGAACCCATCCTAGGTTTCAACCTCTCTTCAATTTCTTCAATATAGCTATCTACCAAAACTAATTGTGATCCCAAGTAACATTGGAGGTTGAATTTGCTGTCTTTGAGGGCCGATCGACCTATTTTGGTTAAAATTACGTAAATTAGACTTAAGAATTTAACCTCAAAAGCCACTCTCCTTTAAGGTTAATTAGGAAGAAAATTTTACTTAGTAATTCCTTAAATTAGGTCCTCAAATTAATCTTGACTTTGTAGTTAATTATTAGGGAAAAATTACATAATAATTCCTTTTTAATTTACCTCGTAGGCATTAGGAGAAATAAGGAAATAAATAAGGAAAATTTCCTAAATCTTAGGCAAATTTCCTTATTTTTACCTAAATTTTACTTAACTTTGAGGTCAACTTTAAGAAAACGTATGGACTTTGTAGTTAGATCTATAACGTAAATATTCCCTAAATAATTCCCTATTCGATTGTGTTCACCCTCAAAGTCCGAATTCCCAAAAAAGTTAACCTCAAGGTAAATTGGACTAATAGGCCACATTTGGCGAATTTCCTCATAGTTGGCATTAATTCTGCCTTCCAAGGCAATTGAAAGAAGAAGTTTATTTCATCATTAGTAAATATGTCAGAAATATATTCATTGAATCCATTGAATCATTTCATCAAGATTACAAATGTTGCTCCTATTTAGGACACATTTATATCGGAATCATTCAGGCTCTGGAATACCATTTGCATCTTTCTTAAAGATGTTACGCTTGATTTGGGCAATAGGTACACTTAATTATTTGCTTCCCAACCATGCGGAATATACGCATATTCAACTGCGTTTGCACTCACCCGATTTTTAACAAATCTTGTATCCAAATGATGATGCTAATCATATGGTTTACTATTTTTAAGATGTAAGTAAATCAATTCAATTCTTTCAATTGTCAAATCTTTTTTACCTATTTAAGGCGAAATTCCATAATGCAATGCCTTATTTTGAGTTGAAATTTATTTATAGAAAAAAATTGTTCATAACCTTTGATCACAAAATTAACTAAATAAGGATTTTTGCCCTAAAAGTCGAAAAATTTGGTTATTTCGTTTTGCCATCCAGGAAATTCGTCGTATAAGGAAAAATTGTAAGTTAAACTAACTTCTAGGACGAGAAATGTAATATGCGCCATGTTTATTTAACAAAACATGGCTGCCATATATTAAAGGAATGGATAGAAAAATTGCATTTTACCTTAGTTTAATTTTTCCCATAGTTACTACAAAGAAAACCCAAATAAATGAATTTTTCTTAATTTCAGAACTTTTAAAGCACATTTAAATTAATTTCAATGCTCTAAATCGGAAACCAAAGAATAACTTAAAAAAATTTAAAATTATTATTTTTTAAATATACAATATTTTGAAAGGGCGTTGTTGTTTTTCGATAAATTATTTCCATATTTACCAATAAAGTTTTTCTCCTTTAAAAAATTGAACGCTTAGAAGATGCGAGAATTAATTTTGAATAAGGCCATAATTTCCATATACTTTGTTAAAGCAATATTTCTCATAATCTTTCAATTTTGAGTTATGTGCCTTGTTCATAATATTTACATTACATACTAGGGAAAATATATACATACAATTCTTATAAAATGTAATTCCTTCTATATTAACACATACCTTAACATGAGTTAAACTAGGTAGAAAATAGGTCGAGATTAAGGAAAATTTACGTAAATTCGACGTGAAATTTACCTTAAATTTACCAAATCAAGGAAATGAGTACTGTGCCTTATAAGGAAATATTCCTTAATTTCCCTAATATTTACGTCGATACGACGTCCTCTCATTCTCCACTTACGTAAATCGGACGTAAATATTAGGTAACCTTAACTTAATCACAATTAGTCGCTGCCCTAATTTACGTCGAATAGATGTAAATTCGACTTGAAAACTAGTTTGAATATTCCCACTGCTGCATACAACAGGTACCAACAGAAATTGAATTTTTAATACAAAAAACAAAAAAAAATCACTTAATTTTCTCGACTCCCATCAAATATAATTTACGAAAAAGTGCAAGATTATAAGTGAAAAACTCTTTAAAATCTCCTTAGTCCTCCTTAGTCCTCCTTTTGTCTAACTTTCAAGAACATCAACGTCTTTTTGTTCCCGAAAATGGTAATTATTATCCCTGGGTTCCCTTTACTCTTGTGATTGCTCTCTTTTTGGGAGGAAAAAAACACACAAAAACGAAGAAAAACTGTGAATATGATACTTAAACAATTTCTTCCAGGTGGTACTGGTGAAGAATTAATATATTCAAGTGGTTGAGGAAAACTCAAAACCATACTGAGATACACATATACATATAATCACACACACACACATACACACACCGCAATCATCTTCATTGAGAATTTTACATTGGTATACGCTACAAAGCCCATAAGAAAGTCACTGAATATTCATAAGGCCAACAAGTTACCTCATTTATGTAATCTACATAAAATTCCACCAACTTGCAGCCAACCCAACCCTTAAGAAAATGATGGTGAACTCTGTTAGTGTATACTTTAGTCCTGTGTCCTCTTATCGCGTCCCGTCCATTCTCAAGGAGCCGACTGCAGTTGACGCAAAAAGAAAAAAAAAAAGAAAAAAACTATTCCCGAGATTGAATTTTGATAGCTTTGCTACAGCCCATTTTAATTACAGATTGCCTTAACGAGCTACCGGCAATTATTCAGCGTCATTTCACTTAATTCATCGTTTACCATAAATTGAAAGTGCCTAGCTCTACAAAATCTAATTGCTACACGACTCTTGTAGATACTGTTTTTATCGGGCGCCACACTCCCACCCACCATGTTGAAGACTGAAAAACGTTGATTTACAATGACATGGATTGGCAGTAATACAACATTCTCTCTGTGATCCTTATATTACATCCTGCCATAGTGAAATGCTTCAATTTAATGCAAATGTGTATATATATTTTACACGATACATATTACATATGTATGTGTGCAAGGATAATATATCCCTGGGACATAATTATTTACGTCCACTGAACATTTGTGATTTCTGCAGATTTTGATTCGGATATGTTTCCAAAACAATGGATACGAAGGAGTTAAGTACAACATCATAGAATTCATGATCCCATCTTGTATCAATGAAGCCGTAATTCAGTATCAATGTTAATCAAGCGTAAACATCATATTACAAAGGCAATTAATTACACTTGAACGTTATCCAAGATTATGTTCATTGACAAAGAACTGTAAATGCTTTATTTCGTTGTGTTTAAGTTCAGTGGCAACTTGATTACCTTACGTGGTGCGGGGTGACGAGAGAATCGTGGGAGTTACAAAAGGGGCAAATTCTACTGAGAAATTTTGTAATTTCATTCCGAAATTAGGGTGGGTGGTCTAACCATGCGTAACTGAAGAATTGCGATGCGCTATTATTATCTGAGGAAATCGTATTACATGAAATCACAGGTGTATTTTTGACATGTTGTTTGTGTGTGAGTAACGAGGGTATTGTGTGTAAATTTGATGAAGAAATATCAAATGTTTTCCTTCATTCCGTCAGTATTTCCAATTTTGTTTTTGGAATTTAATTTAAATTGGTGTGAGTTGAGTGTAAGAGTAAATTTAAGGAAAATTTATTGGATTCACTCATTCATATGTATGATAACAGCTGTAAAAATCGAGTGAAAAAACACTCTTTAGAAAAAGGAATTTCTTTAAAAAGGATTGCATTTCTTATCAGCAGGAATCAGTACGACTTGATTCTTATCTGCCATAAAAGTCAAAGATGCATTTAAACGATTTTCAAGTTCGAACCATAATATCAGGCGAAATACTAAGTATTCATTTGAATGCTTAGTAAGATTAATTCTGCGGTTGTCATAAATTCATAGAGAATTGACCAACATTACTACAAGGTCTGCACCACAATTCGAGAATTAATTGACAAATTTAAGAAATTAATTTTTTCAACAGTTTATTTTTTTTCTTTTTCAAAAGAGTTTTGCTATCCAAAGGGCCTCTTACTTCAAGACAGCATTCTCGCCTAAAAGAAAAGATAAAAACACAAAGTACCACGAAAATATTAGAGCAAAGGCAAAGAAACTTATCTGACAATCCGGACGTCTCCACATCAAATCCTCCAATGATCATTATCGTACCTCTTAGAAGCAGCTAAAAAATAGAAATGTAATCATTAATTAAAGTAGATTGAATATTTACATAGAAGTAAGGTTAGGATTCACACATAATGCGTAGGGTAGTAGGTTTGTTCACATATGAATTAGAAGTTAGGATTCACATAATTCGATTAATTAGATTTAGATACTTACGTTATGTTAGGAAACAGAAGACATTCACAAAACTAGCACAGAACATAGAACACGTAAAAACAATGAATTACAATTTACATAGGAACCTATATATATATATATTATATGCTCTTAAGGCCGTCACACATTAAAAGCAGAAAGCAGCGACAGAAGCAGAAAGTCGACATTTTTGCTTTGTCAAACACATTGAAAGCAGAAACAGAAACAGTGACAGTTGCTTGTCAATAACATAATTGCTTATATTAGTTTTGTGAACTTTGTGGAATTGACATCGAGGAGAAAGAGAATTTGGACTAGGGAGATCTTTGAAGAGTCTGAGCGGGAATTACAACTTTTCAGAAAAATAAAGGAAAGGGATGAGGAACAATTTAGAAGATTTACCAGAATGGGTATCTCCGAGTTTGTACTGCTTGCAGCTATTCTAAAAGAACGGCTCACGAAAATTTCACCGCGGAAACCAATTAGCGCTGAATGCCGACTAGTATTGACATTGGTGTAAGTACAAAATGCTGCTATTAAGAAGCATTAATAATTTTATTTAAAAAATTAGGTATTTATCACAAGGATCATCCAGACAAATGCTATCTTGGGCATTTAGAATGGGAGTCTCCACTGTTGGTGTGATTATTTTGGCTGTACCAAATGAAGATGCATGGCGAAAAATTGTCACAGATCTCTACCTTATGTCGGGGATGCCAAATTGTGTCGGAGCTATTGATGGCAAGCATGTGAAAATTGTCTGTCCACCGAATTCAGGATCGTTGTATTTTAATTATAAGCACTATCACAGCATCATCCTTCTTGCAGTATGCGACAGCAACTACTGCTTCACTGCTGTTGATATCGGTGCTTATGCTAGCCAGAGCGACGGCGGAATATTTGCCAGAAGTATGTTTGGCAAAAAATTGATGGATGGAAGTCTTCAGTTGCCAGCAGAGTCCGAATTGCCAAATTCAAGCATTAAAATGCCATATTATTTTGTAGCTGATGCCGCCTTCCTTCTAAAAAAAAATATAATGAGGCCTTATCCGGGTAGAACACTCCCTGCAGACAAAGAGATTTTTAATAAAACTCTTTCCAGTGCACGTAGGATGATAGAGAACACCTTTGGAATATTAGCTTCAAAGTGGAGGGTGTTATTCACAACAATTAACTGTTTTCCAGAGAATGCGGATAAAATAATAAAAGCAGTAGTTGTTTTGCATAATTTTGTGAAAATGCACAATGGCCGATATTGCCCTGCAGATTATGTCGATCACTTCGAAGGAGGAAACTTAGTCGAAGGACTCTGGCGCCATGACGGAATGATTTTACAACAAAGAAAACTTTTTACAAGTTTCAATGCTCCACGTACAGCCTTCAATTTCAGAGACACTTTGAAAGATTATATAATCTCGCGAAAAAACAAAGCTTGAATTTATTTCACTTTCAACTTAGGTGTCGAATTCAGTCTCCAGTTCCTGTTCCTCTTTCTTTAATTTTAATTTTTTTATAAATAAAACATATTTGATTAACGGATCATATTTTAGTGTTTCATTTCATTCTTTCCAGCTGAATAATCCAAAAAAGCTTGAGTTTCCGTTCAACTAAAAAATAAATGTCGTGGTTGTACTCGCAGACAACCATAATTTGTAAAACTGCGGTCCAGTGGACGTAGAAATCCTAGAACGGTTAATGTACAAGAAATTCTCACTTTTAGACCACTTATCAATTTTTCACAATAGTATTTCTTATGAAAATAAAACTCTCGAATACATAGGTATCTAATTTTTTTTTTTTTTTTTTTTTATAAATATCACAAAATGAACTCAGTTCCTTAACTTACAAGTCATTTCAGGCTTATATAGATAATAGCATACATAGAAGTCTTTATTAAATAATCGCAGCTTACGCTACGTTACAACTTTAAGTACATGGATACAAAGTTGTTTGGCAGAGTATACATGCAGCCTGACACATCAAATGCCTTACATTACCAACAAAACATGCTTAGGAACTACAAAGATGTTAGAAAAATGATTAAGAACTACAAAAAAGCTTAAGAACTACAAAATATGCTTAGGAATTACAAAAAAAATTTAGGAAATAATGTGCGCAATTGCAATGCAAGTGGTAAATGCGATAAAAAGATTTTTTTAACTTAATATACTAATAATGCACTTCAGTCTTGTACATGAATACAGCCCATTCAGTAACCGATTAACTTTAACACAACCGATATGTAACTATTCTAAAATAGCGTCATTGACCACAGCTAATTTGATTTGCAATTCAGCAAATTTTTTTGGTGACAATTTTGCCTGATCCACTTGTAAAGAAAGTGATTGAAAAAAGTCACTTACTGGCGTAGTTTTGGAAAATCCTTCTTTAGCTGCATTTATTAGTGAAGACATTTCATTATAGGCATTTTTGATTAACATCTCCTCATTTATTGACCTTTTGGCACGTCGTCTTCCGGCTGCTGGCTTCGGTCTCAACTTGAAAGAAGTCCCTTGGGATTCTCCATTCATTTCATTGTCATCAGAATCAGATGCAACAATTTCAATAAATTCGGGAAGGTCCTGGAAGATATCAGATGAATGCATGCTTTGCTTATTCATGTTTCCATCGCAGTTGGTGAGATTGCTAGAAGTGCTACAAATAAAATTATTAATTACATTGGTATGAAAAATTAATCATTTACTCCCTGGAAATGATGCACTGCCAGATGGTCGATTTTGTGCGTTTTTTTCTCTCTTGAACTTGTCCCGCAACGTTTTCCACTTCTTTTTAGCAAGCTCCACTATAATGAAATGGGTTGTTTACAGTAAGTTTATAGTAAGGAGAATTTACTTTTGTGATTTATCATCACTTTGTTGACAAAAGCTTACCTGAAATATTTAGTTGCCTAGAAATTTCTTGCCATTTTTTTTCTTTTTCGTCTGAGTAGCGGAAGGAGCGACATGATTTATCAAATAACATTCTGTTATTTCTTACAATATTAATTAATTTTTCCTCCATAGACATTTTGATACTTTTGACACTTCTAAAAGAAAGGACGCCAACAGCGAAATAAAAATTTTAACACTCTTTATATTGGCAGTACTGCGCAGAAACAGAATTTTTTAGATTTGATCAACTTTCAAGTTCTGCTTCTGCTGCTGCCGCTGCTTCTGCTTTCAATTTGTTAGTGCTCGAACAGTTGCATGTGTTCAGAAAAAATTCTGCTTCTGTCGCTGCTTTCTGCTTTTAATGTGTCACGGCCTTTAGAATACTTCTTGCTATTGCACCACTCCACAACCAAATTGATATTTGTCAGTGTTTTTCTCTTTTTCGCCTTGTTCTTCGTTAAGTTAGACATTAGAGTCAATAATTACCCAACATACTTCTTCTGTAGAATACCCTTTCTGCTAGACGTCTTTCTCACTTCGAATTTGTCGAAGGTTTTGTTTTTCCAACAAATTTCTCTCCCAGGAATATCCGATCACGGCATGATCATGTTAACATATGATATTCAGCCTAATAACACAGGCGAAATTGGTTCTTATTCCTATTTTGATTATAATGCTATTAACCAGGAAGCGTTTCTTAGGGATGTAAAACTGTGCATTGAAGATAGCATATTTCATTTTCCAAAGCGTTATAGATTATCGACTTTTCATGGAGAATATCGAGAATTCTACGGAATAGAGCAGTGGCTGCTATCCGTAAAGCTAAAAAGCGCTATTACTCTTCCATCCTAAATGTTAAACTCCCTAATAAAATCCCGTAGAACAATATCAAAAGAAATTGACTTGTCGCGTCAAAACTGAGCTCATGCTAAATTGATCCTGACGAACTCAATTATGAATTTGTTTCAAGTCACATGAGCAGATCTGCTGTTAATTTGGATAATGTGTTTCTCTAGATCAAACCCAGTTTAACTTCCTAAGGACTAATATTCATGAAGTAATTACGGTAATGGACAGCATTAAATCTACTGCTGCTGGTGTACATAGCCTAAGTACTAAATTTGTCAAAATGTGCTCACCTGCAGTTCTTCCTGCCCTTACACACATTTGCAACTCATGCTTCACAAGTTCCATTTTTCCTAAGATAGTTCCTGTTCCTAAGGATATTAAGTTACAATGTATGGAGTATCGCCCAATTAGTTCGCTACCAATATATATCTAAAATAGTGGAGAAAATAATTTACCTGCAAATCTCTAATTTTTTTATTTTGATTGAACTCAATGACATAATCCGTCACGTTAAGTTTTGTGATTTACATCTCTATGCAGATGATGTACAATTGTACATCTCCAATCGTATTGGTCTGATTGAGGATAACATATCTCGTGTTAATTAAGATCTTAAATCAATTCATTTATGGTCCTTGTCGAATAAATTGAAACTCAATCCAATTAAATCTAAAAGCATGATTATATATAGCGTAAAATTAAACCCAGATGGATATTCGTCTGTGACTATTAATAATACTATTATTCCTTTTGTCGACTCCGTTAAGAGTCTTGGGGTTATATTTAATAGCACTTTCACCTGGGATAACGATATTAATTCTCATCTTTTTTAAACATTTTTTTCAAAAAATATTCAAAATAAAAACAAATGTAATACTGTTCTACAATAATTTATTTTATTTGAGTCGCGACGCGTTTCGCCTTCTTAGGGCATTGTCAAGCAACTGAAAAGCAGATCGTTAGCTAAACCTAACTATCATAATATTTTAGAATTTGAATTTTACTGTAACGGTCATTATAAATCCATACATAAGAGGGGGCTATTATTCATGAAATCTAACTGATCGTTTACCAAAAATGAACCTTTACGACTTTCATTATTAATGTAATATTTCTCGTATTTATCTTGGACTTTTCCACCATCCACGTTTTTTAAAAGTTGTAATTTATTTAAAGATGTGGTATGACCAGTATCAACTAAATGCTTGCTTATGCCTGATGTTGGTCTATTATAGAGTGCCGATGATACGTGTTCTTTGTATCTAATTTTTAATGAGCGTTTTGTTTTACCAATATAGACTGCATTGCAGTCACTACACTCAATACTATAAATTCCGCTCTTATCTATAGGGTCCGCCATCTAACGTTTTTTTTTTCAACTAGTGCTTATTTCGTGAATGGTAACACTTAGCTCATGTCTGATTTGACAGATAATTAGTTTTATTCTTCCGCTGAACGAATATGGTTGTGTATACGCTTGAACAACGCTGGGAAATATTGCGACATTACTTTGAAAATCATGGCCGATTTTGCCAAAAAAATCATCTTTTCGGATGAAGCTCATTTTGATCTTGGCGGGTATGTAAACAAGCAAAATTGTCGCATTTAGGGCACAGAAAACCCGCACGCATACATTGAAAAGTCGATACACCCAAAACGAGTCACTGTTTGGTGCGGATTTTGGTCCAGAGGAATAATTCGGAAAAATTGGGAAAATGAGCAAGGAGTGGCCGTTACAGTCAATGGCAATCGTTATCGGGCCATGTTGAACGAATTTTTGTTCAGGAAAATTGAAGAGGAGGATATTGGCAACATTTGGTTTCAACAGGACGGCGCTACGTGCCACACAGCCGAAGCTACACTCGATGTTTTTATAGCATTTTCAAAAAAAAAAAGTTATTTGGCGGACCCTATATTTTATCAACTTTCGGTTTTAGTTTGTTGTTAATGACAAAAATTTTTTTTATTATAAAAAGCTGGTAAAACGTTATATTGTTTTAAGGCGGATTTAATTTTATACGAAGTTTCCTTCAAATATGGGATTTTTTTCCAAATTTTTATATCTTGTGTCCCCCCTTGTGGGTACACAAGGTTAAGTGCATATTTTTTTGTTTTTTGACCTTAACATTTTATAAATTAAATTATCTGAATAACCGTTCTTCATAGCAATTTTTACTATTGTCTCGAGTTCCCTTTTAAAATTAGTTTTACTCATAGGAATCTTAAGCAATCTGTCTAGCATCGAATGGAAGGATGATTTTTTTATAGATTCAAAATGTTGAGAATCATTAGGAATTACAACATTTGTGGAAGTGGGTTTCCTAAATATATCAAATTCAAATTTATTATTAATAATTTTAAAGTTAAGGTCAAGGAAATTTAAATTATCATTACCATACTCTAAAGTAAACTGTAAATTATCGTCAATAGTAAAGGGTTTTCAATAAGAGGTGTTATTTTAATTAGACCGCTATTTCGGTAGATGTCACTTTTGGAGCTGTCATTTTTTGACATTTGACAAGTAGAAACTACGCCATTAATAAAAATGGAACGATACACGATTCAACAACGCACTGAAATTATTCAAATTCACTATAAAAATGGTGAAAATGTGGCAGAGACGGTTCGTAAAACTCGAACATTTTTGGGTCGTCGTGAAGCACCTTGTCGGACCGCAGCAATACAGAAATTGGTAGAAAAATTCGAGCTGTCGGGACAAGTTAGTGATGTGAAGATTAAAACCCGTGCACGTCGCTCAAGAACAGCCGAGGATATTTCTGCAGTAGCCGAAAGTGTTGAAGAAAACCCAGGTTTGTCCATTCCTCGTCGTTCTTTGGAATTGGGGATTCTACAAACGTCATTACACCGTATTTTGCATAAAGATTTGGGTCTTAAGGTTTATAAAGTACAGTTAGCACAAGAACTCAAGCCGGCCGATCATCAACAACGTCGAGTCTTTGCTGATTGGGTCCTTGAAATGCATGAAAATGATCCGGAATTCCATCGAAAACTCATCTTACGTGATGAGGCCCATTTCCACCTCGATGGCTTCGTCAACAAGCAAAATTGTCGCATCTGGGGCTCGGAAAACCCAAGAGTTATTGTTGAAAAGCCTCTCTATCCTCAACGTGTGACTGTTTGGTGCGGTTTATGGTCCCGCGGGGTCATTGGACCTTACTTTTTCGAAAATGAGGCTGGAGCAACAGTTACGGTGAATGGATTGCCCTATCGACAGATGATTAATGATTTTTTATGGCCGGAATTGGATGGTATTGATCTGGACAACGTTTACTTTCAACAAGACGGCGCTACATGCCATACAAGCAACGAAACCATTGACCTTTTACGGGAAAAGTTTCCGGACCGTGTTATCTCTCGAAGAGGTGATCACAATTGGCCACCGAGATCTTGTGACTTAACACCTTACGACTTCTTCCTTTGAGGCCACGTGAAAGAGAAGGTCTACGCCAACAGCCCAGCGTCGATTCAAGACCTCAAAGATGGAATTCGTGAGGCTATCGAGGACATAGGGCAGCCACTTTGCGATTTGGTTATGGAAAATTTCATGAAAAGGATATGGTCCTGTAGGCGTGGTCGTGGTGGTCATTTGGCTGATGTTATTTTCCATTATTAACGGCATACCTTCCGCTTTATAATGAAATAAAGATCCGATCATTTATCTCAAAAAATGGGATTTTTCTTTGAATATCAAAATAACACCTCTTATTGGAAAACCCTTTATTTAATATTTTGTTTAAAAACATATACAACTGTCGCTCAGAGCCCGTCCATACATAAAAACCATCATCAACATAACGATACCAGCACAATACATTATTAACTAAATCACAGCCTGAATGAAAAATTGTTTGTTCTATTTTATTCATATAGAATTCAGCCATTAAAGATGATAAGGAAACACCCATGGCTAAACCATCCATTTGAATAGAAATTTCCGTTAAAATAAAAGTAATTTTGGTCTAAACATATGTCAATGAGCTGTTTAATATTTAATGATCTATCCCTTTCGACGATCTTATCTTCAACTTCAGCATATAAGTAAGTCTTTAGTTTCTTTAACGGAATGGAAGGACACAAATTACAAACATCAAACGACACAAGCTTAGCATTTAATGGTAAATTCAATTTATTAATTTTGTTAACGAGATCAGTACTATTCTTAATTGAGTATTTGTTTTCAAAATTTAACAATTTGGGTAACATTGTGCTTAATTTTTTTCCCAAATTTTTTTGAAGGTGCATTGAAAGAAAAGGATACTGGTCTTGTTGGAGCACCTGGTTTATACAGTTTGATTAGACCAAATATGTACTATGGGAGCAGAGGGGTTATTTACTTGCAAAGAGAATTTATCTTTTTCGTTAAAAATTGGATATGCTGTATTTATTATGTTTGTTACTGCTCTGCTGAATTTTTTAGTTGGGTCATTTTTTATTTTTGCGAGGTTCATTTTTGATAAGCAATCTTCCATTTTTTTTAATGTAAATGTTCTTTTCCAATAAAACTAAACTATTTCCTTTATCTGCTTTTGTAACAATTAAGTTGTTATCTCTAACTTTTCTACGTATACTATTTATAATCTTGGTCTCATTAGTTTTTTCAAAGTTTATCAATAATTTAGCATCCATAATTATTTTTGCACATGCAAATTTACCTTCATTATCGTTATCTGTTAATGCTGCATCGGTATGAACTGCCAATTCAATTAAATCATTACAATCTATACCTCCATCTGGAACGTAACCTAAGCCTTTTTCCAGTAATTCTATTTATTTATTATTTTTATTTTGAATATTTTTTGAAAAAAATTTTTAAGAAAGATGATTACCAAAGTGTTCTACCAAGTGCCTAGAAAAACATCAGTTTATCAATTAAAGATATTAATTCTGTTATCAGAAAATTTTATTGTGGACTTTGTACATTATGGACATCCAGCTACTTCACGCCAATGCCCATCAAATTACTTCTTGTTCGTACTCTACTTGTATACCTGTAATAACCTATGGCTGTGAAATATTTGGCAAACTAGACTATAATAATACAAGGAAACTTAGCATTGCTTTCAACTCTATAATCAGGTTATGTATATGGCCTTCGTAGATACGATCATGTATCACCATATAGATGCTCAATGTTGGCGTGTGATTTGCTTACCTATTTGAACTTTCGTATTCTAATTCTTTTGGTAAGAATTATAAAATATCATAAACCTAGATATATCTTTGAACTTCTTAATCTTTCTAGATCAAATAGAACATTGCAACTAATTATACCTAGGTCTCATTTTTTAATAACAAAGCGCCTGTTTTTCAGCCTCTCAAATCAGAAGCTCTATACAGGCCGGCACACTACCCTCTAATATAAGTCATAGCATATTTGAATTTCTCACTTTATGTAGTTAGTAATATGTCTTACCATTCTATTTTTTATAGTATCATATTTTCTTCGTCCTTCTTTTCTGTTTTACTTCTTCTATCTCTCTTATTATATAATATCTTTATATGAATTATACTGTTTATTTTAATATTCTAACTCTATCTTGTACAAATTGGAAAGAGCTTTAAATCTTAATTTAGCAATGTTTCTTGAATAAATTTGAATTTGAATTTGAATACACAAAAGAACGCCTAACACATTTTCATAGAATATTTATAAATGAAGCGAACAGTACAAATAGTTCGTTTCAATCGACAGAACAATTTGCTCTCTCCAGTATATGGGAGTTCTAGAACAAGGTATTCAAAAGAACACAGCTAAAGTATGGCTAGAGTATCACAATGCATCGTTTAAGACATCTCTCATGTATGTTCATATCGTTTGTAAAGTTTTATGAAGAGTGGGCATTCCCCTTTGCAACGCCTCGCTTGAATATAAAATGAACGATGTCTGATGTAGGGAAGATGTAAATTTTTTCTTACAAATTTACTGAAATTTTTTATGCATAATTGGACAACTATTGCTTGCCCCCATTGGCACAAAATAATAAGAATGAACTGAGCGCTTTTGCTTCAAAAATGGCACACATTTTGAAAAGGCTGTGAAAACCCTTTATTTCGTACAATTGTTCAACGATTCATAATGTGATTCATGCGAATCAATTCTAAAAATGAAAGGAAAAATAAAATGTTAATATTTATGTAAATTTATTTCACTGGATCTGTTGAAAATATTGAAGCAAGTACAATTTTAATTTCTCACCATAATTATATATTAAATTTGTTTGTTTAAAATTCCTTTCAGGGATATCATTTCGGATTAAAACAAACTGCCACGAAAGTTTTATCGATAACAAATGCAAAATGGAATGCCTAGGTAATTTGCACTCTTAACTGATTATTTGAGATCCTTTTATAATTTCTATAGTGAAATTAATTAATGAGGCAATGGTAATTTTCTCAAATAGAAAGCAAATTTGGAATACATCAAAACGAAGTGTAAAAAGATGTAGAGTTAGTGGAAAATTAAAATCTGGAATACAATTATAATAATCTTCCTTCAATTTTTATTTCATGTGGGAATTGAAAAAAATCAAATCGAATATCCACTGGGAAATTTCCATCACTTATTAACCCAACTTTTTCTAATAACATTGAAAAATGGTATTACATGTATGAATCCATTCCCTTAACTTATTAAAATTGAAAAAATGTGAAAATCATACACTTATTTTAATATTTTAAATTGATCCAGCATAAAAAAAAAAATTTGTAAAATAATTTTACATTAATTTTTCATTAGATTCGCATAACGCACAAAATGGCTAATCTATTGCCGGACAGTCATACGTTGGTAGTCTCTATACCGTGTTCCCGACTGAAAATCATAACCTCAATATATTTGCTCTGCAGAATCCGTTAGAACTCTTGAATAGCAGCTGCCTGCAATATCATTCTGCTTTTGGAGATGCTGATGAAATGTCACATCGCCGCTCAGTTTTGCACAGTTTTAAATTTATATTACTAATTGCCAAACAATCAGATTCTCATTGTGTGTTGTGTAGGTGCATAAATGAAGTGCAATTCTATTGAAATTTATTATATTCCGTAAATTAAGAAAAAAATTGAATTAATTTGTGTGAATTTGTCTTTTCTTGTGCGCTTTTCTCATAATTTTTTTGTTGAAATCAAAGTTAACGCGCCAATCATTGCCGGAACATTTAACTAAATCATCCTGTGACTTATAGGTGCCTTTAGAGTGCCTTTTAAATCAAGCAAATCTATTTTCGGTAATTTTTCGTTGTGTTTTTCTCGGTTTCAATAGTTTTATTAATTTCATTTTCATTTCGTTCAATAAACAAAAAAAAAAAAATTATAATTTGTTTGTTCTCTAGTTTATTAATAACGTAGGTATATGTGCATGTGTGCTCTTCTAAATGGGCAATAGAAATGTCCATGGTGTCATGGCGTCCGTACTGCTGCACCAATTATTTTCGTTTTGTGAATAAATTAATTCAGTGTTGCAAATAAAGTGAAATAATTTTAGAATTAAAATTGAAAGTGGAAAAATGGATAACTTTTTACGGAAACATTTCGTGTCGGGCAGTTTGTGTGTGATAAATTCGAATAGAAGGGAAGAGAAAGATGTAGTCGTCCAGTTCAGGTAAGTTTTGATTGAATAACTTTTACCGTAGGGGAAGAGGAGATCAATTCATGATCATGAAAGAATATCTTTTAAATTTGATTGCGGGATGCAGGGTATTGTAATTGATACAATTTATATTTGCGTTGCGTGTGAATGCTTTTTCTTATAACAACTCTGATAAGGCAGGCAGATCTTATTGTATAAAAAACAAATCTGTGCTGAAATACCAAATTAATAATATGTGAACCCATTTGAATTATAGCGGTAAATTAAGTTTGAATAGTAAATTTTTAAGTACTCCCCTAGATGGTGGAATTTAAAACCCCATCTACTGGTAGTTAATACTTTACAATAGATGAAAGGATTCAAAAGAACTAAAATTAAAATAGGTGGGTAGGTAGGTACCTAGATATCTAAGGTTTTTACTGATTCAATTACATGGGAGAGGCGAGTATTTTTAAAATGAGACATGATGAAAATATTGAAAATGGCGTTAAGATTTTGTGAGTGATGATAATTTAGTTTTTGCGGGACAACGTTTGACATTGATTAATTGTATACCTAATCTAAGTCAATGATCACATAATTCTTAGGGAGCTTTTAAAGGAATGTGGGATGTAAATCAAATGATAAACCCGCGAAAAGATTTCTCATTTTGGTTACATGGGTTTCGAAGGCTAAAAAAAGCATATTTTCCCAATTTTTTTTTTTTATAATAAATTATTTTATTTAAAATTTTATGAATATAAAAAAATAAAATTTAATGAATATTTATTAAAATTTTCATTCAAAAAATTCAGCCGGCGGGCGGGGCCTGGTTTCCGGAGACCACTAAAAAAAAGTGTCCTCGCGGTGGTCCGAATAATTTGTGATAGCCTTATCAGAAATTGAAAAAACAATTTTTTTCTGTTAGTAGATAAGTATAGCTTGTGAATGAACGAAGGATTTAGAAAGAAATTGAAATTTGATTTTTTGGCAGAGTTGTTTGCGAAACGGTGCATATAACGGTAATGTATAATCTTGTAAAATTAGCTGTAATCGAATAAAAAAACGAAAAAAAAAACATAAACCTTCCTTCAGTCACTAGTCAATCCTATTGTGAAGAAGTGTGCAAAATTTCAATAAGATTGGTCCATTAGTTTTTGAGAAATAGTGTCCACCGGAGGAGTCAGTACCAAGATTTGAAAGTTTCATACATTTTTCAATGCGAATTTCTAGCAAATTATTTGTAGCAGAATAATGATTTATATCTTAAATTAAAGATAACGAAGAGGTCTAGTAAATAACGTCGAAAAAAATAAAAAAAAATCATTGGAATGGAGATATTAGCTCGGAAACTTGTAAAAAATGGTAAAAATTGATTTTTTTCAAATCAAATTCCTCTTAGTAGGTATTCTCATTTTTTTATATGGTGACTATTTTCATTTTTAGTAGTGCATTTTTTAATTTTTTTAATTCTAATAGTACTTGTTTTTTCTCTCGATATTTCACCGACGAGAAATTGCAATATTTCGTTGAAAGTTTTAGAAATATAAAGCAAATTAGTATATTTCACAATTATGTGCAAAATAAAATTTAGGAGAGTTAATTCTCTTTAAAAATTTTCAATTTCCTTGAACTGCAAATTTTCATTTTCGTCTTAAATTGTCGCATGTTGGGTTTCTCTCTTTTACGCTAGATGTCTCTAATGTGACTTGTGGTCTAGGTCTAGGCTAATTTTATATGTATTTTCATACTTTTAGGCACAAACCTATGTATAGTAAGTTTTATTGCCTACAGGCTCGCTGGCATCTAAATTGAAATTTTTGCTGAGTACTGACTCCTCTTAAAGTTTCAAGTAGGAATAAAACGAAGGAAAAATATTTTTTGTTAACTTACATAGAATCGTCGATTCCAACTCCATAAAGGAAAGATCATTCTGCTGCAGTTGCAATGTCCAGGGCATATTAAAATATATAATATATTTAAAATAGGTGACGCCTAGAAAGAGAGAGAGAAGCGAACAAGAGAGACAGACAAATAATATCTAAAGCACCATTCAGACTTGGCAAGTTACTTGCACTATTAGATTGATTGCTACATATGTATATGAGCAAGTTCATGTTCACATTCGGAATTTGCCTAAAGTGGAGATACTTTTGCAGAAATTTGCCTGAAGTGGAACTAAAGTGGAACACAATCTAGTTCATCTGACAATTTACAAAATCCGCCATGTTTAAAATTAACATAAAATTGAAGTTAAAAATGTGGACTAGCTCTAAAAAGTAGAAAAGAGTGGAATAAGATTTCCAACTTGCTGCAAGTAGGAATTTGAACCTACGAGAGTCATAGGGAACTGAAGAGAGTCTCACCTTGTGAAAGTAACTTGTCGAGTCTGAATGGGCCTTAAGCAGCTGCCTCAATATACTTGCGCCGCTGAGGATAATTTCCCCTCTCTCCTACTAGACTTTTATTCCGAATACCGTGAAATTTTAAAGTAATATGCTAGACACATTGTCCTATTAGATAAAAAATTAAAAAAACATATGGTGTTTTTTTTTAACTTTCAAACCCATGTAACGCCTTAAATAACAGGTCGCAATATGTCATTGTGATCATAAGAAGGCTATCACTATCCGTCTCACTCACACTTCATGTAATGACTCTCCATCTCACTCAAACTAGAATCTTAAAGTTACAGTCTTACGGCAAGCTTTGGGTGCACTAGAATCATTTTTAGTAAGTGAAAAGAAATTTTTCGAAACTAGGTTTCTTGAAAAAAAAATTTTTTTTTTTTGGTAATCTAAGAAATAATGTAGCAAGTGTTGTACCATTTTAAAATCCTTATTAAATGCGTCAACTTTTAAAGTTACTTGCCAAACTGGCGTAGTACATTTTTTTTTCATTACAGTGAGTTAAAGTTGGGTGAAATATTAATTTTCTATTCTTGGTTCGGTAAAATGTGACATTTTCTTCCAAGCTGGAACAGTTGGCTTAGAATTTAAAGCAATAGGTTACATAAGCTCTATTCGGAATTACATAAGAAAAATAAAATTGAAAAAAAAAAAAGTAAAAATTTGTAGCAACAGGAGCTAAAAACCATCACAGGGTATACATTTTCTCGAAAACAAAAGAAATGTCTATACTTTGAAAAATACATGACTTAGATTTTCTTTTATATTTTTCTGGTAACTGTTATGATTTGGTCTAACACCCGATTCCGGCTTGACGTCGACTTACGGGACACTGTATATAAGGAAAATATCTGTCTGAAATTTGATGTCAATTCCAATGCATTCCATTTAATATAACCGTACTGTTTACAAAATTAGTTACAGTAAAGCATATATTTTGAAAGGGACAAACAGATTTTAACCAAAATTTTTACTATTTTTATACCCTAAATGAAATCTATAGCGTATACTAAGTTTGTCATTCCGTTTGTAATGCACAGAGATAATGAATGTAGATCAAAATGGATTGGACACCCACGCATAATGTTAAAAGTCCGTGCGCACGATAACTCGAGAACTTGTATACTTAGAGAGCTGAAGTTTTGTAAACGTACTTTAAAAAAAAACAAGTAAAATTAAGTTCGAAAATGTGATAAATCGGGTAACTCCTTCGTGGGGTTGCCATACAACAATTTCGTTTTCGGCATAGAGGGCTGAAATTTGGTACATGGTTTTTTTATAACAATAAAAAATAAAATTTCAAAAATGGACTAAATCAGACAACCCCTTCTTGGTGTTGCCGTATAAAAATTGTGGTTTTTTACATATACTGTGAAAACAATAAGTCCTAGACATTTTTATTGTATACTAAAAACTTCTTCAGAATATCAAATCGTATAAAATTGGTTATAATCATTTTCTCTGTCCGAAAATCCACTGCAGATATCAAAATTTTTCAAATGATTGATCATACGAAACTTTACACGAGAATTCAACAGAATTAGTTTTACACCAATTCTAGATTTTTTACTTGTTGAATATAGGAATTAGATAGGGTGGCTGGATGAGTACATTCTTATTATATATGTATCAGTGCTTTCCCTGATAACAATTTTTATTAGCGTAGATAAGAATTCATTTCTTATAGAAATTTACAGAAAATGTTCCGGTCGAATTTTTATACACTTTATTGGCCGACTGGAGTTTTTCTCATATACAATACTGTCATGTGTGCCGTTGTCGGCATAAAACTTCTAAAGAAAAAATTTCCAATAAATTTCTAAAGAAAGATTTAGGCCTTCCCAACATCAGGCCGGGACATCGTTGATTTGATATTGGAGCAATACAATTTTTCTTTTTTCATTTCGTAGCCAAGACAGTGGTAAATGAAAATGATAGCGTAAATTATAAAACTGTATTCTTGAATTCACCCGATTTACCAGAACTTCCGCACCACATAACTCACATTTGAAAATTGTTTCATTCATAATATTGCTTCGAACTTAAATGCACCCAGACTTTATGGATGGAGATTACTTATTAAAACAATTATGGGAAATGTCATTGAAGCGGCCTTATTAAACGGAAAGTTCAGAGGAGACAATGTTTTACTGCTAAGCATTGCAATGATACCCGCCCACCGACGCACCAAGTCAGTTCAAAAGTTTATAGTTTCCTCGCTGTAGTGAAAGCTCAGTACAGGCGTGTAGTATGAATGAACATAGGGGCAACATGATTATGTTTTAAAATATTGCGCTTGCACCCACCGAAAATGCTCTAAGTCGCTTGCACTACGCCAAGCACCTCAGGAATTTCTCAGCTGTTTTAATTGTATATAAATCAAGCAGGTGAATATACATTTTTCATAAGTTATCTCTTTCTTCAATATATTCTGTCCCACTTCAAGCACCTCTAAAAAAAGCCACGATCATGTACACAAATTTTATAGGTATTAACAATTCCTGTTATCTCTATATATTAAGAGTTTCCCATGTGTTTGGCATTTGCGGAGACCACAAATAAATCAAAAGAATAAACAATGACCATATGCGGATTAGATCTAGAAAATCCATGTTTTTCCCATAGGAAATTATATTTTGCGTGTTCATGTGTTGGAAAACCATTAAACCTTTTTTTTTATGCACCTAATGGACTAACTATCAAAACGTATTTTTCATGAATTAGCGTTAAAATAAAAACAAAATAAAAAATAATATTTCATTAATCAACATTTATTACATTATAATGTAGTGTCGTCAGGGTTGGACACGTTTTTGACTTTTCCCATAGCTTCCATTTAAGGAAGAATTTGGCCAATCCACGCACATTCTTGGAAAGGTCTGGGAAAAAAAAACACTTTTGCTGAAAAGTGAAAAAAATACAGGCATTTAAAAAAAAAGTGAAATGCTGTCAAGATTGCTGTCTAGGTTGGCCATTCGCTGAATATCGACGAAATATGCAGAAATAATTGAAAATTTCCTGGAAAAATTTATTAATGAAATAAAAAGCAGAGTTTGTTGCAGTTTTTTTTATTCAATTTAAAAAAATTTTATAGGCAAATTACACGGAATCGCAATTCTGGCATATGAAATTATTTGTCATTATATTGGCGCACTTCAAGTGCACTTCTCCCGTGCATTCAATACATGCAATGGAGGTGTTGCGATCTAACCACCGAGGCATTGCCTCTAAACAGATGATGCAAAAGTCGTCATCTTTGTCCGAAAAGGGGGTTTTCTGTGCGTTTTTGGGCAGGCATCTTCCTTTTGGTTATGCCTTAATGGCGGACTTCATTGGAGTTGGTATTATACGTTTTTTAGGTATCTTTGAAGCGTCTTGCTTTTGCTGCTTCTCGCGCAATTCAAAACAGTTCTCTGGTGAGGTCAAAATTGTGCTGGTCATTGAACGCCGTCCTCGATTTGATTTTTTTTTTTTTGCTGGCGCAGCAGCCTGGAGAGGTCCGGTTAAGTTCAAAACGGAAGAAAGGTTTGACGTACGAGGCATGGATGTCGATGGCTCAGTGGAATTCGCGACTTTTTCATGCACAACAATTTCGGGCACATCCGAAACCGCTATACCGTATTGTAATGCCTCATCATTGACTTCGACCTCCGAAACAGCTAGAGCCAAAATCCAAGTTTAGTGTGGATTTCCAGAGCTTGACCAGCGTGGTTCTTCTGCCACGCATTGCATTGTGATTTGTAGTAGGTTTTTACGAGGCCATAAACCGGCTCATCCAAGGGCTGCAAACGGGAGAAAAGTGACGCCATTTTCAACAGCTAAATCCAATGCCTCAATGGAAACAATGATTCGGCGATTGCTGCTATACTTTCATCCTATCGATAAAGAACTGAATATACTTCACGAATTTTGTTTACTGCATCCACCCAGAGCCATTGGCCAGGCCATTGATGCATTTTCCATGAACGGAAACTGCATGTTCTGGCAATGGAACAAGAAAAACCGTGTAATAGAATTTCCTTCTGGATTGACTGCAAGAGCCATAGTAAGCATACTTCCTCGTCGTCCTTGGGCAACCATTTGTCCTACTCTTCTCATGCCTCGCAGCGAAATCACCTTCCCAATTTTCGTTGACACCGTTGAAAAGCCCGTTTCATCTACATTCAAGATATCCGCCGCTAAAAATGGATATTGCATCAAAATCTAATCCAGATTGCCGACAAACAACAGGACATTCTCTTTGCAAAACGATTTCGACCGACTTAAGTTTGTCTGCTCGGGCGTGCGCAGCGTGAGGATTTCGTGGCGGCGTATAAATCCGTAATACCAATCGGGCCCACTTATTATTGACTTGAATTTTCTTGGCAAATTGGTACGCGACTTGTCTCAATTCGACCAACAACTTCTCTTCTCCGGCAGAGAACACCTATATAAAAACACATATTCAATTAGTCATTCATCTCAATACAAATTGTGTGTCGCAATTTACTTACTTGTTTTTCGGCACATGCAACGTATGTGACCAGCTAAAAGTAATCAGTCTGAGAAAATTCCAAGCGTTGTGGAAACGTTACCATCACCATTATAAACAAAGTTTATAAAGGTAACCGAAACATTACCGCAACCACTGCTGTGACTAAAATAAATAATCGAGAGCAGCATGGGTTATATAAAGGTAACCAGAATATTTTTATTACTCATTTTATAAAACTTTTAGTTATATAACGTTACGTAAATCAAGTCACAGTAACCTTTATATAATCCACCATTTAAGCTCTATATGTACTAGTCTATATAACGTAAGTTATTTGGTAATGGAAACCTTACGGTTACTACTTTATAAAATAAATTGTTTCTTGGGTACCGAACAGAGCAGAATAACGTCTGCCTACCTGTACTGGACAAGTATAGTACATACATACATAGAATTTAAAAAAACGGCATCACTATGCAGGATCTCTTATCTCCTGAATTTATATATATAAAAAAAACGTTGAAATCATTAAAATCGCCGTACCTACTTGAAAAAACAATTTACCAAGTTAGACATGTTCAAATCTAATCTGCGCAATTACGCTTCACAAACAGACCACCAAAAATTACTAGTTAGAATGCATTTGACAGAAATTTTATGATTGAAATTTCTAAGCTTTTGTTGACAACTATATTTCCACATGACAAAACCAAGTGCATAATAATTGCAACAATGAAAATCATGCAAACAAATCCAAAACAAGAGTGAACCGCTAAAAAGGGCCTTTGAAATAAGACTTGAACAATCTAGGTAGTAATGTCATGAGAATTACGGTACAATTACCTTTTGCAATTCTGGTTAGATAAAATGCTTAAAGGAAGCGCAATGATTGCGAACTAATTACGGCAATTTCCTGGAATAAAAACTCTCCCGTGCAGAATGTATCTGTCTGTTCATTTCTCGCACAGCATTAAACAACTTTTTTTCCCATTTATTTTTATTTTTTTCGTTTTTTTTTGTTTTTTTTCGTTCATTTCCCTTTAAAAGAGAATCAAAATCATGAAGAAGGAGAAGAGGCTAATGGAAATTTAGTTGCTGCCATGCGAAACAAAACCGCAACAAAACCACTAAAATGGGAAAAAAGAATAAACACCATCAAACTCCCATCCACCCACATTCTCTGTAAGGTAGAGGGTTTTTTAAAATGGGTTAATGCGAGTAAGTTCCACCGACTTCCTGTCTATGCCTTAATGTATCCTTCAGGTTCAGTTTAGGTAGTAGTAGTAGTAGTAGTAGAGAAACCAGTTCGCAGTTTCCGTCTTTCCTGCCTCTGCCACTTTTTTCAATCGTGAAACATATCAAGGAGCTTCACAAATGTTTTCCATCTGTCGATGTTGGTAGTGTTATTGTTGTTGTTGTTGTTCGTTGACTTTTTAGTAGCACAATCTGATAAGATCAAACCCTCTAGTCCAGGGTAGACATTAGACCTTACCGTTGGGTAGTATTTTTCTATCCGGGAGAAAGAAGAATAAGTAGCTCCGACCTGTTTGTGCTGTAAACAAAATGCGATCTGAAAAGTAGTCAACCACCGCCAACCGTCTTATGGCTAGAAAAAGCAATGTTGTCTGCCACTACGCTCCGCGACGGTAGTAGTTTTATGTTTTACTCCATCGATGCACCGAGGGAGGACGCGCAATAGTTAAACGTTTGCTAAGAATTCATGGAGCTCACCCAAATCGGTCTGGCTCTTGAAGGAAGTTTGAAGTCCACTTGTCGGATGGAAAACTGAGGTGCTTGGCTGGTTTCCCCCGGCTTTAGGTTGCGTGCTAATTTGATAATTGCTGTTAAGCCAGTGTACTTTATATCGCTTATATCTGGTTTAGGGGATTCATGTGCCGGCATGCATACGTACAAACAAACATATATAGAAAGAGGCAATCCATCCGTCAGCCCCGTGGCGTGTTGTAATAGCCAAGGATTTCGTTTTAATTATTCATGCTATGACGACGGACGAGTAGTATAGTACACAACATATATACTACATACCTACACTACACATAAGAGAGTCCTATGAACTATATATAGTGACTGTGAATATACCATAGAGGAGGGTAAAACCTTAAGGGATTTTGTTGACGACCCGTACGTAAGGATCGGCTCATGCTGCGTATAAATTTTACTACTAAACTCACCCTCAAGTCTCTACGGATCACATGGAGGCCCTATACATGAGCGATGGCAGCTCGTGAAGGGTGAACCATTAATAACTGTCATGTTACGTTATGCTGGCAAATTAATATCCAGACAGTAGCAATGAGACGCGCCTCACTTTGAAGTATTTGGACCAATTCATTCTACCAAAAGCTGACAACTTCTTATATGAGAGGAATTTCGCTTAACAAGACAATGGAACGCTTGTAACAAGTGGCAGAATTCCCTAATGAAACATCACTAAATACAATACTCTTTAATTAAGCCTCGTTCTCATGAGGTGATAGATGAGATTATCCTACAACAGGAGGCTTTTTCATAAAATATATGAGTTTGCAGAAAATTTTGTGAATGTGGCAAAAATGAAAAGCATCCTTTCAAGGATTTCACTGATTGTCTCTTAGAAGATGAGTGGTAACACGCGACAACCAGAGAAATCACTTAATTTTTTTTTTTTTATTTTCCTTCAAAAAATTTGGTAATTTTGTAATGATTATATACTCGCTATTGAGTTACCATTGTATTCTCCACAAATATAATAAAATTTCTTAGAAGTTTCCAATAAAACTGACTTTGAAGACATCATCCAGGTTATCAGTAATAATCGAGTTCAATTTACAAACATTAAAACTGCATTTGGATGCCTTTAAACCTAGTGATACACTTCTCTGTGATCCTCATAACAAGAGCTAACTATAGGTTCGCTTCTAATTCAAAAGTGGAAACGTCAGCCAGGAATATAGTAATATCCATTTAATGCGAGCATGCTATCTTAATACAAGGAGCCGAACTATGGGAGGCCAAACCGAAAAGATCTGTGAAGCTGTCTAATCAGATATAATGTCGACAGGTTAAGTAAAACTTAATGAATTAAGTCTATTGAGTCCATTAAACCTAGGCATTCTTACATTTGCAATCCTATATAAGCGAACGGGGTCTCGAGCTTCAACTTGTGCTCCCGGTGGTGGCATTAGTAAGCAAAAGCGAATGCTTTAGTATAGAAGTGTAATTCTAAGTAGGTACATCACCCTCAGTTTTGTTTCCATAGTACAACTAATCACTTTTCTACATTGGACGAGGACTGAAGGCGATATCAATATAGGAAGGATTCAGATACTTAGAGTGTACTACTAAAAAATGGAGAAACTTGGCAGAAACTTCCTTGGGACAGTGCACTAAAGTTAACTTCGTCAAAGTTACCATAATATAAATAAATAAAAATAAATAAATTTCCTTTATAAATTTGCACACTTGAGACATGACACATTAATATGTTCATACGTAGGTTAAAAAAAATAATTGAAACGAAATAAAAAACAATACTAAAACAGAAAGAAAAGTTAAAAACTAAGAAATTAAAAAAATTCAAAATGAAACAAGCAAAAATAAAAACTAATAAAATAATAAGCTATATGTACTAAAAAAAGTAGAAAAACATAAGGACTATTAAAAAGTTACGTTCTTCATTCAAAGTCGCTTAAAAAAACTTAAGACCTAACGTAAGACCACCATCCTGAAACCCCGCAGACTCAGATGTATCCAAACATGAACAGGGAGACTGTTCCACACTATGACTCCATATGGATGAAAAAAGTAAGTAATAATAGGGTCAATCAGAGCATTATTTCGAGTAGTAATCTGGGGGCGTACTGTGCATGTCGCCACAAGCTTGTGAACCTGCAGTAAACGTTGAACACAGTAACATTGATATGACTTTGCCAGGATAAGTCGCTATTAATAAACATACCAAAATTCTTAACCACGGTCTTATATTCAATACGAATGTCATTTAGATAAAGAGATGGAAAGGATGAAACGTGAAAGTGAGAAGGATTATCCTCTGAGTTTTATTAGGATTCAATGATAATTTATTTCTGAGTGACCAGTTATATATAAGACAAAGATCATGATTAAATTGAGAGATATCGGAAACAGCAATAATAATAATTGTTCGTCATCAGCATACAGTATGATGGAAAAGTACTTAGGAACTAACACGATTATTAGTATACAACATAAATAAGAAAGGACCTAGTATTGACCCTTGTGCGACACCTGATTGAAGAAGTAACAGTTTTGACGAGAACGTATTCAAGACAGTAGCCTACTTACGGTGAGGACCATATACAGGGCGCTGCAGACTAATTAAAATTAAACTGAGTCACCAATATGAAAATTGACAGAATCGAAGGCCTTGAAAAATCCAACAAGCATAGTGTTGTCGCCTTTCGTAGTTCATTATTTCGTCTAACAGATTCATTAAGATGTAATGAAACAGTAGCAGTACTATGCTTCAGTCTAAAGCTACACTGTTGATTTGAGATCAGACAATAAACCTCCGTATAAGTCCTAATATGCTCATAGAGTAACCTCTCTAGAACTTTGGATAGCACTGGAAAAATATTAATAGGTCTGAAGCTCTATGGCGCAGAGAGTTTACATAATTTCTTTATCGGATAAACATTTGCAATCTTCAACTGGGACAGAAGAGATGATGTTGTAATGGCCGTTCTAAAAATATGCACCATTGGTCTAATTATAAAGGGCAATGTGAGCTTATGGAACCGTATATCAATATCATCCAAGCCGAATGCATTTCATTTGATCGATTTTAATGCAAAAATGGTTTCTTTAATACTGACATTGCTGAAAGAAAACTGGACGAATAAATTATTATCAGTATTGGGCAACAAGTTTAAACCAGAATTACGGGAATTATTTACAGAGTAAGTATTAAGATCATCTAGGTCAATGATACTACTATCGTATGATTTTGGGATAACTCTGGCTTCTTTTATATTTTTCCAAACAGTTCCATGACCAAAAACCAATCCAACTTGCGACGAAAATACCTCGATTTCGCTTTCCGAATCTCAGCTGTAGTAATGTTTCGTAATCTTCTTCCATGGCGAATAATAAGGAGTAGAAATAGTCCGTTCTGGAACAAATTCATTGCACAAACTTTAATATTATGACAAAGACAGCAGCACCTATCATTGTATTAGATATATTCCAAAGGTCTTCCATAGAGTCTGGTATCCTTCTCTTTTAGCTAAACTTCTGGCATTAGGTCTAGATCCTCTTTTCTTGAAATGAATTGAAAGTTTTCTCTCCGGCTGTTCAATCCGAGTTATTTGGACGGAATTTGTTCGGACCGTTTTATAACCAATGTCGGTGTACCGCAAGGTTCTGTACTCTACCCTACTCTCTTCCTCGTATTTATTAATGATCTGCTAGCTCTCACTTTAAATCCTATTCATGTCTTCGCAGACGACGACAGCACCCTTGAGTTCGTGTTCTTGTTCGATTCTATAGCTGTTTTCCGTGGGAATGTTTTAGTTGAGAAACGAAACCACATGTTCAGTTCACTAAACTATGACCTCACAACAATATTCGCTTGGGGTAGAGCGAATCGGGTCTGGTTTAATGCTTCCAAAGCGTAATATTGTCTGTGATCACCTAGGTACTCTACCTCCAGTTCAAACCATATCTGGAACTCGCCATCTCATAATCTTTTAGACATTGAAATATACAACAATCTTAGTTGGTCCGATCATATTTTTGGTATTGCTAAAAATGTGATGAAATGGCTGGGCTTCTTGCAAAGATGGAAGAAATATTTTACTCCATTAGATTTTGCGCAAATCTAAAAGTCTCCTATCAGCCCTAGATCAGAATATAACTCCCATATTTCTACAGGGGCTAAACGCACTGCAATGTCCGTGTTATACAAAATCCAAAAGAAGGCCTTCGGGCTTATTAGCGATGACATATCAATAGAAACTATTGATTCCGTAGAGCACCGACGTAATGTCGGATGTTTTTTATTGCTACTTCTATGGACATTGCTCTGACGAAATTTCTAGTAGCCTGATCCCTTGCTTCCTGTGCGCTTGATGTCAAATTCGGCCATACCGTGAAATTCCGTGAATTCTTTATAAGCATAACAGTTTGCCATTTTCTGCCCCCCCCCCCCCCTCCAGACACAAAACATTCAAGAGTAATGCGCACCATCACCTACTTGTCTCAACCCAATAGTTCTCAATTCCCTACCCTTTCTTCCTTTTCTGCAAAGACTGTGCTACGGCATCATAGGATATGCCGAGCTTTGGCAACATCTTAAAAAAGTTCTCACTAATTTTAAGGCGACGTTGCATAAACTCACAAGTAGTATATGGACATTTTGCGAATTTATGCAATGTGACCTTAAAATTATTTAAGACGGATAAATTTGATGATATCCTCCCCATATTCTTCACGAATTCCATATTTTTTAAATACGACATAATCAACCAGTACGAACTAGACCAGAGGAAAAAGTATACAATCTTATATGCAGTAACCGTTATCAATCAGCAATTTAACTGAGTGATGACTATCCGAATTCCTTCATAATTAGCACCCTTCGTTTTACTATATATTCCGTCTGCCGAGCATTTGTGCCATTAACATTGCGCACACGAACTATATCATCCAAGGAGTCGATGGGCCTCTATAGCAGAGTATTCACCATCCAGTCTCCATTTAGTAGCTAGCAGTCTTTCCTCGGAAAAAAAACTGTCGTAAAAATTAACCCCAAGAACTATGGGAAATAGTCGTTTTTTGACAAAATTCGTATCAATTAAGAGGGTCACTAGGTTAGTCTGCGGTCTGTCAAATTAATAAAGGGTAAGTCGAGAGTTAATATCTCCGCCCAGATAATTAAGGACTCTGTTAATGATTTCTTTCCAAGTCTTGTCGTAAAAAAAACTGTCTACACCGAATGTTTGCTGTTAATTTAACGTATACCTAACAAATAAGAAAATGTTGAACCACCTTACTGCGAGTGCATGATACATACAACTTCTGTCGTAATTTATGACATACCACAAATTTGTGTAAATATGCATTTGGATTTGCGTTGTATCGTAGAAATTTACTACAAAGACCCATTATCCAGCATGAAACAGCGGCGCCCACCAGTCATGCCAGCAATAACGTTGTAGAAATGCAAAGAAGAAACAGAAATTGGGAAGGAGACCACTAATTGGATACCATAGCAAGAAAATCGTCCTACATCAAGACGAAGCGAAGTGCCTTTGTGGAGAGCCCCATTTTAACAGTAGCCATATAATTTATTCCCTATGAACAACGAGACATTACAGGACTTGCAGGTGATGAATTAATAAAAGTAGATCTCCTTCCTTTGGAGTAATATATTCCTAAACTATATGTTGTTGTTGGTGTTTTTTTTTTTTTTTTAATTTGGAACAATACCCACTCCTATTACCGCCACCGCCACGATGGTATATCAAATTATGCCACAAAGCTAAGTGGACTTTAGATCTGTTGCTACAATGTGAAGCGGGTTCAAGTACACTTAACATTACTACAAGTACTCTTTGCACCACTCTAACATGATTATAGGAATGAACATTTCCAGGTGGATGTCCCGGAGTTGGCAATTAACGGCACTTTTATTTCACCCCGTAAAGCATCATTGAGTCAGAGAGTATCCCTTGCACACACTTTATAACCTCATCCCTAATCCTCTGCTCAAACAGCCCTCATTCATATACACATATTTTCATATATGGTTAAAAGTTATCATGTTCTCAATACGATAAAGGTTTTTGGAGGGAGGCAATAGACTGGGAACAACTTTTAGCCGATATGCTTAAGTGGTTTTAATACTTCATAACTTCGTGTATCGCTCTCAAGTTTTGTAATTTGATAGAAACATCACGTTTACCATATCTTGACATATCCTAGAGAGAGGAGCTACAGCCACAGCAGCCAGCCAACCGAGCCACATATGCCGGAAGCCGAAGGCACAAAGTGTATGATTCGCGCCAAGAAAACACACCGTAAAACGTGAGTTTACCATTCCGAAAAATTTGATTCATTCTCACTGAAGTGAAGCATCCCCTGGCTGTCGTTTACCTATGGAATACAGATACCATTTCCCTACCCATGGAAGGCTACCCCATATATGAATGTTATTTCTCCATCCCTCGATCATCCTTTGCGGTAATACACTATACAGGGTAGTGGCGGTCGCACTTGATTCCAAATCGTAACGCCATGATCTAATTTCACTTCTCATATGATAGTTAGAGGAGCTATTTTAAAGATTTACAGGTACATATCCATGAGACACCGCAGTTTGGAGTGTCAACTCCATCTCTTGTTGGCGCAAATGGGAAAGGGAATAGTTTAGCATGGAATGCTATATGGATGCACTTTAACTTTTACATAGTAAATATGAATCTGTGTTCATATATGCATATTACCGTAATTGATGTCATTACATTCTCTGCACTGAAGAGAAATTTCAATGAAATCTCCACCATGCATTTCCAAAAATTTTCTCTCAAAGAAATATATTCCGCAAAATACCCTTCTCTTAAGCGCCAAGTATAAAATTCCGTTCCTTATTAACGCCGGCAATTAAAAGAATTTGAAGTCATCCTCAATGCAAGAAGCTCATAGTAGTTAGTAGTGGTTTTAATTATGAATGACCGTTCCCAACCGTTGTCTCGTTTTTTTTTTTTATCCCATTTAATGGGTTTATGTGCGCGAAACATGACACTGGCGCTGATTACTAGATAAATTACTAACGAATCCTATGGGAAATATCCTGGATATAGTATGTAGTCACCGGATGGAAACAAGGAAATTCTGATTAATACAAAATGAGATGTGGGACATTAATTTTTAAGGACATCATTACATTATAATACGATCTGATCTAGGGCTATCACATTAAAAGAAAAATGACATCTAAATGTAATATACAGGGACGAGAAAAAGTAATTACCTTTTAGTAGTGATGTAAGGTTATAGTAGACGTATGTAACCTTGAATCTGCTGACATTGTTATTGATTGATTTTTTTTTTTTATATTATTAAGCCAAGCTCAGGGTATACCCTATGATGCAAAGAGAATCCCCTGATTAGGGGATATGAGAAGAGGTGCCGATGTATGTCGCCCTTAAACTTCCGCAGATTGTATACCGGAGGAAAAACAGAAGATGGTAAACTGTTCGACATTCGCACTGTTTGGGATAAAAAAGCATCACAGAATTTTACTGTACGTCCTAAAGTAGTTTGAAGGGTAAAAGGATATGCCCGGTTTGCAGAGCGAGTATTGCGTGCAGGAATCACTCTACAAGGGATTAGACTAGATATTTCATCAGAGCATTGACCGCATGCATGTAGCGATAAAAGAGCGAAAGGCATCCAAAATTACGGTGGTGCTCGAGTGAGTCGATTTGATAAGTTATTGCCATATCGCCAATGAGCTTGACGGGCTCTCTGTTGGACAATATCCAATGAAGCTAAGATTATGCGACCAGCCCCATTTTTTTTTTTTTTATGTTTCCCATACGGGAATCGAACTCACAATTTTTAGAATCAGTCATAGATGGAGAATAGAAGAATTTAAAAAACTTTTATTGATTGATTTGTTGTTTTCCAAAATTGTGTGGTACAAGATGAATTTAAAACTAGTTTGAACTCAGAATAGCTACATCAGAAGTAAAGTGTGACTGTAAAATGTCCATTTTCTGGAATAGGTGGAGGAAATATGCTTGAGGGAATATCATTGCTATAAAATACTCTCAAGTAGCAATAATCAGTTGTGGATTAGTTCGGAGGACAATTCCGCAGTCATTTGTATTTTCTGCGAATCGTTCGCAAATGGATCCGAGAAACACGTTCACAACAAATTGGCAACCAAATAGGCGCACATATCTAGGTTCGCTACTAGCATGTGACAACCATAACGAAACGACAAGATAAGTAAGTACTCCTAGTCGTCATAATAGAGACCAGAGAATAATTGGGTATTATTAACTACGATTTATACAGCGATTCCATAACAAAACGATCTAAATTTTCAAATTTTTGACTCGATCCCCTTCGATTTTGATGAAACTTCCAGAATTAGTTAAGTAATAAAAAAAATACTCAACCCACATTGTTTTGTTTAGTCCGATCTAAGGTCTTGGAAACAGGTGACTCAAGTTTTAATGTTTTCACTGTGGATCGGGTTATCTGATTCTTTTGTGCGATATTTAACATTATTAGTATTAAATGGGCTTTGCCAAGGAAGTAACAAAAAAAAAGAAAAGAAACAAAGAAATGTCAAGATGTAATTAAATAAAATGTGGACTGATAACTTTTGATATTATATTGTAACTCTACGTTTATTTCAATATTTGCTTTCTTTTCTTATGGGTTGACAGCTCGGCCATCCACATCTGAATCCGTCTCGGATTCTTCATTTGCATCCTCGATGTCGATATCTTCCAATTCTGTTGATGTAGCCACCCATGGTTTCATTCGTTCTGCAATATACACTTATTTGAATGGCTTCTGAGTTTTCTGTAAATCCGGTGGATCATTGATTATGTATCTATCACGGTCCAGGATGTCGGCTACATAAAACAGTCCTCGATACTTAGGCTCCAGTTTCCTGCTTTCTCCTGTTGCTGGGGAAATATGTTCAATTACGACCAGATCTCCTGTTTTATATCGTTTTGGAGTACGATGTCGTTCATCAAATCTGGATTTCCAGCGTATCCGCTCGGCTTCAATGCTTGATGCTATCTCTCGTCTCTTTTCTGAAGAATCTGTCATCTCCTTTACAGTTTCGTCGACATTATCCTGTAAGGCGTCTAGTATCCTATTGAAATGAGGTCTCTCAATGGAAAGTCAAATACTACCTCATTTGGACTGCAACCAGTAGTCTGATTCTGCTGTGAATTCAAAGCCAACTGCAGTTCTTTTATGCGTTGATCCCATTCGGTTTCATTTGTAATAGAGGCCAATTCCTCTTGTGACTTCTTCAATGCTTCCTTTTCAGCTACTAGCATTTTAGCGGCATTTTCTCTTTCATTTTGCAATCGCTCAATATCTTCGGGATTTTTGTTGCAACGTTCAACTAAAACATTCGCTCGCTGCCTCCATTTAATAGCTTCAGTTTGAAGAGATGTATTCTCCGATGTGCACTCTTCTATCTTAGCATGCAATTCACGATTTTTGTCGTGTAATGGGAGAAGATCATCTACAACTTTGGCTACACGTTCAGTAAGTTCATGAACACGCCTCGAAAAGATTATCACGTTCTTCTCTAAGAATGCGATTACTGTATGTAATGGCATTCAATGTTTCCACTTCTGCATTAATAGGACCGGTATTGAGGTCAATGTCGTCTATTGACTCCATGCGACATTGTCGGGACTCAATGATTAATCGATTTCCTTTAGAACAAAGTACGTCAGCTCCCAATAGTACCTCTTGTGATAAGACCAATCGACAGTTCTTAGTACATTCGTCCATTGTCATAGGTATTTCAATATGCTGAGTCGCCATAAATGTACCTCCAGCAAATCCCTTTAACATCACAGGTTTATCTGTAGAGATTATTCCCAATTTATTTCCTAACGTTTGATAAATTAGTGACTTCTCACTCCCAATGTCAATGCGAGCTTGAACAACTTGTCCTTTCAATAATATGTCTTTAGTAACCACCGCTGGAATATTCTCACCATCTGCAGCCACGGCCAGCACAGTTAAATTTTGATCTTCGGTCCTCCCTGGACATTGATCAGTCCTGTGCGAAGTTCGGTTGCATTTCAAGCATCTCTCCTTTCTAGACTCGTTTGGACAATTTCTCGAGATGTGACCCCTTTCTCGGCAATTGAAACACATCGGCCCTTTTCCGTCATTATTCCCCCGAAAGTCGTTATTTGTAATAATATTCGGAATATTGAGCAGTTTTCCTCTCATTTTTGATTTTCCATTTCTTGTTTCAATGACTTTCGTCTTATTTGAACGTGCTGTAAACCTTCGGACAGCAACCAGTAAATCATTTGTTGTTGGAAACGGCATTCCTAGTAAAGCATTTACCATTATCGGTTCACGCATTCCTCTTAGACAATATTTTATTATGTCTTCTTCAGCTAACTCACCTTTCGGGCCTTTACTGCATATTCTATGAAAAAACTCTTCTGGGCTCTCATTACTTCGTCGTTCCATTTTCATAAGAATCATATGAACGTCGGCAGCAGTTTCTGTTGTCGGCAAATCACTCACTAACCTGGAAACAAAATCTGACCAGCTCAGGTAAATCGGCAAGGTGTCTTTCCAACATTTTGCAGCGCCTTTTAATTTTGCTTGCACAGCATGTATTAACAGGCGATCATCCCAACGATATGCAGATCTCAACAACATTACACGGTCGGTGAATTGTTTAGCTGTCAATGATTCCTCGTCATATGGGTCAAGCTCTGGAACAATTTCCATAATATTTCGCACACTATGCATCTGATAGTCGGTTGGATACATCGGCAATAACGTCGGATTCACACATGAAGCGATATTCGATTGTCTAGAAGTTTGCGTCACACAAGGTGGTGGTATAAGATTAAGATTCGTCGCAGTTACGCACGATGTATTTTCATATCGTATCGGCGCATCGGTCTGCGGAACATCGAAACTAGGCTCTGCTTCAATGTATTTATTACCAACTACTAGCTCTAAGGATGAAGATGAACCAGCCACAGATTTTCGTCGCTCGATATCATGCGAATCCGTGGTTATGTCCATCTGAATCGTCGGTGGCCCATTCGTTCGATCAATCCCGTTTTTCGTTCCCATAAACTCTTTTAATGCTTTTTCCAGCATTTCCTTTAGTACATTCAAACCTGCGTCAGTTTTCCGATTCTATCGTCGACATCTCTATTCTTTTCGCTATCGTCCAGTTCAACTTCATCGCCGCCAATCACAGAAGCCAAACGTAAAACCAGCTCGGCCATATTTCTTCCTGTTTCTTGACCAAGCTCCGTCAATCGTCGCTTAATCTCCATAATCGTTAGCGTTTTAATCTGTACCTTATCCATTTTATTTTGTACAGTATATATGTATCTATGGTATCCAGTTATATTCCACTTCAGATTTGTCAGGACGTAATAAAAAAATATGAACTGATAACTTTTGATATTATATTTTAACTCTACGTTTATTTAAATATTTGCTTTCTTTTCTTATGGGTTGACAGAAATAAATATTAAAAACAAAAAAAATACAATTTTAGATGTTTGGCCCCCTACGGGAGAGAAATACCCCTAAAAATCTTCTTTATTTTAAATTCTCTAACATTTATCATATTTAAAATTTGCGGAAGTTCAGCTCCTAGTTTCAAATCCAATACTGAACATGATATCAGACAGGATTATGAGATGGGACCCCCTACATCTTCCCCAGTAATTGAATGACTAAGTTTCATGAAATTTTTAAGAAACTAAGAATTTATTATAAGAAAATACATGATTGGTGAGGCTTTCATGATTTTTGACTCCTTCATTTTGATAAATTTTGATATGTTTTAGTGGATAATATAAGGTAGAAAATAAAAAATAATGAATAAATTTAAAAGTACGGATATTCAAGGATAACGGTTATAAACCATATCCTTGATATTCCTTTTCGCATATATTTTTGAGATGGTATTTTTCTTAGATAGCTTGAAAATGCCTAACTTTCAAATTAGTCATATTTATTTATTCTTTCATGAATAGTAAAGTTTGTATGAATTTTTAAAGATGACCAGGATAGCATTTTTTCGATATTTTATAATCCTATTTGTTTGAGCCGTGAAGGATTCCTACACAGTTCAGATTTGGTTGGTTTAAGAAGGCTTCCTAATTAAACCCAGAACAACAGAACAACACTTTCATTTAATAAAAACTTTATTCTAAATTCTATTTACAAAAAGCTCAATATTTATATACAAATTTTAATATGACAAATATGCAGAATCAACAAATTCAATTTAACAAATTTCATGCGTGAAATTCGATCTCACGAAATTGTTATTTGTCTGCAGGTGTTGCTGATGCAGCAAAAGTACATGCAATTTACCGAATTAAATTGAATTTGTGCTGCATTTTTTTTTTCTCTTCAATAAAAGTTATTGACTTCTGAATTTGCTGATTGTTTTTTAATGTTTAATGCTTAAACATCCTCCCCCCTTGAGTTGGTGTCCAACACAAATTTCTGATCCAGGCCCTTGCGCTTTTTTGGGATAGTTTGATGCTGTTCCCCTTGCGATGCTCCTGGTTGTTTAAAGGTGTTGGTTTTCTTACACCGCAAATACATTAAGTAGCTTAAGATTGCTAGCAAAGCCATCACTGATAGATATGTTATGGTATAGTGATGGACATCATATACGTTAAATTGTTCGGGAAAGCTTGAAGCGACCTTGAGGCCTTTGATTCTAGAGGTTAGTTCCTTCATTTCTCGTGCATTAGACTGCAGATGAAATTCGGATGCGGCGAGTTACGGTGTCCTTTGTGTTAAACTCAGGTGGTCTTCTATCAAAGCACTGATATTCCGTTAAGTGTTTTGAGGAGGGCTTCGGTTCCACAGACAATATTGAGTGTAGTTTCTGCATCCAATGAAAATAGCCAGTTGTTGGGTGTGTGAAGCTGAATCCATATCTTCGAGAGCTTTGTGGTTCGGAATCGACACGTTGGTGATAATGTTTGGTGATGATTTATTAGCTCCATTTCACAGTGGCTCACACTGGATTTTAAGTTGTAGATCGGATGATTTTGAGCACATAGATATCGTTCATCGTCTAAGATTTTGCATTTGTCCTGTTCGAATTGCGTTAAAGGATAGTATCGGTCTCTCGGTAGATTAACGATGAGGTATTCGGTAGATGACAGCTAGGCAGACCCAAGGTAGGCATATAGAATACAAGGTATTCTCGGTACTAACCACGTTTCACCATTTTGTCTGGAGAGAAATTTGTGGTGACGTCACTCTGTGTCTAATATGTACTCTATACACAGACTTCAATATTGAAGTCTGTGACTCTATATATAGAAACATAAGAAAATCTTTGATATCTTAATAAATTTGGTAATAAATTACTGAAATTGTGTATAAAATAAAAGTTTTGAATATTTTAGATGTTTTTTTTTTATAATGCTTTTACCATAATTGAGTTCAATAAGGTTAAAAGATGAACTTTCAAGTTCAAGTGAAAATGTAAACAGAAATAAAAATAGTTTTTTTATGCCATAAATGTATTAACATAATAATGATTTTGTAGCAGCGAAATATTTAATTAATACATAATTAAGTCTTTTGTGTGTTTTTTATTCTTTTACTTCATTTAAATTAGTTCTTATGCTATAAAGTAAAATTCAGTGCTACGAATAGTCACAATATATACCTATGTGAGATGATTTCATTTATCAGAATGCTAACTTATGGCATAAGAACTTTCATAAACTAGTTATAGTCAGATATTTGCATGTCAATTAGTTATGTAAACCAATTTTTAAATAAAATTCACAGGTATGCAAATGTTCAACATTCAAATTGTCTTCAAATACACATTTTATACTGAATACATTCGCCTTACATACCCATTCATATCCAAATACCTGACGATGACTAGTTTATGAAAGTTTTTATTCCACAAGTTAGCATCCTGGTAAATGAAATTATCTCACATAGGTACGTTGTGACTATTCGTACTGAATTTTACTTTATAGAATGAAAACTAATTTAAATGCAGTAAAAAAGAAAGAAAAAAAACACAAAAAGTATAATCAAGTATTTTACTGCTACAAATTCATTATTATGTTAATACTTTTATGGCATAAAAAAAACTATTTTTGTTTCTATTTACATTTTCACTTGAACTTGAAAGTTCATCTTTTAACCTTAACCGTAAAAGCTAAAAAAAAAAAAACATCTAAAATATTTATAACTTTCATTTTATACACAATTCCAGTAATTTATTGCCGAATTTATTAAGATATCAAAGATTTTCTTATGTTTCTATATATTTATTTAGATATCGACGCTGGAAAGCATAAACGTCGTAACCAACCAAATTGTCAAAAATACGTTATACACATCATTTAAACAGAAAAAAAATTGTGTCGAGTGGTCTGGGTCTCATATCTCTACGATGAAAATAAAATTATTTACGCCATTGAAAACGCCTGTACTTTTTCCGGTAACTACGACATGATTTGCAGTAGCAGGGTCAAAATCCGCTACTTTTGAAACACATGGCGCTTAAAGCAAAGGAAGGTTTGCAAATTTTTAAGCGAGTTACATACAGCATCCGAGGTTTGACGGCTGTAGAGGATTACATCATTTTTGAAGATCGTAAAATGATGACTTCTGTTATTAACTCTCTACATTGTTCGAAGTTACTACATTTTCAAGAACTTATTGATTATGACAAATGGCTTCTAATGCATTTTATTATTGCTTGGTTTTGCATGAGAGATGCAGTTAATCTATTCTTTTTAACTTATAGATAACTCAGAATACTGTGTTACTACGTTAAAAGAGTATTAAATAAAAACTTAATAGTAAACTGCAGCCTTTTATTTAAATGACATGTCTTGTTCTGTGCTATTGTAGAACTTGGATAGAGCTCACATATATCACACAAATAAATAAAGTATATTTGATACAGCATTTCAGTTGCTATAACCCTTTTAACATGGATTTCGTTCTATACATTATAGCTATTCAGATATAGCATTCTTGACGTCCGTAAAACAAAAAACGGATTGCTGTAACTGGAAAAACTTATACTTATACTAACTTTAGCGTAATTCTACTTATTGCAAATTGTGGATATAATTAAAAAAAAATCCGTCGAAAAATAGCACTTCTATCACAAATAGTTTAGGAGTTATGATTTGTCTTCTGATTTTGAAAAAGTTTTTGGGCTCTAGTGAAAAGTTTCATTTTGGACGGTTACGACGTTTATGATTTTCAGCGTCAATATAAAGGGTTTTCCAATAAGAGATGTTATTTTGATATTCAAAGAAAAATGCCATTTTTTGAGATAAATGATCGGATCTTTATTTCATTATAAAGAGGAAGGTATGCCGTTAATAATGGAAAATAACATCAGTCAAATGACCACCATGACCACGCCTACAGGACCATATCCTTTTCATGAAATCTTCCATAACCAAATCGCAAAGTGCCTGCCTTATGTCCTCGATAGCCGCACGAATTCCATCTTTGAGGTCTTGAATCGACGCTGGGCTGTTGGCGTATATCTTCTCTTTCACGTGCCCCCCCCCCCCCCCCAAAGGAAGAAGTCGCAAGGTGTTAAGTCACAAGATCTCGGTGGCCAATTGTGATCACCTCTTCGAGAGATAACACGGTCCGGAAACTTTTCCCGTAAAAGATCAATGGTTTAGTTGCTTGTATGGCACATAGCGCGGTCTTGTTGAAAGTAAACGTTGTCCGGATCAATACCATCCAATTCCGGCCATAAAAAATCATTAATCATCTGTCGATGCGCAATCCATTCACCGTAACTGTTGCTCCAGCCTCATTTTCGAAAAAGTAAGGTCCAATGACCCCGCGGGACCATGAACCGCACAAAACAGTCACACGTTGAGGATAGAGAGGCTTTTCAAAAATAACTCTTGGATTTTCCGAGCCCCAGATGCGATAATTTTGCTTGTTGACGAAGCCATCGAGGTGGAAATGGGCCTCGTCACTCGAGATGAGTTTTCGATGGAATTCCGGATCATTTTCATGCATTTCAAGGACCCAATCAGCAAAGACTCGACGTTGTTGATGATCGGCCGGCTTGAGTTCTTGTGATAACTGAACTTTATAAGCCTTAAGACCCAAATCTTTATGCAAAATACGGTGTAATGACGTTTGTGGAATGCCTAATTCCAAAGAACGACGAGGAATGGACAAACCTGGGTTTTCTTCAACACTTTCGGCTACAGCAGCTATATTCTCGGCTGTTCTAGAGCGACGTGCACGGCTTTTATTCTTCACATCACTAACTTGTCCCGACAGCTCGAATTTTTCTACCAATTTCTGTATTGCGGTCCGACAAGGTGCTTCACGACGACCCAAAAATGTTCGAGTTTTACGAACCGTCTCTGCCACATTTTCACAATTTTTATAGTGAATTTTAATAATTTCAATGCGTTGTTGAATCGTGTACCGTTCCATTTTTATTAATTGCGTAGTTTCTACTTGTCAAATGTCAAAAAATGACAGTCCCAAAAGTGACATCTACCGAAATATCGGGCTAATTAAAATAACACCTCTTATTGGAAAACCCGTACATAGAGTACATTTTAAGCACATAGTGACGTCACGGCACATCAGCTGTAATATGTCAAAAATTTAGTGTATTCTATATACCTTAGGAAGACCCCAGCGTGTCTAGACTGCTCCGGATAAAGCTTGACAAAGCGCACAGAAAGTGTACGGTTGTCTTAGGCTCTTCCTTCCCATCTTTATTAGAAGTGCAGTAGCGTATCATCGTGGGGGGGGGGGGGGGGGGAAGAGGGTGATATTAAAGCTAGATTGCTTTTTAATTTCGTTTTGAAAATAATTATGTTTGTAACGATACAATTTCTTAGAATTTGGAGACTTTGTATACATGATTTATAATTTTATAGTTGTATTTACGCCCCCTCCCCCTCTTTGGTTCTGATATATGTATGTGTTTTACCAATGTTTTCCAAAAGCAGTCATTTTGACTGCTTGGGCCATTTTAATTAATTAAATGAATTTTATTATTGAATTTCTTAATTTTTTATATGACCAGTCCACCACTGTATTGCAATTTCATCAGCAAAGAGACGAGCAATAAACATTCATTTCTTCTTAGAAATTCACAGAAAATATTTCGGCAGGCTTTTTATTTACTTTGGTGGTCATCAAATTTTGCAAAATTTGATAGACTTTTTACCAAAATTTGATAGTTTCTGTTACTGGTCAAGCTGTTAAGCGCAATGTAGACACTCGGTGGAATACAAGAGGAGATGCGGTGACTGTTTGAAAAAAAAAATAAAGTTTTATTAATCATTTTAAGTGCTTTGGGAAAATTGAAATCTGAGGAAGAAAATATTAAAACGTGAGCAGACGCTGGAATATTACTCAACTCAATGCAACCTTTTTCTTTTCTTTGCTATCTCCATTTATGGGAATCCGTACTTTTGGGAATTAATGACGCGCAACAATACCTGCAAACAAACGGATTAAGTATCTAATAACGTGATCTAAAACTGCATTGGACAAAGTGACACCCTAGTACAAAAAGCAGTTACAATAGCCAAAAAAATATGTGAAAAAGTTGGAGATATCCACTGAGCGTCGAGTTAGAAAAATAAAATTATGAGTGTTGAAAATTCGCGGGACACGTGGGGCTATCTTTAGAAGAACAAACACAAAGAGAAATGTTTTTGTCATTGGATAGAGTCATCCAGTAAATAAAAGTATGGTTTGAGCAACTACATACATGTCCTTGCAGCATAGAATTCGTGACTAATACCATCTAATCTTTTAAATGAAAATTTTGAATGTCAAGTAATTAACTTTGTTGACATTGACGAGGAACAAATTCATATTGAAAGGATCCAGAACTTTATGTCTCTGCCTGCTGTACAAAAGCAAGCAAAAGGTTGGAAAAACAGGGAAGGCTTCTTGAACTTTTAATATTTATCCAAAAATATAGGTTAGAAAACTCTGTTGCCAACATAGTAATATTATTATGAATTTTTTAACAATAGCCATCAGTGTCGCTAGTTGTGAACGGAGATTTTCCAAATTAAAATTAATTAAAATTATCTTCGTTCCACAATGAGTGATTTAAGATTACGAAATCTAGCGATATTGTCCATAGAACTAACAGATAATATAAATTTTGAAAATGTCATTCAAGACTTTTGTAATAAAAAAGCAAGAAAAATAAATATGTAAATCAAAATATGTTTAAACAAAATGGTTATAGAGGGTTTTACTCATTAATTTATTTATGTTCAATAATTGTTAATAACCACTCTTGATTTTGATTAAGTTAAAAAAGACGACAATTTCGATACTGCCCCCGGCGGCACAAGCTCTAGCTACGGCACTGGATGAGCATGAGCACGAGCTGTTGCTGGTGATGACGCCAACCACAGGTCTACATTGTTGCGTTCTGAGTCCCAAGAGAAAGTCACAGAAATTCCTATTAGCACCATCAAGAAAAATATTTGTACACTTGCAAACTCTCAGGTTCGCCCATCGCTCCTGATATTTCATACGATCATCAGCTTTGATTCGAGACCTGATCACCGAGGTGGCAACGCCTACAGCAGGATGTGATCCAAGGAAAGGAGAACTAAAGTCAAATCTGGAGAGCGGATATGACCTCTCATTCCCCATGATTCCCATATGCCTGGGAACCTAATTTAGGATTCTAGTATCTAGAGTTAAGAGTATCCAAAAGAAACTGAAGCCATAGAATAAATTGATTCGAGTCATTCAACAAATAATAATAACAACTTATGCATTACAGGTTAATTGAATATTCTTCTAACTCCAAGATTCGGCAAAGGCAGACCAATAGTGGTTTAGAAAATATACCTACCTAACAAAGAACAGCCCTCCTTAATAACTCCATGAAACTCGATTGGAGTGAGGATTTGACCTTTTGATGGTAATGAAGACAATTTCAGATACCACATCACAGCTACCTTAAAAAAATATAAATACATGAAATTACTTTTTTTAATTAACGACTATTCAATTTACATAAAGAAACAGAAAAAAACACTTTTCTCCAACCTATCTGTGAATCCCAAAAGTGACAGTTTGATAAAGTCCATGTACTTTTCTCTTGCGAATTCCCCATTTATTGAATCAAAACAAATTGGATGCCATTAGTAAATTTGTTTAGGGAACATCAATCACTCGAAAAATCGTTTTCTACTAGTGATAAATTGCCTTCACTCCTGAGATGGGAGCCTATGTTCTAAAAAAGAGGAAAGCTGAAAGCTTTCAATTCTATAACGATAGCTTTAAAACAATGATCGCTACGGGGACCATCACTCATACCACCATAAATAGAGAAAATTTTTACAAATCTCATTTTCCCCCTGCAACAGCCCTTCACTAAAACTCTGCTGCTCTCTGCATTTATTATTATTATTTATTCTTATACTTTATAGAAAACTTCTTCAAATTCTCCAGAGGGAGAAACTTCAGGCTGCTAATCCATCTTATCTATCCAACTGAACTTATCCTGGACACTGTTCCAATAATTCTCCCAACTTAGTTCGAATTAACTCAATTTTTCATCCGACGAAGGACGAAGGTAAGTTGCCTTTGCCCATTTCATCTAGAAGAACCTGCGGAAAGTAAGTTCAACAAGAAGGTAATTTGGACGATGCTTCCGGTGCTTGGTATACTTGTATACCAAACACCAAGCATCCAGATACCTCCAGCTAATTTAAGTGAAGGAAATTAAGCGTGTATACTCTCGCTTAACCCTACTTGATCCAATTTAATGGTAGAATGAAAGGGAGAGAGTATTTCATGGTGATCATTTAAGAACTTTCATCACATTAGCACAAGTCGTAAAAGGTTTTGATATAATGATGTGCCCTAGGAATCAGTTTTGGGACCTAAATTTATTAGCTATTATAGGGTATATTTAATGAGTATGAAACAGAGTTGCAACTAAATGGAGAAGTGGAGGGGGCGCGAAGGCTAGCACTAATAGTATACCCATTTTATGGTGCTTAACTGGTTTTCTCATAACTCATATGGTTACTGTACTAGTGTCGCTGACATGTTCACGGTTAGCACTCTCATAGCTCTCTGTGAATATTCTGGTAAAGAAATAATTTCCCACCTGGGTGAGCCAACTTTGGGCGTTTTGTTTTTTATTGTTTTATATATACGAGAATAAAGTGACGCTCGTAATCAACCAAAGTTAATTGATTTTTTATGAGAATTTCCCAAGCCTAATGTTGGTGCCATTTGCGTTTACATTAGACACCAGCAGGAGCTCGATTTGCCACTATATATGTACATATATATAAAGGTAGTTGCCTGGCAAACTGTGTAACACGCAATTCTCATGTTAAATCGGGAGGACGTTGTCCCGACAATTTATTAAACGAGGTGGCAATTTAGTATTGAAACCATGTTTGCCCTGCAGTGAATTACTCACTTTAATTGATGTGTATTGCGTTCGAGTGTGTGTAGCGGTTTTTTTTTTTTTTTTTTTTTCTAGAATATGCTCATAACAATTAGCTCGATTACAACACTTGTTATTACAACTATTAGCCGACTTTACAATCTAACTATACAATTGGCATGTGTCCCTCCTTATCTACTCTACTTAAAGTCCCACTCAAGATAGAGGCAACTAGTCCATAAATTATTCCTCCAACAAGCTCTGCATGCTGCTGGGGCTAATTAAATGATTTTTAACTTCAAATTTTGAAACTTCGAGTTATTCGAGGCTCCTTTAGGCAACATTCCTGCCCAAAACTAGTTGAATCACTTGGAATACATGTACCAAAAGCTGGCCTGGCAGGTATATACTTTACTAACTCGATACAGACCACCTGGTGTCCTCTAATAAAATTTCTGGTCTGAATATTTTATTCCACTAAAAGTTTGCTACACTTATAAGCCCGTAGCTTTTTGTCTGACAAAAATATTATGGAATGCACAGAGATCTAAGCTCTGCATGCACATGGTACTAAAAGCATCTTAAACATTATATAGGTACCAGTAGCAGTAACACTAGCAGTAGTGATTGTAGTAGTAGTAGTAGGTAACAATTTTTGGGGCCAGAATTTTACATGTCAAACTCCACAAGAGATGTGGAAGTTATCGCTTGAGGCTAAGGTTTCGATTCCAAAGTCAAAATGTTTGTCCTAATATAATGTATGTATGTATGCTGGTATAGTCCCTTAATAGAAGAACTAATTGAAAGTTTTCGGTAGACTTTGAGTTCTTCCGTGATTTATGTAGATATGTAATAGGATGTGCATAGGAAAATATATGTACACACTTTAAATTGCTAGTTTCAACCCAGACGATCTATCCAATTTCAGTTCGAGCATTCTTAAGGAGCTGTCCAACATCCGTCCGGTAAGGAGTATATGTTTTAGTTTATGAACATGGACAAACATATTTAAATTGTTCAGATATTTGGGATGTTGTGGTTATGGGTTTTAGTTTGAACTCAGTTAATAACCGCATCGCATACTTTCTAGTCACTTGCGGTAATTTGGTAACATTTTTTTAAAGCTATATGAAGAGAGTTTTAAAAAATAAATTGTTTTTGTTGTAGATGCTTGTATCTATTCATATGTGAAGCCGAAGTTCTCTACGTGAAAAAAAAATCAAGAGAATGATGCAATGAGGTTTCTATGATACAGTGCGTTGAAAAGTTATAGACGCACCATGAAATAGTGCGGTACCCCATCTGTGTAACAAGAAAGAGAAAAATATGTGATGACAAAACATATCTGCCTTCTTATTATCGCTGACACAAAGAAAATATTTGCCCTTAGAACTGTACTTGTGAAGTAATTCGATAAAAAGTTGGAAAATGAGTGTTGCATTATTACAGGCGCACTTAACATTATTTATTTTAACAATAATGAGATTGCACAAAAATTAATAAATAATTTTTAATGATAATCAGTATCTCCACCTTTGTTCGCCACGATGTTCAGAAGCTTTTTTGGCATTGATTCCACGAAGGATCTAAACATTCCGGAGTCAAGGTTAGCCAAGCAGCTTCAACGGTATCTTGAAGCTTACTGATGGTGTTAAATTTCTTGGCATCTTTATAAACTGTTGGAACTAACCATCACCCATAGGGGTAGCATGAGGAGAACGGGTCGAATAGCCAAGAAGATTGATTTTGTACCCCAGGAACCATCTTTTATGGAGTGTCTTATGTGATCGTAGCGTTATCCTGTTGATAAATTAAATGGTCGGCACGATAGTGCGCAAATTACGGAGGGAATTTTTTTCTGAAGATTTTCCAGTACTTCAGGCTATTCATACGATTGGAAAAAAAAGACCGACTCTACGCCATGCAATCAATAAAATGCCCGAAAAATTTCATATTTGAAAATTCCGTGGTTATTTCCGCAGATCCCTATAATATCTGAACAGACCATCTGGACCGTCATTTCCCCTTTAGATAATTTATTCAGAAGACAAAGAACTTAGTCTTAATGGTCCAGATAATCTGTGAGGATATTGGATGGATCTGCGGAGATATCCCCGGAGTGACCTTTGAGTTTAAATTATTAAGTCTAGTTTACCAATACGGGTCGATCGGCCCTCGATAATAGGAAATTTAACCTCGCTCCAATGTTTCTTGGAATTCTTAAGCAATAGGTGAAATGATCATAATGCTGGTGAGTTGTGTAAAACTTACGAAAGCTCTACATCTACGTTATTTAAATACCACAATAACAACAACATGTGAAAATGAAACTTAACTCAAAAACTATTACGCTTGCTAAGGATCCAAAACGACACTTTCGCCATAGTGACAGACAATAAACCTGTTGACCATATATAAAAACTGAACTACAAAATTTGATTGAATTTCAAAATAGGATCTTATCAAAGATATAAAATCATGTATAAGTTGGCCTACAAAGAGTTAATTTAATAAAGAGCAAAGGGGTATGCACGGTAAACTGAATAGACTCCATGCCTAGAAGCAGGAAAATAAACACAACTCTAGGGATCTGTTCAGTCACGATTACCGCAGTAAAGGGAGGAGTTCTCTCTCTGTGGTCGATCGTGATTAATGATCGTCTAGAGAAATTGACCAGTTCGGATTTTAATGTACAATTCTACGCGAATGCCCAAGGAGTCACAATACGGGGCAAGCACGATCAATTCATATCCGACCTCATGCAAAATGCCCACTCCAAAGTCCACACGTGGTATTTATACAAAGGCCTTAGCATAAACCCCAACAAGATGGTTATCGTTCCGTTCACGAGAAGATCTAAGCTATCACTGACGACACTTCTTCTTGATAACAAGGACTTGATAATTTCAGACGAAGTCAAATATCTGGGGATAACTCTAGATAAGAAACTTATCTGGAATTCGCATCTGTCTAGAGTGATGGATAGAGCGGAACGTTCTCTCTACACGTGTAGTCACTTTATTGGCAGAACATGGGGTCTGAAGCCAAAAATGATATACCGGAAGTACACCACGATTGTTATGTCGTGTCCCAAAAGCAGTTAACAATAAAACAATTAAAAACACTCGAATTACTCATATATAAATATTTATTCCACGCAGAACTGACCTATCCTAATATATCAAACAAAGCTAACCCGAACCGAAACTTGACACTACGATGACTGAACACTGAACGGCACTCGCCAGACCAGTCATTGGTATTTTATGTCCGATACTCGGAAGTAAACTTTCTTTGCTCACAACGCGGATGTAAACAAACGACAACAACCTTGTCGTTTGTTCTACCGGTTGCAGCACCTGAGTCGCTTAGTCGTAAACAATCGCCTTACATAATAATTACCATGCGAGGTAAATTATTATCGTAATCGTCGATTGCTCCACTAAGCGCTCATCGCAGCCAGCTGTTGGGCTAATCAGCAAAACAACCGACAGTTGCAGAACAATACCATGCGAGGTTATTGTTTAGCAATTGCTGATTATTTCGCTGTAATGCCCTTGGCTGTTGGAAGAATCTTCCGTATATTGGGCCATCACATCCCTCCCCCCTTGGAAAAACTAGTTTCCGCAGGGAACTAGATCTGGAGAGTGCAACAGTCTTAATTAAAAACATTTTTTAATCTTCGTTCGGTTCAGATTACGCTTTTCTTTTACATTTTACATTGCTATTTTAATTTTGTTATCTTTCTTATACTTATTACATTTCCTTCTTTTCTGCCTAACATTTTCTTTAAACATAATCTTTTCTTTTTCCATTGTCACAAAAAAAAAAATTCTATGTATTACTTTTTACACTTGTTTTTCATTTTACATTATTTTAGTATACTTTTTGGTAGTACATTTTCATTACTTTCTACTTTAATTTTCTTATTTTCTTATCTCTACTACAATTTTCGATTTTACATACAGATGTGAACATGTGAACATTTCATTTCTTTTTTTATTTTCTGCTCATACTTAATTCTTTTCTTATTACCTTTTTACCACTTCCTTTTAACTACTTTATAATATATCCGTTTCTTTTAACTTTTGCTTTTGCACTCTCAATCATCCGCCAATTTTGATATACTTATTTATCCAATAAACTTAACACTTATTTCTTTTCAAACAATTTTCTTTCTACTTATTCATTTCTTTCCTTTACAAATTTCACTTTAACCTCTTTCTTTTTATTTCCTTATTTCTCTGTTTTGATGTCTTCTATCACTTCTTTCTGATTACATTTGATTTATTTTCGCTAATAATTTTTAGCTCATCTGTTGCTTAACAAAATTTTCCCTCTTTACAATATATTTTCTATTCGATTCCTAATCTTCTAAAATCTATTGACGTTTATAATGCTCTTTTTTCACAAAGCCAAGTATAACATTATAATCCTAATACTCCTGTGATTGCTCCTGGCTGCTTCTTGATGAGTGTAGTTCGTTGCGTGCGGTCTTGATTCCAGGTTACTAAAAGCTAGACCATATCCGTGGGATAAACTAAGTCCTCTTTTTCTTAGTGGGGCTGCTCTCTACGGGATTGTTAAAATGTATTTCCAATAGCGGAATTTTGGGTAGAACGGATTGTCAACTTACGCTTGAGCTGTTTTGCTTATACGAATGCTCATTCTACGAATTGTCATTGTTTCCTTTAGCCATACTGGAGGCTTTTCCTTTTTTGTGCTCATTCTCATTGACCTCTGAATCTCTAACTTGTTAGATATTTTTTGTACTATTTCTAAATGTACGTTGGAGTTCTCCCGATTATATCAAGAGTCCATCCATACATGAAAAGAAATAGACTTGCTCTCTCTATATGGATCTGGTAATGTACTTTTTACAACTACATAGCATTCTACATGTTTCCCAAATCTTTTGATTTATTCAGTTATATGTTTAGAATTTGATGCCATACGTACATAACTTTACTTTAATCTTGACTTATTTGGGTATAGTAAAATCTTCCCGTTACTTTTAACCCCTTCCATTTAACTAGATGATCTTGGGTACTTAACTTCTTTGAATCCCTCAGATATCTCACTGTCGGTGTAATTGAGCAAGGATGAATATGCCATGCTTTTCTCGCAGTAATTAGAGGTGAGATCTAACTTCTGACTCCTCCCGAAGTTCTATTGCTTTTAAACTTCATCGGTCCCTTCCTGCTTTTGAAATCAACCTTCAGAATTCGGCCAATATATGCAAATAAGAAAGTCGTCGACGGTGAAAGATTCACTTTTCTCAAGTGCTCATCATTATTTTTCCACCCACACTATTGGTCTGACGCTTGCTCCACGTAGAATATACAGGGATAAATTGATGTCATGATGCAACTGCTACTTCTGCTTCCGCTTCGTCGAGGTTGTTTTACACAGTTTATAAAAATTTCTTATCGATTTCCCTGTGTTTCCCTTATTCTATATTTTTAAGCCATAAACATTTACTACATATATTTATTTTTTGTATTTACACTTTCATACATATATTCTTCTAACCTAATCTTGCTTATAACTTTGCCAATGATTTACAGATTTTTTGCTTCTACTTTTTTTTCAAATAATATTTTTCATTTTTTTTTAATTTCTCCTTCGTTTTAAGCTCTTATTTCTTTTCTTTTCAATCTTTCCTTAACACCCTTCTTAACTTTTTTTTTCTTTACAAAACCTCTTTGTTTATATATCAACATTTTAACATATTCTATTCCTTTATTTTCATTACTCTTTCGTTTTTTTTTTATCTTTCTTGCGCCTGCTTTTTAGCTTTCCATTTCTAACTTTAATCATTTATTAATTAGCTTCATACGTTTCTTATTCTTCTAAATTTTTCTTTTTTAAATTTCTCTTTCTTTTACATCTCTTATTTATTTTATTTTTTTTTTAAACTTCTCTTTACATTAAAATCTCCATTTTTTCTTTTTTATTCAATTATTCTTATATTCTTTCAAAATCTCTATTTTTTTTCTTTTTTTTTTTTTGTTTGGGTAATTCTTTTCTAATCTTCCTTTATTTAAAATTTTCAAATTGCCATTATTCAATTGCTCTCTTTATTTAAAAAAAAAACATTTCCTTACCTTCATACCTTTTATTTTATAGATTTACCTTACATGGGATCCATTGGGTTAACTTTTTATATCCTTTCCATATTTTTCGGCTCATGTTAAACTCCGCTTATCGAATTTCTTCTGAAATTAAAGGGAATTTGTTGGACATATATTTGGTTAAGCCCCCCGATTCCTGGGTCATAACCATTACTTACCTTGTAAGGGGTTATTGAACTTGCAGTAGAAGTCGCATTTGCAACATGAATGAAGTTTCGTTCCCCTACTTTCCTACTGCCTTGACGTACTTCTGTCCTATCCGACTTACTATTATATCCCTGAAATTTAAACTTACCTTTTTGCAGAATCCCCTGGGCTTTTCGTATTTGCCAATAGAAATTGTTCCTACTCTTGTAGCGCCATGCATATCGTTCAGGATACTTGCGAGGTCCGTGTTGCCCATCCGAGAAGTTCATGTTTTCTTCAGGATAGGCTCTTGCATTAGCAACTCTTACAAATGCACATCCATCCTCGAGGCTATTTCCGCTGTGGCCATAATATTCATCTCGCCTCCTCCTCTCCTCCCTAAATTCTTCGATTTTTACCTCGCGAAGTCTCGCACTGTCGCGATTTGTCTCTACACTGGTGGTCTTAACTTTCCATTCGTTTTCTTTGCTATTAACACCTGTACTGATGATTTCTGCCACGCTCCTTTCAACCTCCTCTATTCTCGCTTGTAAAGGGGTTCTTTGACTGGACAATTGCAGAGTATTTGGTACAACTTGTCCACTAGCTGCGACATTCTCGAAAACCGCACTTTCTTCCTTTGCCTGGCCGACGTTTTGTATCCATAATTTCCTATTTACACAGTCGATGATAGCTCTGTCCCTCAGGAAATCCATTCCAAGTATCCCGTCAGCAGGAATTGAATCAGTATCACCAATGGCATTAAATTGACAAGCCTGCTGTTTGTTATCTATATGCAAGTTCGCCTGACAAGTGCCTATGGACCTCCTAGCGAACCCAAAGAGACCTCCAATTGTTATTTTCTGTTGTGTCTGTACGGGCGTATTTCCTTTTATTCTATTGATCTTAATTAAACTACAGGTGGACCCAGTGTCAATTAAAAGTCTAAACTTACCTTCTAAAGCTATATCTGATGTGACTGTGATGATAAATTTTTTACTGGAAATCAATTTTTCTTCTTCTCTATCTGCTAAATACTTCTTTAAGCAGATATCCGTGTAATGGTCACGTGTTCGGCAGAATTGGCAATAAAGCCCCTCCCTTCCTGAATGGGCTTTATCTTGAATGCTAGCTGCACAGTTGGCCACTCTTACGCGGTGAACTTGGCAATTGGATATCACGTGCCCATATTCCTGACATCGCGTACAGAAAGGTAATTGTTGGCACTCTCTCACAAAGTGTCCAGGTTGGCCACACTTGAAGCAATGTTTGGATCTATGTTCATATGTTTCCCCAGGCATTCTTCTGTATGATTCTGTATGAACTGGCTGTTGTAGAGTAGATAAAGGTTTCTGGCGAGATACGGGCTCATCTCCGTTGAAATTGTCACTTCTCCATCTTTCCTGTGAAAAAATCCTATTGCCCCCGAGCTGAAGTCTTCTCGCGTCCCTTTCGAAAAATTCCGCCTCTTCTCTCAACGCCTCCAATGAGCCGAATTTTGGCCCTATAAGGTGCACCTGCGTGGGTCTACTCAACACACCAGCTTTAAAGGTAGTTACAACATCGTCCTCCAACTCAGCTAGTAGTCCCTTCTCCCCTCCCGGGTATTTGGCCGAGACAGCCTCCTTTATCTGATCACGCAGTTCTTTCATCCGATCCGCGAACTCCCGGATGTCCTCTCCAGGTCTCTGCCTACATGCCAACATTTCAGTGCGTAATTCACTGAAAGATTTTCTCGGCAAATATGCAGCTTTTATCGCTTGTTGCAAAGATTCGAAGTCCTTTGGCTCTTGAGAACTTATCAGGTAATAAGCGTCATCTTCCAGGCGATATTTTACGCACTTCATGAAAATAACTTTTTCTGCGGCTTCCAGTCGGTCATAAAGATCTTTACAGCAACACAGAAATCGATATACTTCCTTCGCTAGCTGTGGAGATCTTTCACCAGAGAACATTGGCACGTATTTTGACACCATGTCCATAATCTCATCATATGTATCTGCCATCTTGTACACTGTTACTGATTTCTTAAATATTTCCTTGTTTTTAACTCGTTCTGGTACTTTCACTTTTTCACTAATACCGTTTATACTTCATACCTGTAAACCGAAAAATTAGTAGAACGCGCTCTAGAACAAATCTTTCGCAAAACTCATATCCTTATTATAGGTACTAATCGACTACCAATACTCAATATAATGTAAACATTCAAAACTATCATACTATTAACACACTCAATTCAGCTATTATGCGTACATACAAACGAACATGCTCAACACTTTTTTTTTTTTTTTATTATTCAGATGCACCATGAGAATACAACAAATCATACTTTACTTAAAACTTTCTACCTAATTAACCGCGTAAAACCCGAATACATTTGTCCAAAAAACAAAGATCATTTCGTAAATATGACACGACGTTATTACGACTATCAAAAACCCGATAAATTAAATAAACGCGCGTACGACCAACGCCTAAATCGAAACGTGACGTTGAAACTGGTGATATTCTTATTACCAACTTTCACTTATTTTAAAAAAAAATCTTGCACCTTACAATATTGCCTCTTATATATTACTCCGAAGTTTTATCACATCTTAAAATTAACTCTGTATGTATGTATGTATGCTTGGAGTAGCTAAAAGTAGCTTTGCTCCCAATATGTGTGTGTGGAGTAGCTAAATTAGCTTTGCTCCCAGTGTGTGTATTTGGAGTAGCTAAATTAGCTTTGCTCCCAGTGTGTGTGTGTGGAGTAGCTAAATTAGCTTTGCTCCCAGTGTGTGTGTGTGGAGTAGTTGATGAAGATCAACTCCTCAAATAATGTAAATAAGTGTAACTTCCAATTTCACAAAAAAAAAACACAAAACACAAAAATTCAAGTCACTTAATCTAATACTTCTTAAATGCCTGAAACGTGAAAGAATTAAATATAATAATATATATAGAATATAAAATAAACAAGTTTCCACCTTCTTTCAAAAAATTCTAGAAAGAAAATTAGCAATAACAAAAAAAAAACACACCAGCAAGAAATTCTTAAATTTCTTACCTAGTTTCACCGGCTGCGCCAATTGTCGTGTCCCAAAAGCAGTTAACAATAAAACAATTAAAAACACTCGAATTACTCATATATAAATATTTATTCCACGCAGAACTGACCTATCCTAATATATCAAACAAAGCTAACCCGAACCGAAACTTGACACTACGATGACTGAACACTGAACGGCACTCGCCAGACCAGTCATTGGTATTTTATGTCCGATACTCGGAAGTAAACTTTCTTTGCTCACAACGCGGATGTAAACAAACGACAACAACCTTGTCGTTTGTTCTACCGGTTGCAGCACCTGAGTCGCTTAGTCGTAAACAATCGCCTTACATAATAATTACCATGCGAGGTAAATTATTATCGTAATCGTCGATTGCTCCACTAAGCGCTCATCGCAGCCAGCTGTTGGGCTAATCAGCAAAACAACCGACAGTTGCAGAACAATACCATGCGAGGTTATTGTTTAGCAATTGCTGATTATTTCGCTGTAATGCCCTTGGCTGTTGGAAGAATCTTCCGTATATTGGGCCATCACAGTTAGACCAATGGTCACCTATGCGGCCCTCACATGCTGGCTAAAATCTAATCAAAAAACGACTAAAGTTCTGCTTCAAAAACCCAGCGGCTTGCCTGTCTAGGAATAACTGGTACATTGAGAACCTGTCCTACAACAGTCATGAAAGCCTTACTAAACCTTCCACCCCTACATTTGCAGGTGAAAAAGGAAGCAATCTCCAGTGCTATTAGAGAGCAAAAGGAGAAACATTTAAAGCCAGGGGATCTGGTTGGTCATTATCACATTCTCACAATATCTAATATAATGACATACAAGGTGGATTTTGTGAGACCCTTCGACGTGGTTTTGGGAGACCGAAAAGAATGATGTTCCACTAAATAAACCGTCCTTCCAACAAGGAGCGATGGTGTAGATTACAGACGGTTCAAAACGAGCATGGAGTCGGACTGAGCATATACGGCCCCAAATGTCATATATCAAAGGCTCAGGGCTTTACCCCTATCGTATTCCAAACCGAGGTATTCGCGATAGTAGAATGTGCTATACCTGCATCAAAAGAGCCATAAACGACTGACACATTAATATCCTCTCGGATAGTCAAGCTGCCCTCAAGGCCTTAAAATCCTATACTGTCACGTCGGGGATAGTCCGCGAATGTCTACAAACTTTCAAAATCTTTTCAAGGAGAAACAAAGTTATTCTCATGTGGGTACCTGCACATGAGGGCCACAAAGACAAAAAATTTACTGATGGCTTAACCAAAAGAAAAGCGGAAACGCAGTTTGTCGGACCAGAGCCATTTTATGGCACTTCAAACTATTACCTCAAAACTACCCTAAATGACTGGGAAAATAAACAAAAATCCCTGTATTAGGAAAGGCTACAAGGACTTCGTCAGGCAAACAAGTTTATCGACACCTCTGGTGGAAAAACAAAAGACCTGCTTCTCCTTAGAAGAAATAGAGCTCAAAATGATTACTGAGCCCTTCTCAGGCCATTACCCCAAGCTGGGCTTGGCTGAGACTTCATCATGCAATTTTTTTCAGGATGCTAACGAAAACTGCGAAGCATTGGCCAGCCGGAGACTACTCCACTTCGACCATGCTTTTCCTCCACCAACCTAAATGTGGAACCTCAATCCCAGAATGGTTCTAGACTATATTAACAGTCTGAACCTAGAAAGAGAAAGGGAGTAAATGCAACGTGGACTCACAATAGATTTTTTTTAGGTGGCAGTGATAGCGAGGCTAACGCCTACATACCCCTTCACAAATCGAATCTAATCTAAGCCTGCTATGGGCTCCTTGATTGACGATTTTATAACGATCGCCCTGGTTGTAGGACATGATTTGAGTGAAGCTCTGCAAAAAAAAATAGTAGAGGTCTACGATAAAATACTTTTAAGATACCGGATAACTTTATCAAGAGAAGTTAAAAAGAATTTTGTTAAAATACGCACAATCTGGGATTTGAAATTGTTTTTAGGGTGCATTTTTGAATTTACCTATCAATGCACTCGCACCTACTTCATGTTTTAAATACAAATTTTGCGAAATTCGTGTGCATTTATGAGAATAAACCCTTTCATGTAAAAAGGTATATATTAAACGCATAGCCGCCACCATATATTTAGGTAGTCAGATAATTATCTAATTTGCTTTATAATTATATTTGAGCATGATCCCTTGTGTTGAATTAGATGTTAGACTCAAATACAAATCCTTTACATCTTCTATAGACGACTTAATGCTGATGACTTCCAGCTTTTCGGTAAAACTTCCATTTCTCAGTTTCTGGAGGATAATATTAAGCGAATTGCAGCGAAATTGTTATCTGGTGGATTTTAATGAACGATTACTTTTCAGATGTCAAGTGAACCCAGAAATATGCCATATTGTCATTAAAAGAATTTATCCAGTAATTGCCAAGATATGTTCAAAAATCTGATCCGAAGAGCTCCACGAAAAGGTTTTTGCTTTATTTTTTAACTTTAACTCTTTTGGAGGAAATCTTTTGCCACTTTATTTTCCACCCTTAATTTCTTTCATCCTTAAGGAATAAGATAAGAAAAAAAACAGTTGAAAGAATTTTTCTAAAAAATTTATTGGAAAAAAATTAGACCAAAATATCTTGTCTGCGGACCGGTTTTCGACATGTTTCGAAATTTTATTGTTTGTTGGGTTAAGTTTTTGGATATATTTCGAAAACCAGCGAGTTTTTAGCACGGAAACTGTCCACGTTTATTTTTAGCTCTTGGGTGCTAATAAAGTCAGCGTAATACTAGTTTAGCTAGTATGGCTTGATGTCAACGTAATAGGCGAGGGGTTGCAGTTTAGCCTTGAGCTAAAAGCTGCTGATGGGGTACTAGCTTGAATAGTACCACGGATTTTGATGTAGTAAATGAATTCTTAGGCTTGCTTCCTGCGGGGTGTGGTTACACGAGCCAAGCCACTTAGTGCGTACCACTGACATATATAATATGGACTGCTTAACTTTCTATTTCATGTGGGCACAATTTTTTGTGTCAAAAAGAGTTCTTACGTCGGTGCCAACATTGAAAAAATCATTGGCGGGAAGTTGAAAAAGTGAGCACGTAGCTCCAAAAATAACTTTAATAAATCCTTTGGAATTTCTTCTGCGTATCTAATGAATATATTGTCTTCAGTAAAACAGCTTTTATCTGTAATAACCCTAAATAATTAATTTAAAAACATTTATTTCGACGAACCAACTTAGTATTTGTTGTTTACAGTTCTCTCTCAGTTGGTACTTGGTACTTAGACTGAAAGAGTCAGCAATATAGAAGTGAGCCCACTTTCTGTAGTGTATTTCAATGAACGTAGTCAGTCCATATTATATATGTCAGTGGTGCGTACGAGCTCGAGCCACCTAGCGCATGCTCGCGCCGCGTCTTTGAAGTTATCGACTCGAAAAGAATTGGACGCGCCAGCACATGCGAACTCGCGCACCTCGAGTCAGACCATTCCCACGATGCGTTGGCTCGTGCTCGCGCGGTGCGGCTTGTGAATCCACGCGCCGTGGATAGCCAGCTTTAAAGTTTAGCCTTGAGCTTACTAACTTGAATAGAACAACCGGATGTTGATGTAGTAGTTTTATTCTTATAATTTTTCCTTGAGCTGACAGCTACTTGCTGATACCATTTGTAACCATACGTGAGGTTGTCGATGTAATGCATAGGGTGGGTGGATAGTGGGGGGGGGGGAGGGGGTGGTAGAAGTACTGCTGCCAATAATTTACGAGAAGAAAGGTAGTCGACAGCTGCCTCGTCTTCAGCCAAATTTCCTCGAGAAAAACTTCCCAAGCCATGAAACAAAAATCCATGTGTGCGTGCTAGTCTGATTTAGTAAAATGTTTTATATTAATTCTTATGAAAAAGTGACTAGACATTAATTTTATATGCGCCATAACGCCTAAACTACTATCCACACAGGAAAATAGCCTTCCAGTAATTTTAATCTTGCCTCCTTACCTTCCTACCCTTACTATATACCTTACTTAACAAAATAATAAAATAGTTTTACAGGAACCTTGCCATTTTACGCTCAATAACTCTGAGCAGAGTAATGCAATAGTTTATGTGCGGCCGTAGTCCGAATCTATAGGCAGATTGATTCGAATTCATCTTATCACGGCACATTCACATCTACAACCATTACTCATTTGAAGAGTTTTTGTTTGAGGAATCGTAGTCAATTGGTTAAAATAAATTTTTGTAAATAATTTTGTTAGCGAAGATATAAAAATTTGATTACGATTGGGAAGACAAGACCTTATCAGAAGTCAATTTTTCAGTATGAATTGTAGTTTATGGCGGAGGAGCTATTCAAAGCAAACTTTTGCCAGTTTTACACACATACATACTGCAAACATTTGAGAATGTGAGGACTATGTTAGAACACTCATGTAGAGTTTCATGGCTTGGGAGGGAACGTGGTGTAGATGTTTCGGAAACAGCGTACGCCTGGGCTGGTTGTGATCGAGTACTAAAATTAACAAAACTCTTAGTAACCAGCATAGGATAGATCATGTGGTTTCCAATAACATCCAGACTAAGCAACGTCGTGTGAACAGTAGTGACGAAATGGTAACTGATATCACCATCAAGTCGGCGAGTGCTGAAGTGCTGAAACTTCACAGTCGGTCTCGATGACTGCGGTGCTTGACTGGATTTCTGAGGAACTGCTAGTGACTCTGGTTTCCACTGGTCCAAATAGGATTACCAGAAAATCAAACCGAACCTAGGTATTTCGACTTGATAATCAGTTCAACATTAGCTGAGATTTAAATTGAAGCAATTTCAAACGTCTTCTCATGTGTCAACTCAAGTAGACCCAATGTCGACTTGAAAGCACGGAACGAAGATAGTAGTAGTTCCATAGTCCAGTCGCTTTGAGCACTTGCTCTACTATTCCAGTCGGTCAGTGAGTGCACGTTACCTACCTGGTAGAAATTCTATAAATGAAAGTTTATTTTGGTTTGCATAATAGGGGCATCACTAGATATCCTTGGTTTGATACTTTGTGTACATTAAAAGATTAGTTTTTCTTACAAAATCGACTAACTAACTTTCAGTTGACATCAGCAATCTTTACAAAATGTTTTTTTTTTTTTTTTTGTTACAAATTTTGCATACGCCATCCCTAAAGCCCCTGGTGTCGCTTACTGACGTATTTTAAGTAAAATTTAATTACAGTAAATACAGCGGTTTTTGCAAACTATCCAACGAGTCCTCACTGGACGACATAGGTGTTATAAAATGTTCATCCAAAGTTTCGCAAAAAAACAAGGCCTATAGCCTATAGATTTTGTTCATGAAAAATATGAAATGTCACCGATCTCTACGACGGATAGCTCATTCGACGAGAAATATAAAAAATAAAATGATGTGTACAAGAATTTTTCTAAAAAATCACTAAAAAAACTTAGATCAACTAAATTGCTCTGGGGAGATCGATTTTTTGAAATATTTCGAATATAAGGGAATTTTTTCGACATATTTCGAAAACCAGCGAGTTTTTCGAAACTTTTCGAAAATCAGGGTGTTTTTCGCAACATCGGAATCGGTTACCAAAAATATTTACAATGAAAAAAATTCCTAGACGAATTGAACGAAGAAGTTTCCATGAAATTTTTTTTCTGTGGGTTTTAATGAATGAATACCGAAAGATCCTAGAAATATGGAAGAAAAATAATTTTGGAGAAATAACCACTATTTTTCGAAATATGTATGTTCGAAAATCTTATTCCAAGGGTTTTGGGAATAGTTTTTTTTTTTTTTTTGTTAACTTTTTTTTTTCAGAGTATATCTTTTGCACCTTGTTTTCCAAACTTCGTTCGCTCTAAATGAGCCCTCTTTCGTTTGTTGATGGATGTAGTCGATGATGCTGATATTCTAACTACAAATAAAAGATGCCAAAAAATGTATTCTTAGAAATATATTTCATCTATCAACTTCCTTACAGCATTATGGTAATTTCCGTAAAATCTTAATTTAAGAAAAAGGGAACCTATTTGTCATATTATCATTGAGCTTTCTGAACAGATTCAAGAGAGCGCCTTATGTATGTATTTTATAAGCTCACAAGAAAGATACATGTATAAGCCAGTCCTGTTTTTTTTATGCTTTATTCAAGAACTTCTTAGTATGAGCGAAAATATGAACTTTCATTTTGATACAATCATTCCAAACTTACCGCAACGGCAATTTCGGAACAAGCGATCAAAATTCAAGATAGAAGCAATGCGGTTGCACATTTCTATAGCCTTCAAAGGACATCAAAACATCAGAACTGGATTAGATTTAGATTTGAATTCAGTCTTTGTCGCATCTTGTGTGAAATACTTTTAAAAATTAAATAAGTTATTAAAGTGTCCATTTACTGCATTTTAACTGGGGGGCACTGTGCAAACCAAAGTCTATCTGTTCCACAAAATTAGTCAAATTTCAAGCTGTCACATGGATTCCGGTTTTTACAACTGCTTCCCGATATTGCGGATGATAGCTGAACCTTCGACTTTCAACAGCCTTTACGGGGGGCCTAAATGTTCGAATACCTGAATTCGATCTTACTGGAAGCAATGTGACCAGAGTTGGAGAATTTGGTGTGCTTGTACTAACAGATTGTGAGGATAACATTTCTTCATATTTCGTAGGATCAACAACTTCAACCTCAGCTTCACCAATGATTACTTCTGGTGATGCATTTGGATTTTCTGCTTGATCTGTTATTGGTGGAATCATTCTAGTTGTAGTTCTTGTTGTAGTGGTACGTGTAGTACGTGGAGTAGCAGGAGTAGCTGTTGTAGTTGGTCTTAATTTTTCTGTTGTTGTTGGATTTATTGTAGTTGTACTAATCGTAGTTGCTCCTCTGGTAATTGTCACAGGTCTAACAGTACTGCTGACTTTTACTCTATTTCGTGTTACATTTTTCTGACTTTGTTTAAATTTATTTTGTGAGTACGCCACAAATGGAGGAACTTTTGTTGCCATTGTTGGTGAAATACCTAACTTAGACGCTAAAGTATCGAAAATTATAGAAATGTTTTGGATATTTTCAGTATAGTTCTTCCTCGCTTTAAGATCTTTCAATGAATAATTTTCTGGTCTTTCAATATTTTCTACAACCCAAGCCTGTAGTGTTTCATTAAAGATTTTCTTCATTGAATTGGACTGTGTTGATGACAGCACATTTGAGCTTCCGTTAACATATTCCCATTTTGAATGGCTAGGAAATAGCATTGAATCATCTAAAGTAACTGGAGTTGTTCTCGCAATGTCCGAACTAGATAATGTTGGTTTAGGTCGTCCTGGAAGCTTTACCTTTTTAGTGGTTGCTTCTAAAATTTCTTCTTCTGTACTACTAACAGGTTTTGTTGTACTTGAAATCTCCACTTCATTACTCGTGTTGGGTACATCATCCATTGTAGAAGAATAATTCAAAATTTTATTTCTATTGAGAATATGCTCTTTAATATTCAAAAAATTTGGTCTTCCATCAAATTCAGGCTCAATACGTGATTCTAATTGTAGCGATTCAGTATCGTTACGCTCTTTAGGTATATCCAACAAATCATAGAGTAGCTCACCAATTTTATCTGATAATTGTGTTGTAACAACTTCATCCTGATTTTCTTCCTCCGCAATTTTATCAATATCTGTGGGAGATGATTCTTCATTGTCATTTAAACTTGATTTATCTATTTGCATTGTTGAAGTCGTTGTAGAAGTAGTAGTAGTAGTTGTTGTTGTTGTTGTCGGCATCATTTTCACTGGAGTTTCTTCAAGTTTTTCCATTTCATCATCAACATTATCTTCTTTTGTCGAACTCTCATCATGTTTTTTAACAATGACACCACCACCAATATGTTCAAACTTACTATCAGCTTCAATATCTACTGAAAAATCTTGGATAGCTTCAGAGACAGTACCTAATGGTTTAAAAGCAGGTATTATGACATCGTCAATCAGTGGAACTGGTAACGGATGAGGTTTTACATCAGCATTTCCAAGTCTTTCAATTCCAGATGTGCCTGGCATAAAACCAGGATTCGTGAAACTATGATAAAAGATCATTTTACTAGGATCTTCGGTAATTTGATCTGAGAATTTTATTTTATTTCTTGGTAAAAGTCCAGATTCGACAGCATCGATTTCAGGATTTGAATTCATATTGAACAATGGATTTAGATTTTCATGACCCAAAGGATTAGATTGTGTAGGTAGAAGTGACGGCATATTTGGTCTAATAGGTCTCCATGGTTCTGTGTCTAATATTGGAGAACTGGTGAATAAATTCGCATCAAGTTTTGGTGGATCTTGAACGTGGGAATATTTAGAATGATTCTCGTCAACGTTTTTCGTTGATGATGTTGATATCGCGCTAACATCAGATTTTGATGGCAATAATGGTGATGGTGTTGTTGATATTGTAATTTCAATAGAAGTAGAAGTAGAAGTTGCTTTTTCTTTAGGCGTTGTCGGTGTAGAACCGATTGTTGTTGTTGTTGCTGCCGTTGTTGCTTTTGTTGATAACATTGTTGTTTGAGCCGGTATTGATGTTGTTACAACTGACCTTTCTGTAGCCCTTGTAACTTTCTCAATGGTTGTTTTCTTTGTTTTCGGTTTCATTGAAAATGTTGTTTGTGAAGCGGTCGACTTTGTTGTTGTAGTAACTGCCTTAGTAGGACTGGCTTTCTTTCTTGTTATATCAGCATCAGTTTTAGTAATTTCAAAAGATCCTTCAAATGATCCTTGTATTACGGGAGCATTTTCAACATCAACATCAGGTTCATCATCAATTGGTTTGACTACTTTTGGTCGTGAAGTTGTTGAAATTTTTGGAGATGCTTTTTCAACAATTCCAGTTTTCTTTGTAAGACGTTTCTCAAAGTGTGTTTGGCTTGTTGGTGGTAGCTAAAAGTATGAAAAACAAATATGTATTATTTTCTCCTCTGTGTTATGTGATTAATAATTTATAAAAATTTACCGCATCTTTTGCAAATGTTGCTGACTTCACTAAATCTTCATCGATAATTCGTTTAACTTCCATCGAATCGGGTTCTATGCGAAGTGATTTGTACAAAGATTTCAAAGAAGTTGTTTCAAGGAACAATGATTCACGAATATGCTCTTCCACACTATGAATATGTCTAGTAGAATTGAAAATATATTTTAATTTAGCATCGCTATTACATATACTAATTGAATTTATTAAATCTTACTGCGGTAATTTTCTCATATCCAGTAATGCTCTGAAGTGAACATTTAATAATGGGCCATCTCCAAATCCAGTTATATCAATTCTAGCCGTTTGCAATCCATTATCAGATAAAGATCTTTCAACAAATCTCTTATAAAAATCGACTTTTTGTTTAAATGTTGAAGTATGATTGTATTTTAGACCAGTTGTAAAAAGGTCTCCTTTCGATATACGAAAACGTCCTTCGAATGCCATGATTGCTGTAAATTAAAATTGAAATAGAAGAGTGATTTTAGCTTTTTATTCATCAATAATTTCATTTAAAATCGCAGAGATTACTTACGATCTTCTAAATTCGATTTGAATGTACTAAAGTAAAATGCAAGTCCAGCTATTGAGATAACTGCTAAGAGTACTATAAATGCAGCTGTTGTCAGAATTATTGAAAATGACTTGACACTGTGTCGACTCTTCGAGGAGTATGTGGATGGTGATAGATTTCTTGGATCACGCCACATTCCCCATGTACTGTAGGCATATTGACTGCCTAAACTAAGATCTGTAGAGTATGAAGGATGTTTGTTCATGTGAGTGTAAGGTGCTAATGCTGATCGCCTTCCAAGTGTATTTTGGTAGGATGAGTAATCGTTGTTCTGTAAGAAATCAAATATTATAAAATTATTATTAATAGTTGATGTCAATTATCTTCAAAGAATTTATTTAGTAGGCAAAAGTTGTGCTAAGATAAGATGGTGTTAGAGATTGAGAGGGGAGCGTAGACTTAGACTACAGAGTATGATGTTAGGTTGTTGATAATTATAGGATTGTCACGGTTTTTATGTTTAACTAAAACTAAATTTATATATTACTGAAAAATTTAAAAATCATGTTTTTTTCTTCATAAGCCTGGATAGCGAGACCCAGAGAGGGACCTTTTTCTAGCAGACTGTTACGGGAGGACCTTCTCATCATTAAATTGAAATTTTTATTTTTGAAAAAAAAAATGTTTTTTTTTAATTTAGCCACACGCTAGGAAATTAAAAAAACAAAAAGAGTAAAAAGATAAAAGCAGGTTCAAGAACAGTATCAATATAAAATAAAGAAAGATCCACATAAGGACCTCATAACTACTAGCAAATGTTTCATTTTATGACTTCCAAGTAAGTTATCTTTAAGAACAGTGGTGGATATATGAGGGGCGGGGGGGGGGGTTATCTTACAAATTAAATTGAGAAAAAACCACCAGCGCCTTAAGTCGCTTAGTTTAGACATCGCAGTACTGTATTGAGTTACTAGGAAGGTTTCCGCATTAGGCGGTTTGGATGATGTGTCATTTTTTAGTATAAATTTTCTTACAAATAGTCATTTGTTTAATAGAATAGTAATTTAGGGTGCAAACTACAGGAGTCATTCAAACCAAACTTTTATCAGTTTTACACATTGGTATATATATATATATGGACTGCTCGATACGCTATTTCAACCGGGTACAATTTTGTGTGTCAAAACTAGTCCTTACGTCAGTGCCAACATTGAAAAAACCATTGGTGGGAAGTTGAAAAGTGATTTCAATAAAAGCTTTCGAATTTCTGCTGAGTATCTATGAATATATTGCCTTTGATAAAACACTTTTTATCACTAATTAACCCAAATAATTAATTTAAAAACAAAACATTTATTTCGACGAATCCACTTATTTATTTGTTGTTTACAGTTCTCTCTCAGTTGGTACTTGGTGCTTAGACCGAACGAGAACGCTATATATGTAGAAGTGAGTTCACTTTCTGCAGTGTATTTCTATGGACGTAGTCAGTCCATATTATACATGTCAGTGGTTTTACATAAGAAAGCTGCAAATATTTTAGAATGTTAGGAGTTGGGACTAAGTTAGGGCTCTGATGTGGTAGTGAGCAAGTCTGTTTCATGGCTTGAGAAGTGTTTCTCGAGGGTTTTGTATCACCCAAAGTTGGGGTCCTAAACTGAAATTCTGAGAAAAACCTATACACATAGATATGTGATTCTTTGAAATAAATTGTTATTTTTTAAGTTTTGGAATAAAAATTTTTTACTTCAAATTTAGGGGGGTCATGACCCCATGACCCTCTCCCTCTGGATCCGCCACTGTTTCAGAGTTCACATTTTATTAATTCTCTCACCAACAGGTTGGCAATCTACCACGGTCTGGACCGAAGAAGTCACTTGCCCGACAAATTCACCTTATGTCAGCTCCCAGTCTCATTCAATATCATCAATATTCTTGATAATGTTAGTGAAAATAATGTTCAACCATTAAAATGGAACATTTCAATCACTGTTAATCATTCCCTGAAGTGGCACATAGATCGTGTTTGTCACGTATTCTAACATCAAAAGTTGTCGTTATTTATTACCTGTAAAAGTGACTGATTTTAATGATTATCACGTTCCATCAAATAATTCTCAGTTCAAAATGTTAGCTGGATTTAGACTCTGTTCAAAAAGACCTTTATAGTCCAATCAATAGGGACTGAAAAAGGGCCTTTACCCTACAAAAGGTTAGACCTTGCGGGCGGTTAGCGTTTTCCGTCATCTTGGATTAAAAGTACAAAAATTTGGTTTTATCAAAATAGACAATAAGACAAAAATGTAAAAATATATATATTTGAAGAAAAATAAATTCCCTACAGTTTTTGTATAAACACTTTTTTTGTAAGTCTGATGTGTAACAAGTTATAGCTGCGGAAACATGTACAGTCTTCCCAGAAATCGTCCAACTTAATCTTTTCACGATAAATTTTGTAAAAATGATAATACTAATCAATGTTGATTTAAAATTGTAAATGTGTATATATGTCGTAGACATTTGATGTAACTTAGCGTTTCACGAAAAGTCTATACACTTCATGAAGTGTAAGCAGATAGTTTAACAGTTTGCACTTAACGACTTTTTACACCGAGTGGCTGAAATTTTTAGTCTTTTCCTGAAGTGCTACGAGACTTTACATCGATAGTGTAATACCAACCAATATAGTCGAATACTAGGGGAGGGAGATGAGCGGTGAAGAGGAAGCTCGCGCATAGACAAATACACACAGCGTCTGTGTGTGACTGTGTATAAAAATTTCTTAATTTTATTTCCTTAAAAATCAAATTTAAGAAATATTTTATGTTATGTATGCCAATAAAAAAATTCGAACAAGGTGCTTTTACTGTTAAACAGGCTGAAGAAGATGCTGATATCTCGATTTATCAACACAGCGATTTCCTCATCATTCGACATTTATCGTTATCGAAGACGTCGATCTTTTAGTTCTGTTGTTCAAACCAACATTAAATAGCCACCTGAAAATTAAATCATTCAAAAGATTTTAATTCCAAGCATTTCTTATTATTGAAACTAGGTTGGGAACGAAACTACATATACCTACCTACAAGCTCGTCGATAAAGCAGTTTTTTAGTAGAGACAACAATCGACACATGATCGCTACATTCCACATTACAAAATCTCGACACGATCGACAGAATTCATCAAGCTTTTAATTGAAATTAAAATCTATATTATTAGCAAATTATTACTTAGCTTAAAAGGCATAAAGCATTTTAGTATTACCTAAAAATAATTTAGAAATGGCCATATTGTGTATGTATAGGTATATTCTATTAGTTCAGTTAATACGTTGTACGTACTAAGCATAGCTGCTAAGGTCAATGCACTCGTCTGACCTACGCACAGCTGTTAAGGTCAACGGACTTTCTGTTGCTACCTACGCACAGCTGCTAAGGTCAATGTACTTTGGTTGTTATGCGCAAGGTAAAATAATTTGTTGGTGCCGTGCGCAGTTCAGAGGCAATATAAGTCGCAGGCCAACTTGAATCTTTCTCTTTTAGTATCCAGCTTTTATAGAGTGCGCATCATTTTGGAATTCGACTTGGCTAGTGTAATCAAATATAATTATTAACAAATTAACTTTATCTTGGGTAACGACTGAGATAAAGATATTTATTCTGGGTCTCGACTGGAATAAATTCTAATAACATAACAACTTTATCTTGGGTAACGACTGAGATAAAGATATTTATTCTGGGTGTCGACTGGAATAAATTCTACTAACATAACAACTTTATCTTGGGTAACGACTGAGATAAAGATATTTATTCTGGGTCTCGACTGGAATAAATACTACTAACCTAATAACTTTATCTTGGGTACCGACTGAGATAAAGATATTTATTCTGGGTCTCGACTGGGATAAATCTTACTAATAACAACTTTATCTTGGGTACCGACTGAGATAAAGATATTTATTCTGGGTCTCGACTGGGATAAATCTTACTAATAACAACTTTATCTTGGGTACCGACTGAGATAAAGATATTTATTCTGGGTCTCGACTGGAATAAAATTTACTAACCTAATAACTTTATCTTGGGTAACGACTGAGATAAAGATATTTATTCTGGGTCTCGACTGGAATAAATTTTACTAACTCAACAACTTTATCTTGGGTACCGACTGAGATAAAGATAGTTATTCTGGGTAGCGACTAGAATAACATAGACTAACTCAAACCTTTATCTTGGGTCTCGACTGAGATAAAGATAGTTATTCCGGGTAGCGACTAGAATAACACTCACTAATCTCAAACCTTTATCTTGGGTCTCGACTGAGATAAAGATATTTATTCTGGGTACCGACTAGAATAAACACGACTAATACAACTTTGCTTTGGGTCTCGACCGAAGTAAAGTATCTTGTTCCGGGGAACGACTAGAACAAGATAATCACTAACTATTTGATTACCAACGCCATAAAGTCGATTCCATAGTTTCATACTGGTGAGTACATCTTTGATTAATCATATATTATATTTCATATTAATTAATATATTTATATACCTATATATATATACATATAGTGCCATTGGTCAAAGTAGCCACAACTTTGACAGTATTATATTGAAATTATTATTGTGTAGTGAGTAAGCGATTTTTTTGAATATATTGAAGTTTAGTTCTTAAGTGTGAAATTGAATTCTGTGAATTTTAGTTCTAGTTGTAGTGTTGTACTTAAGTTTTACGTGCGTACAATAAACCACTGGCTATAAAATATTCCCCGGCGTTATTATTTACAGTCCACATCCTTCTCTATATTTTTTCTTGAGTGTTCTCATTGGGCAGAACATTTAATGATCCTTCGTAGCCGAATTTAAAGTCTAGTGGTTTATAATTGCACACGTCTTAACATGAGTACACTTCAAAAACTTTTGGCTAACCAAGCCACCTCCGCAAAAATCCTCGAAAAATCTCTCAAGAACTACAACAATACTGTAGTAGAGAAACGAACAAAAGGGCTTGTTTCTGAGCGCTTAATTGCTTTAAGCGAAATCTGGTCAGATTACAAGTCTACTCATTATACAATTATCCAAGCTACGCAGGCTTTGGATGCCAGTGAACTTCAAAAGTACGATTATTTTTTATACGATCAATTTGCAGAGGTGGAAAATAAGTACTATGCATTCCGAGGTATTCTTAGGGATGCATTAGATACTTTTGAGCCAAAATCAGAACAACAAATTGCTACAGAAACTAAAACTGATCAGCAATCTTCACATTTTTTGAAATTGCCCAGAATTACACTTCCGACATTTTCTGGTTCTTATGATTCATGGAGATCATTTCACGATTTGTTTAATTCTCTAGTTCATAAAAATCATTCTTTACCTCCAGTACAAAAACTACATTTTCTTAAAACAAGTGTTACTGGCGAGGCTGAACACTTGCTGCGACAGTTTCCGGTAACAGATGCAAGCTACGAAAATGCATGGAAAACGTTAAAGGATAGATACGACAATAAGCGAGTATTAGTGAACGCTCAGCTGAAAACTCTGTGTAATCTATCTAAAATAACAAATGAATCTGCCAAGGCGATACGATCCTTATTAGACAGATCTTCAGAATGCATTTTCGAGCTTGAAGCTTTAGGAGTTTCCACAAAGCAATGGGACCCAATTCTCATATACAAGTTGGTGCAATGCCTACCAACGGAAACCCATCGCTTGTGGGAGCAGGAGGTAAATAATGAAGAAGGTTTGCCTACGTTTGATTCTCTAAAAACCTTCCTAGAGACCAGATTCCGAACTCTGGAAGCAATTTTAGATTCAAAGTCAGTTCATCCAGAAAAAACAAATAACTCAAATAATTTCATTAAAAAGATATCAACACATTTCTCATCATCTACAGACAAATGCGCAATATGCAAAGAGCCACATAGATTGTTTAAATGTCCACAATTTATCAAATTTGACATTGACAAAAGGTTTAAGATCGTTACATCTAACCGTCTATGTGTAAATTGCCTATCAAGGCACCATAACACGAATTCTTGCCCAAGCAAATTTACGTGTCGGCAATGCGGTAGAAAACACCATTCTTTGCTTCACACGAACAGTAGTACATCCAATCAAAGTACTCACTTTTCAACTAAGCAAAGCAATAAGTCTATCAAACAAGCACAGCCACAAAATTCTCCCTCTACATCTGAGGTCATAACAGATAGTTCTTTACGAACATTTTATACAAACCGTCCACAGCGCGCTACACAAGCACTGCTTGCAACAGCATTGCTTCACATTTCCTCAACAGAGGGAACAATGCATACTATGCGGGCTCTAATCGACTCGGGGTCTCAAGTATCCTTCATTACAGCAGCAGCAACACGCAAACTGCACTTATCTACCACTCGCGTGGACACCCAAATCACAGGCTTGGCAAATAGCAAAGCTACAAATATTAAACGACAAACATGCTTCAAAGTATGTCCGCAATCTATATCAAATAAGGCAACTTCAGTGACAGCACTAATCGTGAACAAGATCACTGAGTTCCTGCCTCCGTCTACCATTCAAATACAAGAATGGGATCATATAAAGGATGTCACGCTTGCCGATCAATTTTTCTACAAGCCTGGAAAAATTGACATTCTCCTGGGAGCAGATGTATACGGGGAAATTCTATTGGAAGGATTAAGAAAAGGTCCTCCAGGAACCCCTACTGCTCAAAATAGCACCCTCGGGTGGATTCTCTTTGGAAATCTATCTCAAGCAGACTATATTTCCAAAGCGTCATCTTTAACAATTAATGCTCAAGCTGACCAAGCAGCGTCTATAGATACAATCCTGAGACAGCTTTGGGAACCTGAGGAAATCACTTCTCAAATTCGTAAGCCTTCAAAATCCGATCAGAAGAGTGAACTATCTTATAAAACCACTCATCGTCGTATTGCAGCTGGCCAATATGTACGATTATCATTCATCGAAGAAAAACCAGTACCAGGGGATTCTCGAAATAAGGACTTACGCAGGTTTTATAACCTCGAAAAGAAACCACCTAAAAATGTCGATCTTTACAAACATTATAAAGGTTGCATAAATGTATGTCATGCCTTAGGATACATGAAACTAGCTTCAAGAAAGCAAGCAGCAGTTCTAGCTCCAATGCAGCAGGCATCAATATCTCCTATAGCTGAGCAAGCAGCAAGCCCAGCTTCAGGGCATCATACTTTGCCAAAATCAGCTACCCAGTCGCAGCCATCTCTATCTGTATCTACAGCAGGGCAGCAAAATTCCACGTCGTTTGAGGCTCAACGAGTACCGCCGACGACATCAAGCCTTCAGCAATTGCAACCTGCATTGAAGTTGAAGAAATGCTTGTTAAAAGATACAATTGTCCTACACGCAGAACGACCGGATAACGACTTCCATCTACTTATGGCAGACAGTGAACAACCGAACACATTCGAGGAAATCACCGTCTCATATGAAAAACTAAAGCGGTCCAGAAAAAAGAAGCAACGTTTCACTGCTCGGGACGGGACACGCATAAAAGTAAAGCTACTTTTAGATGGACGTATACGAATCGTAACGTAAAATAATTAATCTAGAATCTATTTTTTTATTATCTTCCTAACATTCAACTGGGGTTAAAAATTTGTAGAAATTTCGGAAGTTCGATATCTGCACTTACTCCATGTATTGTTTTCTATATAATCTTCGCTTGAATGAGCATCATAAAGCATATTCGCTCAAGTATTCCTATAACAGCATATAAGATTGAAATAATTTTTCTACCCAAATTTCTAATATCTCTTCGCCTTAAAAAAAAGGAGAAAAAAAAAAACCCCAAAACAAAATCATATGAAAAATAACAAAAATTTATCTATCTAAATTCTAAAACTCTAGATTAATTTAATGAGCCGTATGTAAATATGTACACACACACACATGCGTATAACCGTACGCCCATGTCAAAAATTAAAATTTCAAAGTTTCAAAATTACACATGGGCTATAATAACAATTATGCGAAGTTCAGGTATTGCTATAATTTCATTTAATTGTAAAAAAAAAAAAAAAAAAAAAAACAAATTGTTTCAAGACACAGAACTTCTCCCAATTTGCAATTTCTGCATTACAAACCACAAAACCCTTTTCATCTAGTAGACAGGGGCATAATCACAATTATGCAAAGTCCAAATCTTTGCTATTGTTCTTCATAACAAAGATTTTTTTTTTTCAGACCAAAAAAAAAAAAACAGCTTTAAAAAAAAAATAGGTTATTTCGCCAGACTCGAACCTTGGACCCGGGACGTGATACCATATCAGCGCTCAGCGAAGTTCGGCTATTCTGCCAACGAGACGCTCTTTCATTACATGTCAATTAAAACCCGTCCCACACGAAGTGATCGTCAATGAAACAGACGTCAACCAAATGAATGCGATGCTCTGGCTCAGCTAATCAATTCATTGCAACAGACATCACAATTTATTTTTCCGATTCCGATCGCTGGAACATTTAGGAAAGTAGGAAAGTAAGATATAATTATTTATATATATATATAGCAAAGAAGACAACCAAGGTATGCTTTACGTCGTCATTTTAAAATTAATTTATAGTTACTTGAAAGATTGAATTTTCAAATAAAATTCAACCTTTCAACAGGGGGCAGTATGTTCAAACCAACATTAAATAGCCACCTGAAAATTAAATCATTCAAAAGATTTTAATTCCAAGCATTTCTTATTATTGAAACTAGGTTGGGAACGAAACTACATATACCTACCTACAAGCTCGTCGATAAAGCAGTTTTTTAGTAGAGACAACAATCGACACATGATCGCTACATTCCACATTACAAAATCTCGACACGATCGACAGAATTCATCAAGCTTTTAATTGAAATTAAAATCTATATTATTAGCAAATTATTACTTAGCTTAAAAGGCATAAAGCATTTTAGTATTACCTAAAAATAATTTAGAAATGGCCATATTGTGTATGTATAGGTATATTCTATTAGTTCAGTTAATACGTTGTACGTACTAAGCATAGCTGCTAAGGTCAATGCACTCGTCTGACCTACGCACAGCTGTTAAGGTCAACGGACTTTCTGTTGCTACCTACGCACAGCTGCTAAGGTCAATGTACTTTGGTTGTTATGCGCAAGGTAAAATAATTTGTTGGTGCCGTGCGCAGTTCAGAGGCAATATAAGTCGCAGGCCAACTTGAATCTTTCTCTTTTAGTATCCAGCTTTTATAGAGTGCGCATCATTTTGGAATTCGACTTGGCTAGTGTAATCAAATATAATTATTAACAAATTAACTTTATCTTGGGTAACGACTGAGATAAAGATATTTATTCTGGGTCTCGACTGGAATAAATTCTAATAACATAACAACTTTATCTTGGGTAACGACTGAGATAAAGATATTTATTCTGGGTGTCGACTGGAATAAATTCTACTAACATAACAACTTTATCTTGGGTAACGACTGAGATAAAGATATTTATTCTGGGTCTCGACTGGAATAAATACTACTAACCTAATAACTTTATCTTGGGTACCGACTGAGATAAAGATATTTATTCTGGGTCTCGACTGGGATAAATCTTACTAATAACAACTTTATCTTGGGTACCGACTGAGATAAAGATATTTATTCTGGGTCTCGACTGGGATAAATCTTACTAATAACAACTTTATCTTGGGTACCGACTGAGATAAAGATATTTATTCTGGGTCTCGACTGGAATAAAATTTACTAACCTAATAACTTTATCTTGGGTAACGACTGAGATAAAGATATTTATTCTGGGTCTCGACTGGAATAAATTTTACTAACTCAACAACTTTATCTTGGGTACCGACTGAGATAAAGATAGTTATTCTGGGTAGCGACTAGAATAACACTCACTAATCTCAAACCTTTATCTTGGGTCTCGACTGAGATAAAGATATTTATTCTGGGTACCGACTAGAATAAACACGACTAATACAACTTTGCTTTGGGTCTCGACCGAAGTAAAGTATCTTGTTCCGGGGAACGACTAGAACAAGATAATCACTAACTATTTGATTACCAACGCCATAAAGTCGATTCCATAGTTTCATACTGGTGAGTACATCTTTGATTAATCATATATTATATTTCATATTAATTAATATATTTATATACCTATATATATATACATATAGTGCCATTGGTCAAAGTAGCCACAACTTTGACAGTATTATATTGAAATTATTATTGTGTAGTGAGTAAGCGATTTTTTTGAATATATTGAAGTTTAGTTCTTAAGTGTGAAATTGAATTCTGTGAATTTTAGTTCTAGTTGTAGTGTTGTACTTAAGTTTTACGTGCGTACAATAAACCACTGGCTATAAAATATTCCCCGGCGTTATTATTTACAGTCCACATCCTTCTCTATATTTTTTCTTGAGTGTTCTCATTGGGCAGAACATCTGTTGATAGCATTGAGATCAATTGGGATGAATTTGAATTGAATTGAATTGTTGTGAGTACTAATGAAAAACTTTTGTCTTATTGTACTCTCGTTAGAGCAAAAACTAACTTACTTACATCCAAAACGATCATCTACCTTCGCAAACCCGGGAGAGGCAAAACTGCTGAAAGAGTGTATTCGGTGAATAGTTTGAAAGTGAAAGAAGTAGTCGAAAACATCCTGTTTTTACATGCGGTTAATGGCTGTGATACGACATCATCCCTCTTCAACCAAGGATCAGAATGTCAAACCAAAAGACATTGCGGACGCTGGATCACGCTTTCTCATTACTTTTTATGGTGGCAACATGATAGAGGAAGAATTTCGCTACCAATGTTTTGAAAAATCGACAATAAAAAGCAACTTCAACGTTGCAAGGTATCTTGCATTTAGAAAACCCACTACCAAGTCCAAAAATGGTGTGGAATCCAAAAAAAAAATCCATTTGGCTGGAGCTGGAACCATGATATGAATGGACTGTACCAATGTCAGAGAAACCTACCCCAGATACCTTATTAAATGTAGTTTAATGCAATTTCAAAAAGGGATGTGGCTACACGAAAGGTTGGTTGAAGTGCTCTGTTATGTATACGGATTCTGCAAAGGTGAATCATGCGAGAATGCATCAGGGGTCATCATCGAAAACGACGACGTAGATGAAGCAATGATATTTGTGAAAGCCAAGATTCTCAATGCGGAAAATGGATTAGAGAATAACAATAACGAAGACGATTATGAAGGGATCAACATCAACCGACCCAGGCCATCAAAAAGAAATATATAAAAAGTAACATCTGTGGATTAGGCCTACTGGGGATACCAGAATTATAGAAAAAACTCCATTTACTCTACCTCGTTGTGATGTGAATATGAGTTGACTTTGAATTTACAAAACTACCTTCATTATGTAATGAATAACTGCAAATTATTTGTTAAAATGAGAAAAACGAGGATTTTGGCGATTTTTTGGAAGAATGTTTATGTAACTTGTTACATATCAAACTTACAAAAAAAAAGTGTTTAAACAAAAAATGTAGGGAATTTAGTCTTCTTCATATTTATATTTTTACATTTTTGTCTCAGGATCAACCATTAAGGAATTGTTTTGATAAAACCAAATTTTCATACCTTTAAGATGGCGGAAAACGCTAACCGCCCCTAAGGTCTAAAACTTGGATTTTTCATCGGGGTCCGGAACTAAATGTATCAAAATCGTTTGCACCCCACCTTTTGTACGGCAAAAATCCCTATTAACAGGACGCTAACGAAGATGTTACACTTCGATAAGAGAGACAATAGAACACTGCCATAGCACACTATAGTTGCCTTTCTACTTTATTACCGATACTTTTTCCGATATTTCTAGCCTGATACTATTTAAATAAATCCCTTCATGTAGTAGTACAGTGTATTTTGCACATATAGTAAATATGTGGGATTCCTTTCTTGTACGATCTTAGAAGAATCTGCCATCTGTATCTAATTCTTCTTCTAATTAAAACTTGTAGCATATACACCATGACACAAATCCCTTTACATCTGCCTTAGTTCGATTGTGGGCAGTTTTTTCCCATATATAAGTCGAGATAAATTAAAATTTACAAAACCAGCAAAATGAAAATCCATAATAGAACTCGTAAAGTTAAATTCACAAGGCTTCCCAAACGTATAGCAGTCTTTCAGCTCATAAAATGAATTCTCTTTCGCGGTTCTGATAATTTTCCAAACAGAAGGAAAATATTCTTTTGTACTTAGAATATACAATAATGCACATCCCAGTCTCATTCCTATAACTTTATACATATATATTATAAGAGTATATTCGAAGTATACATCTTACAACGATTTTACAAGTGTTGAAGTCCTTTTAAGATGAAATAATGCTTGCGTCTTGATGCTTTTTAGGAGCTTCTATGCAGGATTCCACCACTATTCCCGTGTATCCAATGTACAAACAGCAAAAGTTCTCAGTTAGCGAACATAAAAATATAAGACGGTAGACAGAAACCTCCAATGTGGTAAGGATAAAAAGAGGAGTATAGAGAAGAAAGCATTTAAGTTACCCTAAGGCCCAACTGAAAATGAAAATTCAATTTATATGTACATACAAGCAAATGTACACATTCAAATATACATGTATAGCGTTTACATGAGATGGCAAACCATTTTATCTAGTGTTATAGTGCTGAGCTAGCAAGAGGTAGACTTTAGAACGGAACGAACGAGATTCTATCAGAAATCTTTCCAGATAAAGTAGACACGTCAAAAAAGTTGATGACTAAAAGTTGGAAGATTTATAAAGGAAAAATCTCATCTGCCTGAGGAAGGGAGTTATGTTGAGAAAAATTCAGTTAACTAATTCATGGCACGAATTAAGGATTACTCTTGACATCGGTGGTTTTAAAAGAATCGTGATTAAAAACTGGAGCGTCTTGATCAATTCAATTTTTCTTATAAAGGGTGAATTGCTACAAACTAAGACGATAATATTATATAAGGTGGATATCATTCATTACCATAATATGTGTAGTCAAGAAATATTGAGATTCATTTATTTACGAATTTAATTGGTTTTCGCTTACAATTTATCTAAGGTGAGCACTTCGTTTCCAAAATACCAATGGAGCAACTGCCAGCAATTTTATGAGAATTTTCTTGGTGTCAAAACTTATAAATGAGCTATAACTCGTTCTCTTGGCTAGAAACCAATCCAATGGCTAGCTTCTGCCTAGGTAAGCTAAACAGTTGTGTAGGGGCCCAATCTTGTAGGGAGTCTCACCCATCAGAGCAGGACATACGACACCGGACATTAAAAAAAAAAAATTTATCGTTCCTGCATACAGCGGCGAATTTACCAATAGGCAAAGCAGGACGGCAAATTTTGGAGGTCGGTAAATTCACAATTGATGAAGTAAAAGGAGAAGAATGAGATCGAAGTCGCACTATCTGGCAGGGACAGATTCAAAGTTAGGTACCATTTACAACGTTATTATCGATAGGTAAATTGTAGAACTACAAAGACCTGATTCTGCTTACGAGAACTTGAATAAATATTGACTTTCTCATGAAGCTACATAGCTTGGAAACTCAAGATATCCGCAAGGACTCATGGAACTTGAAACCCTTCTATTTAGGAGATTTAGACGGGACTTTGGAATACTAGTATCTGTACATGCGATCGCTCATTTGTCGTCTGCTGAGGATACATACGGAAAACAATTATCAGCCCTGGAGTTATACAAGTACATCCAGGAAAAAAGTTTTTGGACATTTATCCAAATGTGGCAATAGAGCTCTGGATGTTGTTGTGTACACCAGGGTTAAACTGATCGGCAGAACGGCCATTTTTAGCGCTAAAATGAGTGAACAACTATATTAGATCCACCACAGAGAAGTTCATCGAATGTCAATGCTTGTTGTTGTTGTTAAATAAATGAAAAATCACAGCAACATTTTTCTTTTAATCAATTATTTTAAAAAGGCTCCATGATTCTGTTAACCGCCTAGAGGCCCTGGTTCTTCATGTATGGGCCTGAACCAAACTAATTCGATGAAGTCTTCAGAGAATAGAACCGGTACAATATTGGACTTAGATAAATCAGATGGTAACATGAAGGAGAGCAAACTTATCTAGGTATTCAAAATTTCTTATATTTCAATAAAAATTTAACTTAGGGAGATGGTGTGGATATAATTCTGACTAAAGAAGCCAGGTTCAACTTCATTACCTGATCATAACTTCCAAATGACTATATAACAGAATAATACGCATCAACTAAAGAATAAGAAGAAGACACCTAGAACAAATTCTAAATGCTTCTGAGAAAGGTGTTCGATGAAATTCATATCGGCGAGCGCGAGCGTATACTATTCAAAAAATCTCTTGAACAGATGTTCCATAGAAAGAGATTACCCACCACAGTAGGACAACATTAAAAAAAAAAAAATAAAATAAAAAAATTAATACAAATTTTGAAAGAAAAAATTGCATGCATAGCTTTAAGGAAATTGATCATGTGTGTGACTTTTTCTGAAGGCGAAATGTTTACATTTTTCAATAACCAAGCACGTTGTGTTTTAGACCCTGAAGAATAACGGTTTAGTGGTTCATTTTACACATTGTGGTTCTTGTATGTATTTGTGGTAAAATCCTACTTTTGTTTTGAATGACTTTTTGTAACAAAACTAATTAAAGTTACCCAGGAAATATTGGGAATGGAATTTTAATTAAATTAACACAAAAAAATTAGAGATAAACATAAATTTTCAAAACATTTCTAGTCTCCGACGGCAAAGTATTTCAATTGTGCAATGGAGAACTTGCAACCCAAGTAACATTGGAGTTTGAATTTCCTTTCATCAAAAGCCGATCGACCTATTTTGATTAAAATTACATAAACAAGACTTGAAAATTTAACCCAAAAGGCCATTCTCATTTAAGATAAATTAGGAAGGAAATTTTACTTAATAATTCCCTAAATTATGCCTTCAAAGTAATCTTGTCTTTGTAGTTAATTACTAATGAAAAATAACGTAATAATTACTTTTTAATTTACTACATAGGAATGAGGAAAAATTGGAAAGTAAATATGGAAAATTTCCTAAATCTGAGGTAAATTTCCTTACTTTTTACTTGAATTTTACTTAACTTTGAAGTCAAATTTAAGAGAATATATGGACTTTGTATTTGATTCTATTCCCAAATTCAAGGCAAGATAACGTGAATATGCCTTAAATAATTCCCTATTTGATTGTGTTCGCCCTCAAAGATCGAATTCTCAAAAAAGTTAATCTCAAGGTAAATTGGACTAAATTTACATGTTTAGCGAATTCCCTCATAGTTAAAATTACGTAATAAACATTCAAAAATTAAAGTTCATTTGCATTTGTTCGGTTTCAGTATCATTGTCATTAATAATCGGTTCTTCCCATTGAATCAAGATTAAAAATGTTGCTTTTTTTTACGACACATTTATACCGGAATCAGTCAGGTTTGGATACTATTTGCATCTTTTCTCAAAGATTCCACACTTGATTTGGGCCAATACACTTGATTATTTGCTACCCAACCATGCCGAATACACACATATTGAACTGCGTTTGCATTCACCAGCGTTTTAACAAATCTTGTATTCAAATGATGATGCTAATGACATGGTTTACTCTTTCTAAGATGTAAATAAAATATAGAAGTTTGTAATATCGAGATATCCTTACAAGCAATTCAATTCTTTCAATTATCAAATCTCTTTTACCTATTTAAGGCAATAATTTAGGGCGAAATGCCTTATTTTAAGTCGAAATTCTTAATAGGAAAAAATTAACATTGCCTTTGAATAGAAAATTACCTAAACATGGATTTTTGCCCTCAAAGTCGAAAATTTTGGTTATTTCGCCTTGCCATCCAGAAAAGTCATCGTATAAGGAAAAATGTTAAGTCAAACTAACTTCTATGCCGCAAAATATAACATGCGCCATATTTATTTAACAAAACAAGGCTGCCAAATATTAAAGGAATGAATACAAAAATTGCATTATTTTATAATTTAATATTTTCCATAATTACTGCAAAAAACACCCAAATAAATGCATTTATCTTAATTTCAGAACGATTGAAGAATATTTAAATTAAATTCAAGCTTCTAAATGGTAAACCAAAGAATAATTTAAAAAACTTTGAAAATTATATTTTTAAAGCGCGTTGGTGTTTTTCGAAAAATTATTTCCATATTTATCAATAAAATTTTTGTCGTTTTAAACTGAGCGCTTAGAAGCTGAGAGAGTTAATTTTGAATAAGCTCATTAATTTGATATATTTTCCTAAAGCAATATTTCTCATACTCATTCAAGTTAAAGTTATGTGCCTTGTTCATAGTAACCATAATTACCTAGTAGGGAAATTATACATACACAATTCTTATATAATGAAATTCCTTCTACATTAACATTCATGTTAATATGAGTTAAACTAGGTAAAAAATAGGTCGAGATTAAGGAAAATTTACGTAAATATGACATTAAATTTACATTAAATTTACCAAATCAAGGAAATTTGTCGTCTGCCCTAGGGATGGGTAATTGGGATATTTTAATGGAACAGTTCTAACCTGTTCCAAAGTATCAGTTACAAGTCCCAATTTTGGTACAAATAATAAAAGAAAATTGTTTTTAGATTAGCGTACACAAAAGATGTGTTAAGAAAATTAAAACAACACTGTATAGCTATTTTGATTTTATTCTTCAGTGAAATTTTATTTACCCAAAAAAAAATAATATTATGTACTTAATACATTTAAATTTATTTAAGAAATCAACGCTCAAAATATTAAAATTGCAATACGGATGAACCGAAAATGTAGCTTTTAGTTTTTTTACGACGGAAAAAACAGAAAAAAGTAAAACGTAAATTACAGAAACATACCTCTAAATAAAACCTTTCATAAATTTTACTGGAATTTCAACATTATTTAAATTCATTTAAAAGGAATTTCAATACCTGCTTCTATATACAGATACACGACTGGGTCAATTGCAATTAAAAAAAAAATGTTATACCTACATAAGTACAGTTTAATGCAGCCTAAATCAACTGTATTGTATATATTGTATCTATTGTGTCATATGTTGTCACTGTTGCGTGATAGTTCTGTTTTCAGTCACTAGCCAAGCCACCCTACCATATGATATCGTTCTCTTAACTTCCCATAAAGTTGTATCAGTTAAAGATTAATTAAAGATTAAAGATTTATTTGGAATTTATAAACTACGTAATTATGAAATATAAGACTTGGTATTGGTACTGTCATAGCTTTTCTGAAAAGGTTGGAACAGGTACAGATTGGGACAGGGCTGTACCTGTTCCTAAGTAATAGGTTGTTCCAATTTTACCAATCTTTAGTCTGCCCTATAAGGAAATATTCCCCAGTTTGTCCTCTTATTCTCCACTTATTTATGTACGTTAACCGGACGTAAATATTAGGTAATCTCAACTTAACAAAAATTAGTCGCTGCCTTAATTTACGTCGAATAATCGTAAATTTGACCTGAAAAAGAGGGGAAATGTTGGTTGGGAAATCCATTTACCCTTATTAAAACATTTCAAGAGTGAAATGAAACAAAGTGGAGACTAACTATAATTCATTTCACTCTTTATCATTGTTTTAGTCTTGCTACATTTGTGTCGGAAATTTATTCAGAAAACGGTATAATGTTATAATTCTACAGGGTGGGCCATAAATGAATTGCGTATTTACAAAATCAATTAAAAATTCGTTATTTAGCTACTTTTAGATTTCAGTTTTTCTGTTTTTTAGCGATGGAAAACTTCTTTTATGCAATAGTATGTATTTGAATAATTTTATAAAGACTACGATTCTTTAAGTATTATAATTTAGTAAGATCTTCCTGCCTGGGTAATAAGCAATATTTTTCCAGAATTTCATTAAAAAAATAAAATACTTAGATCCTGCAAATTCCACGTTTCAAGGGAATTACAGGATTCGAACATCCCTTTTAATTGACTGACCCAATTATATCTGAGTTCATATTATCAACTTGCAGCCAGCCTTAAGTAACAAATTTTTGGTAGTCTATTTTTGGGCATTTCGATGAGTTTGAGTAACCATTTAAGTGTTTTTTTGGAATACATAACAAAATAGTGTGTGACCGTCACATTCAGATCGGACTATGTATCGTGGCGTACGTCTAGGCAGTAAGAAGATTGACTTAAATAAACTGGATTTTATTATTCCTAAATTATCAAGGCATTTTAAGGTCCATACTTTTGAAGAGTATAATAACGAGGGTATCACTAAGTATTCGGATAGCTTACATCTGCAGTTCCAGCTTTCAACCTTAGCATTGGTCAAAACTTTCCGCGCACTGCATGATGCGACATTGGCTTTTAGAATAATTTCATTAGTAGCACCTAATAACAGGTCTGAAGAAGAGAATGTGATGCCAAGGTATGTGTACCTATTTACAATTACAATTGTTTCTCCTTTGTAATAAAAATCCCGAATTGACCGTCTTCTACCCTTATGAAAAACCAGCAATTTCGATTTTTGACTGGTAATTTTTAAATCGTTGAGATCGCAATATTCTTCCAAGGCTTGCAGTAATCTTCTCATCGGTAACGGAGATTCCGTTAGTATAATACCAAGTCGTCTGCATATATGATACTTAGTATATCGGTAAATGCATTGATACTAACTGCTTGAAACACTTTTCCCTGAAGTAATTCCACGATGTTGTTTATAAAAATTGAGAAGAAAATTTCAGATAATGGATCTCCTTGTAACACCCCAACATTAACTTTAATATTTCTAGTACTATCCTGCCCGACCAATAACGATACAGAAAAGTTGTGCTTTCCACTCACTTCCTTGTTACAAAGTTTAGTCCACAGCTTGTTATGATTCACGGAATCAAAAGCCTGTGCAAAATGGAATAGTACGTAAAGTGGTAGATTTTTTTTTAATCCCTAGGTTTATATTAACTATTGCTGATAAGATAAAAATTTTTCCCAAGCAACCGCTTTTTGAACGGAAACCCGATTGTGTCTCAGAAATGATACCAGAATTCGCTGACCAAGTAAAAAGACGGGTAGCCAATATCTTAGTAAACGTCTTCAAAAGTGTATTAAGCAATGCTATACGTCTATAGTTATGTGGGTTACAGGTATCACCTTTTTTAAAGAGCATATAAAGTTTCATTTTGCCCCATTCCCTCGGGACGATTTTGATCTCTAGTAAGGTACTACAGAAGTTACATAGATAAGTCATCCAATTTTCAGCGAAAACTTTTAAGATTTCATTGGGGATTTGGTGTTCCCCTGGAATTTTGTTTCTTTTTGATATACGCAAACTAGCTTTCAATTCTGGAGGTGTTATTGGTTTATCAAGGAAAGGGTTACGAACATCTAGGTAATTTTTATAGGTTCTTGTCTAACAAAAGGTAGAACTGCAAAGAACTTATGAGGCAAACCTAACTAAAAGCTATTGGGACTAAGCAAGCCACCCTTGATAACTCTAGTATCATCAGTTCTTACTAAGCCATCTCTTCTCAGGATTCATGTGCATAGGATGAAACTTGTTAACGATCTGGCATGCAGAGAATGCGGAGATGAATCCGAAACTGTGACTTATTTTTTCTTATTACTGTTTGTCTGTCAGGAAAACGTTACAGATTCCTTGGTTCAGAACTCTTCTGGAAGAACTGCACAAAGTCGGTAAGAAAGGTTGAGGGCCAATTTTGAAATTTGTTACAACGCCCGGTTGGGATTTATAAGAAATTGTTCATAAGTGTGGACATTGACCCCTTGCTGTCTTGTTGTGCCCTACGTTTCCCGTCCGGCTTCCAACCTCATCTTTAAGGTCATCCAAAGTTTTTTATCTGTCAAATTGCAAACTTAAGACATCATCTGATACTAGTGGGTGGACGAAAACAAATTTAGAATTAAAAATGCCATCTAAAGTCTGAAACTTCAGATAATTTGTAAGTGTATGGGTGCCATTAGGTAATATAAAAACTAAATATTAAATCTGCTTAATGCAATAGGTTAAAAAAATTGCCTGTTAATTCTCTAGGGGTCTCGAAAGAGTAGAACTCAATCCCCTTTTATTTTTAATTAGAATGAGATGCACAAAATCATTTTAATTATGACAAAAAAAAACATTTTGCTTAAAATGATTCATAGTTAAAAAGTTTTTGTAAAAATCTTTATATGATTTACCATCAACGTTTTGGCATGTAAGTTAACTGTAGTGTAGACAGCAGGCAATTCAAAGTTTCATTGCTATCCTGATGAGATCACCCTGTACTGCTGATCGAAACACAATTCTGATTTTTAAAGACTATCAGAACCAGCTTAACACAAGCTCGCTGCATGGACACGTTTAATAAATAAACGGTCAACAATACATGCGTTTCATGACTTAGTCGGTGTTAGTATTAGTATGTTACCCTAAACATAGACCAAACACCAGATGAAATGTCATGCAATGCGATATAGAACAAAAAGTTAGAAAACTAAATTAAATTTAACAAAAGATTAAATATTATATAGACGAAATACTCAGCCAAATTATTAACAGTAATGCACATGCGATTAACAGGTTCATACATGCCAAAGTTAGACCTTGAGGAGTTGACATGCAACAGAGGTAGCCTTCTCAAATTGTGCCTATTACCACGGAAAGAGATTTTGTTAAGTAATAGCGGGGAATCAACATTCGCGTTTAAGATTTGGTGTACAAAAATTACATCGGCAACCATGCGACGTTTCTCAAGCGAGTGCATATTCAAGAGCTGCAAGCGATCCTCATAGGGTGGAAGAATCAATGAGTTATCCCAAGGTAGGTCCCTAAGAGCAAAGCGCAGGAAGTTTCGCTGAACAGACTCGATACGGACGATGTGTGTACCGTAAAAAGGAGACCAGACCTGGCTAGCGTATTCAAGTAGTAGTCTCACAAAGCAAGTATATAAACGTAATGTTATGGAGGGATTCGAGAACTCTCGGGACCAACGTTTTATAAAGCCCAGCATAGAACTACTCTTAGATATCATGTGGTTTATGTGGGAGTTAAAATTCAATCTATGGTCACATTTGACACCCAAGTCACAGGCAGAACTAACGCGGCGAATCGAGGAAGTCGAGAACCCATAGATATAAGAGATAGGAGTCAGATTCCTGTGGAAAGTCATCACCTTACATTTGTTGATATTGAGTACCAAATTATTGCTTTTGCACCAATCATAAAATTTGTGGAGGTCATCCTGTATCAGTTGACAATCATTAAAAGATTTAATCTGAGCGAAAAGTTTAATGTCATCAGCATAAATTAAGACTTTGCAGTGCTTCACTACGTGGACAATGTCGTCAATAGATAGAATAAATAGCAACGGGCCCAAATGACTCCCTTGAGGTATGCCAGACGAAGCTTTCAAGACTCTAGAGATGGAATGGCGGAAATAAATTTGGTATGTTCTGTTATCTAGATATGACTCCGTCCATTTTAGGAACGTTGTGGGAAACCCATACTTTTCCATTTTGAACAGTATCACGGAGTGAGAAAGCTTGTCGAAAGCTTTACTAAAGTCTGTATAAATACAATCTGTCTGGTTGCCTTTTACAAACCCGTGAATCAGAGACATATTCCAATAAGTTAGTGGTTGTAGACCTGCCTGAAATAAACCCATGTTGGTTTGAAGAGAGCAAATTCTTGCAGATTATTGATGACGGAGAGTAGATGATAGATTCGAATAACTTGGGCATGCAAGATAATTTTCCAATAGATCTATAGTTAGAGATTTCTTTTTTACTGCCTTTTTTGTAGACAGGTATGATAAACGAATTTTTCCATAGCTGAGGAAAACAACCACTATCGAGCGATTTTTGGAAAATAATTCTCAGCGGGGTTCCCAGGGAGAGGCAACATGACTTAAAAAAGGCTGGAGGGATTCCATCAGGACCCGTTGTAAAGTCATTTGGAAGCCCATTAATATGATCAAGTATATCTTCTTCTGAAATTGGAGGGATAGTGAATGAAACGTTATGAGAGTCGTTCATATGACTGAAGTTGCTACTTTGAAGTTGAAAATTTGACGAGACAAAGGCATTGTCAAAAAAAGAAGCAAACATATCGCAAATCTCAAACGAATCATCACTAGCAGAGTCCTTGTACCTCATGGTATTGGGGTAGTTGTCCGTTTTTTTTTTCTTCATGTTAATAAAGATCTTTGAACTCATTATATGATGTGAGGAAGTTGTTCTGATTTGCGGCTTTAAGCCAACAAACTGACATTTCTTCATTCGGTACTTGTCTTTTAATTCTCTGCTTAATGCAGTAGGTTGAAAAATTGTCTGTAAACTATATATGGGCTCCGAAAGAATATAACTCAATCTCCCTTTCTGTCTTAAATCTTTCACATGATTCTAGTTATGTACAAATTCGTCTTTTGTTACTGTTTCTGAACCTAATCTAATTATGCATTTAATTTATCTTAATTAAATTTTAATGTACATCCGTTAAGACTGAGTAGACTAAATAAAAAAAAACACCTTCCTGTGATTCTTTAGAAACTACAGTCAAGTCAATGTTTAAGTGGCACACAATTTCCCCTCACGGATTTTTTGAAAATCCATCAATCCGTGGTAGTTAACACTTTCTGTCCATTTCTAATTTCTAAAAACAACAGCAACAACAAAAAAACAGTGAGTTTCTTGTAAATTTCCCTAATCTTCAAAATTTGGCCTTAATTATGCGAAACTGAATTAATTCAGCTCACGCGCCTGATTCGAATGTGATTCTGACCCACAATGCCAGAAACAGAAGAGAGGCAGAATAAAAACAGAGAAAAAAAAACCTAAGTACTTCGCTAGCCAAGAGAGGAGCAATTGAGGACGGAGGAAGGAACTAATTGTTGAAACAATGGTCAGGGCCCAGTTACTCTCAGTGAGTCTTCCATTGTAATGCATTTCGCGTATAGATCAGATGACATGTCCCGCTAAATCGCCCGTGCCAAAATAATTGGATAAAGCAAAATGACAGGTCTACTCATTTCTATACGTCCACCCCCGCACATTAGGAGGTAGTAGTAGGATTAGGCACACATATAAGTACTACAGGTAAGTAAGGAAGAGCTTCATCCAACAATTGGGACAATAGTAGAGGTAGTGTCCAGTTTAACTATATATATATATAAAAAAAGAAAAGCCCTACATAGACTCCACACCTAAATAGGCCTATTACACCTGATCGAAACGTGAACTGCTCTTTAATTAGGGATCGCGTTGCATTGTTTACCTTTGTAGAAGCAATTCACAGCTTTGTCAATATTCTCAAGCAGTGCCCAGTGCCGTTGCTCTTCCTATTCTTTTTGCTTCCTCTTTTACCTTTTTTTTCTTTTTCTTTTCTTTTTCTTGATGAACTTGACTGCGTCTTGAAGTTTCTGTGTGTATGTTTAGGCGTGCAGTTCAGTGACCTTCCGCACAGGTAGCATAGGTATATATAATTATGTATATACATTCAACTTACATAGATTTTCTTATATTCTTATAACAGCCCCGCACAGCAGAGCTTTGCTATGTCGAAGAATTTTGTGTTTTTGTGGACGTGTAATTGAATTATTTTTGCCATTTGTGTAGTTAGCGGAGCCCGTTACAGGCGGCGTGGCGGCTGTCACCGTTAAAACTTTTCTAGTTTATTGTGCTGCACAGGTGAATTCCTCCTAACGTAGCATAAGCAGAGTTCAGTGGGCTCTCCTTAATTTTGTTGGAAATCATTTGCATGAATTAAGCATAAGAAAAAGAACACCTTCCGGTTCTGCGGTAATACGTGGAGTTCTAAGATTACAGATAATCGCGATTTTTAGTACTAATGAAACGAAAAATTACTCAATTTGGAAGGGGAATTACGCACAAATTAGCAGTCACGCGTTACTTATAATAAAAAAAAAATGAAGGAAGTTATGAAGAGTCTGAGGGATGGACGGGGCGGCGGTGGCGACAGGACGTATCAGATTTCTATAATGTCCAAAAAATAATTAAGTTCATCACGAAGTTCATTATGAATTGATCTAGTTTTATATTTCATTCAGCTGATTTTAATTCAGGGTCACTACAAGGTTTTTTTTATCTTTAGCTAATACTTTTCACTATCATTTCAACTTATGAGATATGGTAGTACAGTTTTCTGTGAAGATCAATACTGGACGAAAGAATCTCGAGGACAGGTAGGATTTTGAGTAAGCTCTGGTCTATCACCCACACACACACAACAAAATTAATGAAATTATGAATAATCCAAACAAGAATATGTCAAAAACGGTTGCATTGTACTCAAATTAAAGGCTACATTTCGGGGTCTCTAAATCTTGTAAAATAACTGTATAGTTATCATGCATTTTGACGGTAAAATCGTTAAAATTAAAAAAAAAAACTTAGAAATTTTTTGACATTCTACAACTTCAGACAGAAGGTGACATGAAGGCTGATTGGGCCCTTATTGGACAGCTTAGACGGTTTGCTATCATCAGATATGAATCTCACTCGGATATTCTGTATATCAAGAAAGTTACAGGTTATAAAGTGCAAAAAGTACTAAAAATCTTATCCCCTTCCCCCACCTACCCACCCAAACGACGGGACTTAGCCACCCTTTCACAATATAATTTTTTACTTATCTCCACCTCAGCATTAAGGAATTCTAATTCAATATTGTGCAATATTTACCCAAATGAATCATAAATTTTTCAAATTTTACTGATAAAAAAATATTTCAAATCGATAAATAACAAGGCGCCTCAAAAATTATGGAAAATTTTGGAAAATTCTTAAATTTGAACTTTTTATCTCGACTTTTCTTCAGTAAAGTTAGGATTAATTTAAAATTATCTCCTAAACTTTTTACTTAGCTATTTTCAATGTTATGAATGCTTAAAACTATGAAATAAAAGAAACATTTTGGAACTAATTTTTCTATCCAATATATCGGCAATTGATTTAAAACAAAATGTAGTAAATTTTTAAGAAATTTCACTATGCAGTGCTCCACCCACACTTATTTCAGTGATAATAACGGACTGATCACCTAATCAAAAACTATTTTCCGACTATAGTGATAAGATCGTGAGTTTTTTTTATTATAGTGATTGCCATAAAATTTGATGGATATGAAAACAATAAAGTGACATATCTAAACTTCTACTATCACCCTGTGCTCCTGGAAGGAATGATGAAATTGGAACTATTAAGTGACATTTAATTTGACAGATTATTGGCCATTTTACAGATTGCGTTGAATGTGACTGATGAATGCATTTTTTTTTTTTCTTTAATAAATCATTTACCGAAGCATTTGAAATTTTAAAACTCAAGGTCTATTGTCTTAGCTCTTGAAGCAAACAAACTATTTGGTCCTTTATAGCATCTTTTCATATCCGTCATCCTTTTCATTTTCTACATTTTTTTCATTATAAACTTCAAAATTCGAATTGAACAATTAGTTCAGGCACTGGACATAAAAGAGGGGCTTCGCTACAAAAGGTCAAGGAGAATTCTAATTTGGAGGATTTGTACAATTCGGTGTCCTAATTAATATTCCGAGTTTGCGACCTTAAGCGACCGTCGCTTGTGCCAATATATTGGGAAAATGGTACCGAAAACCGGTTTTTCGAGAATATCTACTCTCCAGTACCCGCCACCTAGGTTAAAAATAGCTATTACGAAAATTATGGAGGATGAAATTTCCTGCAACTTTCGTAGGAAACATTTTGCAATGAGATTATTTTTATGGCTGGAAAGTATATGCCAGAGGTGTATGCACTTGCACAAAATATAAACATACATTTCTTAACACCCTACGAGTGGAGCAAAATCATTATAAAATCATGTCCGAAAATGTGGTATATGGAGAGTTTCCCTAAAGCAATTTCTCCAAAAACAGTTTCCCTAATGAGCATTTACCTAACGATCAATTTGCTTGAATTTACAAATTTCAAATTAGGGAGTATAAAATGAAGTATCTAATTTTAAAATCCTCACTAATATTAACATAGAAATCTTGTATTGTCAAATTTCCTTGTTTTTATATGTAGGAAAAGAATGTATGTGCCTGGATAAGATAAAATTGTGTTGTCTTTAGCTGCTATGTTGTTGTCATGTCACAACCATAAAACACATTCTAATAATCCAACATACCATATATACACTTTGTAGTTATGCTAACGCCAGTGCATGTTCGATTATCCGTTTTAGATCCATCCCTGCAAACTGATATTTATGAACACTCGAATCTATACGGAACATGGAGTATGTAATATCTCGGCGAGCAATCTGGCTTTTACGAGATCTCTAGAATTTGGTTCGAGACATTATCTTAGAATAAAATCCACCAGAGTAGATGTGGAAAATATACTATCTTTCACATACGTCCTTTTCTCCATCATTCTGACTGTGTGATGGCTATCCATTTCAACAATTAGCATCCTTTATCTGAGCATCTGAGCTCAATCAATATCCAAGAACGCCCAGAAATTGAACGAATCTCACTCCATAACTATGACGTGAAATCAAGACCTTCTCTACCTTCTGTACGATATGCGTACCCTGAAAAGTTTATCTGAAACTCCTTAAAAATATTAAAAATAAGGTGAAACTTATGGTTGCTCATACTGACTTTGGAAGTAAAGCAACAATCAGAATTCTGCGTGGACATAATCCTGAAGATAACGTCAAAATATCGAGCCAGTTTTTCTTCTCCCACCTTTAAGATGATCGGGAAATTCAATCTGGATCGAGAACTATATATAAAAATCTCAGAAGTTTTTAATACTAAGAATTTGGCTACTTCCTTCAACTCTGTGTATTAACTATTGGTTTTAGTCAGCCGCCTTACTAGTTCCCAATATCCATCAAATTTCTCCATGAGTACGACAATCATGCAATTTGTAAATAAAAATAAACCTAATACAGGGTGGCCCGTAAGTGGCGTGAGATTCGAAGTCTATGGATAGCTCATACTTGGACGATCGAAAAATTGTGTGGGTTCGGTTTTCAAGATAACGGGACTTACAGATATTAGGGTATATTTTTTATAGATTATCCTGTAAATTCTGAACGTTACACCCTATGGTGATGACTTAAGATTGGTTAGATTGACAATTGTTGGACTTTTCCATGGTCCATAAAATGTCCCCATTCTCCGCTCCGTTCTAAAGTTGTGGTTCAATAAAGCTAAAATTACGGAATTTTAACTAGTTCTTTTTTATTTAACTATTATTTTTATCAAAAAATACGTCATCAACACCAATTTTCCATATTGGATTTAAGAATCCCTTTAAAATGACTTTTTACACTCTGTACCCAAAATGTCACCCCTTCTGCGTTTTTTGCAGTTTTTCTTGAACATATCCAGTGAAAATTGCTAAAAATGGTCACCCTGTACTTTCTGGCACCAATTGAACTTTTTCGAGGGATTTGCTGAAGAAAAAGTGCAAAAAACGTTTTGGGTGCAGAATGTTATACTTCATTTTAAAGGGAAGCTTTTGTGCCTCTTAAATCCTATATGAAAAATTGGTGCTGATGACGTGTTTTTTGATCAAAAGATTAGTTAAATAAAACAAAAAACGAGTTAAAATTCTGAAATTTTATAATTATTGAGCCATAACTTGAAAGAATGGGGGGGGGGGGTTTATAGACCATTGGAAAGGGTGTCACGTGGAGAAGCTACAGGGTGATCTATGAAAACATAACCAAATATATTTAAGTCCCGTTATCACGGAACCATTATTATTTCCTTCCCTCCATCCGTACAGTGTTTTGCTCATCTAAGTATGACCTATCCATAGCCTTTGGGTCTCACACCACTTACGGATAAATACCTCGGCGTCACGTAGATATTTTGTCTGTCTTTCTCAAAGCCAGCTAAGTGCAGCTAAGTTGATAGTACGTTTTCACTAGGTCTCAAATTACGTAACTACGAACAAAAATTTCGAAATTACAAGACCCTGGTTTCACTATGTTTTTCGTAATTTCGTTGACAGGTAAACTTCTATTTTCCTTATTCTTAAACCAAAACACAAGCAGTCATCTAGCTATGAGCCACCGTCGACCATTTTGAAACGAATAAAATGGCAATGTTCCAGCAATTTTGGATGCGTTCTACGAAAAATACGTAATTTCGATGGATATTTTGTAAACGAGCTGAAAAATGTATAGGAAATTGCATAATTTTGAGCTGATTTCGACAATTTCATCGAAATTACGTAATTTCTGCCTAGTGTGAATTCCCTATTAGACTGCCTTTCTTCACGGAATACCTGGAGCGTACATCTGAGGTTTAGCTCCCTGTGAAATCTTTCCCTTTCTGTTCTCCTAAGATTCCTCGAGTTTGTCAGTTCAAATATAGAACTGTATATAGAAGTGACTCGAGTGTAAAACAAAATTCTCTAGCACGGCATTTTGAAGTCCGGTATTTTGTATAACCCAGTATTTCATAAACCTGATTTTGGTATATGGTCGAATACTTCGTGGACCTAATGAGATGAATGATGGCAGATAAGTCACAAAATAATAAGCAATGCCTAAATGAAAGCTATATCAGTCATTTTAGTTTCTCTGTTACACAGGTGTGCAAACAGTACCAGATCAACTTCCTTAGTGGCAACTATAGTATGGATCATATGGTGTCATACACGATTTAGACTCTCTTGAGCCTCATAATTATCATATGACAATGAAACCAGAAAAAATATAGGTATGCACAAATTACAGCTGCATATATGGATATCAGTTGATGTGGTAGAACGACATATTGAGCTCATTCAGGATAATATTTATTATAATAGTTGTGACCGTTAACCCCCTAAAATTTTTACAGGAGGATCCCAAAACTTACAAGCTCATTAAGAAACAAACTTTACATGTCTGAATACGAATTTATAAAATGTTAAGCGAAACACTCTAAAAGAGTTATTGAAGTGCACTCGTGTATATATGGAAAGCCAAGTCACTAATGAAATCCTAAATTTTAGCAGTAACTTATATGAAGTAAATACCAAACCCCTTTTGACTTTCCCTCCATTTTTACTAATGTATGAACCTATGATTAGATTAGAAAAATAGTCTTAAGAAAATCTCGTTGTATACTTAGCTAAAAAAGAAATAGCTCCCTCACAAAATATTCAATATATGCCCGACTGTCAAGAGCATCTGCACACAGCTTAAATTATCTAAACACAAGACTGTTGTCTGTAGAATCCACCATTAAGTCTTGGACTTCTTGTGAATCCCGAAAAAATACACCAGCTGCCATCAGAATTTCTTTTACCTGCGAAAAGTTTTTCTCCAGAGTCCAGAAGGAAGAGGTAACTCAGCCAGAAAATTTATTCTCCTCTCCATGAATGCCGGGGGGACTCGCATGAGTATCTGCCATCAATCAAAGTTAATCTGTGCTCCTGGAATGATACCGAAGTCAAATTGGCTAATAATGCTCTCTACTGCCGGCTAGAACTTCCGAATATGTCCAAGAAGTCCAGAAACTAACATGATCCCAGTCTTAGCTATAGAAAAAGGCAAGGTACGATGTTTTCCCATATAAATTACTTCAACTACTCTTTTTTAGCGGATGCAGTTTTGGTCCATGGTTGAGGGAATCTATGTGTGGGGTTTACTATAATTGCTAAACCGTCTCTGTTGCAAAACATTTCGAGCTTCTGGTTGGCATTCGTTTCCACTTCCAATTTAAGCAAACGCGAGCGTACCAATATCTTCTGATATGGTATAAACCCAGCTAACCTAGACTGATGTAACTTCTTTGACTGCCGGTTGACCAGGTTGAGGGGGTTTAACGAACTCGACAGCAGAATCTTAATGATTTTTTCTTTCTTTTTTTCAGTTATCTTGTTATCATACCTGGCACCCTTCTCACCTCGAGGCTAATACTGCGGAAGATGAAGAAAAAGACTTGAGAATTTCAAGGGGTCACAGACCTTTGACTGGCCTGAATGTGGCCACTTTCATTCAAGCCAACGAAATCACTCCTCGTCTTGATGTGGTATCAATGCCGGGCTCCAGAGTTTGATTAAATTCTCTAGCGGGCATTTTTCTATCGTTTCTGTGTTTTCTGTATTTTTCCTTCCTCCTCTCTGGCTCTGGACTTCAGGTGGAGTCCGCAATTTTATGATGTTTAGATTTCGAAGGTATCAAAAGATTGGAATCGGATCGTTTATCTTCTCTCCGGGCAGATGTACCTACCTACCTACCTACCTACCAACATACTCGTATGTGTATATAGTTTTTATTTGCGGGCGAATCTTAAGTGCCACGACCGTTATAATGACATGGAGATTGTAATACATCAGCATCTTTGGTATTTTGTTTGGTGTAAATAAGTCTAGAAGTTTTTTCGTTGACCTACATGGATGGAGCGAGGATTTCGCCATCGTTTGGAGGTTTTTTAGAAAGTGGACAATTGCAAAAAATGTTTTTTTTTTTGTTAGAAGATTAGAATTTTTTCTTTAAAATTTGTTGACAGCTTCTTAAGTGGAATTGGTTATGCGCACATTAAATATAATTTAAGAATTCGCGGAAATCGTAATTAGATTTTTTATCCTGATGGGAACATTCTTGGGAACAGAGAGTGACGCTATTTCTGGGCAGTTAATTATTTCCATTTATTGAATAGCAACAATAGTTTTCGCTGCACAGAGGTTGTTCGGAATGGAAGCTACTGCGTGGAAATTTGAGAATCTCATAGGCTTAAACGAACTTAACTTCAAGTTAGTCGATATTTATTGCCCACCAAAATTCGTTTCGAAGGGGAGGGTGTTACTGGTGTTAATTTCAGGCCGAAATTGATTTTAACAAATGAAATTATCTGTATAGGCTATGGGGTTATGTCGGCCTTGAACTGTTCAAATTGTAAACTTGATCATGTTTATCTAAGCAAATATGTTATTCAATTCAATCTCCTGAAAATACATACATATATTTATTTATTTAGTTATTAATTTCATTTCAATCTACAGAAAAATATCCAACAGACTAATAAGGTTGACTTAGAGCTACAGATTTAAATTCAATTAAGCTTAGTATAAGTTAGGAATGATTTATACTATTTTCAATCATAAATAAAAATAGTTTGAATTCTTGACGAGGCAATGAAAAATCAACATATTCGTTAAATATATTAAAAATTCGTACAGATTTATCAATTTGAATCATACTTCTATGAGAGCAAACATAAAGTAAGTTTTAAGGACTTGAGTGTGGTTTAGCATATGTTTAACAGTATGAGAAGGTTAAGACAATTTATAGATAAATAGAGAATATCTTTAATGAATAAAGCACATTGAACGTTATGTCTATAGCATAGTTTAGGCAAAAATAACAATAAACACCTCACCCCATATCTACATACGTTATCTCCCTTAATAAAATCTCCTACTTGCGAAATCGTTATTGCTGGCGATTTCAATGTCCACAACATGCAATGGCTCAGATATTCGTCAACCAAAAGTCTAGCGGGGAGATATGTTGAACAATTTAGCGAGTCCTTTAACTTGCAACAGTTAGTTGTTAGCTCAAATTGTTTGACTGATATAATTGGACATAGCGTCAATATATTGGATATGTTTCTAACATTTTATCCTGACAAGTAATCCACGTCAGTGTCATCTCCTCTTGGCAGCTCAGATCATTGTCTCAACCCATTTCTCCATATCATCACTGAAACCCACCAGTCACCCTCGTAAAAAGCGATTGGTGTGGCACTATGATCAAGCTGATTGGGCTTCACTCAACAAATTCATTAGAGAGTTAGACAGGTCTGAGTGTTTTTCCTCGAGAGATGTTGAGTGTTGCTCTGTTCTTATGGTTCAGGATGTGCAGCTTTATTCCGCACAGTCACAAGAATATTAAACCTAACAATTCATCTTGATTTAACAATGACTATTATACAGCAATTAAAAACGAGGAAGCTGCATTTCAGGCATATAAACTGTGCCATTCTGCGGAACTGAAACAGATGTATAGAGAAGCACGTAACACCTGCAAATCCATTATTCAACGAGCTAAGCTCCAATTCGACCAAAACATTACACAGCAAATCTTTACTAGTCGAAAGGGTAGTAAGCATCTCTGGTCTCTTGTTAAAACAGTCAAGAAAAACTTAACCAGTTTTGCGATGCCGCCCCTAGTTCACAACGGGGATATGTACACGGAATCATTGCACAAAGCTAATTGGTTTGCAGGTAACTTTGCTCGCAGGTCTCAATGTGTCTGATGCTGCTGGGTATGATGGTATTTCGCCCCTGGTACTCAAGTGCTGCGCCTCTTATTTAGCTGAACCCTTACACAAACTATTTCACCTGTACTATTCAACAGGAGTCTTTCCTTCAGCATGGAAACTTGCACATGGTCAGTCAATACCGCAAAATGGACAGGCAAGCGATCCCTCAAATTATAGCCCTTACTTCGATTCTTTCGAAGGTTTTCGAAACACTCATCAACATCCAATTGATGAAATATCTAGAAACTAATCACTTTATTAACGATCGCCAATACAGCTTTCGTACTGGCCGCTCTACTGGATATTTACTAACATTCCTTACCGAGCGTTGGAATCAATGCCTCCATAATTTTGACGAATTTGAGATCATCGCATTAGATATTTCGAAGGCCTGCGATAGAGTCTGGCATCCTGATATTTTAGCCAAACTTCAGGCATTAGGTCTAGACCTTCTTTTCTTAAAATGAATTGAAAGCTTTCTTTCTCGCCGTTCAATTCAAGTTATATTCGACGGAGTTACTTCTGACCGTTTTATAATTCATCCCGGTGTACCGCAAGGCTCTGAGCTCTCTCCTACTTTCTTCTTCATTTTTATTAATGATCTGCTAGCTCTAACTTATAGCTGACAAACGAAGCCATATGTTCAGTTCACTAAACTATGATCTCACAAAAATACTCGCTTGGGGCAGAGCAAATCGGGTCTAGTTTAATGCTTCCAAAACGCAATGTTGTCTGTGTTCAATTAAAGGTACTCTACCTCCAAGTCATACCATTTTCGTCAATGTAGAAGATATCTCGAACTCACCATCTCTTAGCATATTAGACATTGAAATATCCAACAATCTTAGTTGGTACGATCATATTTTTGACACTACCAAAAACGCAATTAAATACCTGGGCTTCTTGCAAAGATGGAAGAAATATTATACTTCATCACACTAGGCGCAAGTCTACAAGTCTCCTAGGAAGCCTAGATTAGAATATAATTCCCATATTTGGGCAGGGGCTGGACGAACTGCATTGTCCGCGTTAGACAAAGTCCAAAAGAAGGCCTTCCGGCTTATTAGCGATGACATATCAATAGCAACTATTGATTCGCTAGAGCACCGACTAATGTTGGATGTCTGTCTCTCTTTTATCGCTACTTCTATGGTCATTGCTCTGACGAAATTTTTAGCCTGATCCATTGTAGAATTCTTCCCTTGTGCACCACACGAGCTGTAACCCGAGCTCATCCTCACACGCTTGAAATCAAATTAGGCCGTATCGTGAAATTTCGTGAATCATTCATAAGCAGAACAGTACGATTGTGGAACAGTTTGCCATAATCTGCTCCCCCCTCCCCCAACTATGAGCCACAAATATTCAGATTCAGATATTCAAACGTAATGCGCACCGTCACCTACTTGACTCAACACAATAATCGTCAATTCCCTACCCCTTATTCCTTTCCTGCCAAGGCTGCGCTACGGCATCATAGAGTATCCCCTGAGCTTTGGCAACATCATAAAAAAAGATATTAATTCTATAACATACAAAGCGAGTAAATGCACTTTGCGCTGACTAAACTCTAATAAGGAGACCATATTACACACAAGTCTAATAAAACTAGTATATAAAAGTTTAAGTGTGCTTAAGTATGTCCCTAAATTCTTTAGAATGTCTTTTAATAAAATTCATTAACTTAAAAGCTTTATGGCAAGTATATTCAATATATCAAACAAATGCTAATTTGCTATCAAAAATTAATTTTAAATCAGTAATTTTTATCGACTCGAACTAAACTAACAGTATTAATTGAATAATTGTGGATTAGCAGACCTAAAAAAGGTCATAACTTTATACTTAGCTGAATTTAAATTTTATGTTGTTTGTGGAACACCAAATTATTAGTTTATTAATATTTTTTTGTAAATAGTTGGGAAGAAGAGTTTTGCACGAAACTTTTAAAAATAACTTCAAATTATCCGCATAAATAAGACAACGAGCAAATGGAAAATTCAAAGTTGCATCGTTCACAAATAGAATAAACATAGTTGGTCCACAGTCACTTCCTTGTGGGACACCCGAGCATACATTGTTCACTCTAGATAAATAGTTTTTAATTTTTACAATTTGCTTACGATTCGTTAAGTAAGATACTATCAACTTTTGAAAATTTTAGTGAAAACCTACTACCTAGACACACAGCACGCTCTAATTAATCATTAGTACTAACTATTCATTAAAATGCCGTGTGCCACATAGTATATGTCATTATAGCTCGAAAATCAGATTATAATGAAGTACACTAATGAAGTGTTTTCTTCCTTCATTAAGGAAAATAGTGCTCCGCTGTGCATTTGCCGATTTGAAAAATAAGAAGAGGAAATGCAAACAAATGCAAATCGCAAACTATATTGCTAATATAAATGTTCTAATTTGTTATTTCATCACACAACCCATTAATTTTTGGTGACAAGTTTCAAGTCTTGGTTCGACTCATCAACAGGTCCCAAATAGCGAAATTGGGTGATTAGAAAAACAAATGAAAAAATGAAAAAAGAAGAAAGAAATGAAAAGTTTAAGAAAAATAGAAAAAAACAATTTTTTTATTTATTAAAAAAAAATTTTTCCTCATATAATTCACACCCAGAATTTATTCTGAGTTTATATGAGAAGAGATCGGTTTGATCTATTTTCAAGCGTCTGCAGCAGGCAGAAAACCAAGCTGCACCGGTTTTCTGCTGACACGAAACGCTTCTTCTTCTTCCTTTTTCTTCTTCATTTTTCAGCCCACTGCGTGGCGTATACAGGTTCGATTCGCTTCGAATGAATCTGTTTCTTTAAAAAAATTTTAAAAATTTTTTTTTAATAAATAAAAAAATTGTTTTTTGCTATTTTTCTTAAACTTGTCATTTCTTTCTTCTTTTTTCATTTTTTCATTTGTTTTTCTAATCACCCAATTTCGCTATTTGGGACCTGTTGATGAGTCGAACCAAGACTTGAAACTTGTCACCAAAAATTAATGGGTTGTGTGATGAAATAACAAATTAGAACATTTCTTAGCTTTTGCTATATACCGGAGAATCCCAAAAAATTCTTTCTTGAATAAAATTACATAAAAATGTGTAACTTTCTAGTTATAATGTTATGCACTAATTTGGAATAATATTCATAAGAGCTATTGATGCATAATTTTCAATCTTGTAATTTAGATTTTCCATGAGTCTATAAATACTCCAGTATTTAAAAATAATTGACCAATTAAGTTAGAGCGGGCACTAGGGCGTTCATGCATGATTTAATTAAAATGAGTGAAATAAGAGCCGAGTCATGGTTATAATCTAACTCCATTTCCATAATAGCTTTATTCTAGTCATCCGCCTCTATTGAGCCTAGATTTAGTTGGGAATAAAGAATTCGGGTGAATAATGTTATTTATATTTGAATTATTGGTATATACACAGATTTGAAGTATTCTGCAAACAGATTGCAGTTACTATAGATATTGAAAAATGAAATACAATCATATTTCATTACATTTGGAAAAAATGATAACTTTTTTCTATCATTAATATGTGATCAAAATGCCTGGCTATTCTTTTTAATATTAGATTCTATTGAACAAAAATATTGATTGCACAGAAATTTATTTAGAAAATCAAATTCCTTACTTAACTTATGAATTTTTTTAATTAATCCCGATCATCTATTATATTGTTTATGTGCTTTATTTTTGGCGTTTTTTAAACGTAATAGCGCCTTATGAAACCATGCTGGGTGTGAAGATTTATATCTATATCTAAGAGGAGCATATCTATATATGTACACCCTATTCATGCTTACTCTACAGGAAGAATAAGAAAAGTTATCAAGCCAGTTATAAATATTTAAGTACTCATTTTAAGGATGCCCAAAATTTTAAAAACATCGATGTAGTAATTAAATGATACACTGAAAAGTAAACCTCGATGTCGTTAAAGCATCGAACAAAAAACAAAAAACAGAATGAGCAGAAAATTTATTTAAGAATTAAAACTTTTTGATTAATCCGACAAAGCTAAGGTCAGTTGAAATCATGTTACAACTGCTGGAAATAAAGCACCAAATTATTTCAAGATTTTCTTATAGTAATACTAATAACATTATAGTACATATGAATGTACATAATTTTAGAAAAAAAAAGCAAACAGAATCACCATACTAGAGAAAAATACTTCAAGTATCGAAACTGTTCATAAAAAATGTTGGACAACTTCCTTCCCTTTAGGCGATCTCTCTTCTGATAATGTATTTGGCCCGCCTTTGAGAATAGTCTTCCTAATGGAACGGAATTTGCTACGATGGACAAATATTTTGGTGCTATTTTAGCTAAATTTTTTTCTTCATATTTTACCACAAAACTAGAGCATTATCTGCCAGGTTTCCCGTGATTTGACTTTTAAGATACCGAGATATCTCTCGCGAAAGTAAAACGTTTTTAACAATTCGATTAAGATTGAATTGTTTATTGCCTATAAAATAAGATAACGAACAAGGATTGTAACAGAAGCTATAACGAAAGGTATTTCCGGCAAGAGAACGGGATTACTCGTTGAAACGGAATAGGTGGATACTTTAAAAATCAAATAAAATTCTAAAAAATACACATATTTTAATTAGGAAAAGAATTATCTTTTCCAATAACATTTTATGTATAACTGAAAAAGGGACTTATCATTGTATAATTATTTTCGAAGTATTTCGCATAATTAATCACATCATAAACGCTTAGAACAATTTAGGATATGTATTAATGCAATAAAGACAATTCGTTAGAACCAATCAGAATATTCTTAATGAAGAATCTAGCGGTTATAAGTTTTATTGTAAAACTCATTGTTCAGTGAGGTTAGCAATGAGTTTTACATTAAAAGTCCGAACGAAGCGGTTGAACTTTACTTACATACGTATGGTTTCAGTCCTTGTGAAATGCTTATGAAAGATTTTTATTTTTTTTAAGTCATCAATAATTATTATGAGATGTTTAATATTATTGTCATCAGAAATAAAAATCATTTGCTGAGTTTAATTTTTCCGAATCATAAATAAAAATCACAAGAGATTTTTATTTGTCTCGATCAAGAATAAAACTTATAAAGTGATTTTTATTTTCCTGGTCTACAAATAAATATCACCAAGTGATTTTCTTCATTTACAGTCGACATATAATTATTATTTTTGAATGCTTGAGTTATCAGTTAAAATAAAATATAAATTCACTGTGATAATTACTACAAAATAGTACGCGGGATGTTCAGATGTTAAATTTTTCGTTACTTTTCGTAGAAACCTCACATTTTATCTATACTTCTGTAAACAGGCAACTATTATTTTACATAGCGCTGTAAAAAATTCATGATTAGAATTATGCAAATTACTTGGTGATTTTTATTTGTCGACTAGAAAAATAAAAATCACTTCTTGAATTTTATTGTTAATCAAGATCAGGAAAAACAAAGATCAGAAAATGATTTTTATTGCTGATGAAAAAAAAAACATTGTTAATCATCTCGTAACGATTCTAGATGACTTTAACAAATAAAATTTTTTCATTAGCATTTAAAAGGGACTGAAACCTGTAAAGCTTAACTGTTTTGTTCGGACTTTTAAAGTAATAGGTACAAGTAGGTGGAGAAGAGATCTTAAGTGGATAAATATTTCTGGGTGATTTTTTCCATGAGAAATTCCCTGTTCTTAATGTAAAACGACTTTTGCAAGAGTTATTTCGCTAAAACTGAAAAGCCTGGTGAGAACAATTATTGTCCATTTCACTCTTTATTATAAAGTTGAAGGGTTTGATCTGTGTCGTCATTTGCCTTTGTTTACCACAATTCGCAACATATGCTTCGATGTTTGACATGTATCGTATATGAAGATCAGGCAGGATGACAAACCATGCCATGCATACGCTGTGTTACTGTGATTCCACAATTTCTTAACGCTCGAATTACTCTTCCACTGTAATTAGCTGTCAGTTCAAAAACTTAAGTGCCATACCATTTATCGATGTTCCAAATATAAAATATCAATGTTGGTGATGTTTCTGAATTCTGAAATTGATATAAATACATCGGATATTTTTTATGATGTATCGATAAATCGTGTGCATCCCTAACTCATTTATACCGACAAAATCAGCTTTCCCATAGTTATTTTCTACTACAGAATTGTTACTAATTATTTTGTCAAAATTATAAATTTTGATATATACATAATCAAAGCTTTATCGTTGATATCATACTTCACTAATAAAAAACTTGATTCAACTAATGTAACCGAGCAATTAAATCTAAAAATTTACCATATATACGACCATCTAATATCAGACAGATTAAAATTACCAGGAACAAATAGATTGTCATGAACAGCTAGCATTTCAGATAGAGCACAGATGTTGTTCATACGTGAATTATAGATATTTAAATCAGACACTGGAGGAATGTAACTAGGACAAATGTAAAATGAATTATTGGATGATAAGTCCATCCATTGTATAAATTTAAAATGATTCTCAAACTAAATTTTCGTTATTTGGTTTGTCATTAAGATACGTTTGGAAATATTAGTTGCGATAAACGAAATAAAATCTTCCGCTACTATAGAACTGATTATAACTCGCTGAGATTTATAAAAATTATTATTTCAATTGTTATCGTTTCTCATATTCGAAAGTTTCCATAGTTTTACTTACAAAAAAAAAAAAAAAAAAAAAAAAAAAACTAACATTTCTCCAAAGTCCTCTAAGTGTTTCGATCATCTTCCAAAATTCATAAACAAATTAATCCATTTCCATGTAATTATTTCCTACAAAAATCAAAACTATTTGTTATTCCACAACTCTACTTTGCTTAAGTAGCTGGTGCCAACACATTTTTGAAAAGAAAAAATTAGTAACAAGTAAGGAAAATTTAGTTAAGATTAAAATTAATAGAATAACAAAAGTCAAACACAAAATAAAATGAAATTTTGAAAAGGGTGGAGGAGGGAGGGGGGGGGGGGGGGCTGGATTCATGGGTTGAAGGTATTTCTTTGCGATTTTCTGCAAAATATGACCTCCTAGCGGAAAATTTTCTTCATAAGAGTTGTAGATAATAAAATTTCGTAATAGAACTGCATTATATACATGCCTTTAAAATTATGAAAAGCCTAGACTCTGTCCGTAACACGAACGAATCCTGTTTTTTTTTAATGAAAAATATATGTAAAAAATAGAAAAATATTAAAAAAATTAAAAGTATAAATAAAAAAAATTTACAAAAAAGTTAAGTATTTTAAATTTTTTTTAAATTTTTTGAATAAAAAATTGTTTTTTTATTATTCTCAATTTTTTTCATTTTTTCATTTTTTTCATTTCATTTCTTTGCTCTATGTTTTCATTTGTTTTTCAAGTCACTCAATTTCGCTATTTGGGACCTGTTGATGAGTCAAAACTAAGATTTGAAACTTGTCACCAAAAATATAATGGGTTGTGTGATGAAATAACAAATTAACAACATTTTTTTAGCTTTTGCTATATATCGGAGAATCCAAATAAATTCCTTCTTGAACAAATACAAGCTTACCCCGGTAAAAAATCCTAAAGAGTAATCTCTATTTTTTTTTTAAAAAAAGTTAAAAATAACAATAAAAACACCAGCCACGTGCGAGTCGGACTCGGACATGAAGGGTTCTGTACCCAAAATTTAACACTATGCATACGCCAAAAAACACGTTTCTTGTATGGCGCCCCTTTTAGTTTTTAATTTAATTTTATTTTTATTAATTGTAGTTAAGGCGGCAATAGTAATACAAACTCTGTGATAATTTCAACTATCTACCTATTACGGTTCATGAAATATAGCGGATATTGGAAGCTTAGTAATAGGGTTCCCGTTTTTACCCTTTGGGTACGAAAACTCAAAAAGGAAAAAGCAAAATTAAAAACATTAAAAAACGATAAAAAAAATTACAAACATAATAGAGAATCTGGTTCTAAGAACAGACAACTTTAGCTAGAATGTACTGATAGATAATATTCCTCGAAATTACGTTTATAAATTAAATCGTTAGTCCACTGATTGTGCACTTCCTCTGCTTTCTTTACTATACCTGAATTACAAATAACACTTTCTACACTCATCTTTCACCTTCAACAAATTTACCCAAAGTTATCTATGTAATTAAATATTAGCAAGATGCGTGCATCGAAGATAATTTCTTAACACTATATAAGTAATGTATTTAACTGGCTTCCGTAATTACGCCGGACTTACATATTGAAGTTTTCTCTATCACGTTCTACTTTGAAATGCACGCCATTTGTAGCAAACTAACTAATGCAGAGATGGAAATAGAAGAATCCTGAGAACTCTTACTTTTAATGAATCTAAATTAAATTATAAATACAAGAGAAAAATAGGAGTTCTCAAAATTCTTCTAAGTATTTCCATCCTGATTCTGAAATTCTTAGTTCGAGTCTCGTATGAAATGAGATAAAAATAAATAAAATTCACAATTGATTTGTTTTGTTAAAATGCATTATAAATTCTACATAGATTTTAGGTACTTTTCCCCAATATGCTGAGTTTAGGAATTGGTTTTCCCCAATTTATTATTCTTATTATTAAGTTGCCCTCTGAAGCAAAAGATCTGCAATCGGCAGGTATTTTGGTGGAATATGAAGCTGAATTTGAAAACAAAAGAAGTCAGAAAAGTATTCAACAGAGCTAAGCTCTCTGGTATCTAGGGAGAATATAAAAGGACTCTAACGGAATATAATAAGGAATTAAGAAGATCCAAAAGAAGGAACTGTCGGACCCTCTGTTATGGCATAGGTCAATTGCCCGCAGCTACCAGACTCCATAAGGTGTTAAGGAAATACTCCTTCCACTACCAACAACTTTTTGAGCCAGTTACGCGCTAGGGTATATTCTCCAATGTTGAAGAGACGTCAGGGTAGTATTTAGCTAGTTCTCTAGCCAAATCGTTCCTACCCATCAACCTCTACTGTTTTTTAATTAAGTTTATGGAAAAAATCCCAGAGCTTCATATCCAAAGTGAAATTTCGACTATATCACCACTTATTCCTAAATAGTTTCCTTATTAGCTGGCAAGTCTATTGAGACTACCATCCACACATTAGCCAAAGACCTCGAAGAAGCTCTCAAAGCAAAAGAGGTAGCTTTATGTGTATTTGCAGACATAAAAGTAGCCTTTGATAAGGGCTTTAAGCCATCCACGGTTAACTCGATAGACTCCACGCTTAGAATAAGGAGGATAACCACAACTCTAGAGAACTACGCAGTTACAATCACTGCAGTTAAAGCCTGCCCACACGGGAGAGTCCTCTCCACTCTTACCACAAATTCCAACAAAATGGTTATCATTCCGTTCACGAGAAGAACAAAGCTTTCTTCAACTGCTTGTCTTCTTGATAACACGGAATTGATATTTTCAGACGAAGTGAAATTTCTAGAGATCTAAATAGGAAACTTACCCGGAATATGCATCCGTCCAGATTGATGGCAAGAACCAACCGTAGTATCTCTCTCCACGTGTCGTCGCTTCATTGGCAGAACATGGGGTCTGAAGCCAAAAACTATGTATTGGATGTATACCACGGTTTTTAGACCCACGGTCACCTATTCGGCCCTCTCATGTTGCCAAAAACTAATCAAAACAAAACCGAAGCTCTGCTGGAATAACTGGTACCATGAGGACTTATCCTACAGCAGCCATGGAAGCCTTATTAATCCTTGCTCCCCTGCATTTGCAAGTGAAAAAGGAAGCGATCACCAGCGTTATCAGATTGCAAAAGGACAAACGGTCCAAGTCAGGTAATGTGGTTGATCATTTACGTATCCTAAAATAGATCATTCGAGCAAATGAGAACAATATTTAATATAATCACACCAAAGGTGGATTTTGTAAGACCATTCGTGGCGTTCCACTAAACCGTCCTTCCAACAAGAATCAATGGTGTGGTATACAGATGTTCTTAAACGAACAGTGTAGTCGGACTGGGTGTATAACGCCCAGATTCCGAGTATCAAAACCCCTGAACTTTACCTCCACCGTACTCCAAGCTGAGGTACTGGCCATAGAAGAATGCGTACATTATGAGAGCCATACATAACCATTAATATCCTCTCGGAGAGTCAGGCCATTCTCAGGCTTTAAAATCCTTCAGTATTATGTCAAGAATAGCCTCGGATTGTCTGCAAACCCTCAAAAATTTATCAAAGAGAAATAAAGTTATCCTTATGTGTGAGTGCCTGGATATGAGGCCCATAAAGGCAATGAAATTGCTTATGGGCTAGCCAAAAGAGGAGCAGAAACAAATGTCTCATTTGCCTCACTGTTGTTACGGCTCTGCTGTTGTTGATCTCTCGAATACTACTTTTACAGATAAACCCAATTTTTGTTTGAATTTTAAGGGTACAGTGGCGCACCGAGAGGGGTCGAACGGGACCCCCCCCCCCCCCCCCCGGAGGATCAGCTTTTGTAACTCGCACCACTTTCACAGATAATTACTTAATTAGATGAGGCTTTCATGATTTTTGATTCCCTGATTCCGTTAAGATCTCTAGTTGAAATTTTGATATCTTTTAGTGGATAATATAAGGTAGAAAATAAAAACAAATTAATAAAATTAAAAGTACGTCTTCCAGGATGTTCAAGGATAACGGATAAAACTCTTATCCTTGATATATGTTTTTGCATATCTTTTTGAGATGCAATTTTTCTTAAATAAATTGATATCTCAACTTTCAAAAGAGCCATATTTCTTTATGCTTTCATAAATAGCAAAGTCTGTATGAATTTTTAAAGATGACCAGGAGAGCATTTTTGCGAAATTTTAAAATACAATAACTTGCGAAATACACAATGCACAGAGTTTTTTTTTCATTTATAGGTTTGTTTTCCCAACTCCTTTTGGACTTGAGACTCATATTACAGCCACCCCCCCCCCCTTGACCAAGCAAAAACCTGGGTGCGCTCCTGTAAGGGTGCAAGGGCTAGTCGATCTTGTAAATATTTTGTGCATACATGATTCCTATATTTATATAATTTCTTGCTTCCTCTACTTTATTAAATCTTCGAAATTCTAGAGAAAAAAATCCAATTAGTGGTTCTGTATTTAGCATGGTTTGTCAGAAGACTTCTCTTCGATTTGCAAACATTTTAACTTTGCTTTTCTCGATTCAGTAAAAAATCAGCCTAATAATTTGGTGGAAAAAACTCTTCTACAAACGAAAAATATTTAAAAAATACATCTCTATGCAAAATCAGGCATTTCGTATCAGCAGAAATCGTATACTCATCAGTACGGCTTGGCTCCTGCCTACCGTATACGCCAAAGTAAACAGCCACGCTGATCTCATATATGCACTTAAAATAATTTTTAAGCTTGAAATATATTCGAGGCGAAATAATATTTACCTAGCAAGATGAGCCCTATGCGGGATTAGGATTTCATTTGGAGTTTTGCTATGAAATAATGTCATAGCGAATTTAGTCAACACAATATCGACTGAGTTTGCTGCCAAGTCCGCAGCTCGAGAATTGAATGGAAAAAATTCATTTACAAACGAAAAATCTCTAAAAAAGAAATTTCTATGGAAAATCTAATCCCAATAAAATGCTAGTCTCGCATAGGACTAATCTTGCTATGTATTCAAGTAAATACTCAGTATTTCGCCTCGTATATAATTCACGCTTAAAAATTATTTTTAAATGCATATATGAGGTCAGCTTGGCTATTCACTTTCGCGTATACGGTAGGCAGGAACGAAGCCGTACTGATGAGTATACGGTTTCTGCTAATACGAAACGACTGCTTTTTGCATAGAAATTCCTATTTTTAAACGACGTTTCGTTTGTAAAAGAGTTTTTTCCACTCATTTTTCTTGCTGCGGATTTGGCAGCAAACTCGGTCAATTTCATATTGACTAAATTCGCTATGAATTTATTTCATAGCAAAACTCAGAATTGATTTTTGGCCACTTATAAAAATTTCATTTTTGAAGACCCAAATGAGGTGGTTTGTCGTTATTTACCCGGGCTGATTTCAAGACACAGTCCAGCCCTGCTAGGACTCGTATAACAGCAATCCGTTGATTCAACATTGAGTCATGCAAATGTAATTTTTCCTTTATACATGGAAGAACTTCATAATTTTGAAATTCTTTTCATCTTTCACACTGCAATCAATCATGGTTGACTAAATTTTCTGCTTCTGACATCCGCACAAACATTCGTTTAGAACTCGAAGAATAAGCTGTCAGGCGTCCAGCTAATGCTACTGAGCTGCTGAATATACTCAAGTTAGTACAGAGAATCAGTTCAAGAGAGGTCATTGACCTCTAGCTACTTTTCGCGCTTTCTTGAACATATCGAATATCCTGCACATCACAGTCAAGTCATACCTGAGCATATGTACATATATACATACACACGTCACACACCCATTGTTAATAAATGAAATTTGAAATATCAAATAAAAAATCACCATCACCTGAAGAGAATATTACCATTGTTCCATCAAGACTTACCACGGCTCTGCATGTTGACGATCTATAGATGTCACTGCCACCTGATAAACTTTGGAAGTACTTTTTTGTCCCGTAAACGGTATCCATCATATTCGCTGACACTTTAATTACCTAACGCCACTCGCTGGAAACGACTGACCGATGAACGGATTTTACTCACTTTTTCGCGTTGTTTTTTTTTTTTAATTCTTTAATGATTTTAGGTACTAAGCAAGTGACAATTTCAGGATAAAATCGTTTTAACTTTCACTCCAAACAGCACTCAAAAGGGTTTTATAGGGAAAATCTAAGGTAAAATTCACAAACTGCACACTACCATTACCGGGTAGCACTATTGAAAGTAAAACACGAGGGCAAACAGACGCCTCTGTTGATGAGCTTTTTTTTTTGTTGTACCTGTTTTTCACTTTTGATTATTCAAATTCGCGCAGTGTAATGAAATTTTAATTAAACTTTTGCAATAAAAGCCCAAAATGGCTACCGGTTTTCTAGTTGATAACTCTCCACGCCCGGACTACACTTATACACACACGTATACACCGCGATCCAGAGAAATGCAAATTTATGGACCTCTGGTGCACTGTTGCAAGCAAATTTTTTTTTCCCGTTTTATGTTTGCTTGCTTGTTTTTTATCTGTTACTGCGAAAAGCCTCGAACGTCGAGTAATTAACTTTGTTCCAATACCCCAAATGCAGTCAATAGTGGACGATGGATGACCACAGGTTGAATCTTTTCAGACGCTCTCATTTCTCACTTGTTCCACGCCAGACCGGATTATCCTGTTCGTAATGATGGAAAACTGCAAAATAACAAAAGAAAAATATTTTTTAACAACATACTTGGAGTATATATATAGGTAAATATCTATGTGCATAGTTCGGTTATAAGAGAAGTCATGGAAATCTTCATGTAAAGCATACAAGGTTAAGAAAATCTCTTGATTTCGATCAAGAACTCTTTAAGAAACTGGAAATAGAGGAACCGACTGGCTACACAGGCTATACACAGGCTATTAGTCCATCTGTATAAATGCATCTGGTTTTGGTCAAGTTTTCCAGATATATATATATGTACCTACCACGGCGGTCATTTGCAGTTATATACCTACCTAACTATCTGAAAATATTTGCTGTTTTGTCCGTAATACTTTCTTAGACGATCTTTTGGTTGGTAATAAAAAGACTACAGGTAACAACTATAAAAAAAAAATTAAATAAATATGCTGGGATGAAACGACTGCAATTATAGTACAAAGTGAGAGCGTTTCATTAATTTTGTTTACTATATTTCTACCAACCGACGAAAGTGGCCCCTGCTGTATAGAATGAAAGTGGTTTAGATAGAAGATTCTGGATACAATGACAGATAACCTTCATTGAAACGTGCTAGATATAAAAATAAAACAAAAATGCGTGAAAGTTTATTAAAAAATCATTGTTTGCCTTTTATAAGGAATTTTATAAGGTCAGCGAAAGCTCTGCAGTAAGGTCAATCTTTTAGTAGTCGAATACGTTAAATGCGTAACGAGTTTTCGCGTGCCACATTATAATTACCATCGCATGACGAATATGAAATGTAGAAAATAAATAAAATTTTGAATACCTATCGTTTTTGATAACTCAATATAATCTACCCCTTACGCGTTTTTAACCCTTTATTACTACTCGGGGTCGAAATCGACCTTCAAAATAATACACTTCTGTTTTTCTCTAAAAAAAAAATATTGAAAATTCTTATCGCTCATTATTTTAAAAGCGTACTAAGGATAACTGAAATTCATTTGGCGCCAATATAAAAAAAATCGGTGCTTTCTTCTAAGAAATATAAACGTAAACGACCCCAGGGTAGGAATAGCGCACTTGGAAAATTCCAGAAATTTTTCAAGGAAAATTAACAAAGGAAAAGTTTACAATTTTTTTCGCAATTTCTACATATTTGTAGTATCTAGTAGTATCTATACCAAAGGTGGTGTGTCCCTTATAAAAATCTCAGTAGCTTTATGCCTTTCTTTATAAATCTATGTGTCCGATACAAAAATTATGATAATCGATGTGTATATTTTATGGCATATTAAATGCTGTAGGTATAAAAGCGTTAATACATTTCTTTCAAACTCAAATAACAAAGAATCTCGTGAAAAAAGATGCGCTTTTTTAAAAAAATAAATGCATTAAGTACTCTAAGACTATATTTAGAGGAAAGTTTTGAACGCCGGACCTTGCCTACTTGGCTTAAGGACAGGATTGCTGGAATAATTGAAAAGGACATACATGTTGAAGAGATGGAAGTTCCTTGTGGAAAGAGTTTAAGATGCGCTTCCAGCCCACGATCAAAAAGATAGAAAAATCAACTCGCAAAACGACATCTACCAGCGATGATACATGCTCAATACACTTCCTAATTGCACAGTGGGATCTTTTCTGACCCCACGGTAGGGTTAATGCAAATAATATTTAATGTATCCACAGAGGAACAATTATGAGATTTGGAGGACATCAAATATAATGTAAGCAACAAGATTACATGGATGAAATTCAAATTTTACAACAGACTTACTGGCTAATATGAATTTTGGATTGAGAAGAGGATTAAGAAAGCCTAGCAGTTCTCTTGAAGTTAGATCACTACTAGACCGTTATTCACTTTCCAGATTTATTAATTATTGCGCACAAATCCCAACACAGCACAAGTTTGTCCGTGGTATGTTAATGGGATATCCGGTTAGTATTTACAAATTAACTGTGGGAAATCTCGTTCGGTCCCAGTTACCAACTTGGGACATCCCTGGGAGTGACGAATGTGCGGGGTTCATATGAAGATCCCGTGCCCTACCCACAGGATTTCCGAATTTTGTACTTAGGCACCGTTAACGCATTCAGTGATGTTAAAGTACCGCTGCAAGCTGTTTTCAGGATGTGCGGGGAAATTATTTGAGATTTTCTAGGATTGTAGAATTTTTTTTTATGGGCAGGTATTTTTACGAAAACAAAAATTACTGCAAAGTATATGCCCGAGATGTGGGCACTTGTACAAAACATAAACACCAAATTTTTAACACCTGCAAATTGACCTCCTACGACAAAATGTGCAACCAACAATCTTTGCCTCAACAAGAAGAAATTGTAGAAGCGAATAGCATTCTAATATAGGATAAAGCTGGCTTAAACAGCGCAGTTCTCATATGGCGTCTTTCAATACATATTTTATTGTTCCGTTTTTTGGTCTCCAAAAACGACAGATGGAAGTACACCAAGCGACAAATTAGCGTTTTCACCAGAGAGCCACGCGAACCACGAAAATCAAAGAATATAAAATGTTCCATATAGAGTAGCTGTATGAGATTCCACGGAATAAGTTATTGGAAATTTCTAAAAAAAAATCCTAGAAATAAAGTCGTAAGTACATACTGAACATTTCCTGCTTATCCCGGGATAGTTATGGGATCTATAGGAAAATAAGAATGGGATGTCCCTGGGTAACTGTGAGGTCATTTAAGCAGGTGCGACGCTGTGGCCATTCAGCTTAAACTAATATATTGGAGATGAGTTGTCTTGGTGCGATACCGATTTTGAAGGTGAAACCTCCGAGACTGCTCCCAGACGGGCGAGCATTTTCAATTCCGCTAATATCACTGTGTCCTCATTACACCGAGAAAGAAAATTCAGTACCAATTTGAAAGTAGCAAAGGGTTTTCACAAGTTTTGACAGCCACTTGTCAGTTGGAAGTTGAGAAAAATCCTTTCCGTTTACAAGAAAGCCAAGAACCGCGCCGTAGTTTGCGAGGTATAGTATATGCTCATTTTGGCATGAGGGTCCCGGCAGAAAATACCAGCTCCAGTTTTTTCCTTCGATTTAGTGAAGACTAAGATATTTCAATGATTGAAGCACAAAGTATGGACTCAATTCTGTTCTAGAAGGAATTTTTGCCTTAAAATTGGCTTTTAGTATGATCGCTGTCGATATCAGTTACGACCGACTGCACAAATTCAAAGTTGGATTCGTGTGGAATTCTTGTTCTAGGGATGAGGCAGTGGCGGATCCAGGGCGGTCTGGGGTTCATTACCCCCCCCCCCCCAATGAAGTAAAAACTATCTTTTTTTTATTTATATAATTCAACTTCGAAAAATTATACAAAATATTTGTATCCAAAACTTAAAAAAATAAGAATTCATTTCAATGGATATTATTGTATGCATGAGTTGTATGTGTATAGGTTTTTCTCATAAATTAAGCAGGAGTCCAAATTTCAAGTTTATGAACTGATGAATATTGATTGATCAAATATTGAAAGTCAAACAAAACTAGCATTCTCTGTAAAAAGCTGCCCTTAACAGAGTAATCACTTTTATCCTTGGGGCAAAACGTCGATATTATGGTAATAAATTCCATGCAAATCTTTCATCAAAAATTTTATGAAAAAGCTGATGTATGTGGTAGACACGGCAATTTGAACAATAGCAACTTTTATTCTAACGAATTAAACGAGTCCTTTGTATCCGCTTCTGTGACTTCGTCTATTTTACATAATAGCACTCCATTGGTTGATCCCGAGATCCACAGCAGAGAGCTCCTTGACAATTGAAGCAGAATCTCTTTTCCATACCTACCCTAATTTGATTTCGGGGGCCATAGACAATTCTTTTTGTCTTGATGATTCTACTAGGACTTTAGCTTTACGTTTTTCCTCGAAAACCTTTTGAGACCTACCAGGCCTGTTACTTAAGTTACCTTGTGAAGTACTTGCCATAGCTTTAACTACAGTATTCGGAAGATTATGATTCCCTCAAAGGCACGATAAAATGGAACTTAGAAAATGTCCTGGATATCTGCCCGATTTAGTTAATCTTTCCTCAAATTTTTGGAAAAAATTTTCTAAGAGTTACTTTCAAATCACTTAAAACGTTATCCGGCAATGAAAGAATTCTAAGTTTTTCCAAAATTTAAGTAATCATAGCACCCATTCCTCTATGTTTCGAATTGTCGACCCATATGTCAAAAATAGACCGGCAAGGACATAAATATAGTTATTATAAAATTGAGAAAAAAATTATTGAAATCGCAAACTTTCGCAAAAAGGTTTTAAAATTTTTCTTAAGAGGAGTCAGTACCAAGATTTGAAAGTTTCATACATTTTTCAATGCGAATTTCTAGCAAATTATTTGTAGCAGAATATTGATTTATATCTTAAATTAAAGATAACGAAGAGGTCTAGGAAATAAAGTCGAGAAAAATAAAAAAAAATCATTGGAATGGAGATATTAGCTCGGAAACTTGTAAAAAATGGTACAAATTGATTTTTTTCAAATCAAATTCCTCAAATTCCGCAAATTAGTATATTTCACAATTATGTGCAAAATAAAATTTAGGAGAGTTAATTCTCTTTAAAAATTTCCAATTTCTTTGAACTGCAAATTTTCATTTTCGTCTTAAATTGTCGCATGTTGGGTTTCTGTCTTTTACGCTAGATGTCTCTAATTTGACTTGTGGTCTAGGTCTACGCTAATTTTATATGTGTTTTCATACTTTCAGGACACAAACCTACGTATAGTAAGTTTTATTGCCTACAGGCTCGCTGGCATCTAAATTGAAATTTTTGCGGAGTACTGACTCCTCTTAATCCATGAATCAAACCATGGCAAACATATAATAATAATGTAGTATAACACAATTTAATGTGTTGAAAGCCTTCTTATATGCCGCGAATGGCAGCTTCATTATATGCAGATCTTCAATAAATTCAAGAAATATTTTTCGGTCTAATGAAATAATAGTTTAAAAAATAGAGGCATGAAATTCACCTTGATGAATAAAAGAAAATAATAAGAACAAAACAGAATTACTAATGGCAAAAACACATCCAGGCCTCGAGACTTCCTCGAGGTGTTGTCAAAATTTCCAACAATGGTTTTTAAATGATGCAACACAAAACCAATCCAGCAGCTAGCCTCAAGGCCTAGCCGCAAAGCGCGCTTTGCTCAATGTTGGAAATTTTTCTCTCTCAGGTCTGCTTCTGTCAACAGATGTACTAACAAAATTACAATGACAGCACCGAGCTCGGTGGTATCATTTTGTTTTCATTTCTCTGAGGCAAGTCTTGAGGCGAGCTACGAGGATTCTTGAGAGAGGCCAGGCCTGAGGCTTGCTTGGATGTGTTTCTGCCTTAAAGAGCACAAGTACAATTCACTTAACGAAAAATACACATACTTTAATCAAATAAAATCTACAATATTTCTAAGAATTTGGGCCACTGAAAAATTGAATTAAATGCCACTAGATTATGAAAATATTACACTGTGCGCGCCGGCCGAAAATGCGCCCCAAAGAATAAACCGTTCTGGCAGATTTGTTTTCTGTTTTGATATAGTTATCAATATCAAAATGGGCTCCATTTGATTTGCTGATATAAATTGGGATATGTCTTCGGCTGTGGAAGCAAGCGATGGTGGTTGTAATCCTGGACGTCCTTCTTGGGGCTTCAATTTTTATGTGAGCTGAATTTTGTATGCATAGACATTACGTAGCTCCATACTAAACGACCATGACCATGACAAGAACTGAGAATATTTAAAAACTGAGAATAAAATTTCGACGGTACGACGGTACAGCTGTAAGCCTTCTAAAACTCTAATCCATATAGGAAAATAGTAATTCGTGTTTCGGATTACACTATCCTCTCTTATTATCTACTGAGATTCAAGGACGTACACATATTCGTTAGATTTTAAAAGAATGCAATGAAGTAATGAATGATCTTTAATCATTTTGAAAGAAATACTTCCTCCTGGCAGGGCCAGCTCTATGGGAGGGGGGGGGGGGGGGGGGGGGAGGCACGCTGGTGTACTTGCCCTGAGGGTAGTTTTAAGGCGGGGTAATACCACGGACTTTTGAACTCATAACTAAACTAATTACAAGAATTGGATTTTATTTTCATATTTCACACTTCAGTCTTCTTAACGGAATCTAAAAGCTCCTTTTGCTCACATCATGCTTTGAATTGTGCTTATACTTATACAGTTAATTCATTTACTCTCTATTAAATATAAGTCTGTAAGCCTCTGTAAGCTAATTAAACTAAAAAATTCCGGTAAATTCTCAAATTGTACCTTTGTATCATATATGAATTGAATTCAAAAATTGTACAAATGTACTAATGTGACTGGTAACCCTATGTTCCCCATCATCCACCAATCCTAGCAGAATATAAGATAGTAGGCACAAGCACAGAGTTGCCAGAAGAATATTTTTATGCCAGCTAAATTTAGCCATTTCAACCAGAGTTAAGGGCTTAGAATCCGGCTAAATCCTTTCAACCTGAACGGCAGTATGCCAAAATTCATACTGAAAAACGGCTAATGTAAAAAACTAATCTCGAATATAATAAAATTCCTAATTTGTGTTCTTTGTGTTTTGTGTTGATAAAATAAACTGCATTGGCAAAAGATCTTCGTTTTTGTTTGATTTTCAAATTCTTTTTATTTAACAATCGTTATTGTTTCAAATTCAAATTGTTTTAAACAATTGTGGTTCTAGTTCCAGTGTATGCAGTATATAATAGGTCATCTAGTATATATATGATACCTAATATATCCTGGAACTGTAATAAAATTTGCTCCAAGTAAAAATTGTGATTAGAAGGGGCGGACACTAACGTGTTTGCCCCCCCCCCCTCAAAAATTTCCCAAATCCGTCACTGCTTCCTGGGTTTCCACAGAACGTGAGGGCTAAAAACGAAAACACCCACACAGATGTACAATCTCTATCTCTGTAAAGATAATATAAATAATAAAATAAATATGGCAGTCGAGCGTCATTTATAATTTTTTTGTAGAGAGGTTGTTGCGGCATGAAGGCACTGTTTCGCGAGCCTGTACCTTATCCGTATTAAACCCCTGTATTGGCTAAATTAATAGTGATGTTTCTAAATTATACAAATTCTACTTTGTACAGCGCGATCGTATTTTCAAAAGTATTAGTGAGTAGGTATAAAAATGTGTACACAAAAATTAAGTATGTGAGTTCATAAGTCAGTCTGCTCTTGTTCGCTATAGGGAAAGGAAATAAATACACTCAGCATATTGTAACAATTATCAACATTCGCCAAGGATTTGCTAGAAGTCTACTAGTTCTAGGTCAAACGTCTGTATATTCCATGCAAGAGGCTGAGTAAGTGTTGTCATTCCTCCAACAATAAACCTGGACTCATTAGAGATAGGTCTAAGCTTCACAAGCTCACATCCCTGAAGCAACACGCAAGTTAATCCTAGGTATTGTCCAAAGGATATGCCACAGCTTCACAAGAATACACTCCAGAGCAACAAGCAATTGAATCCTAAGTATTATCTATAGGGGATAAGTCAAGTAATCCACAAGGACTCCTGAGTTTAATAACGCATTATCGGGTTATTTAGTATATGTGTCAATGACACCTTGACGAAACTTACCACTTCATGAATTTTAGGGAGATAGCGTAACACTTTGCGCTTAACGACTTTTTACACTAATTGTCTGAAATTTTTAGTCACTTAATGAAGTGTTACACGCCTATGCGCCGATAGTGTAATACCAACCGATATAACCGAATTCTAGGAGATGGAGATGAGCGGTGCCGGCGCATCGGTGTTCGAGTCGCGTATGCGTGTGTGTTTGTATGGGTGTCTCGCAGGACTGTGCATGATCTCCCCATTCACTGCTCATCGCCCGGTTATATCAGTTGGTATTACACTATCGGCATAAAGGCTTGTTGCACTTCATAAAGTGACTAAAAATTTAAGACACTTCGTGTAGAAAATCATTAAGCGCAAACTATTATACTATTTGCCTACATTTCATGTAGTGCTAAGTTACGTCAAGTGTCTACGAGCTATGCATTTCACCGCCATCTTGAACAAAAGGGTTAAATCTACTTTTCTTTTTTTTTCTTTTTTTTTTTTTTGTAAATAAAAAAAAACCACGAGAAATTAAAAAAAAACAGTTTTCAGATTTCAAAATTCTCTACAATTTTCTGCTATAAACTTTTTACGATTATTATTTTTCGATTTATAGTTCACGAAAGGTGGAAATTAAGGGTTCAGTCATAGTTTTTCCTTGACATTACCTTAAAAAATTTTTATCATAACTTTTTAGAGGACAATAATTCTCCAAACTCATGCATATATAGTTGGTTTTTTATTAACAAATTTATCAGTACAGTAATGAAGTTTTCCTAGATATCTGGTAGATGTATCTTCATTAAGTCCTTTCTGGTACTCACTAACAAGTTGTTCAACGAATAGTTTAATGCTTCAATTAAGGACAATTAACAATCTTCAAATTGCCTCCGATCTAGATGCTCGTCTGATGGCTTGATAACTTGAATCTAAAAACTTCATAAAACTTTGGCAGATCCTGCTCTTATGCAGCTTTCAACGCAATATAAATGTTAATAATGATTGCTGTTGTGAGATCATTAAATAATTACGTCACTACCTTCATTAAATGGGACAAAGTAATTAGCATCCAATTAAATTCACCTGAGATTAGAATCTTTTGGTTTGAAATTAAATTTAGATTAATCAAGATTAATATTTCTCTAGCATTTTCCTAACATTGAAACTGGAACTATAACCAAAGAGGTAATAGGTAATAGCATATCATTCCGGATTTTGCAATGTATGACGGTATGTCAGCCTATGTCTCTTAAGTGTTGATTTAATTTCTTATGATGATCATTCATGAATTTCACCTAATTTTCTAATTCATTTCACCCAGAGAAGAAAGAGTAGGAGTAGTTCTATAATTTTCTAATCGATCCTCATTTCATTCATGCTTATCTCTGATCATGATTTATGTGCCATCAACAGTCAAAGTACAGTTGTATGTTACGGACAAATGATCTTGGCTGCTGTACTGATCATTAAACACAAGATCAGAGCAGGGGCATAGTGCTGTCGTAGCAAAATGAATTAAATCTTGCGGTAATAATGATCAAGAAATCGATCGGCAAATGATTAATTTCTGAAGAAACGTGTTAAGATATTTTCTGTTCCTAATAGATTCCTTCGTTATCTGCCACAGCAGAGAGAATATAATTCAAAAAATCGGAACAATTTTTTTTTTCCTTCATTACTGCTCTCTCCACCAATTCATATTACAGTTTTTATGTACGTTTCTTGCGGTTCGAAAATTGACTCAATTCTATGTAGTGCGATAGATCTACCACGTTTACTAAGTATTTTGCTGATTAATCTTATTATTTATATGAAAACAAATGTAAGCTTATAAATCGAAGTTTTTTGTTATATCTCAACTCAATCAAGTCATCATCCTTATAATAAGTCTTATAATTAGATAAAAGGAAAAAAAACCGAAGCATGAGCGCAGGTGATTTTATGTAGACCAAACATTTTTAGGACTTTGTCAAAGTTCTATAAAATATCTAGAGTAACAATCTTTGACTCATCAAAGAACGGTTCCAACGTTTCATAAGATGAAAAGGTTGTATGTTGATCGCTATCACAGGTATGTGCGATAGATGAATCTAAATTATCCTAAATATAATTCATAACTGCTCCAGAACCGTAAGCGTTTCATTCAGGAGGTAATTAAATCTTAATTTACAAACATTATTTCATGAAGGAAGTCTTTGAATTCTCAAATAATAATAATAATATATATTCAAAACAATTCATTAGTACACAAGATCTACAGTCTTATATTCGTACAACTAAATTAGAGGATTTAAAATTGCAACAAAATAAAAAGGGTAACTATTCAGAGTAGACTAAAAAAAAGATAGAGAAAAAAAATTAAAGATAAGCATACAAAATGACATGAAAAACTATATAAAGTAAAGAATAGATCATGAGAGAGTAAGAAAAATCAAACCAAATTTAATCTAATTTATGCTAACCGAAGGAAGAACTGAGAAGCGATCCTTGAATAACCTCTTGAACATATGCAGGGAACCAGCGTTTTGAATATTTGTTGGTAAACTAGTCCATAATCTAGTAGGCTGAACAAAGTAAGAACATTCATAATCAGCTGTACTGAAACTACGCAAGAGATTTTGTATATGTGAAAACAAATAGCTTGGGGTTTTGGATTTTAGCAGATTATATAGAAAACTCAATAAACTGAATTCAAGATATTTAAATATGGAGAAGCCGAGCAAACGATAATTGAAAGGAGAGATGTGGTCAAACCTTTGAAGGCCATAGATAAATCTGATGCAATCATTGAATGCGATGTCAAGTTTACGGGAGCACGTACGATCCAATTTCGAATATTTCACATTTCCAAATGTAAAATGAGGTATCAGAAGAGTTTTCACCAATTTTGACCATATCTCTCTAGACAAAAACTAGGCGGTTAGCCACAGTTGCCTAAGTCCTCCGTAGATCTCACCAAAGATTGAGCTAACATGATCGCAGCATTTCAGGGATGAATTTATAGTTATACCTAGATTTTTAACAGACCCTACCAAAGACAGCGGAGAATCGTTAAGTAAAATGTCGAGGAATTCAGTAATATTCAGCTTTCTGTTATTGATAATAATGTAATGAGATTTACTTGGATTGAGAGTCATATGGTTGGATTGTGTCCATTGATGTATCTTATTTAGGGTACTATTTACTCGAGCAAAGTAATCCTCAATCAGACCAATAGGTCTGCTGAAGTAAATCTGCACGTCATCAGCATACAAGTGAATATTAACGTCCTCCAGAGTTTCAGGCAGATCATTTATGAAGATACTGGAAAGCAGGGGTCCCAATATTGATCTCTGCGGAACACCACAAGACATTGGAAGGAGGCCTAAGAAAGTATTGTTTACCTTTGCTTGTTGATATCTGTCTGACAAGAAACTTTGAATTTACTGAACAGCCGTAGAGGAGAACTCAAAATGAGTAGATAATTTCTGTAGAAGCATCATGTGATTGACGCAGTCGAAAGCCGTGGAAAAGTCCAGAAGATCCAACTTACTGATACAACCGTCATCGAGAGCAGCTCATAAGTCATCAGTAACTTTTAACAAATCTGAACTACAGCTGTGCTTTGCGCATAAGAGTTTTGGGAAAAAAAACTAAGTTGGCCTTATGGACATGTCACAGATTTGGCAGAAATTAGTGGATCTAAATAAATATGATCATATTTACCGATCATATGACGTACATATAGATACAAGCTCATATAGTAGTTAAACCCAAACGAAAGGCTGAAAGTATCTGTACAGTACCTCCTCTGTAGAACATGTGTGTAAAATGGTGGTCCTAAGAGATCATCGACAGTAGCATTCTGATAATTTCCACTTTGAAAAAAAAAAGATAACTTAAATGATACAGGAATGGACCTAAAATGGATGTCTTCTGCGCACCGGAAATTTGCCATAAGACGATGTAACAAGAGTTATAAGCACAAAGATCCCAAATATATACATTTTCGTTTCCTGAACCCTTTCTGTTATTTTAATGGAGCGAAATGGGGCACCTGGTTAGATATGTTTATCAAATCATTTCAAATATTCCTTTTCCAGCACCTGTCATGACCTTATCAAAACCCTTTACAACCCCCAAAGAGATTTTGGAGTGTACCACCCTAAATTCTCGAAATAACATTATACTTGCTCTGTGGATGCCAGGTCACAGCAATATCGGCGGAAACGAAAAGGCGGATGAACTGGCTCGTTTTGGTGTAGCACCAGAACCATCCTCCTCTATGATTGGAATCACACCAAAACACCCTCCCGCTAATATTTCGGTTTAGGCCGACCGCCAACCACATTCATCTTTGGTTGGATGACTCTTCGGATCGAACTTTCTTTGTCACTGTCCAGCCCTCTAGGTGGAGATACAGAACGAACTGGCTGAGGCCGGCAGGGAGGGCTGGGGGCCAATATTGAACTTCAGTATCCGGTTGGGACCTATGAGCAATTGCTCGTAGGTCTGGAGCAGGAACAATTGGCTCTCAACCACTCTTCAACTCATCCACCTGACGAAGACCAGAGGTATACACAGGACTTATTTTATAAAAACTAATTCATACCCCTCCCTTTTGTCAAGTCAAAGAGAGAATATGTCTAGTTCACTTATAAGAACTAAATGACAATGATTACGGTATACAATCTTCTGAGCTCACTATGTGGATTCCCACCTCATTATTCTACTACCTACTATCAACAGCATCGTTACTCTTAATATTTACAATTTGGACACAAATCTGGATTTTAGTTCCACGTTGAGCCACTCCTAATTTGTACGTCTAAGACTACCGTATAAGACAAACTCTTCAGATTTATATAGCGATAATCTAAAAGAAACGATCTATGCGAGAGATATCAAAGATTAATTCCATCCGCAGACTGAACCTAGCATCATTTCTATTACGCTACCTACTAATGAACTTCAATAGTTACACTTGGAATTAAGTAGTCGTGATAATACAAAATTTTATGGTAGACATCTAAAAAGCTACTATCCATGGAACAATAAATCCATTAACGAGACAAACATAAAATCGACGTAGACCATTCACAAAAATTCCACAAACTTTTTATAAATATTTTACTTGAAGCAAATCCGGTCAGAACAAATAAATTTGGTCCGGTTCTGAAATGAAATCTTTACTTTCATCGGTTTTAAAGCGCATGAAATAAAAACTTAAAATTTCCCTTTGTTTCCAATTTTTAGCAGACATTGTCGCTTATTTTCGTTTTTCGCTTCCAAACAATTCGCAATTTATTGGGGCAACTCTTGTCAAGATTTTTCAAGTATAACTACAACGGCAAGGTATTGAAATGATTTGAAATTCTTTGTATTATCTGAACATTATCGGTACACGTACGTCACAATAACGAAGATCAATGATCCGTTACAAAGTTGAATTACAAGTAATTTGCTAACTATAAATATCTACGCTATACGATTATAGTAATGAACTTGTTCTACAAACACTCGAAAGAGGTTAATTGCGAAACTGAAGTGATTTGTAACTGATCGTTACGAATACAACAAAGGTAACCTCTTGAACAGCTTGGCCGCCTAGTGAGGAAAAACTAAAAATAAGAAGCAAAATTAATAAAAACAAAAGACTAGAAATCAATGCAACAACAACAGCAACAAAAAATCGCTAGAAGCTAGCTGAATCTCATATATAATGTATGTATGATGACCGTATCGAACTGATCATGATGACCTAAAAATTATCGCGGAGATATTTGCATGTAAGTTTTCTTAATGTGTTGATCGTTTCGTATTCGGACAAAAATTTTATGGAAAGCGGATTAGAAAATCACTTAGCTATGCATGATCAGCGGGATTATTTAGAACACCCCCTTTTATGGCGGCTGGCCTGAGTATAGTGCGATCAGAACTGGAATATTTTTCGTATCTCAATCAACTCAATCCGATCAAAAGTAAAAGTTTTGTGGAAATCGGGTCTACAATTTATATTAGCGAATTTCACGCGAAAAGCACAAATATTTGCACAACAGTTGCAATCAATAATAAATTTGTTAAAATTAAAACGTCGTCCATTCACCTGGGGCTTGGTAATTATTTGTGATCTGAATCGATCGAAATTATTTTTTAAGGTCAAAGAAAGTAAAATGTGTTTTTGTATTTGTCGAGGATCTGGTTAGATGATTAACGTTTGATTTAATAGAGGCATTATTATGTCGAATTGAATAGTGAATTGACTTGAGAGTGGTTTTAATGATCACCCAATAGTTTTTTTTTTTTTTTTTTTCAACAGAATTTTCTTTGAATGCTAGCAAGATAGTGCAGACAAAACATATAGAGAAATACAGATTTTTTTTTTCAAATCTTCCATCAAGATTTGAAGCTGGTTAGAAGTATTAAACTTATTCAGACATCACATTAGACTACAAAGTCAGCTGGTAGGAGAATATGGATATGGAATATAGATTTTGGTTAAAATGGCATTGAGAAAAAAGTAAACCTGAAATAAAATCTTTATTATAGCGCTATTATCTATGGGAAAGATTACAGCTAAGGGATTAAAATCTGGTTTCGCCCATCTTTATGTCGGATTACTACGTCGTAAATGTCGTTAAACAAAATTGAAAACAAATACGTAAAACTTTGGCTAAATAAATTAGCAGAATTATTGAAATTCTGGAAACTTTTTGGCGAATTACGGCAAGACACTCATGGTCGAAAAACAAGGCTAGTTCACTTCGAAAAGCTTGGCAGACGGATAAAAGAGAAAACCAACAAATAATCGTTTTATACATGGGGAATATAAACCTAAAGGTGTATACATGGCGCTACACCAATGGTTGGATAGGCTGGATAACGGATCAAGAGCGTCCCAGCGGGAAATATGACAAGCGCTTGCCAAGAGAAGCGCCTCCACAACATAGCCAAAAAATATGTTTTTCAAAGCGCTCTTTTACCATAGCCAAAGGAATCTTTGCGGAAGCAGACCTCTTCCCTGAGTTTAGGCTTATTCGTTTTTTGTTGTAAAAAGATGAATCATATGCATCTGATAACGCAGCACAAGTTTCAATATTTTCCAAAGAGCTCTCTTATCATCGCCAAAGGAATCTTTCCGAAGGCAGATCTCTTCTCTCAGCTTAGGCTGACTCATAAGTCATGTTTTTTTTTTTTCATGTAAGATGACTCATACGAATCTGAAAAGGCAGCAGAATTGTCCTTCTTTAGTAGTCAGTTTAAGTGTGCGGTTCAATGAAATGTAAAATAAAAAAAAATAAAACGGAGCGAGATTCTGAAATTTTTAAATAAAACCCTTATCTTGATTCCCTCTTTATTCCCTATTAGCGCTCCAAGAAGAGTGCCACCCTACAAATTCTCCGAGAATGCTATCCTACAAGCGCTCCTAGAGAGCTTCCCAAGAATCTGCAGTTGAGCGCTTCCCTCTGCGGACATGCTCGCGTTAAAATGATATGAACAAGGATACGGTGGAGAAGCGATGCGGACTTCCAAAGAAGCGCTCTTGCATTCGTTTTTGAGAGCTTCCATTTACCGCTGGAGTGGGCTGAGCGAGGACTAACTCAAGAGCCTTATGGAGCTCTGTAGTATCAATATGTGTTATGACGCTAGGTACATCAACTGTGACACTAGTCACAAAAATAGAAAATCGACCTGAAAAGCAAGGAAACAATTTAACATCGAAAATACGATATGGCGGGTTCTCCACGAATGGAGTCTTACGCCCCATTAGTGTCTGCGTGATTTCTTGGGGTAGCAGCAATTAAGTGCCTGGCACAACTTCGTACTGGCCCTATGACAGTCGAAATTGATGCTAAAGTACAGTTTCAAAAACTAGCTTGAGGGTACAAGACGGTTAATTAAGGTCCTTCGATGAGCTTATTACTGCGCCAGAATTCACCTGCAGAGCCGGCCCTTTGGACCGCAAAATAGTCCGAGATAGAACACACGAACTCGTAAGCACGTGCTGTAGCAGGAGTACATCTTGATATCGGATACGCAGGCTGGATACACCTAGAACGACCTAAATGTGACTTTTCTGTAAAGGGGGAAACTAAATCTTGTGCATAAAGAATGAGCGCCTGAATAAAAGGCTGCATGCCAGATGAATTGCCCTTTTATTATTTAAAACACCTCGTGTTATAGTCAACTGATTCTCCATGTCTGTTTTACAAACGATATAATCTATAAAGTCTGAATAATCCAAAACAGCAAACAATGAAATCCTTTTTTGAACTGTTGGACATGTAATCAACTGGCCTAAGACTAAATTTCTTTATTTTTATTTATTTAAACTCAAAATCGCAGACTGCTATCTACACTTTTTCTAATTATCACAGTGGTTTTCGCTAAACTTAACACAAAACTTTAAAGCTACGTGTGGGTGCCTGAGGTCATACCCGCAGCGCAGTTGGCGACGTCAAGCCGCCACAAACGTGTTAAAACATGTGTGCACTGGAGTACAGAATTAAAACATCTCAAATTAGTATTCAATCGACTTAAAGCCATGACAGGGGTTTAGATCTACAAAATCTGAAATGTTCTATACATAGGAATAGCTAATGGGAGGCTGAAGCCGAGCCTGATCGCACAGCCTTAGTGTCATTAGATATTTTCCAAAAGAGATCCTTCCTGCAATATTATTGGCGATGTACCAATAACTTGTCATATCGACTCACTCGAGCACCGCGCCAATGTCGGATGCATTTCGCTTCTTTATTACATGCACATGAATGTTCTGATGAAATATCGAAGTTCTGTCTGGGCATACTAGGCAGTTGCCTAAGATCCAAACCTTACAGGAGGCTCCACCAGATGTTGAAATGGTGTACATAGAGGAGATACGACACCGGATATTAAAAAAAAATTTAATGCACCTTATTATTCCGGCATACAGGAAATGAGTTTTCTGACCATGCTGTGGAATGGCATCTTGGAAAGATTTAATAAGATTAGAAAATATTTGCAATCTGTTAACATCGAACTTAAATGATCGCTGAACTTTATCAGTCTTTGGTAACATATGTACATAGAAGATATAAGGAAAGTCGATACCTTTGATTATTATGAGTCGAAAGCTGTGGAAGCAATTTAAGTTTTATTCAATTATTTAAAAAAGGTTCCCTGATTCTGTTAATCACCTAGGGGCCCTAGGTCTTCATGTCCGGGCCTAGACGGATCCCTTGTAGATGACTTCCTGGACGCAAAACTCGTGCTGCAAATCGCGAACCTTCAAAACACTTTATGCCATACAGTAATATTCTGTGATCCATTTTTATCCAGGGCAGAATGGGAATCACATTCTGTGCTTCAATCATTGACAAACCCTATTATTATCTATACTGACGGCCCCAAATCCGAATAAAATACCGGAGCAGACTTTCTCTACCAGGAGCCTTACCTGGAAATTGTCATACACCTTGCAAGCCATGCCCCGATTTTCCATGCGAAAATCAAGACCACTCTTGAAGCGATAAGGCATCTTCTTAACTCAGACACTGAGAACAAGGAGATGGGCATCTGCTCACACAGGAAAGGAGCTGTCAGGGCTTTATCTAAACCCTTTACAACCTCCGAACTAGTCCTGGAGTGTAAAACCACCCTGAATAGCCTCTCTCGGAATAACACAGTATTTGATCAGTGGATGCCAGGGCATAGCAACATCAGTGGGAACGAAAGCGTGGACAAGATTGCTCGTCTTGGAGCAGACTTGGAGGAATCTCTCTCCATAATCGGGATCGCACCAAAACAACTTGTCTCAACTTTTTAGATTTGGGCTGACCGCCAACACAGTCGTCTTTAGTTACACGACCCTCGGGCCGAACTACAAAGGACCTGGGAGGTAAACCTAATCAAAATCAAACAAAGAAGCTCTTGCGACTTAACAGGCGTACCCTGGGAACTCCATTCTCACTGGGAACCTTTTTCTCGGGGGTCGCTTTTACAGGATGTGATTTGTTGATGATCCTTTATGCATACTTTCTTTGTCACTGTCTGTTAGAAAAGCGATTCTTCCTGGACGAGCTGCACGAAGCCAGCAAGGAGGGCTGGGGGCCAATACTTAGCTTTCTTAGAGCGTCCAGTTAGGATTTGTGCGCGATCTCTCATGGGTCCAGAGGGTGAACAATGGACATTGTTTAGGCCTACGGTCGGGGACCCCTTGGGATCTGAACCCTCTTCAAAATAACTAACTATCTTGAAGTGTGTGTGTATTTTGAACAGTCTACGATATTCTGTCTTTTCTCTGGCTTATAATCTGCAAAGACTCATGAGTAATATACATTAGCACCACCGCTACTCTCCTTATCCTTCCCTATCTTCTTCCTGCCTTGCTGTGCTTTTCGTCATAGGGTATCCCTTGAGCTTAGCTTAATAATATACAACAAAAAAAGCATAACAGACAGATTGGGCTAAAATACTCTGGATTCTTGGCTTAATTGTTCTTAACTACAACAACAACAGTAGCATTTTTCAAGCAGAAGGAAACTAATTAGTAGTAATGCACGTATTTATTACACCAATAACAGGTTGGACTACCCAAGGCCGCTTTCTCCTGTTCTCATGCAAAGTTCGTAAAAATTTGCCTCAGTATCTGTTGAGACTGAGATCCCATTAACCGATCGAAAAAAATTGCATTATCGGTTTTTCTTAAAAGGATCAATAGGCGCTTTGAAGATGAATGAAACTTTGCATTTCCGAATAAACAACATTTTTATTGGATTTCCATTTTTAATAGGATGGTCAGCCGCCTCTAACTTAATAGCTCTCACAGTATCAATAACTTCTGCAGTATCAACACATCTAAAACAAACTGATAGAATATCAATAATACCTAACACTGGGCCTTGATGTGGAGAACTAATAGCAAATGAGGAATATAATATATTAAAGAAGTACATATCCATACATTGGGATCCATATTCAAATGCCACTTATGTTGGCCAAAAACCAGTAGGTACTTGCCTGTGCTTATAAACAGTCTTTAAAAACATACGTACCCGTATCAATCCAACATAGCTTTGACCGCTGTCGACCAACACTTCCCATCGATCTTGTTATTCTTCCTTTGTTCTTATGCAACTGAAAATTCAATCGAAACAAAATGTTATTCAAGACGCGAATTCTTTATGGTTAGTTCTTTGCTCAATTCTTTTGTACAATTTTTCATTTTGTGTGCACCACGCGTTTTCTTAATGAAATTTGTAAGATTAATTTCGGTCGATACTGTTTAAATTAACAATGGGAAACATTAGTAAAAAACGAAATACACTTTCAATAAAGGTGTGAAGGTTAAAGTTCTGGAGGCTATTGATCTTGGAGACAAGAACAAAAGAGTAAATTTTGCAAAGAATTTGAAATTTTAAGTTGTTTCCGTCCGGTCAATGACTTTAAAAAATGCAAAGCATAAAAATTTGGATTCGTACTGCCTCTACTGGTCCAAATTTAAATGAAAAGGCTGAGTCTTTAGAAAAAAATATGAAGATAAAATTCAAATCCAAGCCAAAATTAATGGAATATTTTATTCGAGAAACTGAATGATTGTAATTGCATTTTTGTGGAATGTAAGCAATTAATTAGTGACGGCACATCGAATCGGTAGTTTTGAACTTTACCTGGTCTGTTAAACGGAATTTAAACCACAGTTTTCGGTTTCTTTTATTGCTGACTTCCAGAAAAAAGCGTTGAAAAGATAAGTAGATATCCGGGGGTCACTACTGTACTTGCCCGAATTAATTCTTATCTTTTTTGTTATTTAAAGACTATCAAACCCATACTGCTGTGACAATGTGAAGAAACTTCTTGTAGAATATACACAGCAGTCAATTGAAAAAGAGTGAATAATTGCAGAAATTTTTACGTACCCGATATTGAATCTGGACGTAAAATTTTTCCCCGAAAATAGTTTCTTCAACTATAGAAAATTATTCAGCTAACCAATCCTAATATGCCAGAAATAAAATCGAAAAAAACTGATTTCTCTTTTAGCGAACAATGAGGATGAAGAAAATAATGATAAAATGTCTATTGTTACTTTTTCAAAAACTCTGCAGTATTAAATCTGCCTAGCTGTATATGTTTGGAAAGACAAAATTCATTAAAATTTACAGAATCTCGGGAACTTAATTTCTAAAACTGTGCTGAAGTAAATTATCGATTTATTTTTTTAACATGCATTAGGCTGAAATAGGCTGCATAAAAAACTATAAAATGGTTGTCCTTGATTTTGTTCACCCGATTCAAAAAAGGAATTTCTTAAAAAAGTGAAATAAGAACGCGAAAAAGGGAATGCCCATTTTAGGCCCGACACCTCAAGGCATGAAAGATGTCTTAAACGATGCACTATGACACTCCGAACATATTTTATTAACAATGTTTTTTTCAATTAAGCGGGGGAAGCTTTGGGTGGGTGGGTGGTCAAAGTTTTATCTTGTATATTTTGGAAAATCTAGTACAGAATCGAATTCCTTAGGTCCTGAGAAGAAGTTTAAATAGTATTGCCCTCTTTTTTATTCGAACTGAGGTATTAGATTTTTCGCACCTTAGGTCGGCTCTAACTCGGTAGACTTATGTCGAATCGGAAAACGGGTTTCTCTCTTCGCCTCATACCAACTATATTTCGTGGAAGAAAATTTTTCACTTCATACTCTTAGGGTGGCAGGTAGCAGGAGGTGGTTCCAATATCACATGTGCATGTCAAATTAAAGATCTCGCCGAGTACAATCGGGTGGTGGACTTTTTATCCGATTCAGAAAACTTTCTCCGGAAGTTTTTGCCGCAGTAAAATCCATTTTCATGCACTTGGGTCACATACACCCCAGATACATTTCGTATATATTTTTACAGTTATTTCTTCCGTGGTAATAAGTGCTTTGTTGTGAACATTTTTCTCGTAGGAAGTAATTTATCACGACACACCAACTCCGCATTATCATAAAAAATAGAAAAGTCCACTTTTTCACCCATGAAAGTCGCTCAAGCTACAACTGATCTCCAAAGCTTTCTCCGCTTAATTGAAATAAACATAGTTAATAAAATATATTCAGAGTATCATAATACATGGTTTAAGACATCTCTCATATCTAGATGTGTCGGGCCTAAAGTTATACATATGACAGTTGGTCATGCCCCTTTGTAATGTCGGATATCAATCTCTCTTTTATCGCTACTTCTGTGGCTATTGCTTTAACGAAATCTGTAGCCTAATCCCTTGTAGAATTCTTCCTATATGTAACATACGAGCTTTAACCCGAGCTCATCTCACCTCACCTTTGTTTTCCCCCTCAGCTATGAACTGCAAATATTCAAGCGTACTAATGCACACAGTCACCTCCTTACCACAATCCAATAATCCTCAATTCCTACCCCTTATTCCTTTCCTGCCAAGGGTATGCTACGGAATCGTAGGGTCCGTCCACACCACAGCCGCAATGTGCAAAATATTATCGACTTGGAAATTAAACGATTAGTCAGTCATACATTTCGACAAGATAACTGCAATATTCCAACATATGTCCAATATTAAAGCCCACAAGTAACACATCGTACAAAAATCAAAGGGAGGAAAACAATTTTAACTGAAGCCATATCAACAAGAAGATTATGGAGAAGAGCGAAGACCTGTCGCGTCGTATGAAAAATGATCCGATGTAAGGTCACCGCTTGCGTGCTATATGCCTTTAAGAACAAGGAAGCAACATCGGGGACAACCAAGATAACTACGCTGATCTGATCCTTATTGTACGCCAGTTAATCGAGAACTGCTAGAGGATTACAAATGCTGGCGTCACCATTTTTCCTGGATTTTAAGCAAGCATATATTAGAAAAAGTAATTCAGTTACTATCGATTATCTAATCTAAAGCCACGGGGTTGCATTTCATCGATAGAATCTTATCCATAAGTACGTACTATCTCAGATAACTTGCATACATAATATAGGAATTTAGAATTAGAATTAGAATTTATTATTGTAAATACGCACACAAGATATTACAATCTTTACATTATTATTTGGCAAAGAGGTTGGTATATTCTAAGGAACTATGGAAATCAAAAATAAAAAACATAACTTAAAAATACTGGCTTAATAATAAAAGAATGATAAAAAATAAAACAAAATAAATTAAAAATACTAAACAAATAAAAAGTAGTAACTTAAAGTGGAAGGACAAAAAACACATGAAAAGTTAAAGGTTAAACTATTATTATAGACAAGCTATGAAATGCAGAAAAAAATATAATAAAATATAAAAACAATAGAACAAATGCACAGAAAAGAAAGACAGTAATTAAAAACAAGTCAAAAATAATAACAATTAAAATAATAATAATAAAAAATAAATTGTCAAGAAATAAGAAAAGAATCAAAAGAACTAAACATCAAAATTATTGTCAGCGTTCGGGCAGCTTAGGTCACTGGGCAGTAGCCTAGATAGAAAAATGGCACTATAGTAACCCCTTGAATATGCTCAGGCAACCGGCGTTTTGAATATTAGCTGGAAAATTATTCCATAAGATCTGAACATAGTAAGAATCCTCAAAGATGGAAACATTGGCATTTTATTCGTTTCAAAATGGCCGACCAGGGTTCATAGCTATGATGACTGCTCGTGTTTTGGTTTAAGAACAAGGAAGATAGCAGTGAACTGTCAACGAAATTACGAAAAACATAGTGAAAACAGGGTCTCATAATTTCGAAATTTTTGCTCGAAATTACGTAAATTGAGGCCTAGTGAAAACGTACTATAAGATCAAATTTTCCACGTTAAAAAGTTTTGAAATTCCCTCAAGCTTTTACTTTAAGTAATCAGATAATTCCAGTTACTTATATGAAACGGAAGCTTTTTCCCCTTTCGCTTTGGCTTCCTTAAACGTTTCTCTCAGACACTCATCGGTTTTCCTTTTAATGTGCTTTCGTGAGCATATGATGGGGCTGCCATTGGTCTTTTAACAGCTTTAATGGTGAATGCAGAGTATGTCTATGAAAATAAGTTTGGCAATCCAGATCTTGGCAACACTTCCCGTAGTACCCACGAAACCTTTTTTCTCAACTCTGGCCTGTAGTGAATGGAGTGAAGGCACTACTGGGAGATCGTGAAAATTCTCCCATATTGTGGGAATTCTCCCATATTGTGCGAATTTCTGGCCTGAAAAAAAAAAAAAAGCGAGAAGGGAATAATTTCGTCTTCCGGTACAAAATTATGTGAAACAATTGACACAAAAAATTAAATTTTTCTGCGGAAGTATATTAATTTGCGGGGGGCATATATCCTTAGTTACGCCACTGCGAGGCAGCATAATATTTTGATGTTATTTTGTATTGTTCACTTCATTTATAAATTTTCTATGAAAATGTATGAGGCGTTCTTTTGTGTATCTTTTGTTCTGCCCTCTGCTGAGGACACAAAAGAACACAGCTATAGCCTCCTTAGTGTGGAGTATATTTTAGACATCTGGGTTATGTACAAAATAGGCAAAGGGTAGAACACTATCGTCAAGCTTAACCTGGGGTAAACCGTTCAGTGGGAGATCTTACTTTCCTCATATAGGTATCTTTCCTCTTCCTAGAAGGAGTCACTTACCTAAGAAATTCTTCAAAATTTTTATAAAAAAATTTCATTTCCAATATGTAATTCTTTCATTAAATTATTTACTACACTCTTTATAAGCTCAAATTCTTCACCCAACAGCTCTTACTGTTCAGATTTTTTCTTTTTTTTTCAAAATTAATGCTAAACAAGTAAAAAAGTTAGCAAAAAAGCTGCATGCAGTAAAACCTGCTACATATGTAAACACTTTTTTAACTTTTTTCCAGAAGGTTGCAACTTCTGAGCTGGGCGCAGTAAAAATTGCAATGTGTAATCGTACCTTTACGTCTACATTTATTATCAAACCACCAAGCTACCAAACGTGAAGTGTGGCAAAAGAAATATTTTAACAAGCCGTAGTCGCATTACTTTGCTTAATATGTAGACAGACATCCAAAGCTACCCGAAGCACATAATAAATTTTACTTAAACCAGCATTCGCATGATCACAGTACTTCATATTGGAGTTGATAATTATATCAAGATTTCTAACACCTTGCACTAGTGAAAAAGTAATTCCGTTGAGTTCACCACCTGCTGCAAGTCTAACTGATAAGCAGTGTTTCCCATGAATTGGGATTCTAAGAAAAAAAAAAATACCAGGATTAGCCTAGTACGCTGTTCAAGTGAAAATTTCGCCTGCATTATGGGCATATAATTCTACGCGGAAAAAAGTTGTGGAGAAAATGTAAAATCACAAATTAAATAACATTATTAAAGTGACTGAAGTAATACACGTAAAATCATAAATTACATATATGTGCCAAAGCGCCAAACATCAAAGGGTATACCTGTCAACTTTTCCATGCGAATTATGTCGGGATAAATGGAAAAATGTCTCCACTTCATATTAGCGCCATCTGCATTCCATGATCTCAACTTTGATTTTTCTTTTGAACAGCATACTACCTTACGAAATGCCAAACCGAAATTTTCGTGGCACTTTTCGCCCACATTTTTTTACATAGATTTTGTATAGGAAACGAAATTTTCGCTTGAACAGCGTACTAGGCTATTAAAGGAAAAATCTTCATATAAAAGGGTTGCATTTGAAAAGGTACATTGATCGATTTCATGTTGTCACTTAATTCAGACAGAAAATAAGTATTAAGTAGGCATTGAAATTGAAATAGTAGACAACTCGTAAAAATAAAATAGGACGCGAACAATAGCTCACAAAAGAAGAAATCGGTAAAATATGGATTTAGCAAAAGAAGGATATTCTGGGAGAGAAGTTGCTTGCAGAATTAATTGAAGTACAAACGTTGTTTGCTCATTCCTGCGAAATCAAAAACTCGCTATAAAGGACGAGTAATTACAGCTACTACAGAATTAGAATGGTGGAAAATTTTCGGAAACTCTTCACAATCAGCAAGGCAAATGGGATTACAAGTAGGAACCTCAGCCAGCTTATTGACCGTTCTGGGTTTTTATGAAATACCCAAGGACTGGGGAGTGCTTTCTACAGAGAAGATCACCAGTCCCAATTTTATTTGTTTAAACACTTTTGTAACTTTTGTACACTATGTATGAACTTTATTAATCAACTTTGTACACTTAATATAACAAACTTTTATTTAACTTTTTGATTTTCTTTTTCTAGAGATCTGAAGGCCTTACCTCTGGTAGGGGGACTCTTCAGATCACTTCAAAAGTTAGGAAAACTCTGCTTGTTCCTAGCAACATCAACTGAATTTATTTAAGTTCTCCCTCCATCGATTTATTGAAAAAATTCAAAGTAAAAATCTATCGACCAATCAATTTCTTCGATAAGTGAAAAAGATGCTATTCTCAGCAAGAATCGATTTAAGGGGAAAAGTGATTAAATCGTATGAGTTCAAGTACTTTGAACTCATCACAAAAAACGTAAATCGCTTGCGTCGGCATTATTGGTTTTCGTGACAAAAATATTTTAAAATCGCATAATTCATATGCGTTCAAGTACTTTAAACTCATCGCGAGGAAATTGTTTACGTTGGCGTAAATAATTTAGAAGGTGAAATCCGAGATACTAGCATTTGCTTTGGAGAAATTTTGTGAGAAAAAGTAACCAAGATAATTTAGGAAAGAAATTTATTGGTTTCATGCTAGTGCGATGCATGTTTTAGGATTTTAATGCTAGTGAGATGAAAATGTTTTGAATTTCAGGGTAATTAACAGATAACGCCAACGAGGGATGTTAATGATGTCACGTGAAGTAACTAGGGTGTAAGGTGACGCGTATAGCGAGCGCTTACAACACCATCCCCCTTAGAAAAGAAAGTTGCATTCTGTGAATGAACTTTCGTTGCCAAGAATAAAAAGGAATAAAATTAAATGAATGTACTTGTGTTACGGATTAGAGGAAGAATCCGCAAAATTCAGCTGATGTATTCTATTACATTGTACATTTTTTTTTTTTTTAGAGTAAGTATTGAAATGACTAATAATATATTTATATTTTAAACTAACTATAGTAAATTAAATCAACAAACAATAATAAGGTTTACGTAAAAAATTTTCTGTTGTTTTTTTTTTCTTCTAATACCATTTAATTAAATCGAAAATTATCGCTATGATATATAAATGTATGTAAGTATGATAATATGAATATATATGTATGAAAAATCGGGCTTTCTTCTACCTCTTTTTTTTGTTTTGTTTTTTTTTTTATTTCAAATAGCTAGATATATAGATATGTACGTAAATTTAATAATATGAATATATATATGTGTAACGTTGTTTACATTACGGCTTATCTGTCCCAGTGCTCTTACTCGTTTTTCTTTCCAATGTTAATTTAAGTGGTTGGCTAGAGCCGGGAAAAGGTTCAGGTTTCATATCTAGTGAGTTTTTTGTTTTCTTTAGACAATTACACGTCAGTTTCTTCCATAATATCATAATTGTAAGGGCAATAATTGCTGCCACGGTAATGTAGCTTATCGTGTATTGATGTACGTCATGTTTTGTGGGCATGGGGAATCCCTGGTTCTCATATTGCTTTTGTTTTGCGAGAGCTTCGCTTATTGCTTTGAGGTCGTTGTCATTATGGTATTTCAGCACTTGTGTTGGGTATTCATTTGATATGAGATGTTGATTTAGGTCAGGGATGACCGATATATTTTGCGAAATATTTATAGAGGGTAGGTAGAAGCTATTTGTACGAGATGTCTGGGTATTGTGTGATTCAAGAGTTAATTCTTTAGACCTAATATAACAACCTGGCGTTATTTTTAATATACCGCTTCCGTTGATATGTATTGGAGTGACTGTATTTCCGCATATGGCATCGAGGGTGTTTTGTGCGTTGAGAACAAAAAGCCAATGGTTCGGTTGTGATAACTGTATCCAATAGTTTGTCGCGGGCAAACTGCGAATATCGCAATCTTGAGGTATTTTAGTTACATGTTGAAGAAGTTTTACTTCGCACAGACTTTGGGTTGAGCGTGAGTTAAATATAGGGTGTATTATACGGCAAAGATAGTAAGCAAGATTATTGGTCACACAATTACTCAAATCGAGTTTGTTGAGAGGGTAATAGTGTTCACGGCTAAGATCAATGAGCAGATACTCTACTGATGGTTGGATATAATTAAATATATGTTGTTTTGTATTGGGAATTGGCAATGGTATGACTTTAAATAGTTGGTAGCTAGTAGTAGATGGGAGTGGTATTTTAATTTCAAAAATAATTTTATTATTTATAGTTGCTGTACTGACATGGCTAATTTGGTAAAGTTGTACAATTTGATTTTCAGTTTGGGAAATTGGCAAAATAGTGTTTGGAGGTAAATTGTCTTGTATATCAAGGAGCAACTGTTTGATTTGGATAGGTGTAATTATGGAAGGATGCAGTTTGCCGTGTCTAACGTCTATTAATAGGTCCACGAGGTGGTTAAGTGTGTATTGGTGACGCATTAGAACGAGAGTGACATGAGAGACTAAAGTCTCCCATTCGATTACTACCCTATGTGTGTCAACCTCTTTATTGAATGTAACTAGGGTGTCCCTAAACCTTTTTAGTTTTTCCTCGATGTGATCGACCTGGTTTTTGATGTTAAATCTAGTTTTATTAAAGACGTTTGTTGTGCTTTCCAAAATAAGGGTTTGGTTTTTGATAAGGTCTAATAGGTAATTATTGTTATAAGTTAAATTATTTATCTTTTCCTCATAATTCTTTGCATCGTTCTCATCTAATGTACCAAATAAGGTTTTGCTTACACTCCCTATAGCGTTAAATAGCCCTCTTTTTGTTCGCGTGTTACCTGGTTTTAGCAATTGTTCCCTGAGCCCAATATCAGACATTGTTGTATTAATAACTTGTGCTACTCCTTGACAGTATTTTAGCTCTTCCACCTGTGAGCCTATATTATCACAAAGTGTGGAAATATGTGACGCATATTTCTGTAGAAGTGTGGTCTCATACAGCAAGTTTTTTAAATCGAAGTAGACAATGGCTTTCCATTCATAGCTGTATAGCCCAACGTCTCCCACTTCTTCGAAGTAGATGCCGGAGTTAGTGTTAAGCTTCGTAATTGTCACGGGGTCTTCTGCACATACCATGGATACGCTCCCAATAATGGTGAGGAGGATGAATATTATTGACCTGCAATATGTTTTTCTTTGTTTATTCAGTCAATAAATGCCTTAAGATTGTTGTTATGCACTGTTTTATTTTTATTTTTAACTTTGATTGTCGTGTTTTCACTAGAATTTATTTGTATTATCTCGTAAGGGCCGGACCAAAGAGGATCGAATTTGTTCTTACGAGCGTAGTTTTTTAAGAGCACTTTTTCTCCGATACTGAAAGTTTTTGGTTTTGAATATTTGTCATAATTGGATTTGCTCTTTTCCTTTTGACTGAGAAGAGTTTCTTTAGCTATCCTGTAGCCGTGCTGTAGCCGGGCCTTTAACTCATTTGCATAGTTCTCATAATTATAACAGGTTTTTGGTTCGGACTTCAGTGGTGATGGAATGGTAGCTGCGAAACCATAGAGAAGCTCGTGTGGGGTGTAGTTGGTACTTGAATGTGGTGTCGTATTATAGACGAACATAGAATAGGGTATCCAAGAATCCCAAGTTGATACGTCTCTGTTGACGTAGTGTCGCAAATATTCAGCGAGGGTTCTGTGGGACCGTTCCAGAGCTCCGTTGCTTTGGGGGTGATAAGGTGTAGTTTGAAGTTTTTTGATCTTCAATAATTTACATACTTCTGAAAACATCTCGCTCATGAAATTCGAACCTTGATCTGTTAAGATAGAGTCTGGCACACCATGTCGGCAGATTATTTTTGTAATGTAGGCTTCTGCGACGACTCGTGCTTCTATACTTGCCAAAGGGATGGCATCAGAATACTTGGTAAGATCGTCTTGGAAGGTGAGCAAATATTTGTTTCCATTATGACTAATAGGAAGAGGACCAACTATGTCCAGAAAAATTTTTTCGAATGGCCTTGAACTGGTTGTCGTTATTTTCATAGGGATCTTTGTATTCCGTGTTAACTTATTGGTCTGGCATGAGGGGCATTTTTTTATGAATTCTTCAACGTCCCTCCGTAAGCTTGCCCAGTTATAGGATTTCCGAATCCGTTTTATGGTCCTTTCTATTCCCTGGTGTCCACCAAAAGGGGACTCATGATAAGTTTTTAGGACATCTGTAATATCTTTGGGGTTTGTAAGAGTTAATACCTCGGATAGATATATTGTTATGTTGACTGTTTGAAATGTATGCCTGAGTACAGTTTTTATCTCAGAAAGGGTGTTTGAGTCTGTGTGTGAAATATATATGTGCATTTCCTTAAGTTTTTGTTGGGTATGAAAATCCTGTATTTTTCTGCAGGCTTTTAGAAGTGTCGTTGAATCAGATTTCGTCTTGAGAGGTAGTTTAATTAGCGCTAATACATATGTGCACTTCTTTGTTGGTTCTATTATAAAAGTTTTCTCTTTCAATTTTTTTTCCAACTGGGGAATTTCCTTCTTAAGAGACAATATCTCTTTCTGATCGTTGTCTGATAGAAGATAAAATTTGTATTTGACATTTTTAACATCCGTTAAATGGCTTGTGTTCTCTATTATGGGGGCATCTTCCTCAGAGTGAATTGACGTTAAGTAATTATTGAACCATTCATCGATATCGGTGTCACTTTCGTCATTCTTCGCACACTTTGCTTGTTGTCTGGTCAACATATTTACTACTTTATTTTGAATTTCTCTCTCGTTTTCCGGTATAATTCGGCTCAGTGCATCGGCATTTCTGTTGAGCTTTCCTGCCTTATAAGAAATTTCGTAATCGTACTCCTCTAGCCGTATCCTCCAGCGCATAAGTCGGGAGGAGCAGTCCTTTAGGTTCATTAGCCAGACTAAGGGCTTGTGATCGGTTAGAATGGTAAACGTTCTGCCATATACATAAGGTCTGAACTGCTCTACAGCGTACACGATGGCGAGCAGTTCCTTTTCTATGGTAGAGTACCGAGTTTCAGCGGGGTTTAGGGTCCTACTTGCATAACATATAGGATGTTCTCCATCTATTCCCTGCTGCGACAGGACGGCTCCTAAAGCTATATCGCTTGCATCGGTAGTGATAAAAAATTTTTTATCGAACTGCGGATATGCGAGGATTGGAGCGGTTATGAGATTTTTCTTTAATATTTTGAAGGATTCCTCGCAGAAGGAGTCCCATTTGAAGGGAGTATCCTTTTTTAGTAGCTTAGTGAGAGGCTGTGCAATTCTTGCAAAGTTAGAGATAAATCGCCTATAGTAGCCTACGAAACCCAGAAATGCTTTGATATCTTTTGCTTTCTTTGGGGTAGGATATGTTTTTACGGCTTCGATCTTTGATGGATCAGGATGTATGCCATCTGAGCAAACGACATGTCCCAAATAAGCGATTTCTCTTTGAAGAAAATGACATTTCTCGGGCTGCAGCTTGAGGTTACTTTCTCGAAGTCTTTCGAAAACTTCAGTTAGTTTTTTATTATGATCCCTCAAGTTGTATCCGTAAATGACTATGTCGTCAAGATACACGAAGCAGTGTAAGCCCTGCAGTCCCGTAAGTACAGAGTTCATAAGCCTTTGGAAGGTGGCTGGAGCTCCTTTCAATCCAAAAGGCATTCTGTTATATTGATAGTGCCCGTATGGGGTGCTGAATGCCGTTTTTTCCTTACTTTCTTCGTCCATGGGTATTTGATGGAACCCATTGGCTAAATCTAACGTACTGAAATATTTGGATCTTCCGAGTTGGTCCAATATATCAGTTATGTTGGGCAGAGGGTAAGCATCTCCCATTGTTATATCATTAAGCCTTCGGAAATCCACTACGACTCTCCATTTCTTGTTCCCTTCACTATCTGATTTTTTGGGAACTAGAAGGAGCGGGGAATTCCAGGGGCTTTTACTGGGGCTTATTATTTCTTCTTCCAGCATCTGGTCTATTTGGCGGTTTATTTCCTGCCTCTGTGACTCCGGAAGTCTATATGGCTTTATGTATATAGGAGGTTTATCAGATAACGTTGGTATCTTGTGTGAAGTAACCTCAGTACAAGAGAGTTTGTCTCCTGGTAGGAAGAATATTTCATTGTAACGACGGCATATATCTAGAACGGATAGCCTTTCTTCCTTATTACAGTGATTTAAATGAATAATTTCCTCTAGTTTCTTGAGGCGGTCATGGCCGATAGTATTATCAGGGCCTATTGGGAGTAAATCATAATCCTGTGGATCTTCCCACTCAGGATTTACTTCGCTCGAAGGGAGAGTGATTTCATTTTCATTTAAATTTAATAATAGAATTCGTACTTTCCCATTTCTTGGCTTGGTTAGAACATTACCCAAATATACTCCGGGTTTAATTTCTTTGTGCACACAAAATAAATTTGTTTGTTTTTCTAAAGGGATTTCTACAACCTTTTGGGATCTTGGTGGAAGAGATATGTTTAAACCACTTGTAGTATCCTCGGTTTCTATTCTTTGGGTCTTGGACATAGGTTGTAAATTACTGTTCACATAGGCAATGGAATCCACCATTTGGTTTGAGATGTCTGTTCTCTTTGGATTCCTATTTACCGAACGTAATTTCCTCGAGTCCGATTCGGGCTTAAAAGGGTCTGTATTAACCAAAATGTCAGCATTTATATGCGTAGTGAAATTTTCGTTTGAATTCTTACATTCCGAATTTCGAATTTCCGCGAATTTTAAATTTGTTTTGCCTTCTGAGGCTATTTTTGCTGGTTGTAATTTGCCAGTCTGAGTACACCCGTTGTGTGTTTCGTTGATTATACTGAGCTCCAAGTAGCTTTCTTCGTAACTTATTACACATCTGTGTCGCGTTAGAAAATCGTTTCCTAGTAATCCATCGTAGGGGATTAAAATGTCTTCCTTAATGAGATGAAATGGGTGCTGTATAGAATTATTTTGCATTTTTAAATTGCAGTATGAAATTCCTACTGAATTAAGGCTATTCCCGGAAAGAGTAGTAATTTCGCACTTGAGGTCTTGATATATTGGGGTAGAGTCTGTCACCAATTTGAGTTTATAAAGACTGACCTCAGCTCCAGTGTCTATTAGAAGTGTGGAGTATTTTTTTCTTGAGTTTGATAAGGGCAATGTAATGAGAATTGCATTTCTTGAAATTATTATTGGAACTCGAATCAGTGTTCTGAGTTTTGGTGTATCACGGCTTCTGTTACACGGGTGGAGTCGCCGGTGCCCTCCATCCGCGGTTGATCGTTTTCCGATCCATAATCCATTAACATATTCCATCTGACCTGCCTAGCTGGAGTCGGATGTATATTCCGAGAAGCGGGAAATATTCGTGTTTGATTATTATTATTAGATCTATATATCTCTTGGTTTCTGTTTCTTTCGTCTTGAATCCGAGTTCTACATTCACTCCTATGGTGATTAGGTTTTTTGCAATAACTGCAGTTCAATCGATGAACTTCCCTCTTTATGTGAGGACCAGTAGGTTGAAATGATGGGATGACCTTGTTACGGAAACAGGTGTTCTTCGTGTGGCCTCTTTTACCACAAATATCGCAAGTTGGAATTGATTTGTTTGTTTCACTGGGCTTTGCAAAATTTTCGAGACGTATTGCATGCTCTGAAGCATAAAGGACGAGTTTACGTAAAGTTGTCTCGCCTTTGGACTTAACAATTACACGTAACTGTTCACTTCGCAGGCCGTCTTCGAAGGTCTTGATTGCATTTAACTCATTCTCTTCTAATAAAAACTTTTTTGCTACCGCGTCGGTTACGTTCTGGGATGTGACGTTATTTAGTTCACACAAAAGTTTACTTAACCTTTGTGCGAATTCATCGATGCTTTCCCTGGAGTTTTGTTTGAGACGCAGGAGCTCGGCCTGAACCGTTACTCTTGGGCGTCTATCTAAGAATTGGTCCTCAAGGAATTCCCTTAGAGTTACCCAATCTTTAAAATCTCGATGCTTCAATGCTTCGTATGCAGGACCGATTATTCTGGTTTTCACGACACTAAGAAAAAGCTTTTTATCAGCTTCCCCCTCTGTGGTGTCAAAGAGAATCTTGCAGCAATTAATGAATCGATCTAATTCATTGGGGCTGCCATCGAAATCCGGTATCATATTCCGGGCATCGGAAAGAGAAATTTTTATTTCAGCCATTTTTAATTGGGGGGGCCTGAGTAGCCGGAGGACAACTAAAGCTTCGCCTTTTGCGTTTCGCGTTAGCAAAAGCAGGCTGCCGGTTAGTGTAACTATTCCGTCGGGTTCGTATGGTGCCGTTCTTTATTCTTTTTGAGAGAATTGGATAGACAACAATGGAATTTTACTTTAAGACCGAATCACTTGATGAATTGTAAAAAGAGAGAAACAAAAAAAAACCCACTCACTTATTTAGACAAAAACAACTCGAGTAAGTACACTCTTGGGACTCACAAAAGATAGTACGCAATCATTACACTTTTTCTTAAACAAATTCACTTAAAATTTCCGCAACCTTTCTTAAATTTTCTGAATTCTGCACTCTTAATTATATATATATATGTATATTTTTTGCATCTAGGCAAGTTTAAGCAAATTAATTTAATGTGAGATATACTAAATATATTTGAAAAATATGTAATACAAACAAACACCTTACATTTTAAGTTCTTCCAGTCGTTTTTTTAATGTGATGAACTCCGTGAAATCTTTTGTTTCGTCGTCCTCTCCAGCTGGTTTGTAAAATTCTTTTAGCTGCTCCTCAATTTGGCGAGCTTCCTCCTGGGGGTCCATTGATAATTGTTTCCTTCTGGGTTGTTTACTGAGTTCTTTTTACTCAAAAATTTTTTGCACAATCTCTAGAGCCTGTCTTGAGATTGGGTTGTCTTAGACAACGTTGGATAACCTCTGAGCGCCTGGCTTAGGTTACCTTAATTTGAGTAGCTGGGATCGTATTTTTATTTTAATAAAGATCCTCAACCGCTGCCACCAAAATGTTCTGGGTTTTTATGAAATACCCAAGGACTGGGGAGTGCTTTCTACAGAGAAGATCACCAGTCCCAATTTTATTTGTTTAAACACTTTTGTAACTTTTGTACACTATGTATGAACTTTATTAATCAACTTTGTACACTTAATATAACAAACTTTTATTTAACTTTTTGATTTTCTTTTTCTAGAGATCTGAAGGCCTTACCTCTGGTAGGGGGACTCTTCAGATCACTTCAAAAGTTAGGAAAACTCTGCTTGTTCCTAGCAACATCAACTGAATTTATTTAAGTTCTCCCTCCATCGATTTATTGAAAAAATTCAAAGTAAAAATCTATCGACCAATCAATTTCTTCGATAAGTGAAAAAGATGCTATTCTCAGCAAGAATCGATTTAAGGGGAAAAGTGATTAAATCGTATGAGTTCAAGTACTTTGAACTCATCACAAAAAACGTAAATCGCTTGCGTCGGCATTATTGGTTTTCGTGACAAAAATATTTTAAAATCGCATAATTCATATGCGTTCAAGTACTTTAAACTCATCGCGAGGAAATTGTTTACGTTGGCGTAAATAATTTAGAAGGTGAAATCCGAGATACTAGCATTTGCTTTGGAGAAATTTTGTGAGAAAAAGTAACCAAGATAATTTAGGAAAGAAATTTATTGGTTTCATGCTAGTGCGATGCATGTTTTAGGATTTTAATGCTAGTGAGATGAAAATGTTTTGAATTTCAGGGTAATTAACAGATAACGCCAACGAGGGATGTTAATGATGTCACGTGAAGTAACTAGGGTGTAAGGTGACGCGTATAGCGAGCGCTTACAACAGAATCATGAAGTCAAGTACGGACTTAAGACGTTCACGACTGAAAAAACTCAGCCATTTTACAGCACCACCGAAGGTCTCGCTTAAAAACTTCAACACGTCACATCACTTGGAAAGAGCAATGGAAAAGTGTAGTCTTTACAGACAAAAAATTTGCTCACTATTTTCACGATCTACGGAAAGAACAACTTTTCCTATAGCCTGTCATCATATAAAAACCTTGTACAACGAGCAGTCGCTGACATAGATGAAGTTCTCGGAGCGATGTCATGCATTTTTTAATACGACTATGCAACACTCCCCATTGTTTGTCAAGTAACTGACTGATTTCATACCGAAGACATTGCAGTCTTGGAATAGTTTGCCCTAACTCCACATCTGAACATTATCGAAAATTTGTGGGGATGGCTCACGCGTAAAGTGTATTAAAATGGCAAGCAATACTAAAACATTTAAGCATTGAAGGAAGGTGTCTTGACTGCCTGGAATGAAATACTACTACTTAATCCTTATCAGGACTTTTTTCAATAGTATTCCCGACAGGCTCTTCGAAGTAATTCGCAATAACGGAGACCGAACACATCATTAAAAATAGTAATAATAACACTTACGGACTCGTAATTAAGACAATTATATAAATAGTAAAAAGTAAACTAAATAAATATATTAATATTTGCGAACAAATAAGTGTACCTATTCAATTGCACCCTAGTCCAATCAGTAGGGGTTTTTGCCCTGCAAAAGGTGGGGTAGTTGTGATTTTTATACATGTTATTCGATTCCGGGCCCCGATGAAAAATCCAAGTTTAGACCCTTGAGGGGGGTCCGCGCTGTCCGCCATCTTGGATTAAAGCAGTGTTGGGCAAGTTAATCCCACTACATGTTAATCTAATTAATGTGATTACATTTAAGATATTTGCATTCTAATTCTTCATAAAACTCCCTAAAACTAATTTCGTACGAGAACAATACTATTTTCTTTCAATTCATTTCATTATATTATTAATTATTTTTAAGTAATCTACAAAGTCATCTGTTACAATGTAATTAGATTACAAAATAATCTAATTATATTGTAACAGATTACACATTTGATAGATTACATATTCTCTCATAAGTAATCTGATTGATATGTAATCGAATACAATTTAATTAGATTACTTTGTAATTTGACTAAACTGTGATGGAATTATTAATTAAATTACACTGCAATCAGACTACGCTCAACAGTGGATTAAAGGTACCAAAAATTGGTTTTTCCAAAATAATTTCTCAACGGTTGATCCTACAACAAAAATGTACAATATAAATTTGAAGAAGACTAAATTCTTTACATTTTTTGTAAAAACACTTTTTTTATAAGTCTGATGTGTAACGAGTTACAGCGGCGGAAACGTGAACATTCTTCCAAAAAAACTGTATACATATATGTACAGGGTGGGCCAAAAGTCACCATGGTGGCAAAAAGTCACCATGGGGTTTATAAATTTAATAACTTTTTCGTTTATATATTTTTTTTATTTTTTTTTCCATTATTTATTCTCCAGATGTTATTTATATAATCTAAAAAAAAAATAAAAAAAATATATAAACGAAAAAGTTATTAAATTTTTAAACCCCATGGTGACTTTTGGCCCCCATGGTGACTTTTGGCCCACCCTGTAGTACCATTTATACAGGGTATTTCGTCCATGGTGGTCCATAGGACAGCATGTGATAGTATACTCACCTAGTCAAACAAGAAATTGTATGGCAAGGGGGAAGCGGCATCGCAACCTTTTCGGAGTTACAGGGTGATTAAAAAAATTCGCAATATACCCTGTATTTTAAAAAATACAAGTGTACGGCCACTTACAGAGCTTCATGACCTTTCCAACGACTGTTCCACAAGCTCCATACTCCGCTCCCCTCAAGAGTTATGGCGGGCTAAACTAAAGATAATTTGTTCCCTTATTTACTGAGTTTATTGGCTATATTTGTGTATGAATATTTTTATAATGTGAAACACTATTAAAGACTTCCATGTAATGTAGAGCTGCTCCTCTTTTATTTTGTAAATTGTTGTATCTAAATTAAAATCTGTTATAATTGCACTCCTTACAAAACTGATAAGTGAAAAAACCATTAAGGTCATATGATAAAAGCGAAAGATTTTATATTTGAAATAAAGGAACCGGTGAAGCTGAATATCTGGGACACAGAAATGATTAAGAAATTGGAAAGTACCCAGATGATTCATCACACCTATGTATACCTATAACTGCAAATCTGGGATTGTGTAAGACTGAGATGAGTAGGTATTATAAGAGAACCTAAAAAACTTCCTACTTGACTATATGTACTTTGAATTTGAACATATTTTTGTGTGCAATATACAGAAGAAAAAAATTACGAAAATTGTCTACTAACACAATTTCGTTTAAATTTAAAGTCCTCACAAAAACAAAAATTGTTCACAACAACTTAAGAATTCCCTCAGGTTAAACCATCAAGAAGTTGGTAAAAGAAAACTTTCTAGTGGCGGTAGAAAGGCCAATTGAACTTTAGAACTTTAATACGAAACGAAGTCAAGTAATCTGTCCTACTGGGAAAATTCCCATAATACTTTCCAAGTTCTTACAAAATGTCTTTGCTTACCTTCCTTAATCCACACTATCCAATTTGATGCCAGTTTTTTTTTTGTTTTTTATTCTTTTCTTTTAATCATTCGGTTATATCCTTTACTGAGCAACTATTCATCACCTTTTATCACTATTATAGAATTCACTTGAGATGAAGAATTATTGTTGTTTCTGCACAAATCCTTTTACACCTCTTTAGCTAGGTGGTTTAATAGAAGCCGCACTTGATTTCGTATCACACCTTTTTAGCATCTTATTTTTCCCGGATTTTTTACTTTATTTATTTTTTTATTTTTACATAATCGTTTTTTTTTGCACCACTTCCACACTAAAAAGTATACCTAAATATTCCCGTAAAAAAATCCCTTCAGCGAATACATAGTAAGTAGCCCCCGCCCGTTCTACTTGAAGTTTTGAACTGTGAACGATGAGATTTAAGCAGAAAAAACTCGTAGTAAAGACACGATGAAACGGCAAGGCACTGAAGACGAAAACTTCTCGGTTGGTCCAAGTCCAAGGGCAGTGAAAAAGTTCTTCGTTTCGTTTGAAGACCGAGAGTTGATGATAAATCGTTTACAGTTGTCTTCTTGCGGTGAAGTCTTTACACTGTATTAACATGAGCAGAGCTTGAAGCGGCACGGCAATCCATGATGACGATGGCAATGTTACTTACTTACGATGTGGACTACGCGAAATGATGGAACAAGATGAGATAGCCCCCAACCAAGACCAAGCGCTCCAAAAGAGAAATAGTTTATGGAAAGAGAAGATTTCTGCTTAATAAATCGAGCTCATCAGCTGGGTGCTCTTCTTGAAAGTATAAATTTTTTTAAGTTCGGGTTAGCTTAAGCCGGGCTTACTTATCTGCGTGCCATTAAAATGCAAAACTGGTATCTCATCTGGCTGAACTGCATTACCGTCTCGCTTAACCAAAGATTTCCTCTTTGTCACGGTCTTGGGTATTTCTTATGCGACAATGACAATGATTCAGGTGGTGTGGCTGAACTCAAGTCTCAAAACATGCAATTACCTGAAATTCTCATGTCATTCGGTCTCTGATTTTTTTTTTTTTTTGTGGAAATTATTCTTTTTATTTTCAGTTTTTGTTTGCTGTGTGTACACATACAGAAATATTTATTTACTCAAAGTAAACCATTTAAAGGCCATCACAATGGTTGCCATTTTTTTGAATTCTAATCTTCAAAGAGAAACCGTAAAATATTTACTCTTCCCATTTTCTTACCTTTTCTTGGCTATCATCTTTTCCGGATTATTTCATTAGCCTCCGTCCGGTTTTGTGATATCATCTTTCGTTGCATTTCCCCAATGGATCATAGTTGTAACTATGCAACTAAAATTCCTTTCCCAGATGAATCACCATAAATTCAATATTTATGTGCATTACATTGGGTTAGGAACAAACAAACAGAATTACCCAAAATACCTGTAATTATGTAGGAGGAAAATGCAGGGCTTGTTAAATCTGAAATTCTCAGGGCTAGAGGAAATCATACTATGTATAACCTAACGAAAATCACATTAAATTTTTACCTCTAATGCATTTATCCGCTCGTAAACGTGTAATTTGTAATAAATATTTGATGAGAATAATTCATACATAGTAGTAGGTACCTACCCACCTACCTATACCAAGGTATATACCTGCCTAGTTTCCCTGCTGCTGGGCTTACGATAAGTCACGATGACATTCATTTTCTTCCCTCAGGTGTTGAGGGTTTCTTGTTGGGACTATATGCATATGAAATCACCAGAAATGTCACTTCCGCTCGTAATTTTCTATTCACGGAAAATGTTTATCTTTCTCTAGACTTAGTATCTATGTAAAGTATGGCGGCTAGCGGGAACATGACGTACGTAAATATTTAGGTATTATTCAAGACGACTGGGATTACTTTCGATTATGGTTAGCTAAAATATTTATTAACTTCACCAGGAAAGTTGGAAGTATGTTCTATGTCGTATAGGTAGTAAGTAAAATTCATAAAGCTAATAATAATTTAGCACTACGTGCTTAGTCATTAACAGTGGTTTATATTTGTAGAAAACTTCAGTTTAAGAACTACTGATTGATAGATTTTTCGTTGAGTCTTAACGAAGAGAAAAAAAAAACAACAACAACATGGTAATTGTCAGGGCTACATATATAGTATGACAAAAAAAAATATCATGGGTAATAGGCAAATATGAATGTTGTAAAGTAAGTTATCTTATTCATTACCAATAGATAGCAAGTTTTACATAGTACGTAATAGAAAGTTCCGAACGTAAAAGTAGGGTTGCCATACAAAACTTACGTTTTTATCTCTATATTTGAAATTTTGTACACATTAACTGTGTTCTTTTGTGTACCTTGTTCTAGAACGACCATATACTGGCGAGAACAAATTGTTCTGTCAATTGAGGTGAACTATTTGTACTGTTCGCTTCATTTATAAATCTTCTATGAAAATGTATGAGGCGTTCTTTTGTGTATCTTTTGTTCTGTGCTGTTCTGCGGACAGCAGCTTATGTTTTCATAGTAATATTAAATAAATCTTGAAAATGGACTAAATCGAGCAAACCCTTCTTGTTGCTGCCATATGAAAAAATTGATCCGTCCTAGACGTTTTTTATTGTACTGAAAAGAAATCCTATGCCATGAAATAAATTCGTAGCGAATTTAGTCAATATGAAATTGACTAAGGTTGCTGCCAAATCCGCAGCTCGAGAATTGTGTGGGAAAAACTCTTGCAATCGAAAAATCTTTAAAAAAAAAAAAGAAATTTCTATGTAAAAGCGGGCGTTTCGTAATAACAGGAACCGTATTACTCATCAGTACGGCTTGGTTCCAGCCTGTCGTATACGCCCCAGTGCACAGCCAAGCTGATCTCATATATGCATCTAAAATAATTTTTAAGTGTAAACCAATCCGTACTGATGAGTAATACGGTTCCATAAAAATTTCTTTTTTAAAAGATTTTTCGAATGCAAGAGTTTTTTCCGTTAAATCCTATGAAATTAGTTATAACCGTTTTTACTGACCGACGAACCATTCTAGAAATATATACGAAAAACCAAAAAATCAAACTTGCACTGATAGGTGACGATCCGATATTACATACGGGCATTCATCTAGGGTATCATATGAATTGGTCTTACTTAGATCAATCTAGATTTTTTACATGTCACTTTTATATGTAGATGAATAGTTACGTTAGGTTATTCTAGCTCAGAGTTACTCTAAATAATTGAGCGAAAAATAAAATGTTTTTATTTAGAATGGCTTCAAGAACATCATTAGGCAAACAAGTTTATCGACAGACCAACAGAGCTCAAAACAAATACAGATCAATTCTCAGGTCAATGGTCCTTTTAAGATCACCTAAACAAGATGGGCTTGGCTGCGACTTTGTCTTGCCGCTTCTACCATGATGATTATGAAGCTTGAAAACCATACATGTATAATTCCAATACCAGTTAGCCTTAAAATCTTTCAATTACAAGTACGAGTCCAGGTACTGGTACTTAAAAAATTTTCAAGTACAAGTCCAGATACCCGGTAACTTATAAGTCCCTCATATTAGCTTTAAAAGAGCTTATAAATATCTAAGTACGCACGTAATTCCATCAAACCGCCAAGTACAGAGGTTCTTGTTAATTATGTAAGTACGCCTTCTAATAATCAAGACTCAAAAGCTTTCGAAAACTAAAATCAGGTATTTTGAAAAATCAATAGCCAGCTAAATAACTTAGGGTACGACATCGTGGAGTAATGATCGATATTAACATCGAATGTTTACTTCGATATTTAAAGTACATCGACTAAAAACCATCGATGATGCACACCATCGAACATCGATGCGTTTTTTATTTCAGTGTCCATCAAATTAATATAAAAAAAAAAGTTTCTGCTCTCTCAATTTTAATTTAATTTTTATAAATGAAAATAGTTTTTTCTACAGAGTGAAAAAATAGTAGTTTCGAAAGCATGTGACCATTTAAACGATTTCTTTGTTCCGTTAAAGTTACTCCGGCTTTTGAAAATAATCTTTCCGTGGGAACGGAAACCGCTACAGTAGTAAAATACTTGGTCGCAATTTTGAATAAATTTCTGTAAGATATTTTTAACTCTTCCCATATATCTAAGTGTTTATCGCCTAATCATCCAATAGGAGATGCTCGTAAATACAGAGAAACATCCGAATCCTCTTCTCCCTTTACGTGGCATTATCCCAATTTTCACTCCATAAATTAAAATTCTGACCTTGAAATTAGTTTTGTTAAAATAATAATTTAATTACTTACCATATTTCGATGACAAATCCGAATCTGAATCAACTGGTAACTTTTTTCCTACTACTTCTCTATTACTTCTTCTCGCAGCATTTTGGTTCCCTTGGAACAGACAATAGGGTCTCGGAAGTGTAGGATCCAATAGGGTTGATACTGATAAAATGTTTATATATTCAGCTGGATCTAAACGTGTTTTAACTTATAAGATGGATTAAGTTTTATCACTTGCTCCGTCAAACAATGTTTCATTGGTATGACCAAACTGCATGTGACATATTTTCGCCGCAAATTTCTCGCATGGCTTCTAGTAAAGGCCATAAAATATTGTAAATTTCATGAAGTTGTTCCTTTTCTAAAGGAGTTAACATTGGTGGGATTATGTTACGTAACCATGATGGATATCATTGATCTTAGGAGGAAGCTCCAGAAATCTCTTAACACTAGAGCATACACGCAGGGGAAATACATATGTCTCCCAGTGTTTTATTTTGTTGCATGACATCCGGCTGAGATATCATCTTAAACTTCTAGATAAGCTTTATTTAATAAACAGTATATGCAATAAGTAACTTACTATCGTTGGATGTGCTTGAACGTCTGTGTGTCAGTTTAGTGGTACTGGGTTACAAATAGCTCCACGCATGTGATTGTGTAACTTTTCAAACGGTAATAAATATTGTTAATCTTTTTTTCTAAATACTTTTGTTTTTTAGTTTAATATTAGTTTATTTATATACAATACCTTAGTTATATAGAATAACAAAAAAAAAAGTAAAAAAAAACGGAAGCCCAGCTGCTTGCAATGCGATGCCACTTTTTTTTCCGCGGTGGGCAATTAGACGTAAAGATCCACGAGATAAAGGAATACTCCTTAATCCGGTACAAATGTACAAAAACTACCTATCTTTAGAAATAGCTCAAAACAATAAACAGACCAACTTGCACTGCTAAAGACATGCATAACAGTGATATTTGCAGGAGCTGACCATACGATAACTACAGAGTTGTTTATGGCTTACAGCTAAGGACCTCAAACAATATAAATAATTCGTTTGGTACCGAAATAAGAGCATTCCTTTTCTCATAGATCTCCGAATTTTATTACCCACAGCGGCTGATCTTCAAGTAGTTATATGTTCCGACTGTCAAAAAAAAAAACTACGCCAATAATGAAAATCATGCCTAAGGACTAGTTTGTTTCGTCTTTAGTAAGTCTGATTGAATTTCAAAAGGATTTATATTGATATGTTTGGTTTTTGCTCTAGTTAGTATATAAGGAAACTTTAAAATTGTTTAGTATTTTAAATAACTGCAATAAATCTCCTCTTGTATAAATATTAGCACTATTTTATTTTCCACTCTATTTGACTGAGGAAAACCACTTCAAAAATGGGGTACGTATGTCCCACACGCGAGCTTCCATGAACCAAGTTGGGACGCGTGTGCTCTAGTGTTAATCTTATAAAATTTGGAGTTCCAGCGAGTTGAAACATCTTGAATTAATTTCAACATATCGTTTAATTTTCTCAGTTCGTTTCTGGCTACCACACTTTACTTAAACCAAGTTACAATGCTCTTTACCTTGGTGATTAACTCAATGAGATTTTTTACGAACTCCATTACTTTTCCTGAGACTAGATTTAACGTGTGCGCAAAACATGGAATATGACGTTTTTCCCCAAAAACTATATCAGATGCTTTCACTACATTTGCACCATTATCTGTGACAATTGCAGTTACTTTATCTTTTGAAATCCCCCGCTCTTGACACACATCTTCCAGTTTTCTTGCGATATATTCCGCAGTATAACGTTCCTTCAAATCATAAACTGCAAGAGTTGCTCATTGAACAGCTTTATCCTCCAAAAAGTGAACTGTAATGCCGAAGAAGCTTCTTGTCTGGCTTGGTGTCCATATATCAGTTTTTATAGGACAAAATGAAATCGTCGAGAACTTATCCTTGTAAGCACTGGAAATATCAAATTTTGTTAAAATATTGCACTTAATTGTGTGCATGGTGCTTTGGAAAGAGGAGTGTACGTTTTTAAAATCTCTTTAAGCCCATCACTCTCTACGATATTGAAAGGCTGACAGTACCGGCATATCATTTACACGATAGCATTTGTAATTTTATTGAATTTCCCGCCCGCGTCAACAAACGAAGAAAATTTTTTAAATGTAATTGTTTGCTTTGGTTTTGATGTACTTGCCTTACTTTCAATACCATCTCTTCTAAGGGTAAAGGATAATATCAAGACAGGGACTTCGACTGAATATTTTCTATACACTCTCTTTTCGCAGATACTGGATTAGTTATATTGTCATCAGGCAAACAGGCTATCGATGTACAATGCTCTTTTGAATTGTGATCATTAGAAGTGAAGTATAAATATTATTTATGTATCTAGTTTATCATTTTATGCAGTATATACATATTTATAATATACTAGGGTTGCCTGTCGGCGTTTCCCGGCAATAATAGAGATGCCTAGATGGATGGCGGTGAGATGGTTAGAGATGCATAATATCTATGTAAGCTTTCATCTGACTCGATCGCGCGATTCCGTACTCTGGAGTTTCACTCTGCATGTGTGTGTGTGTGTGTGTGTGTGTCGATAAGTTCGTATGCGTGGGAAAGTGTAGCTCTCTACGTCGATGCGTTCCCAAATATAGTAAAAAACGAATTTTTTTGTATGGCAACACCAAGAAAGGGTTGCCCGATTTGCTAGACTTTTGGACCTATATTTGCAATTTTTTTTTTGAAAACGCCGTGTACAAAATATGAGGTCTCCAAGTCGACGCCTTCTCAAGCAGCATCCAAGTATATAGTGAAAAACCAAGGATTTGTATGGCAACACGAAAAGGGGGTATCCCGATTTAGTCCATTTTTGAAATTTTATTTATCATTGCTATGAAAATACCATGAACCAAATTTTAGCTCCCTACGTGGATGTGTTCTCAAGCAATGCCCAAATAATTCATATAGATAAAAACGAAATTTTTGTATGGCAATCCTACGAAGAAGTAGCCCGATGGGTCCTATTTTTGAACTTAAATTTGTAATTTTTTTTTTTTAAATCACCGTATACAAAATATGAGCTCTCCACACGTCGACGTATAGTGAAAAACCCAAGTTATGTATGGCAACACCAAGAAGGGCTGTTTGCCTAAGAACCTTAATCGAACTATTACGAACATTTAAAAAAAAAAAAGAATTATGCCATACAAAAATTTCGTTTTCCAATATATATTTGAATACAGCCTGAGAATGCGTCGACATAGAAAGCTGAAATTTGTTACATAGTGTTTTCAATGTAATAGCAAATGAAATTTCAAAAATGGACTAAATTTGACAACCCTTCTTGGTGTTGCCATAAAATAATTTAGGTTTTTACGTATACTGTAAAAACGATCAGTCAGTCAGACATTTTTATTGTACCAAAAACTTCTCCAGAATACGAAATTCTATAAAATTTGTTATAATCATTTTTTCTGTCCGACGAACCGTTCTAGAAATATATGCGAAAAAATCAAAAATCAAACTTGCATAGATCGATGACCATACGAAATTTCATACGGACATCCATCTAGGGCAGGGGTGGCCAAGACGTCGACCGCGGTCGACTGGTCGATCGCCTAGACGTTTTTGGTAGCCCGCGAGAGTAAAATCAATTGAACAAAAATTACAATAAATTGTCATTTTCAAATAATTGAAGAATTAACAAAAACTTGGAGCACATTATATAAATCGGGAATTCCAAAGTTTCGCCGAGCAGTTGGAGAATTTACACGAGCAATTCGAAAGAAGCTTTTGGAACTCGGAAAGAAGTCATCAGTTTCAGGCTGTTCTCTTTTATCGAAGGCATTAACATTGACAAAGTATGTATCAACATCGGCCAATTAATTGATGCTGAATTTGTTGTGGCCGAAGAAGAAATTATAGTTGTTGCGACATAAGTATTTTTTAAATCTGGAGCATTCGGAAATACCTACAGATTTTTTGGAAATTTCTTTTGCGTTTTATTTAAAACCGTTGCTGATGGTAGACCGCTACGATAATTTGAATTATAATGTAGACTCCGTACTTCAAAAGTTTGGACACCCCTGATCTAGGGTATCATAAGTATTGGTCTTAGACCAATTCCAGCTTATTTTACTTGTTATTATATAGAAAGATGTATATTAATACAATAAAAAATTACTTGATGTTTTATTTTCAATAAACGTTAAAATTGAATCGTTTTTCTCCAATACTTTTGCATGCATGGAATTAAGATGGCACTTTTGCGTGTTTGTATTGCCTGATGCTTTTATAAGCAAAATCGGCGACTGGCATTATTGCTATCAATTTTTTCAAAGAATTTCCAAAATACGATCTTGCCTGGCGAATTCAATAAAACAAGTATATTGCTTTTTATATCCATGCAAAGCAGAATTAATTTAAAACTGCGGTTTGGCGAACTGTTTCTTAAAATAAAACAATTGTTTTAATTTTGAAGATTTTTAACCTGAAATCCTGTCCGTAAAGGAAGATTCTAAGAAACAAATTGATGCCTTGAAATTATGGCGCAAATTAACTTTATCCTTGAGGAAACATTCGGGAAAATAAGAACAAAATTTCCATTGTAAACTGATCAAATATGTATGTTCACAAGTTTTTGGATGTTACAATATGTACATTATATTATATATAGTCTTTAATTGTTATAAAACTTTGGTTTCTCTTTAGAGTAAACCAATACTGTAACATATACATTCTGTCAAATAAGTTTCGGGACTGATCAAATAAATCGGAAAATATCAATTATTCATCCAAATTTATTGAGTCTCCTTCAAAATAAGCTCCATTTGAAGCGACACAATTCTTCCAACTATCAATCCAATCATCCGTACACTTCTTGAAGTCATTTTCCGGGATTGCCTTGAATTCCTTCAGCGAATAAGTCTTTATGTTTTCATTCGAGTTAAAACGGGTTCCTTGAAGCGGCACTTTAAGCTTCAGGAACAGGAAAAAGGTACACGGAGCCAAATCTGGTGAATACAGTCTAGTTGTTCGATGATATGCGTTTCGTTTTTGCTAAAAAATTCCGCCACAATGATGGCTTTGTGAAACAGTGTGTTGTCATGGTGCAACATCCATTAATTTTTCTTCCAGAGATCCGGTCTTTTTTTACGAATGCCTGCTCTTAAACGCCTCACAACACTCAAGTAATATAGTTTATTTACTGTTTAAACCCTCCGGAAGGAATTCCGTGTCAACAATTCCTCGAATATCGAAAAAAAAAACAGTGAGAAGCTGAGAAGAACCTTAATTTTGGACGAACTTTACCTTGGTTTCTTGGGTTTCTGCTCGTTTAGCAAGCACCATACCGATGATTGCAGGCTGGCTTGCATATCATATTCATAGACCCAAGTCTTGTCACCCGTAATTACGCGTCACTCGTTCTAGTATGTCTTCACACACTCGTTTACGATGCTCCATTTGAAAAAAATTAAGGTCTTTTGGAACAAGCCGGGCTGCAACGCGGAACATATAGTTCTAACCGATTCATGAGAGATGTTGAGTTCACCAGCTAGCTCTCTGAGACTATAACAATGATTATCGAGCACTAATTTCTTTAGTTTATCGACATTTCCCTCAGTATTTGAGGTTGAAGGCCGTCCAGAACGAGGCAAATTGTTAACGGTTTCACAACCCTCTTTGAACGCTTTATACCATTCAAATGGTCTTGTTCTGGATATAACACAAACGCCACAGTTTTTCTCCAACATTTTCAATGCTTCAGCACAAGGAATTTCGTTAGCAACAGAAAATTTCAAACAAGCTCGTTGATCGATATTTTTTACCATAGTAAAAATCGCCAGACACTACAGAAACAACTTATGTTTTCCACTCTTGTCAACAAACTGAATGATAGATGGCGCTCAAACTTAACGTCATAAACACAGACTTCAATATATAGACTGATGACAGCTTGCAAAAAGTGAAGCCAGCATAAAATATGCTTTTGATGTTGCGAGCGATTTGTGCTGCCACAAAGTAAAAATAATATTTCGAGAAGGGAAATTGTTACACAAAAAAGGAAATTTTATATTGCAATAATATTTTATTACCTTGATAATTGTGTGCTTTAACATTTATTTTTAATACGGAAATGGTTTTATTAATTAAAAAAACAAAAATCTTATAGAAAACTAAATGCACTACAACAATGAAAAATAAAATAAAAAAATTAATACTAATTAAAAAAAAAATTAATAAGCACACTGAAAAATACAGAATGTTTCCATTATTCCATAAAATACAAATATTCGTTATTTACTAGCAGAAAAACCTCTACGCATACAGTTTTAATGTGCAGGTATTGAAACGAATCTTATAAGGTATGTAGGAATGATTCATATTAAGCAAGCATGATTCAGATATTTGGATTAGTGCATAGATACTTAACCGATATTATAGGTAATTCGCCTTTATACATGGGATGTAAAAATGGTGGCTTTATTCTAGCTATATAGGGACTAAATTGATAAGAAAGCAAAACTTACTTAGGAAATTATATTGCATTCGTCGTCGACAACTTTACAAACATATTCCAGTACTCATTCATTCATTTATTTTTTAACATGTCCAAACTGCCGCTACTCAAAAAAATTGAGAATTTTACAGTCTCTCCTTTTACCTTCGTTTTTCTGACTATCTAATTATGTAATAGTCGATCCAGATTGACAATATCGTAACTCAGAAGAATGTTTTCTCTGCTTATTCAGAAAATTTCAAAAGTGGTATTAAAATAACTTTCAAACATAAATGGTTGCAGTTCTCACTTTCATTCGACAAAACTATACAGAATACAGAAAATTCTCAATATTTATTTCTCAAGTTTAAAAGGTATTACGTGAAATATAAATTCGTGAAGAAACATAAACTTTTAATATTATAAAATATAAAATTTATTACAGCATTGTTTGTAATTATATACAAAGCGTAGTATGGAATTGAGAAGCGATTAAGAACAATTACTTTTTTTCCACAATATTTTTATTTTTTTATTTGATTCTTACACGTGTTTCGATGCAACTGCATCATCTTCAGAGTACTAATCGCTACTGAGAAATAATTTGTGCCTACGACAGATGGTACAATACAATACAAATTCGTCTACAACCAAGAATCGAGTATGGTTGGCGTTATATTGGCTAATAAATTTAATTATCATAATAAACAATTCAAAAGTTGTGAACTAATTAAATCCATCTGATCATTCAGAATATTTTTATTTGCATTTAGCGCTTTTTTAATTTCAAAAGATTCTAAAATATCCAGTTTTCTACCTTTTTTCTCTACATGTAAAATTTTCAGATTATCAATGCTACAATAATGCCCAGCTTCATTTAAATGTTTTGCAAGAGCGGAATCTTGTTTATTATTTTTAAAAGATCTAATATGTTCTGAAAATCTTGTGCGGAAATCTCTACCTGTTTGTCCAATGTAACTGCAACCACAATCATTACACCATATTTCATATACACCCGATTTCAACAGTTTGTCAGTCTTACTTTTACAATTCACCAATATATTCTTTATTGTGCTTTTATTATAAACCCCTGCCTTAACATTAAGCTTATCTTTCAAAACTTTTGCTATTTTATATGAGGTTTTTCCAATGAAAGGTAGTTTCACCCATTTCTTTGCACTAAGCTCACCATTATTCGGAAAAATACTATTTAAAAGAACAGTTTTACGATTCCTATACAACATTTTATCTATTAATCTAGTATTAAATCCATTATTTATTGCAATATTTTTAATTATATTTAGCTCGTTTTGATAGGCATAATTGTCCAACGGGATATTAATTAATCTATTAAGCATAGCATGAAAGGCCGATAATTTAGTACTATATGCATGTTTTGAGTCTACTGGTATTACATTATCTGAAAAAGTTGTTTTGCGATAAATTTCAAATTTAAATTTTGAATCTATGTGACTAATTTTGAGATCTAAAAAGTTTATAGTATCATCGTCTTCCACTTCCAAAGTAAACCTTATATTTTCTTCCATAATAATAATCAAAACAAAGCGAAGTTTTAAATTTGAAACTGCAAAAACGTAAGTACTTAAAATATTTTCGGAATATTTAGCAACAACTTAATTAAAAACTGTGTACGGAATTAATTTTTAAAATAAAATTGAGAATTTCCCTTCATTTTAGCTAATCATGGTAGCCCTATTTATGAAATATCCCGCGACATGACAGAAAATTGAACTTAATTTGGGATGTTTTGCCCCTCTGATGTAAGCATTGCTGGCTTCAATAATTTTGTATGGGAAATGGCTCCAGCTAGCAGTTTATATTATTGAAGGCTGTGGTCATAATACACTACAATGGTTCCAACTTACGAAAAATAAAAAATAAATGGAAAAAAATTAACACGGGGATTTGAAAGAATCAGTCCCGAAACTTATTTGACAGAATAGGTCTGTCTGGTAAATTTAGAGCAAAAATCTTTGCGTAAAAATCAAGTAAAAACTTTTATGCGGAAGAGAGGATAACTCAAAAAAGTTACCAGAAACGTTTCGAGTAAATTTTGTTGAGCCTGCCATGTGTCAAATATTTGGCTGCTACGTTTCTGTTTGAAACAGAAAACAATCAATTAATTTGAAATACGTATTAAAAACTCACCCTCTTTAATATTTTTTTTTTTAATTTCAACTCTTTAGATTATCATTTTAGATTCATTCGATAACACAACAAACGGCTTAACCTCAAATTTCACACTTTTGACAGTCAGCTGATTGCATATCGAAGTTACACATCCTCTTGATCATGAGTGAAAATGTGCAACTTTGTGCAACAGGGGAAACGTATAAATTTACTCGATTTTTATAAGCTCAAAAGTAAACAGACTGTTTCTGTGTAAAAATGCGTAAAAGTTTTTACACCGAATAAAACCTTTCGAGTTTCGGTGTAAAAACTTTCGAGTTAACAGACAGACCTAATGAAAGTTTACCGAAGCTTTTCTTGCGAATCAAACTAACTGGTTGCGAACAAAATCACGACGGTCTTAAAACTGAATCTTGGTTTCTTTATTTCTAAAACTCTCTGATTATTAAAATTGTTTTGATAAGCTTTTTACTAATTTGGTTTTTTCTATTTACTTTGCAGGTAAGTGTAGAAATGTAGGACAATGTTGAAAATGCAGCTTGGATGGATGAATCAGGTTCGTATTGGAATTTTATTTATGTCGAGACTGTCTAGACTTGTAAAAAAAATCTCTGTTTCCTGAATTAAAATGAGGTAAACGTAAATCGCGCGCAGAATTTGCTGTGACTACACTTCAGCAAAATTTTTCGTAAAACGAATAGAAAGTGACAGCTATCAGCCGCGCTTATTCTTTTCGATAACGTAACGTAAACCATCCACCAATTCGGTAACTTAAAAACTAGTGGGTTAGAGGTGACGTTCAGATAATCAGATTTTGAGTGAGTGATGTTTCTTTGATTTTTATATTTTTTTATTTCAAAAGAATTAATAAATTAGCATCAATTGACATTTAACCAGTTAACTGTTTCGACTTTATTGGAAAATTAGTGCGTCGTACAAATTAAGCAATGACGAACATATTCGTCAAACCCAGAGTAAGTTTAATATGAAATTAAGTTACAATGAAATGACTTTAATATTTTAATTTTGTTATTTATTTCATATACATTTATTCATTTATTTATATTAACATAAATAGGAACCAAAAATACTTAAATTTTTTGTGACAGAATGGTATTCAGCTAAACATGGTACAATGCATATGGCAACTTCACAAGTTGAACACCAATATCACGATTATTTTCTAATGTTATTTTTAAAACAATTTACACACCTTCGTGTAGGTGTGGCTTTAGAAGTGGAGGGTACCTACATAGTCAAGGAAATGTTGCCCGATTAGACGAATAAGATAAGATTTTGCTCTCCACTTATGTACTGTTGGTGTCACACTCTGAATTGGATATGACTCAATTGTTTGTTCAATGCACTCCAATAAGAAATTTACTCGCTGCAATTTTCCTTTATTACTCTTATATAATATAAATGAATTTAGGCAAACAATATCTAAAAAATTAAGAAACATTTTTTTATAATATTTTTTAAGTCTGTTCCTTGCTGATGAGTATGCAATCATTATGCCGTCACTCATGTCCATTCCACGCATCTTCTTATTGTAATCAGCAATTACTTCAGATTTGTTTGTTCGTTTTCTCCTTTTCTCTATGTCTTTCATATTCTCGCCTTGAACAGTACTTAGAATGTAAACTTTCCTTTTATCCTGCCATTTTATTATCATAATTTTATTTTTAAATTAGCACTACATTCCCCTCTCCTTATAGGTAATATCTTTAGTTACGGTGGAATGCCAATCCTGTTCTTTCTTATTGTGCCAATTACATCTGTGTTATGGGTGCAGAGTTTTTCTGCAAGTGGTATACTAGTGTACCAATTGTCTACATGTAATCTATATCCGCGGTCTGAAAGATCATGGCATAATTCCAGAACAATCCGTGCAGAATGTTTGTATTCCAAATAATGTTTACCATAATCGCTATCCTTTCCTATATATATACAGAAATTCCATATATGTATACCCAGATGGACTTTCACACAACACATAAAATTTTATTCCAAACCTACTTATTTTTGACGGTATGTACAGTTTTCAGGATAAACGACCCTTCCACATTAGTAATGACTTGTCAACACAAATATCCATTTCGGGAATATATAACGTTTTACATTTTTGTAGATTATTTTGAAAAACTGTTTGAATTTCTGCAACTTTACCTTAACTGACCTTAATAAATACTTTATAAATACTTTGTATCGCATAGTAGTAACGTTAATATCATATCTTCGTGCGCGGATATGGTGCGCCCTTTGCACGCCCCTCTGACTCTGGATTTAGCTTCCGTTGTGTTGATGTGAATGAAGCAATTGACACAATTAACTCTATTCGTTCAGAGGCAATAGGTCCGGATAACTTACCACCCCGCTTTGTTAAGCTGCTGTTACCCTTTATAATTACACCTACACTACACATTTTTAATGCCTGTTTAACTTACAGTGAATTTGCCTCACTTTGGAAGGAAGCTGTAATGGTTCCCATTGCTAAAAACTCCTCTGCAAGGGATCCAGGTGACTTCAGACCAATTAGCATATTATTCTATTCCAACATAACCTTCTCTAGCTCTATTAAAAATAACGACTGATATTAGAACAGCCCTTGACAATAATTATCTCGTGTTCTTAGTTATTTCAGATTTCTCCAAAGCATTCGACACTGTGGATCATTCCAAGCTTCTTGCTAAGCTTCTTGTACTTTTTGATTTTAGTTCCCCTGCTGCCAAACTTATTGATAGCTTCTTAACTAACCGTTACCAGCGAGCCAAGGTCGCCAATTACGTCTCCTCGAGAGTTTGTGTGACATGTGGCGTTCCTCAGGGATCTATTTTGGGTCCTCTCATGTTTAGTTTGTTCATCAACGACTTACTAACTGTTGATGTCCAACTATATCTTAGTCGTCCCATTGGCTTGGTTGAAGATTATGTTAGCAGGGTGAATGAGGATTTGGAACGAATTCACGAGTGGTCTGTCGTCAATCTCCTCTCATTGAACCCCACTAAGTCGGTGGCCTTACCTTTGTACAGACACACTATCGATCCCTCACACATACCCCATATTCTTCTGGAAGGCTCTCAAATTTCCTTTGTTTGTCGGGTAAAAAACTTAGTCTTATTCTTGAATTCTAGAATGACTTGTTGTGACCATGTAAAAGCGATAATTAGCAAAGTGTACGGAGCCCATAAACGGCTGTGGTTCTACGCCAATATTCTCTCAACTACTACACGCATAAATCTGGTGAAGGCTTTGTTATTACCACATTTTTCATTCGGATCTTTGATATTCCCTAGACTAGAAGTAGCTTCCAATAATTGCATTAGATTTGCATTTGGTTTGCGGCGATTTGACCACATTACGCCATTTAGGAATAAAATCATTGATTGCCCTCTGGACACTTACTTACTGCGTAAAGCATTACTATCACTCCATAAAATCCTTTACAGTGGCGTACCTCCATACCTGTTCGGTTTTCTTAATTTTATACATAGTGAAAGACATTTGAATCTAGTTTTACCTCGCTTTAAACACTTAGTACGTGATGGTTCTTACTTTGTCCACATAACTGGCGTTTGGAATACACTTCCACCTGAGATTTAGCGTACAAGATCGGTAACATCTTTTAGGCGTCTGATTAGTGATTTTCTCCGTCCACCTTAATGATTCTGCACACTCACGGACTTGGGATATTTTTCTTTTTTTCTTTGTTCAGCTTTAGTTTTTGATAAACTTGATTAACTTTGAACTTTCTTTTTAATAATCTCTGATTGTCTTTTTTTTTCTTATTATTTTTTTTTATTTCATTGTAATTTTTTATTTTTCCTTCTTTATAGTAATTTTATGTTTTTTATATTTATTGTCTCTAGTGCCTAACTCTCCTGTTATTGAATTATAGTTTGTCTTGTTTAATGTACTTAAGTAAAGACTTATGTCTTATTGTACTGATTTTGAAATAAATAATTGTAATTATTGTAATTGTAATCTCATTTCATTATGATTTGTGGGATACCACTTTCTTGTTCTTGTTCGCGGTTTTAAATTAGGGTTGCTTTCTAAGAATTGTTGAGCGTATAAATTAGTTTGTTCAACTATAATATTGATCAGATCGTTATCTAAATATTTTTCCATATAAAATAAAGGCTTATGTCGGGTTGATCTAGAACTGATGTCCGCGATTGGCAGAAAATTCAAAAGGTTTTCTGTTACCTCGTCACAACATTTTCATTTCCCTTATCACTATCGCTGTTCTCAGAGTCAATATTATCAGATTCCTGAAAGTATTTGCAAACGATTCCGCTTCCTTGTAGATAAAACTATTTCATCATTGCTGTCGAATGCACTCATTTTGGGGTATACAATAAACTAAAAAAAATTAGCTTTTTACAACATTTTTCTAAACTTTATAATGCTTTCGCGTTTTAAATTATTTCGTTGCATTTGAATATACTATCGTTGTTAATCTGGTAACAGTTTGCTACACACTGATTTACGTTCTTCGATCGGACAAAAATATTTTCTAAATTACCTCATTATCTCAAATACGTATTCAAATTATAAAGTGTTAAGAGGATATCCGACAAAAAATCATAAAACTCGGAAAAACCTGGTGCCGCTATGTAAAAGTTTACTCAATACTCTCCTTGTATCAATACAAAATTACAAAGTATGCACACTGCTGCTATTATCTTAAGTAGGTCGCAACATTAAAGTCCGATATTTATGTACATATATGAATCCCTGACGAAATTATAAAATGTTAACCAAAATATGCATGGACATTTCTTAGCAGCTAGGTAATCCACATCTTAATTTAGAAACAACTCAAATCCCGCAGACGAACCATAAAAATACGCCGCCTGTTGAATACATGTAAAAAGGGAAACGAAAGAATCCTCATCCTTGTTTTTATTACCAGGCACAGTCTAAAACAATATATGACTCCGTAATTGCTTCAGTGATGACTAATGAAAGACAATGATACATTTATGGAAAATAACTCATACCATTTTATTTTATTTTCTATAATAATTATTTATAAATTTTTATTAGTTCTTTTTATTTCGACATGGCCTCAAAATATTGCAAACTTCTTGCAGTTTAGGAATATACAGGGTGTTTCCCCTTAGGAGGTCCATAGAGCGGGAGGTGATAGTACTCACCTAGACGAACCAAAAATTGTATGGCAGGTGGGGGGGGGGGGGGCAATATCAACCGTTTAGGAGTTACAGGGTGATTCATAAAAAAAGCTAGGTTTTTACAAAACACCCTGTATCTTAAAAACTACAGGGCGTATGGTCACAGTTAAGGGCTCACTGTATGCAGAACTTCATGGCCTTTCCAACGACAGCTCAACCAGCTCCGTACCCCTCCCCCTAAGAAGTTATGAAGGTCTAAACTAAAAATTTCGGATTTTCTTTCCTTTTTTTTTTTACTTTGACCTCTATTATTTTTGCAAAAAGGTCGTTAACATAACTTTTTTTTATAAAAACTGTAAACTGTGGAGCCTCCTCTTTAATTTGACCTATTACACCCTATGTGTTATCTGTAGCCGTTAAACAGTTATTAACTCATAACCTATTCCGGTCACACCGAAATTAGACGATATGTTTTAAAATGACGTACTAAGGGAACAAATTATCGTTGAGGATAGGTTTGAAAATAGGTTTGAGAATAAGTTTAGAGCTAATAACTCTTTAACGGATACAGATAGCACATAGGGTATAATAGGTCAAATTAAAGAGGAGGCTCCACAGTTTACAGTTTTTATAAAAAAAAGTTATGTTAACGACCTTTTTGCAAAAATAATAGAGGTCAAAGTAAAAAAAAAGGAAAGAAAATCTGAATTTTTTAGTTTAGACCTTCATAACTTCTGAGGGGAGAGGGGTACGCGGCTGGTTGAGCTGTCGTTGGAAAGGCCATGAAGTTCTGCATACAGTGCGCGCTTAACTGTGACCATACGCCCTGCAGTTTTTAAGATACAGGGTGTTTTGTAAAAACCTAGCTTTTTTTATGAATCACCCTGTAACTCCTAAACGGTTGATATTGCCCCCCCACCTGCCATACAATTTTTGGTTCGTCTAGGTGAGTACTATTACCTCCCGCTCTATGGACGTCCTAAGGGGAAACACCCTGTATTTTAGTTTTAACTAAAATTGCTAAATTAACTGCCAATGGTCACTACTGAAGACGCATAACGATTATATTCGTCATAACACAATTTTTTTTCATGACGAATATCTTCGTCATAAACAGTTAACTGATCTGTAGACATCTGCTGTAAACCATCTATGATGCATCGATAATATTCGCACTCTTACATCGATGTTAAAACATCGTAAGTTTTAAAATAACTGGAGAGGTTTCCATTTACGAAATATCATAAAATATGTTGCAAAAAGATATGAAATGAAACAGAATCTTTACAAACTTTTGTTGTTTTAATTTCTAATCTTGGACGTTGTTTATACAATATTTAAGTTTGTCTTTAGCGAAACAAGACTTTCAAATGTCACATCAGAAAATGATTGCCTTCGTTGAGCATTTACAAGAGCTGCAAATGACAGTAAACGCTCCACAGTTGCGGAGGAAGAAAGCGAGATATTGCACTTCATTGGAAGCCTACTTAACGAAAGATATCGATTTAGCATGTCAATTTCTGTCCTACTGTCACTCATATATTGCATGAATTTTCCTTATATTTTACTGAAGGCGATAAGATTTCTTGAAGGACATTATTCTGAGGAGCTTAACCGGCATTTTACTTCAGGTCCAGCAACAAATTTATTTATCAAACAACAAACTAATATGTCCTTTCTTGCTTTACGAGAACAAAGCGAAAATTGCTTCTCTTTCCGGTGTGTGGAGAATGATGAGCTTTTTAAATCGATATACTCCATCAAGTCCCATGCTACTGGTTTTGATGAAATAAATCCTCGTTTTCTCAAGATATTACTGCCTTACATTTTTCCTTATATTCGGCAAATCATGAACACTTGTCTCACTACATCTCACTTCCCAGTATAGTATGGAAGATAGCTAATGTTATTCCTGTCGCTAAAAAAATATATCCTACAAAGCTGGCATACTACCGTCCCATCAGTATCCTCAGTTTTCTTGCCAAAGTCTTGGAAAAGCTTATGCGAGCCCAGATTGAAAATTACGTATCATATAATAATCTCCTGGAGAAAAATCAGTCTGGTTTTCGGGCACGACACAGTTGTGAATCTGCATTGCGATCAGCTCTAGATGTGGGAGATCTTGGTGTGCTGGTTTTGTTGGACTTCTCTAGGGCATATGATTGTGTTGTGCATGAGAAATTGCTGCGTAAGTTGTATGCAAACTTTTATTTCTCCTCTTCTGCTGTTAAGATGATAGCAAGTTTTCTCTCAGATAGGTCTCAACAGGTGGTCATAAATGAAGTTTCGTCTTCTCAAATGCATCTAGTATGTGGAGTCCCTCAAGGATCAGTCTTAGGACCTCTCCTCTTTAGTCTCTACATTAATGATTTATGTGATGTGGTACATGATGTCCAGCTGCACCTGTATGCAGATTACGTGCAGCTGTACTTATGTAGAACACGTGGGCTGATTGAGGACTGTATCTGCAGAATAAATGATGATCTTTCAGAAATTTTTAGGTGGTCAAATGATAATCAACTGCTTCTTAACCCCAGTAAATCACAATGCATAGCCCTCTCTAATTCTGACCTTAATACTGAGGATCTTCCCCCAATTATGCTTAATAAAGTGGAACTACCTTATGAAAACTTTGTAACCAATTTGGAAGTGAAAATTAATAATCGTTTGAGGTGCTGTGATCATATTAAATCTATAGTGGGTAAAATTTATGGTGGGTTGAGGAGGCTGTGGCTATCTGCCAATGTACTTCCGGTCGATTTGCATTTGAGACTATTTAGGACACTTTTGGTGCCTCTTTTTTCTTACGGTAGCTTAATTTACATAAAACTAGACTCGGTTTGCAATCGACAGTTTGAGGTTGCTTTCAATGACTGTATATGGTTTTCGTTCGGTTTGCGTCGTTCTGCTCATATCACTCCTTACAGACCATCGATATTGGGCTGTACTCTGGACTTTTACTTAAAGGGTAAAGCACTAATTTTCCTACACAACCTTCTGCAATCTTTGAGAGGACACAAACTTCTTATTCCACGTTTCAATTCATCCATCCTAGAAGGATCTTACTTTGTCCAGTTTGCACGCCTTTGGAACTCCCTAACTCCTCATGCACATAGTGCTACTTCTGTCAGTGAATTTAAGAAACTTATAATATAATTTTATTTTTATAATTTACAAATTACTATGGTGATTGTGTCGAACTCTTTTCCTTTCTTTTTATTATTATTTTAGTACTATGTTTATTTAATTTAATTTTTTTTTTTCTTTTTTCTTTTCTCTCTGTTTTATTCATTTTTCTTTATTTTTGTTTTTTATTTTTCATTTTTCTAATGTATTGTAGGTATTTCAATTTACTTTATAGTTTATTCAGTTAACCTAGCCGTACTTTAAAGTGTACTATTATAAGATTTTTGATCTTGTGTACAAATTCAAAATAAATGATTGATTGATTGATTGATTGACTTCTAGAAGGCGTATTTAAATAATTTGCAAGACTTGATATACTTCGCGTTATGTGGATATTTGTATTAAGTGCATACTTTGGTACTTATAGGATACTTGAGCTTATATATGGGACTTATAAGACTTGTACTTGAAAATTTTTAAGTACCAGTATCGGGACGGACTTGACCATGAAAACAATTTAAGGACCAGTATCGGGACTTGTACTTGTAATTAAAAAGATTTTAAGTCCAGGTCATGGTACTGGCACTAGTACTTAGTACTTTACAGATTTGTGCAGAACACTTACTCTGTAATTGGGAAGCATTAGTCAGGCGATGATTACTCTACCTCGAATATACCTCTCCTCCTTAGAATGGTTCTATACTTTATTAACCGTCTAGAAACGGAATAATTTGGAATGGGGATTCATAATAGATATTTCAGGATGCTGTGAATGTAAGGCTTACAATTTAATAATCTAATTTTATTATTATTAAAAAATGTATATAAAAGAAAACACCAACTTTAAACTACTAATTAACTCTTTAGTGAAATCAATTTAGAAAAAGGTATAGAAATTACATTGGCAACTTATATACAAAAGCGAATTTAAAAATCGACGATTCACTTCAGATTGAAGACTTAAGACTAACTGTGAATATGTCTTCCCATTTTACAATTACATACTCATTTGTAAGCTTTTTACATTTATAAAATTGCAAACTTCGCGTCTACCTCGCTTTGAAAGGTGAATTTAATATTATATCTTCATTCTTACGGGAACGAAAATTGTTTTTGCTAAATATCAACGTGAATGAACATGAATGAAAATATAAATTGACTTTTGTTAATTTCATAAAACTATAATGGAAAAATGCAAATGTTGTTTACAGTTAAAAATAATATAGATTTTATATTACGTTTTTTATTGTATGATCTATAACAGTCCAGCGGTAAATATGTCAAGTGCTTGTAAAGGGAAGCGCTTCCGCACCATGGCCAGAAAATATATCTTCCGAAGTGCTCTGTTACCATAGCCAAAGGAATCTTTACGGAAGCAGAACTTTTCTTTGAGTTTAGGCTTGTTCATAACCTATCTGTTTTTGTTGTAAAATTATGACTGATATGCATATGAAAGCGCAACAGAATTTTAATTTTTTAGTTGTAGTTGAAGTATTCGATTAAGTAAAATTTGAGTAGTCAAGTGAAATGTGTGGTTATTAAAATTTCTTAATGACATAATATAATAATATTGCTGTTTTTGTAATTGGTATAGATTTAAAATTAAACGGAGAGCATTCAGAATAAAACTAAAATTTTTAATAAAGCCCGCATCTTGATTCCCTCTGTATTTCCTAGAAGCGCTTCAAGAGTGCTTCTGTATAAGCGCTACAAGAACGCTTCCCAAGAATCTGCAACTGAGCGCTTCCCTCTACGAACATGCTCACGTTAAAACGATATGAACAAGAATACGGTGGGGAAGCGCTGCGAAGAAGAAGGGCTCTTGCATTCGTCTTAGAGCGCTATACACTTACCTTTCAGTTCTCCAAGGATGGTATGAAAAGTACTCGGAATTCGGTTGTCCGCATAACTTGTGACAGCCCAAAAATGGGGAAAAAATTACTTTTTTTCGGTATTTTACGAATATCCTGTCGGTCTTACGTCTATAAGGTTCATATATATATAAAATAGTAAGAGCGGAAAACTCCCTACAAAAAAGGTGGAAGATGAACTCAGCCTCAAAACTATTGTATCATACGCGCATGCGTAACTTATTTCTCAATTGGTATTGCTTACAACGGTTTTTGAATTTCTTGTTGTCGTTGCAAGTTTTGTTGAAGTTTGTATTGCAGTTGTTGTTGTATTTATTGCATTTGTTGTTATTTAAGTTCTCATTATTTGTTTTCACAGTTTTCGCGGTTAAAGCCCAGTGCTTCTTCAACTTTCTCTGTAGTTAAATATTAGAAGGAATTATAGCTGCTTAATGAGCAAAAATTCGCTAACTCAGTCAAATTTCAACCGATTTTAGTTAATAAATGCTCATTAGACGCGAAATCGAATTTTCTATTAATAGTAAAGGGTTTTCCAATAAGAGGTGTTATTTTAATTAGCCCGCTCTTTCGGTAGATGTCTCCTTTGGAGATGTCATTTTTTGACATTTGACAAGTAGAAACTACGCCATTAATAAAAATGGAACGATACACGATTCAACAATGCATTGAAATTATTAAAATTCACTATAAAAATGGTGAAAATGTGGCAGAGACGGTTCGTAAAACTCGAACATTTTTGGGTCGTCGTGAAGCACCTTGTCGGACCGCAATACAGAAATTGGTAGAAAAATTCGAGCTGTCGGGACAAGTTACTGATGTGAAGAATAAGACCCGTGCACGTCGCTCAAGAACAGCCGAGAATATTGCTGCTGTAGCCGAAAGTGTTGAAGAAAACCCACGTTTGTCCATTCCTCGTCGTTCTTTGGAATAACGCATTCCACAAACGTCATTACACCGTATTTTGCATAAAGATTTGGGTCTTAAGGCTTATAAAGTTCAGTTAACACAAGAACTCAAGCCGGCCGATCATCAACAACGTCGAGTCTTTGCTGATTGGTTCCTTGAAATGCATGAAAATGATCCGGAATTCCATCGAAAACTCATCTTTAGTGATGAGGCCCATTTCCACCTCGATGGCTTCGTCAACAACCAAAATTGTCGCATCTGGGGCTAGGAAAGCCCAAAAGTTATTGTTGAAAAGCCTCTCTATCCTCAAGGTGTGACTCACTCTTTGGTGCGGTTTATGGTCCCGCGGGGTCAATGGACCTTACTTTTTCGAAAATGAGGCTGGAGCAACAGTTACGGTGAATGGATTGCGCTATCGACAGATGATTAATGATTTTTTATGGCCGGAATTGGATGGTATTGACCTGGACAACGTTTACTTTCAACAAGACGGCGCTACGTGCCATACAAGCAACGAAACCATTGATCTTTTACGGGAAAAGTTTCGGGACCGTATTATCTCTCGAAGAGGTGATCACAATTGGCCACCGAGATCTTGTGACTTAACACCTTGCGACTTCTTCCTTTAGGACCACGTGAAAGAGAAGGTCTACGCCAATAGCCCAGCGTCGATTCAAGACCTCAAAGATGGAATTCATGAGGCTATCGAGGACATAGGGTAGCCACTTTGCGATTTGGTTATGGAAAATTTCATGAAAAGGATATGGTCCTGTAGGCGTGGTCGTGGTGGTCATTTGGCTGATGTTATTTTCCATTATTAACGGCATACCTTCCTCTTTATAATGAAATAAAGATCCGATAATTTATCTCAAAAATGGTATTTTTCTTTGAATATCAAAATAACACCTCTTATTGGGAAACCCTTTAAAATATTGTAGAGCAAAACATGCCATCGAATTGTTTTCAAAGTTGAAAAAGTGGTAAAAATGGTAAATTTCGAAATGTTTTCGTGAATTTTCATCGCAACTGAATAAGGAACATATGATTACAAAGCCGTGTCTCTCTTCTTTCCGTACAAAATTTTGACATCGAATGAAAAATGGCGGTGTATGAGAAATTTCTTGTATGCCGCTACTTTTAATTCCACTAGACCTACAACCTACACTATGTCTCGAATAAAGTATTTCGAGTTTATATTTTTTTATAACACAGTGTAGTTGAGGACTTTGCAGCAGGAAGGGGGCAGATCCATTTTCACAGGTTTTTACTTATTACGCCCTAAAAAGCTCTCCACCTTTTCGTAAGTAGATCCGATCAAAAATAGGCGAATTATTGCAGATGTTGGACCTGCCCCCATTACTCTTTGGTGCAAATAAAATGATGATCCGGAATTTTTAAACAGTTTTTTTTCTAATTTGCCAAAAATTGTTAAAAATGGATCTGCCTTCCTATTGCTGCAAGATCCTCAATTTTTCTATTTTTTTTTCTGCCACGACGAATTATAAATAAACGCAGAAATTTTATAAAAATCAACCCGTAAAAACAAAGTTTTTCACTATAAATCCCTTATTTGCGACGCGATTGATATTTATTTAAATTTTTCTTTTTTTCACCGGACAAACAATTTTCGGTACTAATTTGAACAGCCCAGAGTCAACATTCAAAATTTCAAAAAGTTGTTAAAATATCTACTGTTTTTCCCTACATTTATTTCTTTTTTTGTAAATTTAATTATACTTCTGTATGTGGGGGCGGGGGGGTGTATGTGATGCCAAAGTGCATTGTCATCGATGACAAATCGATGTGAAAAATTTCAAACTTTTTCGATTGGATACCGAGAAGTGCGTCAATTTTGACTTTCTAAGTCTGCGGACAAACCCGGTTGTGAAGTTAATATAAAGAATTTAAAAAACAAAAAGAATATTCAAGAAAATAAAATATTACTTACCTTAAGGTCTGCGGTTATTTATAATCTGCCTGTTTTGTGTTATTTCTTAATTTTTGCAATTTTCAAATTTTTTAATTGATCAAAGTTAGCCAAATTGAAAAACCACCGAATTTAAATAAGGGAGTATAGGGTTCAACACCCTTTTGACTTTCGCCCATAACTGCCGTTTAAAAAAGAATTTAGTCTATCCAAGGATATTTTTGGAAAGGTCTGGGAAAAGGGAACACTGCTGAACACTGCTCAACATTGCAGATTGATTGGGTGAAAAATGAAAAAAATATAGACATTTAAAAAAAAGTGAAATGCTGTCAAGGTTAGGCAGTGTTATTTAGGTTGGCCAGTCGACGAAAAATGTGCTAAGACAATGGGCGCGTGCACTGCCACCGAAATAGTGACTTTTTGTCGACTACGAGTCACTACCGAGCGTTCACTCCGCCAAATTTGACAATAAACGACTACGCTTGACTACGACTATCGTTCACTCCGCACTTTGAATGTACCAAATAGTCGACTACATTCGACTAAGCTCAGGAGGATAGTCGATCGTAGTCGGTGTGACAGAACTACACTACGCCAACGACTACGCTACCAAAGTGGCAGTGAACGCGCCCAATGACCTGGAAAAATTTACTGTATGAAATAAAAAGCTGAATTTGTTGCATTTTTCTGTCTATTAGCAAAATTTGAATGGCATATTATTCGAAATCTCATTTCCGGAAAATGTCGTTATATTGACGCACTTCAAATTCACTTCCCACTTGCATTGTCCTAAGAGGGCTTTTTGTGGGCTTTTTTTGGCGGGTATCTTCCTTTAGCTGGTGTTTTATTGGCGGACTTCGTTGGGATTGGTGTTGGACGTTTTAATGGCATTTTCCAAGTACACAATCACAGTGGGCCAACCTTGACGACAGGCGCCATTGCCTCATGACGTGACACCACAACCAAACATGTTGTAGGATTGAATTTTTCTCTTGGTTTATTTTCACGCAATGCATTCACAATGCTTACCTTGATTATTTCATATTTTCTCCTCACTTTGTGGCCATATTCACTTCTGCTAAAAAAAACTTTTTTTTTTTAATTCCAAGCCACAGAGTGCACAATACATATTTTGCGTACGTGCTCCAAATCTGCAATGTCACGAAAATTTCGCTATAACTGAGAGAAGATTTTCCGCCCTCGAACATAGGTGGCGCTAGTGGGCATCACTAAAAAAAATCGCAGATCGGCAACCTCGACTAACCCTAATCCAAATTTGCCATTGATAAGTGAAAAATGAATAAATTATGCTACATGGTACTTGAATATCAGTAAATACGCTTCCAGCAACTATGAGACTGACGAAAACAGTGGCAGTTTTCCTGTTATCTATGATTCCATACCTACTAATCCTGATAATATCAAAATTTTAGCTTTAGAAACCTAGAGGATCAAAGGGAACGGTATTTATTCGACACATATTGGACTTTATCTTTAAAAAATAATTCACTACAAATTCTGAATTTTTTTAACCCTTGAAAGCAGAATTGGGCAATACTTAAGTAAAAAAAGACTTAAGTACTACTTAAAGTACATTTTCGTTACTTAAGACTTATAACTCAATACTTTTGAAATGCCCTACTTAGTGCTTGAACATAAGTACTTGCTTCTATTTACTTGTACTTAAGACTTAATTTTGTACTTAAATAGCAAGATTTTTACTTAAGTATTTCTGAGTCTATTAAGTACCAACATATAAAAGATATCTAGTTCCTTGTAGAAAAGCAAACACAATCGCTTGCGCATCTTCTTTTATGTTGAATTTTAAAGCACATAAAGAACTGTCAAATCATGTGCCGCACCCTCGTATCAAAGCAGATCTAACTAATAATATACAAACAAGACTAAGAAAGTAGAATCAAGCAAGTAACGCCTCGCTCGAAATAAAATCGGCGATGCCTCGATTTGATGCCGAGATCAAGGGTAACCCAGCAAAGCCTCGCTCCAATATAAAATCAACGATGCATCAACCTGATGTAGAAAAGGCGTTAATTTTTACTTAGAAATTTTCTGGAAACTTTTCCCTTCGAATTTTTATGTGTTATTGGAATCGACAACAGATGCTTCGGTCTCTAATAGTTTTTATGATCGTAGCAATGAGAAGTGAAAGTTTTACTCTACGTATTTTTTTAGAATCTTTGTACGTTGGCAGTAGTATAACCACTGGTTACTATATTGTAGTTTTCAAAAAGTATTTATTTATTAATATCTACTAACTAAATTCTGTACGCTACATTATAGTACTGCCAACGTACAAAGATTCAAAAAGAGTACTTTAAAAAGTACTCAGTACTTTTTATAGCCTTAGTACATACTTAGTTAAAAGTACTTTTCATACATGCGGTACTTGAACTTATGCTGAAGTACTCAGGTCTCCGGTACTTGTACTTCAGTATTTTTGGTACTTGCCCAGCTCTGCTGAAAAGTAACCCTTTCAAACCATACCCCAACGATACAAAACAAAATATTTTTAAGCGGTCGAATTCAACTCAATTAAAAATATTTCATCATCTTTAGCTCATTTCGAAATATATGCTCGTCACGAAGACCTAACATTTTGACAAATTTCCAAAATTCTTATGTTGCGTCGTTTTCGAGTAAAACATATGTGACAGATAGACGGACTGATAGATGGACAGGCGCAAGAATGATCTTATATGTGCTCCATTTTTTTTTCTTTTCTTTTAAGATACAGAACCCTAAAACAGACGTATACCATCAAAAAATCACCACAGAATTGTCATTCATTGTCATTCGAAAAACTCGCAACCAACAGTATTACCATAGTTCCATAACATGGAATAATACTTTGCCGTGGTAACCTTGTTGACAAAACCAAATAAAAAAAAACGTTAAAAAACAAAAATAGAGCTCGATTCAAATCAAAGTTATTCTAAAAATCTATTGTCATATGATAAACAGTTCAAGTTTCAGGAATATGCTCTAAAAGATATTTACAAAACGTGCAATGGTGGAATTTCTACATTCATCGCTCTCTAGATTCCATCTTCCTCAGAGATCAGATACAATTCTTGATTCCAACGACAGATAAATGTCTATCTTCGGCCCTTTGTATCCTATCCCAGATAAAAGCATTAAAAGTGTTGTGAGCTCTTCTTCACTAAAAAGTTTTCTGTCAACACAATCTCAAGTGATTCTTCAAACCTTTCACAGTGTACAAACAGAGATGTATCGTTTCTTCTCCTCCAACCCAAGAATCAACTGGAAAATGTTGAACAACAATAATTTCTTTCATTTTTCAACAAGATAGCTACAGTACACAGTACGTACTCGTCGAGACATATAATAAAAGAAACTATGCAGATGGATTTCATGGAGACCCAGAAACTCCACATTTCGATTGAAATTTAGTGAGAATTTTTAACAGAAATTCAAAGAAAAACTTTCCAACGATTGCCGGCGCTACTGCGGTGGAGGGTCCACTTTGTCAAATGCATTTCACTCTCTTTTCAAGCTCAAGATGTTTTCTCCAAGCGTTTTCTCCTCTTAACTTGTCTACTTTCCATGCTATATCTTGATGGATTCGTTGCATTAAATCCCCGGGATTAGGTTGATTACTTAATGGAATCCGTATACTATGTGGATTTGGGTCGCTTCCCGATAGAATAAAACTCTCGTCTTTAGCTTAATGGTAAAAAGCTTTTAACTTGTTGCAGGAGTCAGTTTTTTTTTTTTTTTTTTTATGGAAAGGATGTAATATTTTCGAGGTCAAAGTTGTAAGTATTGAAGGACACTGGTTTTTTTTCATAATGGAGATTTGGGTGTTCTATGATTTTTTAATATTCATTCGAGCTATAAATTTTGGAAGTATTTGAAAAATAGTATAAACTTACAAAATATAACCTTCCAGGATTAAGGCAAATTAGCGCCATAATCATTTATAAATACATCGTGGGAGATTGCTTTTATAAATACTTTAACGAAGATATTTCCCACAGTTCGCATCACGAAATTTCACTGTGCAGTCAAGGGGATATTGAAGGAGAAAAGTATAGACGAGATTTAAAAACCAATTCGGAAAATTCCGCTGACTGGATACATGAGAAAAAAATTCTAGAGATAATACCAAAAAAGTCGTTAGAATAATTATAAGTTAATAGTTCTGTTTCTTATCAGCATGGCGTGACAGCTCATAGAAATAATAGACAATAGATCGTAAAGACTTAGGGGGCAGTATTACTTCACCGTCTACCTACGGTTGGCTAGAACTGACAACACAAAAGTAATTGACTAATATCATTTTCTTTAGAATAACTACCTCCTTTCATATTTAGAATAATTACACACCTGCAAAGATTTTAGTTACTCAGTGGTACAGAATTGCATCCTGAGATCTTGAGACAGGATCTCAGCCGGACATGAAACGGAATTGGTTTGAAATATTTTGTGGAAGAAAATTGTTAGCAAAACTGAGTCGCGTTATTTTTACATAAATTTTATTACAGGATTAACAGAATGATTATTCCGTGTAACAGTTAATTTTTAAATAATCCAAGAAAAATTTTCAAAATAATGGATGTATATTAACCTCACAACCTACGACTAAAGAACTACCGCTTAGGCTGTTATAGAGCGAATTTTTAAAATAGTCTCATCACGGAGAAAAGAGGTTATTCCATTAAAACAAAACAAAAAATGTAAGACCAACAAATCCTGAAGAATTTTTTGAAACGACCGTATTTTATCCTGTATGTTCGATACAATCTATTCGATCTGAACAACTATCAATTACTATCATTACTATTTAATGACACGTTTTTTTTAATTAATACCTGATATATGCAACAAGAGGGATATAAGCACAGAAAGCGTTTCGTAACGGCAGAAACTCTATACTCATCAGTACGGCTATGTGTCTGCCTGCCGTAGACGCTAAAGGGAAAACTAAGCTTGACCCCCCTTATATGTATACACTTAGTATAGGCTCCTCTATATGAGGAAATATACTGATACGCATTACTCTAAGCCCTTTGCGATGATAGTATCATATCTGGTGCTAGGGAAAACTTTTCCAATTCCCATGTACATACGGCACACTTCTGATTCAAGCTGATATTATAACTCAAGTAGAACACCACCATTTTAACTCACTGCTCATGGCACCGCTGTGATGGCCATTATAAAATAAGTTAACAGTTGATCTCTAGATACACACGCAGTCAAGATTTACCAGACCTGTAAGTGAGACACCTTACCAGTGAGGATATATCAGGCAAGTAAGTCTTTAGCCTCGCCAGATGAACTGATAAAATACCAGACCAGACATCAGTTTAGAAATCAGACTAATCAGCCCAGTAAATCGTCAGAAAATTATACAAGAAAAAAAAACTGTGGACCTTTTCTCCGGGCAGGTTGCAGAACACCTATAGGGGGTAGTCGTTGTCGGAGCGATGCCAAGGTAGACACCAGATATGATTTTATAAGGAAGTCTTATAAGTGAGTTTGAAAGATTCCCCTAGACCAGATCAATGCAAGCAAGTCAAGATTATGCAAACACATTCGAGACGACATCATTACTACTCTACCCATCCACCTGTAGACGAAGCCAACCAAGGGATGTAAATAGAAGCCAATATGCACTCAAAGTCAATTGATTCCAGCTGCCAAATCCCATTCTTAGTGCTAGTTATTATTAAGCGCATCGCATTGCTATTCCTGCAGGTCTAAAAGCAAAAAATTGCCATCGAACATAGATTACAAATAGCTATAAAGCCGTTATAAATAGGAAAATACAAGTTGCAATGAAATTAATTCACGTAAGCTATAAAAATCAAAACTTATCAAAAGATTTTTTAAAAGAATCACTCAGACTCCTCACAAAGGTTGCAAAGGTTGTGATGCTTAGATAGAAGACGACTTTTGATTTGAGATTGTACTCTCAGTTTCTCTTATTTATCGTATTTCTCCCTCTGCTGTAGGAGTGATTTTCTATCCTCTTCAGTGACAGATTCAAACTTTATTGCATTTTCTTGTGTCCTTTAAAAATTTAATCAAACTCGCACAGATTTGTTTAGTTTATCTGGAAGCAGTTTTCGTAGAATCACTTGAAGATCGAACGAAGAAAAAATAGTGAATTTTAGTTATCAATGTATATTTGAAATATGAATTCAATCGGATGGCTGGTTTGGGAGGATTTTTGCAATGTGTGACAAATTTAGAGCCTTAATTTTGAAACTTTGCTCCCCTATAGTTTTTTTTATTAAAACTATTGTCGGGTAGCTGGTTACCTATACTAAAATAAAATGTTTGGGTGCAAAGGATTAAATTCAGAGGAAGAGAAACTTATTAGTTATTACGAATATATTATTTCGTAACTGGATTCATATTTCAGATATTTATTGATAATTAAAATTCGCGTGTCATATGCTATTTTTTATTTCGATCGTGGTGGATGGTGGAAATTAGGAGGGTTAGGGGCTTCTCTATTTTAATTCAGCCATTTGACTTCAGAGCATAGAGATGTGGGTACTCAAACTTTTTCTCAGAATCTGGTCTATCCGGTTTTGGACAAGATTTTCAAAATTGACCAGATCTAACTTTGACTTGCCGCGATGGCACAGTATTTTTTCAAATTTTTAAACAAAGTAAAAGCATTCTTTATTTTAGGAGATCTTTTGATCCCCATACTCACTTTTTAGTGCTTCCTTTTTTTTTTTATTCGAACTGAAGTACTAGATTCCTTGCGCCTTTGATCGGCTCTAACTCGATAGGGTTATGTTCGATCGGAAAACCGCTTTCGCTATTCCCCTCAGCTAATTACCAGTTACAATTCTTAGAAGAAATTTTTCTTTACCGACGGGTTACGACCCCCGGTGGGGGTCTCACTGAGTACTATCCACTGATACACTTTTTCCTGACTCAGAAAATTTTCTAGATACGTTTAAGCCACTCAAAACCCATATTAATGCCCTTTGCGAAATACACCCAAGTTACTACATTTCGCATATATTTCAATCGTGCTTTCTTTCAAAGCCATTAGTGTTTTGCAGACTCGCATTCCTTTTCTTTGAGAAATTCGCGCAACAACAATACTAATTTTCACTAAGATTTTATTACTTTACTTATTTACGAAGAATTTTCACAACAAAGGGAAACGAAAATTAGCAATGCGTACTTAATATAAAATATATAGGACCATAACTAGTGATGGTGCCTTTCAAGCGAGGTTCGAGTTTAAGTAAAGAATATGGAGGCGCCGTTAGGGTGCAAAGGATTAAGAAGGATGTTCAAGTTTTCCTTATGTCTGTTCTGTTCTGCTAACTTTATAGTATGGAGTCATTCTTCCTTTTTTGGTTTCCGTATCCAAAGGGTAATAACGGGAACCCTATTACTATGACTTCTCTGTCCGTCCGTCTCATGAACCGTAATTGGTAGACAGTTGAAATTTTCACAGAGTGTGTATTTCTATTGCCACTATAACACCAAATAATAAAAATAAAATAAAATTAAAGGGGGCCTCCATACAAGAAATGTGATTTTTTCGGCGATTTTCATTCTTATTATCTAGTCGCACCTGTACACTCTTGCGGTCGAATCTTCGTTATTTTAGTGTTGCTAATAGGCCAGCGCAGATTACCCCAGCCAACCTTGTGTGTAAGCCTGTCGCTTCTATAGTAGCGTCAGATTCCGATTGGGAGCAACCGGTCTTCTTTCAATTTTTATTACTGATGAGGAATCTGTATGCTATTAGCCTGTTGAACCGATTATTATTGTTTTCTACTTAAAAGTGAAAGAATAATTTCACAAAGCTTGAACATGAACATAAACGACTGTGTCAGTCTCTCATGCAAATCGAGGCCTACTTTCGAAGCCTTTTCCAAGTCTCAAAATGCCTTTCGCATTACGTTTTCGAAAACCTTATAAATGCGGTGTGGCTGTCCAAGGCCGTTTGTGTCATGCAGCTGGCACTATCAAGTCTCCACAAGTGCACAGAAGTGCTATTCACAACAGAAGGGAAGTCATTTATATAGTGGGAAGAGAGAATAGGGTCTAAGACCGAACCTCAGGGAATGCCAGCGAAAAGGGAGAACGGAGTGGAGATAGAGTTCTGCACTTTTACAACTTGTGTCCGATTCTAAAAGAAAGCGGAAATTCATCCAACGGCCGATGAGCAGAAGCCATATTTAGTGCCACGTTTACAGATAAACATGACATGATTGTCACGGAATCAAAGACCTTACTGAAATCATAAAGGACCAGTACTGCTAAATGATCATTGTCAAGAGCATTATGGATATCAAATGTGATCTTTAGGAGTACAGATTCACAACTGTGACCTTGGCGAATCCTAATTGCCAAACTGAGAAAATATTCTTTGCACCCAAATACTCATTTGTCTGTAGTCAATTTTTTTCTTTTGTTTTGTAGAGAAGTTTTGACTTCAAAAAGTCAAGAAATTAAAAAAAAAACATACATCTCAAAATAGCGCCAAAGTTTGTCAAAATACTCACGGTTTACGATACGTCGGTCATGGTAAACGACTCTGGCGTACTACTGAGAGTACGAACACTCCTAAGCAGCACAAGCCGTTACAAGTAAATTGAAACTTATTAAAACTTTCATAGAATCTAGAAACGAGAATGCCCACTTTTCATACAACCTTAGGCGCGGCATGAGCAGACATAGGAGATGTCCTATACAATACATTATGTTACTGTGAACAAATTGTATTAACAATGTTTATATAAATTAAGACGGTGGAAAGCTTTGGCGATCGAATGCAGCTTGAGCGAGTTTCTTGGATGAAAAAGCGGATTTCTCTACTTCCTGTGATTGTGCGGAATTGGTGTGTTGTGGAAAATGACGGTCTATGAGAAAAATGTTTACAACGGAGAACTAATGGTCATGGGAGAAATAACTGCAAAAATAAATGCGAAATGTAGTAAATGGAGTGTATATGATCCAGTGGGTTTTTCGAAGACAAAAACGTATCGAGAATATTTTCTGAATCGGGAAGAAAGTAAGCCACCGCAAGACCTTTAATTTGATATGTAACATGCCGTATTGGAACCATCCGCCCCTCCCCAAAAACCATGCAGAGAAAACTTTTGTTCTACGATTTGTAGCTTATGATGAGGTGAGGCGAACAGTGAAACCCGTTTTCCGATCGGATATAACCCTACTGAGTTAGAGTCGATCTAAAGAGCGAAAAATGTAGTACCTCAGCTCGAATAAAAAAGAGGGAAATACTAGAAAAGAATGGCTATTTAAGCCTCCGAGTATAAGGCTGTGGGTACTCAAACTAAATATCAGGACCTAATGAATTCGATTCTGTACTACATTTTCTAAAATGTACTAGATCGAACTTTTACGCTTGATTGAAATAAGCATGATTAGTAAAATATATTCAGAATACCTATCATAATGCATCGTTTAAGAGATCTCTCATGTCTGTTGATGTCGGGCTAAAATTGGGCATTCCCCTTTCCGCCATCGAAAATCTCATTAGCCAAGGATTAGGATTTAATTTATTAAAGTAATAATACTACGATAATTAATTTTTGAGAGTAGGAAACGATTACTTACCTCTATCAAAGAGAAATGTTTTTTATTCTAACCAAATTATCAATTATTGGCGCAGACGCGATCGGAAAATCTCATATAACCTAAAAAACATACTAGGGCTGCCCCTTTCTACCAGTTAAAAGACCATGTAGGCATTTTTTTAAAAGAAAAATAACTGTAATTATTAACCCCACCCTCTTCATCCGTAGACTATCATCAACTTCATGTGAGGGTATATTAATTATTATATCAAATAGGTCAAGTGGTGTTATAAAACTGAAATACGTATTCTCTGATTCGTATGACATGAATATGAACCGAGCCCAACACTGCGTCCAAGTTTTTCATATCTGTCAGCAGAATAGTAATGACAACGATGACAATTATAACCGTCGAACTGATCTGTGCTTAATTACCTGTCCGAAATTATAAACGAAATCAATAATTATTTTATATTGTAATGTAATAAAAATGGCATTTTTTCTTTCATTCTTTCGACATCAGAGCACCAAATCAAAATGATGACTGCAAATTATAAAATATTTACATATCATCAAAGGCAGAAGAACATGGTTGCTCCAAATTGACATGACCCATTTATGTATGCATGTATGTATGTAGTATAGCCATAAATATCTGTATATAATTTTATTAATGAAATTATAATACATACAAAGAACATTGACCGTTCGTCAACAAAAACATTCGTCTCCATGCCAAATGGATGAAAATTTAACTGAAACACAAGGAAAAACCAGGAGTAAAATGTACAAAAAATATTGTTACACACAAATACACATATACAAAACATTTCATGGTGAATTTAGTTCACCCATAACAATATCGATTTTTTTTTTTTATATTCAGAATTGGTCCAGATCAACCAAACACAAGCAATGACAATCCAACTTTCTCGAAATTTATAAATAAAAAATAAAACAATTACATTGGCGTAAAGGATTATAGAAATTTTGGTGAAAGGGTTCGGGGGGAATAAGCATTTCAAATTAAAGCAGAATGAAAATAAAAATGAAAAAAAATAACAATTGTATATATGTAGGTAGTACATTGGAAAAATAAAAACCACATCGACCTGAAATGCATCCACCAAATATAGAGACACTCCATAACGAAGTGGGAGTGTATTGAGTTCGGGCACTCTTTTAATCTCCCAGGAATGAAACATGCCAAAGTTAAATTGAAACGAAATTTTACTCCTAGTCGACTTGTTTTAATTAAAATTAATGGATTCCTACAATTACAAATAAATATAAAAAAAAAAGAAACGAATAAACAAAACAAAAAACAATTTAATTACAAAGAAAGAAAAATAAATATTTTCTCTTTTGAACTTTTAACGAGGACGAGGCACTTTTCAAAGGATGTTTCCAATGTGTACCTACCTACCATCATCACGTCCAACATACCAGCAGAGACAGTGTACATAATTATAGTCCATCTGTATATAGTAAAATATCCTTCGGAAAGACTTCCTCTGGTCCTCTGACTATCATTCTATACTTACATAGCTTCACAATCGCGTCAATTTTGTCTTTTTTTTTAAATTTCTTAAAACCTGTTTTTACCTGCTTGCGCGTCTGTCTTGTTTCATTAAAACTGAAATTAACTTTTCTGTGGCATTTTATCAATTGCTTCGAGTATGAATTTCATATTATGTCCCACTTTTGGTATCCAATCTTTATAAAATATTGATGATATCCATCCAGGGGGTGCATTTCGGCTAGAATCATCTGCCAATGGAGGACCAATGCCATTGTATGGTGTATCAACAAAGTCAACATCGTCGTCTGATATTGAACGGGCACCACCCAGGTAATCCACGTAGTCATAATCTCCGACAAGTGGATTCACTTTTGAATAATAAATGGCGGCAAATGTTGAATAAATGATTAAAATTGCAGTGGCCAGCTGTAAAAATCGATTTTTAGTTGCTTTATGTTTTTTTTCTTTTTTTTTTTTTTAGGTAAAATAAAAGAATGTTTCATCAAGCAGGAAGAATACATTTGGGATTTTGGGAATAGAATGTTGTTGGAAATTTAATACAGGTTCATTCGAGTTTTACTACTTTGAATATAAATGATAATAAAAAAATACTTAAATCGAATGTAGTTTTGCAATTGTAAATTTTTAAGTTATTTTCAGAGCCCGATTGACCTGCATAAATACATATATGGGTATAAATTGGGCGAGTCTACATATCACGAATTTATGAAACAATTGCGGGGTATAATTACAAAAGTCGCTATATTAATGTCTAAGAGAAATTAAACTAATTATGGAGTTAACTTCGTTTTGTTGATTTCTTTCATTTATTTATACAGCCTTTTCAAAAACCAATGAAGTCACCGTAAAATAGTTATCAAATTGAACATGCTATATGAGTCATTCCATATCAAATAGGCAACATGTGTGATATGAACATCACAAATTTTATTGAAATTCTACATACTTGGAGGGTTTATGATAACAAAAATACGGATTAAAAATGTTCCCTATACTTTGCTGACCTGGTCTTCTTTAAAAATTCATATATATAGGGTCCGCCATCTAACGTTTTTTTTTTCAACTAGTGCTTATTTCGTAAATGGTAACACTTAGCTCATGTCTGATTTGACAGATAATTAGTTTTATTCTTCCGCTGAACGAATATGGTTGTGTATATGCTTGAACAACGCTGGGAAATATTGCCTGCGATCGACTTACAGAAGATGCCGATTTTGCCAAAAAAATCATCTTTTCGGATGAAGCTCATTTTGATCTTGGCGGGTATGTAAACAAGCAAAATTGTCGCATTTGGGGCACAGAAAACCCGCACGCATACATTGAAAAGCCGATACACCCAAAACGAGTCACTGTTTGGTGCGGATTTTGGTCCAGAGGCATAATTGGGCCAGGAGCAAGGAGTGGCCGTTACAGTCAATGGCAATCATTATCGGGTCATGTTGAACGAATTTTTGTTCAGGAAAATTGAAGAGGAGGATATTGGCAACATTTGGTTTCAACAGGACGGCGCTACGTGCCACACAGCCGAAGCTACACTCGATATTTTGCGCCCTGTTTAAAAAAAAAAAGTTATTTCAAGTTATCTAAGTAAAATAGCATCTTAAAAATATGTCCTGAAAAGGATATCAAGAATAATGATTTTATCCTTTATCCTTGAAGACATACTACTTTTGATTTGATTCACTTATTTTTTTATTTTTTACCTAATATTATCCACTAAAACATCTTGGGGCCCTTATTATTCATTATATTTATTAATAATTTTCCAATGATTCTAAAAAATGTGACAACCACATGTATGCTGATGATATTCAACTTTACATCTCTAGGGCTCACTACTTAATTGTTTGTTTGAATGAATTTTTTTGGGAGGCATATTAATATTAATACATATTATCTTTTTGCGTATCTTGTTTTTTATCGTTTAAGTTTCCAATTTTTATTTCTAACTCTTTCTATTGTTTTCCTAAACATAATAATAAGATCTTGTCTTACTTGTGTAGCGCCTTAATAAATAATATTTGAATTTTGAATTTGAAAAAGATAAGATTTGCGATTTACAACCAACTATGTCCAAATTGATTTTGCTGTCCTAGGGAACGTAGGCTCAAATCCCACATTGACGCGGTCCAGCTCTTTTCCTCCTACTTAATTTTATTTCGAGTTTTATAGCTTTTTCTCTATCACCGTACATATCAAAAATATGCTTACCTCTCTTTCCAAACAGTATTGCTAATATTCAACAGCATTTGGTAGCGGGGAAACATTAATGGGTTACGGGGAGATGGGTTGCACATTTGTAAGGCTTCCATCGTAAACAGAGCCATCAACTCAAAGAATTGTCATAGATTTTCACAAAAAGAAATCGCTTCTCCAAATAAGCAACAAATGGCAGCCCCATTAGGATATTTAATTTAAACTATCTTATTCCAGAGTCTCGGATATGAAAAATTCGGGGCACAAGTAAACAAAAGATGGCGCTCAGAACAGAGTCAGGTGAAGCTGTTTGAAGATCTGTTTGCTTTAAGTTCAACAAGCAATTATTAAGGTTGCTTTTTTCAAAATATCTATTAAGTATTTGCCATATTCCTTTTTACATTGACAATTACGAGGGACTCTACTTTTATGTTAATTATTAAATTTTTTCAACATTTTCTGAACATAGATGTAAAACTTTTATAGAATAACAGTTTGATGAAACTCAGATGTACTTAATCACTCCACCAGCAGCACAACCAACTCTAAACACAGTGTGACTATAGTTGACACTCAAGGAGATGGTTAGCAATTACACACGTTCTCAGTTGTGTTACAAAACTACTGAAGTACATATATACATGTTAAATTTGTGGAACTGCAAACACTTTCCTAATAATTCAAATACCTCTCAACCTACAGGACTTTAATACATAGAAAGTATGTACGAGATTGATAGACTGATTGTGAGAAGTACTCTATGTAAATTCCATCTTTTTGCTCAACATTCCACCATGCGGCTATACCCCAAAACTATGTACTCTTGGCTCGGTATCCATAAAAAAGGCAAATAGCAATGAACCCTATCCATTATATACACATATATACCTACGTATGTATGTCCATACACCAAATACGAAGTTGAAATTTGTCTCCAGTTTCGTAATGCCAAATGCAACAGCACGGTGCAAGGGGTAAAGCTGACACCTGGCATATCTGCAATTGGATCCTTCGGAGCAATGGTGTGAATGATGTGAATCAGACCATTTAACTATTCAATATTTCATGGAATTTTCTATCAGTTATCAGATGATAGTAATCAACGGAATGTGCTGAGAATTGCAGCTATGGACATAGGTTGGTACATACATATACATACATATATCCTGATGGAAAAAGAAAATTGGAAAATTGGTGGAATACATGGAAGAATATTGGAAGGTACGTACATGTATATATACAGGTGGAATGAAGTGTTAAAAATTACCTGAAACGCTGCCCAGAATTTATAGGAACCCTCCGTAATTACAAAGTCATAGTATCCTTTTAGGGGATCACCCTTAATATATCGACCTTCATCGACTGCTATTTCTTTTCTCAAATTCTGCACAGAAAAGGGAGTACTTTTTTCTGTGTATCCTTGTAGCGAATAGTTGGTATGAGAACGTACTGTTGTAGTACTTATATTATATGAATTTCTTCTTAAACGTTGTTCGTCTTGTAAATATCCTTTCTGCGTACTCTGTAACTCAGAAGACTTTTGTTCTGCAATTGTATTCCATGCTGTATTCAATGCAACAAAAATATCCCAAAGATTCTTAGCATTTCCAAGGATGGAGCTGACTGGATTTCTTGAGTCTTCATTCTGCTCATTTTCCGCTTTTAGTTCCCTATTTTCAGAGAAGTACTCATCATCATCATCATCATCATCATCGTCCTCATACCTAAAAGTAAAATTTTATAGCTTTAACAATTTCAGCGAAATTTATGTGGAAATAAAATTACTTTAAAGCTATAAAAATGTCGCCTTGGTTTGGTTTCAGAGGGGGGGGGGGGAGTTTTAATTTAACTATACCTGTAACAAAAGTGCGGCAGTATGTACCTACTCTTCCTACAATCTGTCGTTTTTTAAGAAAGGAAAAATAAACATTCGCACAAAAGATCATAAAAATGTTGAAAAATTGTTTCGACATTTAATAATTTGTTTTTCATTTAATTAAACACAATAAAAGAGACAATTTTATGAAAAATTAATTTTAATTAATATCTGATCCCTCTTCCATAATAAATTCTCATCCAACAAGACTACATACTATAACTGACTACGAAAACTGTACCAATTAACTTAAAACTTTGAATATAAATTCACCGGATATATAGTATACTGACGAAATAAACTTTTACCCAAAACTGTGTCAGTTGATTGTTTTAATTAACAATTGACAAACTTCGAATTGGTCAGAGTAATCCCATGGATATATAGTATATGTAGAGTTTTCGTTTTGCAAGGACACAATGTACCTATTCTGATGATGGAAACAAAACTTTATATAAAATTGTTGTTTAAAATTTGTATTCAAAGTAGAATGGAACGATAACTTTGTATTAACAATGTTTTAATCAAGGTGAGTCGTTTTATTGTTTTTGTTTCTGCTGTTTTTCAAAGAGGAATGGCAAGGGAGGATTTAGCCAAAAGGCATCTTAAGTTAACTTTCCACGTCGCCGACACTTGTTTTGACGAGCCTACATTAAAATTCGTGGCCATTACCTCCACTATGAAAACATTGAACCGTGTAATGGCTATATTGAACTTCTCGCCAGGTCGACAAGAACATGGAAATAATATCCCAATACTGAATCGCCACCTTAGAGAAAAACTAATCATAATTACGGCAGTACAGTTCTAAAGAGAGAAGTAAGAAATGATACCAAAAGTAGTCAGGGAAAACAAAATTTTAAAATCTTTTGGTGAAAATTATTATTATCCTTTTTTTTTCAAAATCAACTCATGCTTTTAGCATATACCATTATCGAGGTACCCAAAAGAAAGGAAATATGCTTTTCCTAAAACATGTTTTCCTGACCAAAAGATGGCGTTATGCGTCATTCTTCAGTGGTCAACGCCATTATTTCAACATAGCGTTATTTTAAATTTTGGAGAATCGGTAAGTTGAAACTTTGGCTTTTACGTATTAGAACTTTAAGATTTGCAGCAACAGTGCGATTTTGTATATATAATACAACGTCTATAAAAAAAATACGTTGGCCATTATTATTTAATTCAATATCATCTTTCGCTTTAACTGTATTCCCAAAAGGTTCGGACGCCCTTACTTCTCTATCAAAGCGGTAGCATTTGCTGATGTTTTCGTTATCCTGGTTCCTAACGATGATTAGCGAACTAGCCAAAAGAGCATTGCAAAAGCTACATAACTGGGCTAAGAGCTGTAGCCTGGGGCTAAGCCCCGCAAAGTCCTCTTTCCATGGAGAAGAGTTATTCCTACTGTCGCTCACCCAAAAGTGGGTACCATTACTCTTGAACTTAAAATTGAAGCCAAATACCTAGGAATGATATGATGGCCGTCGCATTGTGCTTCCAGCTTTACAAATATACAGAGAGCTACCTGTCTATGCTCACTCTTTTGCTCTTTACTCTTTTCTCTTCGTACAATGCCAACGGCAGTGATAGAGATCAAACTCCGGCTCCTGCGCCTTGACATCTATGAGAAATTTATAGTATATATATAAATATTCAGGCTGCTGAGCAAGAGCAGACCTCGGATCGTGCCAAGCTGCAATCAAGGCCCTGACCTTGAACACCATAAGATTACGTCTTGTGTAACGGTGTCGTTATGAGCTCGGGAAACTGGGCGCTAATCACAGGGTTATTCTCCGTTAGGTGCCTGGTCACAGTGACTTACCTGGAAACGAAGAACCTGATGCTCTGGCCAGAAAAGGACTTCTTCGTCGAATTGGTGGAGCCAGTATACTCGGAGTTGGGGGATCTGGTACGGTTCATTAACTCTTGTGGCTGATTCAGCACACACCCCGAATCTGAGGTTTCTTCCCCAGGTACGGTCTCAATAAGGTGTTCTCCCAATGAGGCTTCGCGCGGTAGCCACCACTCTAAACTACCATAACCCACTTCTCTTATGGGTATAGTAAAAAGAGAAAACTTTTATACAATATTTGGTTGAGTTGGGCTAAAATTTGGTCTGCCTTAAAATGGAATTCTCTAACGTAATATTTGTCTATATGCAGCGACTGTTCTAGGTTTGCCCCTTAGTACTAAACAGTATCCTTCAGGCGAAGTCTACAAGTATAGTCAAAACCTACGCCAACTTTTCGCTCGTTAAAAGTGTCCAAGGATTGAACCACCTAAGCACCCACAATTAATCCAACTCTATGTAACAGGCGATGACCATACAAATATACTCAAAAAACACAGCAACATCACACTGGAGATTGATTAATTAATTATATGCCTGCTCTTTCTAGCCCACCAACATCAGACTCTTAACGCACTATAATAGAAATTCTCGCGGCAGAAAGTAGAACAACTTAATCCAGCTAAAATAAAACATATCCAACAGATTAACTAAATCCGCACTATCAACAATTACATAAAAATCTGAAGAGGGTGTGGGAAATTGGAAGCTTACGATCTTTCCGTCAGCATAATTACGAAATTTGATAATACAGAAGAGAAAATTACTTTCCTTATATACAAGTTAAGGAGCTATCTGACCTATTGTGAGTTCTGAACTATTTCGGATATTCCGAAAGTCCAGTGAGATCTCAATTAAAATAATGTGGAAGATTAGATTACCGAATTCATAAGACGCCTATTGGGAGCTCAAACTTGTGTTAATAGTTGTTTTCGTATTATTCTTAATATTTCCTAAAGTGACCAAGAATTAAACAAAAATCTTTGGGCGGTTGGCTCAAGACAGAATTAACATAAAAATAAAATTCAATAAATGGAATTTGGTTGACCAAAGACTTGGATAAATTGATAACTTCAATATTACTAGGTGGGATTTAAACTAGACTCTCTGCTAACAAATCACACAAGGACACCCAGAGCTAAAAAGAATGAGTTAAAAGCTTTCATACAACACATGATCTTCCCCATGTTCCAGAAAGGGAATAGCACCGTAACTTTCAATATTTACATCGTTCATAAATCTCATGATTCAAATGAATCCACAACTAATTAGGAAGAAGAATACTTACGAGTACTTAAACCTTTTTAGAATAACCAAATATAGTATGGAGAAAAAAACTCCTTACAAACAAAAAATCTGTGAAAAGGAAAATAGGGGGTTTCGTATCAGTAAAAACTGTATACTCATCAGTACGGCTTGATTCCTGCCTGCCATATACGCTACAGTAACAGCCAAGCTAACCTGATGTATGCATTTAAAATAATTTTTAAGCGTGCATTATATACGAGGCAAAATACTGAGTATTTCCTTGAATACCTAGCAAGATTAGCCCTATGTGGGACTAGCATTTCATAGAGTGTTCTGCTATGAAATAAACTCATTTTTTTCCACTCAATTCTCGAACTACAGATTTGGCAGCAAACTCGGTCAATTTTCATATTGACTAAATTCGCTATGAATATATTTCATAGCAAAACTATCTTAAGTATAATATAGTGATAGCAATTGATAAGAGCAAGAGATATATATAAATCTATGAGAATTTTCGGATTATCCACGAAATCTCTATAATATACAAAATCCACAAACACAAAATATCCAAGACACAAAATCTCCAAGACATAAAATCCCCTTACTCAAAATCCTCAAGCATAAAATCGCCAAACTCGAAATATCAAGCAAGAGAGAATTATTTCTAGTTTGCGAACTTCATTTTTATTAATCTACTGCCAGGCTAAACTTAAGAATTTGTATGCGCTCTTCAGTAATACTAAAACTGCATGTTGTGACAAAACTTCTAAAGTTTCCCACACTTGACATTATCCTGAGCAACGATGAGGACGTGGTAGTGTGGGTTATTATACCATACGTTCTGTTAAGCTTGAGAAGCTTACGGAGACTGAGTGATGATAATTGCTAAAATGCGAAGCACAATGTGGAGATGACTTCTGCTCTTTCCAACCTCCTAATTTATACAAAATACAGACTGACAAGGAATGACTATTATACAATCAAGGAAAGATATAAACAGAAGAAGTTGCGTCTTAGATCTAAAATTATACCGTCCTGAAAATTCTTTCTGGAATTTAGTACAAGCACTATTTCCTTTGACAAAGCGGAGAACTTCATGCATAAAATAGTTACAATAAAATGTTTTCAGAATATTTAAGAAAAAAAAATTATGTAAAATTTTCGAAAATTATTCCTCCTCTAGCAGCACTAAATGCAAGCGAAAAGTTTTTGTATGAAAATCCCTATAAACAGAAAATGTAGATACATATATGAGACGCTGAATAAAACGTAGCGTTTTCCGTACCCACCATCATATATTCAAAATAACAGTGCTAGATGGATTTGCTTTCGACTCAAACCTACAGTGACACAGTCACACGACATACCCGCTGAAATATTTCCCGCGTCTATAGCACCTAATACCACATCCAACCGATTCGGCTCGCCGGCCAGCAAACAATCGAATAATATGGATGGAGCCGCTTTTGTTTCAAAGTTGAACCGTTACACTGCAGAGACGCTACAATTTTTGGCAGCGTCTTTGCAATAACAAAGGCGAACGAAAAAGTTAAACACGTTTAACACGTTTTATCGGACTCATATGCATTCTAGAGTTTGCACATTTCTATGGGACGCTGAAGAAAACGTAGCGTTTTCACTAAAAATTTACACTTCTGCAAGAGCTTTCATTCAATAAATTTTAAAGCTGTACTGTATACAGGTGGAGGTGTCAGCCTCTTTGTTCAGCTTTGTTCATATTATGCAGGTGTAAGGAGATACTGATATAATTGGGAAATGAGAAATCTTGTCTTGGTTTGAGGAATCTGGCGGACGAGCATGTTGCATGGTAATTCGTAAAAATTAATCAGGTGGATGGATTGAATGATAGATAAAGAATGATTGTTAGCATTGTATGGTATTGCACGTTTTAATGTCCGTGACGGTCATTATGATGTGTTACATACGTTTCTCTTTAATGGTGAAACTGAATTTCGAGCTAAAATCTTATGTTCACTTTATGATTGTGGCTGTGGTGCTATGGTTGTACTATGAATGGAATAGATTGATTTGTAATTGAATCAAAGACATTATTCCCAGGACTTGGGCTTGAATTATCGCTCCTACTCGAACATGTGTGCTAGAGCAAAATTCTATCTGATTTTATGTACATAACTGCTCCACATTGAAATGTTACTCCGGTTGGAGTTTTTGAAATGTCCCAAAAAAATCTAAGCTCCATTTAGAGCTCACAAATAATATAGTTCCATAGAAATACAATTCAAATACGGACTTAAGGAGACCTTATTGACAATAAATGAACATGAATTGGTGCAACAAGATACATCCGATACACAGGCATATTTTTTAGATCAATCCTAAAGATTTAAAGATAAAGCTGTAAAGAATTATTGAAAAACTGAAATTTCGCGTATTTCTAACTCAGATTTTTGTTTCGTATCTGGAACATTTTAGTGGAGCTAAAAAATTTTGATCTTCATTCCTAAGACAGGTCGTAGTGGGCACGTAACTGCTAAGGACTTTAGATCCATCAGCCTTACGTAGTTTCTTCTGAAGACTTTTCAGAGGTTGTTGGAGGCATCCATGAACAGTCCGCATAGCTAAGTGAGATTTGTAGATCAGAGCACGCATACTTAAAAACAAAAAACGGTTGAAACTGCGCTACATGACGTAGTAGGAACCATTCAAAAATCAATCGAGAAAAAAGTATACACTATAGGAACGTTTCGGAGTAGCCTTTAATAGAGGCCATCCAGAATACCCTGACTAGTCTAGGAGTTGAACCCTATATATGTAGATGGATTAACTCAATACCCCGTAACCGCCTAATAAACGCAGAACTTGGTAACAACAAGGTTGGCAGGAGGATGCCTAGAGGTACTCCAGAAGGAGGAGTACTTTCACTTCGACTGTGGTTATTGGTGGTTAATGCTATTCTCATTTCTTTACAAAGGGAGGGAAAGCGGTAGCATATGCTGATGAATTAGTCATCCAGGTCTCGAAAAAATTTCTACCGACGATCAGTGATCTAATTCAAAGAGCCTGGCAAAAGCTTCTTAATTGGGCTATAAGCTGCGGTTATGGGCTTAACCCTGCAAAGACCGAACTAATCTTGAGAGTTATTCCGACTTTCACAACCCCAAAATTGGATAACATTACTCTTGATTTTAAAACTGAAGCCAAATACCTAGGAGTGATACTAGACTCAAAATTGGAGGATAAATGTGAATATCGAGAAGGCGACCATTGTGCTTTATGCCTGTAAGAAAACTTTTGGTAAGCGATGGGGATTACACCCTCGTATCGTGGACTGGATGTACACTGCCGCTATCGTAAGACCTATCCTAGCATATGGGGTTCTGGTATGATGGAATGCTCTTGAAAAAGCAACGCACCAGAAAAGTTTTACTAAAATACAGAGAGCTGCCTGTTTAGGCATTACAGGAACTCTTCGAACAACACCAACGGCAGCAGTAGAGATTATGCTCCGGCTCCTGCCCCTCGACATCCATGGGAAATGTATAGCTGCAAAGAGTGCACTAAGACTTAGTGTGTCGGGCTGCTGGGTAACAGCAGGCATGGTCACAGCAGAATACTGAATATCTGTCCTGAAGACTGTATACAGGGAGATTATATTGTTCCAAGACTAGACTTTCAGAAAGCGTTCTCAACTAGGAATGGGACGATAATCGCGTTAAAATTGATTCTGATAGACATATGTGTCTTTATGGATGGTTCGAAAATGGATGTAGGAGTGGGATATACTCAGCACTCCCTCAAATACAGGAATCGTACCGCTTACCAGACCACTACATTGTATTCCAGGTGGAAAATATGGCTATTCGCAAAGCAGCAAGGTTGCTGAGCACAAGTTATGTTGCGCTGCAATCAAAGCTAGTGCAATCGCGCCTAGTGCAACGTTGTTGCTGTGAGCTCGAGAAACTGAGCGCTAACCACAAAGTTATTCGCTGATGGGTGCCAGGTCATAGTGACATACCTAAAAACGAGGCAGGGGATGTCCTGGCCAGAAAGGGCTCCGCTATATATATATGTCTAGCAGAGGAACCGGTAGGTCGCCGCATAGAATAAATGAAGAGAATTTTAAATGCACTGGCCTGCAAGCTGGCAAATTGCAGATAGAGAGAACTGACTTCATGCGTAATTTCAGGACAGCTGTAGCGCGAGATTTGTCCTGTAGAGCGAATCCAAGCTCCATATAATAACTTCTACAGAAGCTGTGTAAATGAGGAAGAGGTTGAGAGAGTTCAGCCCCCGCTATACGAACCTTGCTAATCGTAGGAGGAATACGCATGATAACTACTTTTTTTTGTAAACTGGGTAAATAAATAGACAAAGAGTTGGGAGGCCTGGTAAGGTTCATTAACTCTTATGGCTGGTTGCATCGCACCCTCTCGCTCTTAAATATCTTTTTATCGGGCAGAGTTCCAATATAGTGGGATCACAATGGACCATAGATGGTCTAAGTGTATCTGATCGTGTACTTTCTTACGATGGCCGGCACTCTAACCTAACGTAACCTACATAAAGCTCCGCTCCCAAAATCTTTCGTTTCAAATAGGGCAAAATGCGTTTTGCTAAGATTTTTCCTCTCCTACTCGGAGCAGAGCTCACTGTTTTCCAAGCGATATTTTAAACCCTAGCCAAGAGTGCATTGCATGTGCATGGCTTGAAAGGAAAGTATCGCTCTAAGTTATACAAAAAATGAATTTCTTCCCTTCTTCTGAAGCTCACGAACCATCACTGTATATTGGTGATCGAAAACATCTCATAAAATTGATTGACCCCAATGCCTTAACTGCTAAAAGCCTTACTGAAATTTTATTTATAAAATTACGTTTTATAAAAATTTACTCAAAACATTTTCCTCAGAATTTTTATTTAAGTACTATTTGTGGCTGAGAAAGAATTTTAAAGATTAATTATGGTAATTTTATGCCTCGGGAATTTCGTTAGAAGTTCTTATAATTATGGCATCTCACATTGTCAATAAATGTAAAGAATTTATAGAAAACCCGTAAACTCTAATACTTAGACATTCTGTATCGTGTTAACATTCTTCACATCCAATTTAGTTTAATATATTTTCGAACCTTTAATAAACTTTTTCTCGTCAAATCGCACCACACATCCTTAAATCAACGGAAACAATAAAATAATTCTCTGAATATACAAACAAAATAAGAACCAGATTGTCATGATTTATCCACATCAGAAGAGTGTCATATGGTAGATAATTTAACCCACAATAGAAGTTTCTCTCAACCTAAGAATGCGATTTTGCACTACAAGCTCCAATTCACGTATAACTGTTTAGCAAACACCTCAATCACTCGCCTGTGAAAGAACTTCATTTATCTCCACACCATACACAGTTCAAAAAACAAACTTCTTTCAGAATTTGACTGAACCGCTATAGTTCTATCCGGCGTGATGTTAAACTTCTTTTCGGAGGCTGTACTATATCTGGAAGGAGTCTAACTGCCTCACAGCCACCCTTCCATCTATCTGACAATGGTACATATATGTCAGTCCATATAAATGTTTTTGCACACCCGCGCTATTTTGTTTATGTATTTTCATACCACATCAAATGCATGGAAATACTACCCCCAAAAAGTTTTCCTACTCGAAAGCCAAAATTTACCTTCTGGGCTGAAGTTAAACCAACTAATACCGTTGCCGCAATGGATTCGTGTATTTGTATATGCCATCCGCGCCATACAATTTTACTGTTTTCCCAAGGAATCTCACCGAAAGTTTTTCTGTTGTTAGTCGAGTAAATAGGATTTGGGAGACCCGTTTCGGAATTAACGAAGCATTAAAATACTTGACAGGGTGGTTTTAGAATTGCTTCTTGATTAGGTCAGTCGGTTCGGAATGGAAATACTTTTTGCAGAGCTTCATAGCAATTTTATGGACTTTTTAAGGAATGATAAGCTTATTACACCCTTCGAATTCATCTAGGGTATGAAAATGTAGAGATAAGACTCGATTAGAAGCATAATAGGCAGGCGTTACAGAGTATTGAGTGTGAGCATTTTATAGAGAATTAAAGATATCTAAGGTTTGTTGATGCGCGCGTATTTTCGGGTTCTTAAAAATAAATATGAATTTGCATGAAATAATTTCTTTTCGGGTGTTTTGAGGGGAGGACCGATAAGGGAGGGGGAAGGAGCGAACGGACCCCCCTCCCAGATGTGTGTGTGTGTGTGTGTTTGTGTGTGTGTGTGTGTGTGTGTGTGTTCGTTCATATGTGTTGGAGAGTGTAGCTCTCTGCGTCCACACGTTCCAGGCAGTGCCCAAATATATAGTAAAAAATGAAATTGTTGTATGGCAACTCTACGAAGAAGTTGCCCGATTAGTGGCATTTTCGAAAAAAATGCCCGTTAACAAAATTTCAGCTCTCTACGTCGACGCATTTCGCAGTGTCCAAATATAATAAAAAACTAAAGTTTTGTATTCCAACACCAAGAAAAGGTTACCCGCTTTGCTCTACTTTGGACCTGTATTTGCAATATTTATGATAATGGCCTGTACTTAAAATATGAGCTCTCCACGTTGATGCCTTCTCAAATAGCCTCCAAAAATATAGTGAAAAACCAAAGTTTCGTATGGCAACATCTAGAAGGGGTAGCTCCATTTTTTGAAATTTTATTTACCATTTCTATAAAAGCACCAGGTATCAAAGTTCAGCTCTCTACGTCGACGCGTTCTTAGGCAGCGCCCAAATATATAGTAAAAAACGAAACTCTTGTATGGCAACCCTACAAAGGACTTGCCAGATTGGTACCATTTTTGAACTTAAATTTACATTTTTTTTTTTTTTTAAATCCCGTGTGCGAAATTTTATCTCTCTACGTCGACCCGTGAGGCAGTGTCCAAATATATAGTGAAAAGCTAAAGTTTTGTATGGCAACACCAAAAATGAGTTGGCCGATTTGGGTCCATTTTTGAACGCCATGTACAAAATTTAAGCTCTCCACGTTGACGCGTTTTCCAAGTAGATAGTGAAAAACCACAGTTTTTTATGGCGACATCCCGATTTACACCGTTTTTGAAATATTATTTACTTTGCTATGAAAATATCATGTACCAAATTTTAGCTTTCTACGTCGACACACTCTCAGGCAGTGCCCAAATATATAAATGAAACGAAATTTTTGTATGGCAACACCAAGAATCGGTTGCCGATTCCTATTTTTGTTTCCCTAAAAACCTTCATTGAATATGTGCTCTACCGTAGTCTAAGCAAGGAATATAAATCAAAGAAGCGCCACAACAAGAGATCGGTGTTCCTACTTCAGTTGAGAAGTTTTTTTAAATATGCGCGCCAGCATTTGCATGGTAATGCGCCAATGCATACTTAACATGTCCGATGTGTTGTGATTCTTTCACATGCGTAGTTCTTTGCCTGGTGGCTAGATTTAGGTTGAATAGATAATGGAATATAATCAATGAGTGTCTCAAAACTTATGTAAACTCGATTGTGGCGAACCTTTACATAAATTTATATTTTTTGGTCTAAGCACATAGCATTGTGAACAGATGATACGATTCAAGAAACTGAAGCATCATCTCGAATAACAGAGTCACGTGGAGTCAGCCTGTCAGAAGATAACTGTGGACAGATGGCTTTTCTTTGAAAAATAACTTATTGACATTTTGCGGGGAAAATGTAGGTAAATATCCATGAGATATGGTATCCCAATGAACAATCTATGCGAGCCGACACTCGAGCCTAACCTAACCAAATCTATGAACGAAGCAATATGGTATGGTATGGTCAATATTGCAGATGTGCTCTTTTACCACATTACTTTATTTTTTTCCATTAAATTCTACTACTAAATTCATATCTACTTACTTCTTACCAAGTCCGTATATACTGCAAAGAAAAGAATCATAGACTTTTGCCAGTGCAGTTTATTAATAAGAATTTTTTTTCCTTTAAATCTTCACAAAACAAATGAGAAAGGAAAATAGATTATCCAGATAAAAAGCCAAGTACAAAGAATCACTTTTGAAAAATTAAACGGATAAAAGAAAAAAGAAAAGCAGAAAACTAATCTTCTTACTTTGCAGGATAAGAACAGAACAAGAACAAAACAAAAGCGGCCCTGCAGGTTATGGAAAATGCACAAAAGCCAGTTTCCTGGAAATTCAAATCTCACCTAAATGGTTCAGAGAGAAAATCTTAATTTTCAACCAAACAATCTGAGAAGTACCCCGTACCCCCAACTTATCTTCTGTTTATTATTTAACATAATTTTCTCTTTGATTGTGTCGGCGGAACACCGCCAGCTTCACCACCACCATCCCTCGAAAGTTTTCATACTGGGTATTAGCCTGGAAATTACATCAACTCGTTTGGAATATCAATCACTCAGGATTCAGGAATCTCAGAGATGTGATTTGTTTTCGGTAAAATTTTATGAAATTATCTTCGTTCTATGATCTCGTCCTAGAAGTAACTACAGTGTGCGTATATATATGTGTGTAAGTGTGCATCTGTATATACCTTAACATTGCATAGAAGTGGGAAACTAAGAATTTCAGAATGAGAAGAATACTGGCACAAACGAATTCCCTTAGGACTTTTGTACAGACTATGATCAGACATCCTTCAAATTCTCTTCTATATTGAAATGGTATGCAAAATATCTCTTTGTGAAAAGATGTAGGTACCTACTACTTTCTGTACATATACATATACAGTTTTACGAGCATAATCGAGCATTTAACATATAAAAGGATTATAATTATGCACAACAAGCCTGAAGTGTACTCATAATAATTATTGCATTTCGAATTATTGTGCTCTATTAATTCGACAATCACGAAATCCTTACGCGGGTAACTAAAGTAGAATTAATGGAAGGAGGATGTTCCAATGAGGTAGGCAGACACATCAAACCATTGCAATAGTAAGCTTATATAATACATATACATACATAAGTAACATACCTATACGCTTTGATGCATGTTCTCCTTAATGTGATACTTCGGTCTCGGCGCATAAAGCTTGATCGAGCACTACATAATTATTATAATTAGCCCGATATATTTTCGGCTACAATTATTGATGCTGTACAGTAGCACATGACCTGGATATCATATGTCAGATAAACGCCTTGTGGCCTGCCTCTATAGTAAGTTGCTAGGCAGCTCCGTTTCGTATTCGTATTCGTTTACAGGATATGGAATACATATATAACAAGCAATCCAAAAGCTCTACATAAGGGCAATGTCGTGTTATTTCGTTTGAATTCTAGATAAACAGCAATTACTGCTCCTTTTAGAGCTTTTAGGCTTCCGTAGTAGTATATCCTTGCTCTAACGGCATGAGTGCCTAGAAATCAACGTAATTGATTTACGACGTTTTGATATGGTACACCCGCTGATTGACATGGACACGCAAACATTCATCCGAGCGCGTGATTTCATCTTGTACATCATTTATGTAACCTTTATGAGTCTTCAAAATAATCTGAGGTAATAGGTGTTTCAGGGATTCATGAAAAAAACGTTAGGTTATTTGAGAGAAGGTATTTTGGGGTAAATATGTGTATTTAATAACCAACCACATATTACATAAAAAATCTGATTCGTTAGTGTCATTAATAATAATAATCCTAATATCAGTTTTGGGTTTTACGAAAGATTTTAATCAACGCTTTTATGGTTTTGTGATGAGTACATCAGTTGGATTTTTTTTTTCTTGAATTTCGCTTTGTAGTTATGAACATTTTGTAGCAGAAGTAGATGAAAATAAGAGCACCAACAAATAATGCAAGGAAAAACCAACCAATCAGAGATAAATGGAATACAAATCCACAAATGAAGAGAATATTTTAGTTAAATCAACTGCAGCCACTGGAAACATAAGCAGAATAAGAGCAACAATTGCAGCAACCGAGTTTTTCATACAGGAGCCGGATTCGTTAACATGGAGAGTTGGAGAGTTTGGGAAATGAGAATTTTCATTTGTCCCAATTAATACACTCTAACTCTCCTTTCGCGATTCTATAACATACTTGGGTAGTTAGGGAAAATGTGAGTATATTGAAGGACGGCAAATGCTGGGAGGGTCGTAGAACATTGGGTTTTTTTCCTACGAATTCGGGTCTAAAGTACAAAAATATAGGCGAATAATTTCTGGCGGAGGGGCTTTTGGAGATGGCGAGTCGTACCAACTCTCATTGCGGGTTGTCCAAAATACGTCATGTTCGGTATCAAATTAAAGTGGGAGGAGCAGGTAATCGAGTAGTTTGGTTGCTTTTTATCATTTTAACGTTATAACTAACTTTTTACCACCGAAATACGGATTTTTTGCACTTGGGTCATATACACCCCAGTTACTATATTTTGCATATATTTCATCCGTTATTTGTTTCACAACCATTAGTACTCTGTTGTGAACATTTTTCTCATAATTATGAGTAGAAAAAATAACCATTTTTGTACCAAAAAACACCAATGCCAAATTTTTCATCTTAAGAAGGACTGATTCACTGCTTCTGCAATTATCTCCAAAGCTAATTATTAAAATCAAACACTAATTTCCTACATATCTAATTAAGGGACTAAATGTACATCCGATTTCATCCTACATAGAAACTTTAACGTGCATGTTTAAAATTTTTATAGCATCTCTTCCTGGAAGATGGCCAAATTTTGATTATTTTTTAGCAGATACCTTGAGACAACAAAATCTATATTTCTCTGTATAAGTATTGCAAGGATTTCCATAATTTGTTTTTGTAAATATAGCCAGAATATGTAGTGAATCCAAAATTTAATTTAAAACTCCTAGGTACATATGTACCTTCATAAAACTTAACATGAGCAGACAACATTGTCAGTTGAGAAATATTCTTCTTACTTCTCCACAACTAAAACAGCCGGGCGTGTGGAAGGTAGAGTTTGGTAATTCTGAACACAAATTCCCCGAGTTACACAATTCCACGTAGAGAGCTAACAAAAGAACTCATCTCCACAAGTTCACAGCTCCACACCTCTCCGGCCCCAGGAGAAAAATAATACAAGCCAACATATAAGCCAAACTTAAGGTCCCAACAGGATTTCTGTAGAACTGCTAAAAACCAAGTACGAAGTACCACAGTTAAAATCCTACAGCCTATCCTGGAATGGATATAGGCAAAAGAAATGATAAGGATCTTTCTGGAAGAAAGGAATCATTATAAAGGATGTTGTAAGTGCCGCAAAATCATTCTACTATATACTGGGTAAACAATGGCTCTAATAATTCTAATCAGAAAAGAAAACAAAACAACAAGCCAGATTAAGACAATGACGTGGATTCATTAATCAATCGATTAATTAAACAATCAGGGGAATAACAACCTACCCCTGTTTAGTACATTCGTTGACTTTGAAAGAATATTGGACACAGTACTCGCGAAAAAATATGAAACATACTAACTAAAAAAAGAATACCAGAAAGCTAATACGCATGATTTTTGTCTTTGTTATGATGTTGCAAAATTTCAGGGGATATCCTATGATGCTGTAGTACAGCCTTAGCAGGAAAGAAAGAAAGGGTAGGGAATTTAGGATTTAGAATTTAGAGTTTAGACTGAGTGCGTTAAACTTGAATGTTTGCGGCTCATGTCTCAGGTCGGAAACAGAGGATGGTAAACTGTTCCATATTCGTACTGTTCTCCTTACAAAAATTCACAGAATTTCACGGTTCTGCCGCATCTGACTTAAAGGGTACGAGGGTGACGCTACGATACAGCTCATGTGGTGCGCATACGAAGAATTTTACAAGAGATCAGACTACAGATTTCGTCAGAGCATAGAAGTAGCAATGAAAAAGAGACAGACATGCGACATTGCGCCGGTGCTCTCGAAATCATTACTTGCTATTGATACGATAACGCTAATAAGCCGGAAGGCCTCCTTTTGAACTTTGACTAACGCAGATAATGCACTGCGTTCAGCACCTATCGACATATGGGAATTATTTTCTTATCTAGGCCTGATATGAAACTTGTAGATTTGCGCCTTATCTGATGAAGTAAAGTATTTCTTGCATCTTTGCAAGAAGCCCAGGCATTTCATCGTATTTTTGGCAATACCAGAAATTCGTACCAACTAAGATTGTTGGATATTTCAATGCCTAAGATGCTAAGAGATGGTGAGTTCGCGATATCTTCTCTATCGACGGAAATGGGTTAAGCGGATGTTGGAGTGATAACAGACAACATTGTATTTTGAAAGCATTGAACAAGATCCGATTCGCTCTTCCCCAATTGACTATTGTTGTATGGTCATAGTTTAGTGAAGTAAACATGTATCTTCGTGTGTCAACTATAGCAACCGTGGGAAGGAATCAGCTATACATTCGAACGAATACACAAAATCAAGGGTGCTGTCGTTTGCAAAACTATAAATAGGATTGAAATTGAGAGCTTACAGATCATTAATAAAAATGAGGAAGAGAATGGGAGAGAGCACAGAGCATTGCGAAACATCGGCATGGATTATAAAATGGTCAGAAGTAGCTCCGTCCTATATAACTTGAATTGAACGGCGGGAGAGAAAGCTTTCAATCCATTCTAAGAAAAGTGGTCCTAGACCTAATGCCTGAAGTTAAGTTAAAAGAGCAGGATGCCAGATTCTATCGAAGACCTTCGAGATATCTAATATGGTACGCTAATTATCAGATTAACCAAAATTATGAAGACATTGATTCCAACCCGAGGTAAGGAATGTTAGTAAATCTCCAGTGGCATGGCCAGCACGAAAGCCGTATTGGCGATCGTTAGTAAGGTGACTAGTTCTTAGATATTTCATCATTTGGGTGTTGGCATTTCGAAAATCTTCGAAAGAATCTAAGTAAGGGCAATTGGTCTATAATTGGAGGGATGGTTTACCTCTCCTTTTTTTGGGTATTGGTTGGTATTGGTTGAATATGTGCAGGTTTCCATGCCAAAGGAAAGACTCTTGTCGAATAGGACAGGTGAAAGGATTTGCATAGAGGCTTAGTTAAAGAAAAGGTGCAGCACTTAAGTACCAGGAGCGAAATATTATCAGGCATACTTTGAGAACTTGTTGATCAAGGAATTCTAAAGGATGTCGCGTCTAAAATTTTGTACAATAATGGAGACGCAAGTGATCCGATAACACTTAGATTTGAAGCAAAAAAAAACACGAAAAAAGGAATTAGGTGGACACTAACAAGCCGGTTAGAAAACCCATACCACGTATTAAACTAATTTTCGACAACTAAAAACATTAATTGGTAAAGATCTGAATTTTGGTATACATGCTTACTACGGGCTCCCAGTGAACATATTAAAAGTTCCCGTCAAAACCTGTTACGTACGAGCCGCCATCTTGGAGAAAATGTACACTATTTTAGGTTTTTGCCTATATTTCGGCAACTGTAACTGATACGAAAGAACAGTTCAGAAAAAAAAAATTATGTTTATTAAATTGCCCATAAAGAGGCATATCAGGATTTTTTTTATCCCAATACCTTAACTGTAACCCGACGTTGAATAGCAAAATTATTTATATTTTTGCCCTCGATTTGCCTGTTCTGTTTTCTGTACACTGTAAAAATTATACAAATAGAGAGCGAGAGAAAGTGTGAGAGATAGAGAGAGTGGGAGAAAGGGAGAGGGCGGAAAGAAGGAGTAGGCATTATATGCCGTAGTAACGCACCCAAGGTTTGGCTTTTTTGGGGGGACCATAGGTGTTCAAGTCTAAAAGGAGTCAGAAAAATAGCGCTCCAAAGTCGCGTCCTACGTCCATCTGAGCACTTAAGAAATGCTATTATATATTTAAAGGTTTTATTGTATTTTATCGGACTTTGTAATAATATACAGATTACATTTTATACATAATTTGTAAATTATATTTAAAAAACTAACCTTCTAGGGGGGCAGTCTCATTCGTCACCCTCCCTCGGTGCGCCCCAGTAGGTTAGAGTCCATGCCACTCCCATATACATGGTGTATCCCCTTAGGAGGTCAATAGTGCAGGAGGTGATGGTACTCACCAGACAAACCAAAAATTGTAAGGCTAGGGGGGGGGGGGCTGTGATTAAGAAAAAAATCTAGTTTTTCACAAAACACCCTGTTTCTTAAAATCAACATGGCGTACGGTCACAGTTAAGCACTCATTGTACCGCATAACTTCCTGCCCTTTCCAAAGACAGCCGAACCAGCTGCGCACCCCGCTCCTCACAAGTGTAATGGTTGTCTAAAATAAATATTTCGGATTTTCTTACCTTTATTTGTGACCTCTATTATTTTTGAAAAATTAATATAAGCTTTTTCTGTAAAAAGTAGACTCTTTTCTTTAATTTGATCTACTACATCCTATGTTCTATCTGTAATCGGTAACGGGCTGGGTGAACTATCGTTGGAAAGGACAGGAAGTTGTGTAAACAATGAGCTCTTAACTGTGACCGTACGCCCTGTAGTTTTTAAAATACCGGGTATTTTGTGAAAAACTAACTTTTTTTCTTAGGCACCCTGTAACTCCTAAATGGTTAACTTCGACGCGTTTTCCAAGTACTTAGTGAAAAACCACAGTTTTTATTGCAACTCCAAGAAGAAGGGGTTGCCAGATTTAGTTCATTTTTGATATTTCATGTACTATTTTTGTGTAATCTCCCATTTTTGAAGGGATATAGCCTTCTATTATTTTCTTCCCCAAAAGGATAATAATTCGTATGGAAAGCATAACAGAAGGAGTATTGATATGCACCTTAGTACACCGATGGGAAATAGTTTGTTCCTATTTCTTTATCACGGCATGATTTTGTTGTCGTGGTAACTCTCCCCGGCCCCTTGGTTAACAAACTACCGTTAACTACAACAAGAGTTACACTCTAATTTCGATGAGAGCTACACATTCACTATCTCTCAGATCAAGTGTCGGACAACCTTTGCAGTTTGACGCAGCAACTCGAACGTATTAATAGCCAAAATAAAGTCCTATTAATTTTGCTAACTTTACCTTAAACTGGATTTTCTCTAAAAGAATTTGCATTTAAAGCGTAATCCCCCTCCCCTTTCCCCAGATAAGATAAAACTCTTTTTTTTCTTTTTCTTTTTTTATATTCACTTCCCCTCAGGGTCAATTGTTAGCAATTTTCCGGGTTTATTAATGAAAGCTCGAAATCATTACAAAAGGCACTCTCAAACTCCAACTCTTCTAACTACTGCTAACGTAATAGCGTATAGCAAAACCCAATAAATAACGAGAGGCCGTTATCTTAAAAGATTTCAGATTATTCGCTGTTAATGGCTACAACTGACAACGTCGTAATTAATTGATTTAATGAGCTTTTCACAGCGCATCGTCCTCATAATTTTCTATCCTTAGGGGGTTCTTAACCTGAAAATTTGGTTGGTGGAAAACAATTTGTCAAAAGGACTTGACGTTTCTCTGAAGAATGAAAAGCAGCTTTCCGTCTCTGTTATATCCTTTCTGGTAACTTGAAAGGATTATGACCGAACTGTGCTTTGATGAGGTAAGAAGATAAGCAACAAATGAACTGAACAGACACAAAATCACAGTCTTTCTGTATTCGGTGGTTCATTAGGCCGATGATGAAATAATAAATACATATATATGATGAGGAAGACAAAAGATGGAATATGAACGAATCTAAAATTAATCTAAAGAAGATTAGAAAGGATTTTTAATAAATCTGTTTTCATTAAGAAGTACTCATAGATGTGATGATGATGATTTGGGGTATGGAAGAAGGGGAAGGTTCAACCGATTGTAGTCGTCATTTGGATATTATGAAATTACTTGCGTCGTTCTTCGTCTTATTAATTTAACTTAACGCACCGAACTCGACCATTCCAGGATGTAAGTAGTACTTATTTAATTATAAAGAAAATATATAATTATTTGTGGTACTTCGTTCGAATATAAAATTGGACGAATATTGACTGATTATGGATGAATTTTTGGTTAAATTCAACGAGTGGCATCACTAATTAGAGGAAAGAAACTTTTAATAAAAACAATGAACCTTCAATTCGTTATAATGTTTCATCATAATGCACTTTTAAATAGCACGTCTTTTATTATGGAGTGATATTTTAGAAACACTTTCTCAGTTATCCTTGCTTCAAGAAAATTTCGTATGAACACATTTCAAATACTCAAAACACACCAACGAAATGTACCATTGGAATCCACTAATTTACGTTTACAATCGAAAATGAACCGATAGACGAAGTTTGGGACATTCACGTAGAAGTATCGATCGCGTACTTTATTTGGAAATGGAACTCGTTCAGACGATATATATCATAAAACACAGCTCCAATCAAAAAATACTTCTGCGTAAACATTTATATTCAGTTGTTGAACGACTTCCTTCAATAAATGAAAACGCGATTCGGCAAACACTTCATAATCTAATCTATCTGTAGTGGTTGCTACAAAAGATTTTTACAGATATACCTACAAGAAATAGATTCAAAATCTGGTATTCTTGAATATTTGATGGAAGATGGGTATTTTCTTATGTAAATGTACCTATGATGGGAATGTAATCCCTTAGTTAGGCTACTGCACTCCATAACAACATATACAGGGTGTCGCATAAGTCGACGTCAAGCTGGAACCGGATGATAAACCAAATCATAATAGTTACCAGAAAAATATGAAAAAAAAAAATCGAAGTCATGTATTTTTTAAATTATTGTGTTGGTTTTTTAGCTCCTGTTGCTACAAATCTTTACTTTTTTTCAATTTTATTTTTCTTATGTAATCCCGAATAGTTCAAATGTAACCTGTTGCCTTAAATTCTAAGCCAACTGCTCCAGCTTGGAAGAAAATGCCATAGTTTGTCGAACCAAGAATAGAAAATTAAAACCTCACCCAACTTTAACTGACTGTTCTGAAAATAAAAATGTACTACACCAGTTTGGCAAATAACTTTAAAAGTTGACGCATTTAATAAGGATTCTAAGGTGGTATAACAATTGCTACATTATCTCTTAGATTCTTCAAGAAACCCAGTTTCGAAAAATACCTTTTTACCTACTGAAAATGATTCTATTGTACCCAAAGTTTGCCTTAAGACCGTAACTTTAAGATTCTAGTTTGAGTGAGACGGAGAGTCATTACATGAAGTAAGCTGAAGGTGCCATGCTAAAATTATATTTGAGTTATTTATGTATATTGTTTCACCTTACATTAGTTCTGCGCGATTTTATGTTAACTCGGGTTCATCAGTCAAATATTGTAGCAGCGACGCAATCAATGTAGATTTATAGGCACTTATTTTAGAAGGTTTAAACTTCATTAAAAAAAAAACAATTAAACCGTCTAGATGATACTAGAGCTAAAAGTGATAGGAAAATTTTAATATCGGCCTCGTTTTTAATGTGCAAAAATTTATAAGAATAGCCTAATAGAATTTATGTGATAGAAACTCTGTCGACGAGTTCCTTGTGGATAAACCAATAAAATGAATTTGAATTCAAATTGTGAGGGAATGATTAACCAATAAAATAAAAATCGAAGTATAACTCTTATTTTTTTAGAAGAATTGCAAAAGTTATCGATAACTGTATTATAAGCGTAAGTTTGATATAAGTGTTCAGCCGAAAATGTTATGGCGTAACGTGCGTGATGCTGGCGTATATGGAGGCAAAACGGCTAAGTGCAATCTGAGCCCTCAGGAACTTAACGAATTCTTCATAGTTGGAAATCAATCGCAGGACAATGATCAGTTGTTCTTGGCAGGCTTAGATTCTTCTTCCAGCTCTAGTGGTTTTAGTTTCCGGGGTGTGGATAGAACTGAAGCCTTGAATGCGATTTTCGCTATTAAATCTAATGCAGTCGGCTCTGATAATATGTCTCCCCGTTTTGTGAAGCTAATTGCGTCGCTCATTATTTTTCCCACTTTTACATATCTTCAATACCTGCATTACGAAGACGGTGTTCCCAAAAACATGGAAATCAGCTCACGTACTCCCTATTCCAAAGAAGGTTGCGGCTACAGCTCTTGCTGATTATAGCCCCATCAGCATCCACTGCTTCCTGTCTAAGGCTCTGGAGAAGCTACTATACTGGCAGGTTCAACAGTACACACTGCAAAACAATCTTATAAGTGGCTGCCAATCTGGGTTTCGACCCAAGCATAGTTGCGAAAGTGCTCTCGTTAAAGTCACCATAGACATACGCGCTGCACTTGATAAAAGAGAGATTTGCGTCTTGGCGCTTTTAGACTTCTCCAAAGCTTTTGACAGTGTTTGCCATGTAAGCCTGCTAGAAAAATTATTTAATAAATTCCATTTTTTGTGTCGATCTGTTCACTTAATCAAGGAGTTCTTAACCGGGCGATAACAAAAGGTTACTCTTGGAGACTGTAATCACTCAAATTTCCTTCCTCTGTCTTCTGGAGTACCACAAGGCTCCATTCTTGGTCGTCTACTCTTCAGTCTATATATTAACGATCCGTCGGACATAATTCAAGATGTCAACATCCACATTTATGCTGACGACGTTCAAGTTTATTTCAGTAGCCCACCTGGTCTTATCGAAGACTGTGCGGCTCGAATGAACGACGATTTACATAATATATACACCTGGTCGATTAACAATAAACTTGAACTTAATCCAGGCAAGTCACAGTGTATCGCCTTTTTCTTCGGGACATTTGACTCTTCATCCCTTCCTCCTATTCTTTTGAATGGATCTTCAATCCCCTATGTGGATAAAGTCCGTAACCTTGGGGTCACCCTTAACTCCAATATGAAGTACTGTGATCTCGTCAAGTCTAACCTATCTAAAATCTACGCCACCCTCCGTCGTCTATGGTTGTCCACTAAAATGCTCACCCCTAAAATGCGCTGTCATCTTGTCAAGTCCCTAATATTACAGCATTTCACACACGGTTTACTTGTTTTCCCGAAGCTAGATTCGCACTGCTCGAGAAAATTACATGTTGCATTTAACGATTGTGTAAGGTTTGTTTTCGGCTTACGAAGATTCGATCATGTTTCTCACCTGAATTTTGCACTGCTAGGTTGCTCTATTGAAGTATATCTAAAGCGTAGAGCCTTATTCTTCCTTTTCAACTTATTGCATAACTCTCAGCCCGCTTACTTGAGGACCATGTTTCAACCCTTGAACTCTGCCAGAGGCTATAAACTGCAAATACCTCTGTACTTGATGGATCCTATATTGTTCAAATCACTCGAATTGGGAATTCATTACCACACAATATCCAGAAGGCTAACTCGATCGGCACTCACGCGCAGATCATATCTTTGTTATCGAAGTTATCTAATTTGGTTTTATCTTATTTTATTCTCATTTGCTATAATTGTTTTCGTAATTAATTTTTGTATCTTAATCTTACTTATTTATCCATAATTTATTTGTTATTATTGTTTATATATTTTTTTCTTCCCCATCTATTATCATTGTTGTAGCATTAACATTTAATTTAGTTTACTTATTTCTATTCAGTTGTATTACTGTATTTCCACTCTAATTGGTGCTAAGAAAAAGATATGTAAATCTTGTAGTATCTCTTCCTAATAAACAAATATTCTATTCTATTCTATTCTAAAACTCTTATTTCATTACCAAAAACAAGACATTGTGAAATAATTGTTATCCGATAACCAAAATAAATTAATCAAAGATTAACTATTAAAATGAAATTTTTATTTTATTGGTTATACTTTTTTAAATTACGCTAGAAATTGAAATTAAATAAATAAATAAATAAATAGAATTGAATGTTACTGACTGAGTCGTTCTTTAAAAGGAAATTCTTCAATTAAAAAAATTATATCTACAGAACTGAACATTGAAATTAACGTCAGTAAGTGTTAAATCTATATATGCTTTTACCGTAAAAGTGATTTTATCTCCTTCGACTATAGAATTTATAGTACATTTCTGCCTCGTGTTGATGAATTAAATGACTTAGGAGTTACCTATATTTTCTCGTAAGCTTCTCTTTGCATCGCACATAAACTTCATTACATCCAAATTCTTCCGTTTAATGGCTTTCATTTTCCTACTTCTCTTTTTAAGTCCCTGATAAGAAGTATTCTCAAGTCCTCGTGCCAAGTATAGAATCCATTCTATTCCCCATATAAATTGCAAATTTCATTTCTCTTAGAAGGCATTGTACGAAAAGATATAAAATTTTAATTTAGGTGCAAAATTAGTAGGTAGATTAGCCAATATCTAATATTATAAACAACTAGACTAATAAGAAATTAATTAATTAATTAGTACAAAGATACAAAGGGGGGAAAATGAAACTTATACTTATTTGCAATGCAAAATTAAAAACTAGACTGATTTTAAGCGCTCAGGACGAGAAGCGTCCTAACTAGCTTTAAACGGACTTACGCTGGAGTAAAATTACTAGTCGTCCAGTGTGAACGAAGCCCACCATATACTTTTCTAATTAGAACATTAGAACAATTGGAATTTGCGTTCCATTGATTATGACAGGTGAAAAATAAGAAGTATCTAAGATTATTTTGTACATAATTAAGCATTTAGTTTTGGTAGGGTTCAAAAGTAGTATGTTGTTAATGGTCTACAAATAAGTAGAATGGCGATCATCATTTATACAAGAAATACCATCTTAAGCTAATCCAATTAGTCTTAAGATGTACAATTGAGCATCATTGGCATAAAGGTGCAGTTTGCTGTACTTAATATAATGAAATAAATCATTGATGAAAAGAGAGAACAACATAGGACTGAAGACAGATCCTTGCGGCACTTCTGAAGATACCAGTTGAAAAGACAAATATATATTTTTAGAATATACAGATTGATACCGATCCCTCAAGTAACTACCGATATGGTTTGCAGCCTGGGTAGAGAAATTAACTGCATTATCAGTTTTCTACATAGCTTGTTGTGATTCACTGAGTCAAATGCCTTAGAGAGATCCAAGAGCACTAAAATGGAGAACTCATCCCTATCAATAGCAATCCATATATCATTGGTTATTTTAAGAAGAGCAGTAATATAGCTATGCTCGGCTCTAAAGACTGATTGTTCTTCATTTAGTAAATTATGATATGCAATGTATCTATTTATCGGGGCAGACATAATTTTTTCAATTACTCTAGAAAAAAAGGGTTAAGATACTAATAGGTTTGAAATCGGTATTAGATCAGCTTTTCGGAAACGGTATAACTTTTGAGAACTTCTACTACTTCGGAAACTGAGATGACGTAAAACACGTCGTATTACAAATGTGTGCAAGAGGAAAAAGAATACAACAATTTCGGGTTTAAACCATCACATCCCATGTTATCAAATTTGATTTCAAAAAAAGTCTTCTGTTTCTCGGGTAAAATTAAATGGTGCAAAGTTGCAGGTACCATAAGGAATTTCTTGTTGAGTTCTTCCGGATCAATATCGATATTATTTTTAGTTGAGCAAACTACGCCGGCAGATCGTAAGTTTTTCCACAATTTTTTTTGTGATAGTTCAGTACTGAGCAATGAAGAAAAATACCTCTTTTTGGCCATTTTGATTTCAAATATTGTTCGATTACCAAGAACACGATTGTCATCTCAGAGTGTGGCAGCTCGATATCGTTTTCACATGTCAAATGCTCTATTCTTGCGACGAATGAGGCTCATAATTCTAGGAGAAAACCATGGACAGACAGAGTTATATATACATAGTTTTAGTAACCAATCGAACATACTTGGCATGAAGATAATGGATCACTTCAGATAGGATCCTCATCGTCACACATAGTGTGAACATTATTCCAAGGAAGAGACTGAACTTCATTATGGAAATAATTATCTAAATTTACCGCACTATAATTAAAAAATTAAATGGTATTACTCTCCTGAATATAATGGGGTTGAAAATCATCATATCCGCAAGTGACATCTGATTCATGAATTTAATTTTAGCTGGACAAAATGTGAGAATTATATCAAGAAAAGATGAAAAATACATTGAAAAGTGAGTGGTATGCTCATTAACTCGATGCATATCAAGCGAGTTCAAAACAAAATTAAATTGGTTTGTAGCACTATCTCTACTGAGAAAATTAATATTGAAATCACCATCAATATGATATTATTATATTGTGGAACAATATGTTTTAAATCATTAATTCAGTTCGATAAATCTACGTTCAGCGATTTATAAACACAACCGATCAAGCATTTATTCAATTCTTGCCCCAACTTACAAAAGAGATATTCAGCCTCCAAATTAGTATCTCCACTAGATATCAACTGTCTACAGGATATACTAGAGTTTATGTATATAGCAACGCCACCATCTCGATGTAACGTCCTATCCTTCCGAGGCTATCCAGTGTACATTCTCTAGAATTATTCAAGATTGAAAACATATCCATGGAATACCGTGAGAGACTAACCAAACTCAATTTGTCTACACTTGAAAACCGAAGAGCCTTTTTGGATATTTTTATATAAAACCCTTAATGATCAGATATTATGCCCTTCTTTGCTTACCCGCATAGATTTCCATATTTCGCCCCCGGAGCTCTAAACATAATGCTCTTTTCGATTGCCAGCCTGTAGAATAAACATAAAAGAAAAATAGCCTATTTTCAGAATACAAAAGACATACAACTTTAGATTTAATAATATTTGGAGATATTTTCAATACTGGTCCCCTGACATTTAAAAGGTTGATCCTGCTTGAGATCGGACAATAAATATTGGTTTATTTTCCTGTTTATGTTTATCACAGTTTTGAGTATGATTTTGGATATTATGTATTTTTTTTTAGTTCTCTCCTTATTAGGTGCCTCTGTAGCCCAACAATTACTATACTTATCCTGCCCATTTCTAATTAATTAATCATTCAGATACAGTACTTAAAATAAACTTAACTAACTGTAACTAAGTAACTTTGCTCATCTAATGTACACACATTATTTAGTTTTGTAACTATTCCATTGAATTTTAGTCCTCTTGTTTCATAGAGTAGATTTATCTTGTAACTACTCTGTTGAATTTTAGTTCCGTAGCTATGCAGTTCTAGGTTCTAACTACAATCCTCACCTACTCAAATGAATAGTTTTGAATTTATTCTTTCAATGTATAATGACTGATTGATTTTGTAAGTTTACCTCAAATAAATAATAAAAAAACATTTTTTTTTTATATCAGCCCTACCAAAAAGTTGCCAGATTTCATACATTTTCATACTATTTCACTATTTCGATTTATAATTTTTATAAAAACAAAAAACAACATTTCATATGTCTAAGTCTACGCGTTGTTGAATTATCATGCGGACCAACAGACGGACATGCAAAACTCAAAAAGAATTTAATATAATTACGTGGGTGTCTAATCTATATCTCTCTTACCATACATATACCCAATGATATCATTCAATGTATAAAAAAGTGACAAGAGCTTTTGAGTAGTGTGAAAACGAGCTCAAGTTACAAAATGCATCGAAAGACAATAGCGCACTCCTAACTAAGTTCGAAGTTAAGCCAGCGTTATTTTCAAAAAGTGTATGCGAATTAGTCAATTAATGAATTTTATGATAAATATTTTCGTTCATATTCACTTTTTTTTTCTTTGACTAACAGTTCAAGAGAAATATGAAAAGCAAATTGCGCACAGAGTTCCCCATGTAGGTGATTTTCATGACGTTTCATTCACCGCACTAATGGGAGCAGTTCGAATCTTTATTTCTTATCTTACCCTACAGACTCGGTGCCCTAATTATGAAAATTTGATTTCTTCTAAACGCCTTTTTTTTCATTTAATTTGTGGTTGCTATTAGCTAAGTTACCTTATATAAAGTAAAATGAAAATTTGCCTATTTTATTTTTAACAACACCCGCATTCAATCCTTCATATATTTCCCTGTATTCAATTTTAAAATTTATCAAACAAAAAAGAAGTTTGACAACACCGCAGTATATAATCTACTCACGCTTCTATTATAATATGATAACTAAAAAAGAACTATTAAAGATAATGATACACACAGAAAATACTACCTATAAATTCTGCCAGGATTAATAAAGAGTAGAAGTACACTTACCGGTGCTCTGATTCCTTTAAAATTGATTCTATTATCCTGGGCGTTGTTGCAATATATCTAGCCTTACTATATACATCATCATCGTCCTTCTTCTCATTGTCATCATTATAAGTCTGGCCTGAGTTTATGTCGTCCAAATTGGGTACAGCACTCTTGAATGCGATATTATAGCTTGTTTCTATTGGACCTGCTTCAGATTGTATGATAACTGTACTGCTTTGTGATGCTGCTTTTACTAAAGGATTTTCCTCGTTATAGGTATTACGTTCAATTCGATATCTTTGTTTGTCAGATGTTGTGTACGTTTCACTACCCTCATGTACCATCCATTCACTATTGAATATAATATCGTCCTTGGCACTGATATCGTCTATATTGGAACCTAATGTCGATGACAAAGGAACTGCAACCATGGCTCCATGCACCACCACCACATTGTTAAAGGACACTCCACCCATTGCGAGAAAACGTAATCCTAACAATAATAAGAGGATCAATTTTCTTGTTGACTTCAAGAGCAACGTTTTCATTTTAGAAAAAAAATAAATTCAGTTTATTTTTCTGTGGATTTTGTCGTCATTCGGCTTTAATGTTCTTGCATAGATTTTAAAATCAAACGCAACACTATTGATAAAAACAACTGCATCACTGCACAATTAGTTAACATTTTCTCATTTATTTGTTTCAAATATTTTTATTTTTAATATAATGAAAAAAAAAAAAACAATTCACTTGGAATACATATAGAAATAATATTAATGGCTGCGTATTTTCACACACAAATAAAGTGTGATCCAATTATCGAATTAATTTTCTACTATATTACGATGATCACTTTTTCGACTGAACTTCGTCAGTCAACAAAACAACTTCTAACCAAATGCGCATGTCGATTAATGATTTTCCAGAAAAAGTTTACAGTAAACTCCACCAATCACCAATATATTACCAATTAAAAATATTTAATTACTTTAAAATCCAACACTTCATACCAGGAACATTTACGAACTGTTGAGATAATTTTCTGCACTACATGTTCTATCTGAGAAATATTGGTGTATTTGAAGAATTTACATAACACTGAGAATCGATCTTGTGCCGATCATGTTTACTCAATTAGTGGGTTCTCTCGTGTGATAACGGTTACATGATATGATCATATAGTGATCTATACTCTCTTCCAGCAGTAAGTACATCCATAATTCCCATTTCACCACATCATTGACTTCTTGTACAGAGAATACCTACAATTTGTACCAATAAAGATCAAAGGACTTTATCTAATTAGCATGTCTCACGATTGGAGAGCACACATTTGAATAGCAGCAATATATAGCTATTCACATATATTCATACATAGGTAGAACGAGAGCGAAAAAAGTGACTTTATTTCTCCTATACATACATATTTATATGTAGCTAAAAATAATTTCGTTTTTTAATAATTCATCAATCGTGTCCTAAATACTTTGCCACACTTTTTGGCGAAATTTCATATGAATAATTTACCTCACCTCACGGGTTTTGATAAAGCAAAAATCGGTCGCATCTTATGAATAATATTAAGAAATCGAAGAATCTGTAATCATCGATCATCGTTGAAGATCGTGTCGACCAATATTTACTGCGGCTAAGTAACTGTATTTGATGTTAATTTTATGAATTGCTATAGTTATTCGTTTGTTGCTAATTTTCTTTATTTAACTCGCGTTGCATTTTGACGACTTTATTGACCCGCTCTGATGGACTTTCATAAAGAGTTAAATATGAAGATATAACTTCGTATCTCTACTTGACCACCCATCTAAATTTAAAAGTATTTTATCTGTGTTGGAAAAAAATGTGCAGGCTGTTGATGTTTATGTCTACATGAATATGCAGTTCAAAAGTATAAGGTGCAAATGCAACGTGCAATTTACAGTTATGTATAAATCAGTTTCTGTTAAGTAAATGAAGAATTTAGGTTACCTACCAGTTTTGTAGTAAGTGTAATTTTTGTTAGTATACATTACTTCCCTATGCACAAATGCATTCAATCCATTGCAAGATTCTTGGGTGCTAACTTTACCTTCTAATTGGATAAGAGCAAAAAGGTCATAACTGAGTGGATTTTAAGGTCAAAATTATCTTTAATTGCTATTAATTAATTTTCAATTACTGTATTAAGAATAAACACAGTATTTGGGAAGCCAACTATGATGTAGGCGACCCATAATAATTTCGAAAGTTTCTGTTGCTTTAGTTAAAGTCGAATATAAAGTAAGTGGTCGAATTACAGAATAACAAGGATGTACAAATAGGGAGCTTGTATCTCTAATAGTTGATAGCAATGAAGTAAGTGATGCACACAAAAAAACAACTTGTGCGACACCTAATGGGGACAAATTAATCGTTTCATCTATTGGGGGTTTTTTTTTATGATATTTCCAAAGCTCAAGGGATACCTTATGATACCGTAGCACAGCCTTGACAGGAAAGGAAAAAGGGGAGTGAATTGAGGATTACTGGGTTGAGACAAGTAGGTCGTCATCGTCGTGCGCATTACGCTTAAATGTTTGTGGCTCATAGTTGGGAGGGAAAACAGAGGATGGCAAACTGTTCCACATTCGTACTGTTCTACTTATAAAGGATTCACGGAATTTCAAGATACGGCCGAATTTGACTTCAAGGGTGTGAGGATAAGCTCGGGTTACAGCTCGTGTGGTACACATAGGAGGAATTCTACAAGGAATCAGGGGGCCTATTCTTGAATTACGAATGGTTTTTACGAATTCGTTATATAACGAATGGTTGATAACGAATCGAATACCCCGTTCGTATTCTTGAACTTCATCGTTATAAAGTCGAAGTGGTGAGAAAGTTGTTCAACATAACGAGTGTGGTAGGATTAAATCTGTCAATTTACAAATTGAATATTATCAACTGTTTCATGTTTTAAAATATAATTTGTAAAAAATAGCTAGTTTCAGTGAATTGTCATTAATGTTTGCGTCTGAAATTGTTGAAGAATCTATGAAAAATGAATTACGTCAATCGTTAATCAGTTCCTGCACCCTTAATTCATCGTTGGATAGGAAAAATTTTGCAGGAGGACTTCTACCACTGCCATGCAAATATTTTTTTTGCCACCGCAGATTTTCCTTTCACCATACATTTTAAATGCTGATAACTCTGGAAATTCTCTATTAGCTCTGTTTTGAATATAAAATATCATAAAAAAAAATTAATATGAATTTATGTACATTCCTTTCTGCAACTTTTCCAGTCCTTTTGCGCTCCGGGTATGCAATTTAATACTGATGCTAGCCTTTGCCACAATTCCTTAGCATCTTTTGAACTGAAAGAATTATCATATTTACCAAATTTCAGTTTCGGCTTTTCCTCTAAAAACTCAATTATTTTAGTTTTTTGAGCATATTACATTTTCGCAAATCTTTTATCTCCCATTATCATCCGTAAAATAGCAGCTGATTCACTCTTCGTTTGGCATAACGAATGGTTGAACCCACTCGAACCACGAATACGGAATGTGCCTTCGTTATTCAAGAATAGGCCCCCAGGCTAGAAATTTCGTCAGAGCAATCACCATAGAAGTAGCAATAAAAAGGAGGCAAACATCCAACATTACGTCGGTGCTCCAGGGAATCAATAGTTGCTATTGATATGTCATCGCTAATAAGCTGGAAGCCCTTCTTTTTGACTTTGTCTAACACGGACAATGTGTTGCGTCTATCCCCTGCCCAAATATGGGAGTTATAATCTAGACCTGATATGACACTTGTCGATTTGCGCCAAGTCTGATGGAGTAAAATATTTCTTGATCTTTGCAAGAAGCCCACGCATTTCATCGCGTTCTTGGCAATACCAAAAATGTGATCGGACCAACTAAGATTGTTGGATATTTCAATGGCTAAAATGTTAAGAGATGGTGAGTTCGAGATATCTTCTCCATCAACCGAAATTGGTTGAGCGGGAATTAGAGTACGTGTGAGTGATAACAGACACCATTGCATTTTGAAAGCATTAATCAAGACCCGATTCGCTTTGAACCAAGCGAGTATTGTTGTAAGCTCATGGTTTAGTGAACTGAACATGTGGCTTCGTTTCACAACTATAGAGTTTCCACGGGAATCAACTATAGAGTCGCAGTCAAGGGTGCTGACGTCTGCAAAACTGTGAATAGGATTGAAAGTGAGAGCTAGCAGACCATTAATAAAAATGAAGAAGAGAGTAGGAGAGAGCACAGAACCTTGCGGTACACCGGCATGGATTAAAAACGGTCAGAAGTAACTCCGTCCAATATAACTTAAATTGAACGGCGGGAAAGAAAGCTTTCAATCCATTTTAAGAAAAGAAGGTCTAGACCTAATGCCTGAAGTTTGGCTAAAATAGCAGGATGCCAGACTCTATCGAAGGGCTTCGAAATATCTAATGCGATGATCTCAGATTCGCCAAAATTATGGCGACATTGATTCCAACACTCAGTAAGGTAGAGCGGCCAGCACGAAAGCTGTATTGGCGATCGTTAATAAAGTGATTTGTTTCTAGATATTTCATGAATTGGGTGTTGATTAGTGTTTCGAAAACCTCCGATAGAATCGAAGTAAGGGCAGTTGATCTATAATTTGAGGGATCGCCTGCCTCTCCTTTTTTGAGTATTGGCTGAACATGTGCAAGTTTCCATGCCGAAGGAGAAACTCCTGTCGAATAGGACAGGTGAACTAATTTACATAGGAATTCAGCTAAAGAAGAGGCGCAGTACTTGAGTTCCAGGGGTGAAATACCATCAGACCCAGCAGCCTTAGACCATTGAAACCTACGAGTAGTTTGAAGATCTCCCTTGTGCGAAAATGTAACGGTCTTTGCCTGTAATTGCATGTTGGCGGGGAAGGAGGACTTTGCGAAAAAGGTGGCAAGAAAGAATTCTCAGCAGAGTTACCTGCAAACAAATTAGCTTTGTCCAATGATTCTGTGTACACATCCCCGTTGCGAATTAGAGGCGGTACCGAAGAACTGGTAAAGTTGCTCTTGGCAGTTTTAACTAGAGGCCAGAAACTCGTATTAGCCTTTGGACTAGTAAAGATTTTCTGTCTAACGTTTTGGTCGAATTGCAACTTAGCTCGCTGAATAATGAATTTGCAGTTGTTACGTGCTTCTCTATAGATCTATCTAAATTCCACTGAATAACACATTTTATATGCCTAAAATTCAACTCCTTTGTTTTTAATGGCTGTATAACAGTCATTGTCAAACCAAGATGAATTGTTAGGTTTAATATTCCTGTATCTGTGCGGAATGAGGCTACATATCCCTAACCATAAGATGTTGATAATACATTCAAAGCAACACGCAACATACCTCGAGGAAAAACACTCAGACCAGTCTAACTCTCTAATGAATTTGTTAAGTGAAGCCCAATAAGCTTGATCATAGTGCCACATCAATCGCGTTTTACGAGGGCAACTGCTGAGTTTAAGTGCTGATATGGATAATTGGACTGAAACAAGACAATGATCCGAGCTACCAAGAGGAAATGACAGTGACGTGAAGTACTTGTCAGGACGAGATGTTAAAAACAGATCTAATAGATTGACGCTATGTCCAATTATATCAGGCCAACGAGTTGGGCTATCAATTGACTGTTGCAAGTTAAAGGACTCGCTATATAGTTCAACATAGCTCTCCGCTGGAATTGTGGTTGAAGAATGTGAGAAAGTGGTATACGAAACTGATTGATATCAGCATCAGAAGTAACCTTGGTTTCACTTAGGGCCAAAACAGCCGGCTTAAAAGAAGACAAGTGGCAATACACTGGGAAATAATTACTTTGTAAGCCACGAATGTTGCAAAATCAAAGTAAAATTCTTGCATTGTCCGAAATTATCAAAAGGGCTCAAAATTACAATTGATGATGATATCTGATTACTACATTTAGCGGTACAGAAGAAGAAGACATCAATTCTCGTATAAACAAATTTTTAATATTCCTATCCTGAATTATTATTTCAAAAATGGATTTCTAGTGAGATGCTATAAGAGCGTAAAAGGTAAACTACTGACCAACTTGGTTAAATAACAACTGACAAGGTAAGCAGAATGGAAAGCAGCGAGATAAGATCGATGTAAGCAGAGAGATAAGCATCGCAGTAGGGTACAAATCGCGATCTCACCTTCATGCTATGATATAGCAAATTGTTGTTGTAACATCATCATCAACTGTAATGACAAGAACAATTTGCTGGGCTTAACCTAAAGCTGAGATCTCAACCAGCACTCGCTACCGATAGAGATAAGCATCATGGGTAGCAGCTAAATAAGTGGTGAGGTGAACAATAAGCAAAATAGTGAAGTAATTTGTAAGAACAGCAAAGAGGTAAGCAGGAACGCAAGCTGCGAGATAAATATTAAAAATGGTGTAAGCAGAAAAGTAAGCAGCAACCTAAGCATCCAGGAAATCAACAAATTTAAGCAGCGAGGTAAGCATTAAGGTATAACACTAGGGTATTATGCGTGAGATAAGCATTGAAATAAACAACGAAATAAACATCAATTAGATAAGCATCAGGATACCTATTCATGTAGAACATAACTTTTGTTCAGTCAGAGTTGTTGCAAGCAGACCCAAACTTATAGAACTGCAGATGTCTTCCAGGCAATCACTGAAAAATCTTGGAAGATCTTTATAACACCTTTTCCTAGGTATAGGAGAAATCCTACACATCGGTATAACAAACGTCTACTCCTAACGAAAAAGTTGTTGTGCATTTATAAAAGACAATAATAAAAATTCCAATAAAATTCGTTGCAGTCAGAATTATTTTTAAATAACTTTTATCAACTCACAAACCCCTGACTAAATAGCTTTGTGTCCGAGCGCCTGAGAGTGCCGTTCGTGACGAACGAGTTTTAGGGTAGTAAACGTGGATGGATTTTCATAGAGAATTCTTTGATTTTGAATGAGTGAATAGGGAGCTTTCCGATGGAGTACAGTTTTCTGAAGTTTTGGGGGATTTTGGGGTGGAGCTGGTAACTACCACCCTTAGCATTGTCCAATTTGGGCCGTGTGTAATATGAGTGAAGATTCGAGAGTCGAGATTCGAGAGTCGTTATTCGATAGGCGATATTCGACATTCGAGTGTCGAGAGTCGCGATTCGAGGTTCGAGAATCGATAGTGGAGAATCGACAGCGGAGTGTATAGAATTTGTCCAATTTGGGCCGTGTGTAATATGAGTGAAGATTCGAGAGTCGAGTTCGAGAATCAAGATTCGAGAGTCATTATTCGATAGGCGATATTCGACATTCGAGTGTCGAGAGTCGCGATTCGAGGTTCGAGAATCGATAGTGGAGAATCGACAGTGGAGTGTATAGAATTTGTCCAATTTGGGGCGTGTGTAATATGAGTGAAGATTCGAGAGTCGAGTTCGAGAATCATGATTCGAGAGTCTTTATTCGATAGGCGATATTCGACATTCGAGTGTCGAGAGTCGCGATTCGAGGTTCGAGAATCGATAGTGGAGAATCGACAGTGGAGTGTATAGAATTTATGATTAAAAAGTAGAAAATAAAACATATTAAATAAAAACGTTTAAAATAAATAACTTTCGTAAATAAATTGCACTAAAAAGTAAAAAATAAATATTTCTTTCTCAGTGATATACACAAGAAGAGTTTCGTTGTAAAATAAGAAATGCTACAACTCGATTAAATCTAAAAAGTTTGGGATTCAGTTCCAGTTAGACAATTGTGATTATAGTTATGGATGCCCAAAATTTTGAGATTTAATCTAAGTTGTAGCTTTAATTATTTTACAACGAAACTTTTCTTGTGCATATCACTGAGAAAAAAAAATTATTTTTTACTTTTTATTGCAATTTATTTACGAAAGTTATTTATTTTAAAATTTTTGTAACATATTTTATTATATATAAATATATGGCTTAATATCATTCACACAAATGAATATCAATCTTAGCACAATATCTTGTAGACGGGGCTGGCGACCAAAACACTGATGTCATTTCATAAACAAGACGTTAGCGAAGACTTAAAAAAATCGGTTTAGTTACGTGATTTCATAAACGCTGAATTTTTATGTTCCAACAGAGAATTAGATCTCATGTTTGATGGTAAAAATGGCAGAGAATTTGGTTGGTGGGAAAGTGATGACAGACGGCAACAAAAACGCGGAAAAATGTGTATAACTTACGTCATGCCACGTTAACTCAAGAACGCTTTCACTTAGAGTACTGAAATTATGCACACAGGCTTTTTGAAAAAAAATTATTTTAGTTTATAAAATGGGGCCAATTTGACAACTCCTTCGTAGGGTTGCCATATAAAAATTTCGTTTTTCACTTGTATGTTAGGGCACTGTCTAAGAACGGGTGGACGCAGAGAGCTGAAATTTGGTACGTGGGGTTTTCATATCAATAGTAAATACTAGTTCAAAAATAGACTTACCGGGACAGACAGGCAAAATATTTTTCTATGAAAATAAGTTAGATAATTCACATCAACCAGCAGATACTAGCAGCACGAAATGGAAACTTCATTACCGATCGCTATCGGTGGCTAGAAATCAAACCAGCAATTGTCGGCTGCTGATCTAGTTGTAAATTTAACATAGGATCACTTTTGAATAGTTTTCTCTTTTTCGTTTAACGACTGTATTCCGTTGAACCAAATAACTAACTTATTTGCTAAGTACTCCTAAGCTCTTACCTACTTCATTAAAACATGTTTATGGCTAATACCTGCTGATTTATTCTACGAGAAAAATGACTTTGGTAAAAACTCTCCTTACCTACCTTAACTGAAGTTTATATGTGCACGGAAAATGCCGGTGCCGGTCAATGACTGTCTGTGCAGGTTCGTGCTGTGCCGGTAAGTGTGCATCAACCTTTATAAGATGATCATCTAAGATAAGAAATTAATTTTCAGGATGACCGAGTTTTGGAATCGAGGTCTCTCCATAAATTAAAAATTAACTTAAACAGAGAACCGGGAAAGACGTGGACCGCCCAGCACTAATCGAAGTATCTCGATTGTCACCCAATAAATTTTTAAATCATATTGCATCAGCAACAAATTAAATTTCAATCATAGCGTGAAGAGAAAATAAATTCATAAAATATCTCACGTTGCAAAATTCAATATTAAAAATTTATAATTCAAAACTTTTTTTTTTTTGTCCAAACTCACTCATAATTGATTTCATAACTGATAAGCTTCTGTCAGAGCCCTAGAAAATTATATTTACACCAAGAGGCGTTCGCTCAGCAGTCATCAAATGCTCGTCAATATTTAATTTTGCTAAAATTGATTCCAGACGGGCACTGTCCACGGGTCCAAATTATCTCTCCAATTTTAATCTACATATTCGCAACAACAGGAGGAGAGTACCTACCCAAAAGACTGGCATCAATCCTTCAGCCAACAGAAGTTCTTCTTATCGTCTGGTCTGGAGGAGTACCTACTTTAATCAACAATACTCGCACATAACGATTCCATTGAAAGTTGGAAATGCTGATGAGATTCCGAATAGAGATTAATCCCCATCTAGAGCTAGACTAGACTCATCTAAACTGGCACAAGCCACACACACCATGCATGATGCAAAAGAACAAACTAGCATCGGCCACAATCGCTCAATTTAGATCGAGATTTAGTGAATTTTAATGGGATAATGGGATGAGACTATCGTGTAATTAGCGGTAAAACAGACACACACTTTGTTGGTGGCATGATGGTATTATCGCATTGAGAACTAAGAAGACTCCCAGTTCCACAAATTCCTGGCAAATGAACAGAAACAGGGAGCGGAACGGAAACATCAGGGAAATTCCAACCGGGCATAATGCCTACAAGTTACTACAAAGCACATTTGAATATAATCAAGCAGAAAAGGGGATTATCCGGATGTACAAACGGGCTAATGACACCAGACGTTACTAGTGTTTTATGGGACTGTGTCTGCTCGAAACGGGACGAGATTTAGTGCTGGTGGGTGTAGGGTTGGAGGTGGAGGATAATGGTGGCGGAGGGTGGGACTTTCAAAAATATTCTCAACCATTCTATGGTTACCTAATTCCAGACTGTAATTGTTTTTCCGTGTACGGATTGCGGTTAAGTTTTAATTGAAAGTTCACTTATAAGGTTTTCCAGGAAGTTATTTACTATTTCTATATGCTTGCATTTACCCCCCCCCCCCCCCCCGGAAGCGGATGGTAGGATGGAGTCCTGCGCCACCACATCCGGACGAGTAAAAGGAATAAAAGATTAAAAGTGGCATAAATTGAAAAAGTTTTTCGTGCTTTTTCTATTTATTTTTTTTTTTTTTTTTAGTTTTAGTTTTGGTAGATTGCAGTACACCATCATGTAAAAATGTGTAAAAAATAGACGAGAGGTAAAATTAAAGTTAAATTGAAATTTAGATAAAACTCTCTCCTGATGTTATCATCAAAAGCGTTGGCTCTATTTATACTAAATTGTTTCACACGGAACAGGCATGATGTTGATTTTGGAGTGAATTTATGGAGAGAATGAATGAAAATGTGTTTTACATGGTGCAGATTTAGAGATTTTCAACAGCTTAGTTCGGAAAATTGTTTTCACACTAAGGACCTCTATACGGCAGAGTGGAAAATTGCAGTTTTGGAAGGTACAGCTACAAAATAAGTACTTTAATGCTTTAAGTTTATGTAAAAAGTCAAAAGTCCTGACAAATTTTATTCCGATAATTTCTATCTAGTTTTATATTAAAACTCTGATTCCAAACCAATTAAATAATTTAAATTTAGAGGTGTTCGAAGGATGATAATCATGTTTCTAGATCTAATTAAGGAAGTTATCCAGCTTAGATAAATGAAATCGATTTCGTTTGAATCAAAAGAATCATTAATGAGAAAAAGATGCTTTGTGGGCCTTAAATTTCTTTAGATACGATCCGGTGATCCAGTTTATTTAAAAAAAAAAATCATATGGTTGTTTAAGCCACTGTTTATTTTCTAGAATATTCCGATATTTCGGTCTTTGGTTTAGACCATTATTAAGGCTAACAAAAAAGGTGATACAAATCAAAAATATTAATTATGCAAAAATAAAATCTTATTAATGTAAGTCATTTACCTAAAGATTCGGTATGTCAATTTTACTTTAATGGGTTGATAAAAACTATTTCGAAGATTAAAAGTAAAAGTTAAAATTAAAGTTATAAAAAAGTAAAAGTAAAGTTAAAAACGAGAAACTATAGAGACAAAAAAAAATAAAATAACAATATCACAATTTATAGCAAGGTCAACGTTTTAAAAACATTAAATAATCAAAAAAAGACAAACTTAGACGAAGACTAACAAACTAAAAAACTTGAGGATATCAACTAAAAACTTTGTTGAAGGCAGGCACGTATACAGGAAGGGAGAGAGGGGATAGAAAGGTCACGGAAGTCACTGGGTGGGGGGTCATGACACTCCCGCTCCGACTATGTTTTACTCTTGATAACATAAACTTGCGTTCCATGTTACGGTCGTAGCATATTTCATGCAGCAGTATGCTACACTGAGGCTAGCTGCGTCATGTATGCGCGGACTGCCTTCTGTATGGACGGATCTTCGTACGCACCAAACGCCACCTAATTGACAGAGTAGCGCTTCCAGATAGGATGAGTTTGATGAAAGAGAAGAAGAAGTAGAGTGTGATTATTGAATAAATAACTAATAACGAAGCGGGGTTTCGTGCGAATACAGTGTACGTGAGTAGGCATTTCAATGACAGTCAAACCCATGGAGCGGGGGGAGAAATTACAAGAGGGCTGGTCACTTATTTGAAAATTCTGCTTAACAGGATGATTTTAGTATGGTATGGTTTGTTTGTCTTCTTATGAGTAGTAATAGTGAATTGGGTATAATAGTTATTCGCTCGTAGCTCTTTGTCTTTAAACGTGCACAAATTTTTTAGAAATTTCTTGCATTTTTATATAGTGTCGAAAAGTGATCTATTATACCTATCACAAAATAGTAATTAATCTTGGAATGCATATTTATTTTAGTATTTGATGTAATGGTTATCAGCCCAGTTATGAAGATGCTTTTATATTTTTGTATTTCACCGATTATTCGTATATATGAAAAAGCACACAATTTCGAGTTTACAAGGTGTGATTTTTTCTAAGAAATTGGTCAGCGATTATAAAGTTTTTTTTTTACCTATCTAATTTTCGGACTGTAGACGGCAGCGGCAAATTCGCTGTCAAAACAGGCAGTCGAAAAATTGCAACGACAGGCGGTGACCGGCGATTGTGAAAGAAGAAGATACTGAAATTTTATTTGTTATTAGTTTTAAGCGTTTTGAAACAGATTTTTATTGAGAATATTTTATATTATTTTGAAAAAATTGCAATGGACCAAAGTGTGGAAAGGGAAAATTTAAAATACAGAAATTAACTAAATTGAAATCAAACTAAACGCCAAAAATATCACAACTTTACCATTTGTATTTAAGCACCTCGAAATATCCATCCAAACCAAACTACGTCTTTTTTGTCAACTCGTCTTGTATATCATAAATTATTTTAAGATTTCGCACTTTCTTAATGAATTTTTCATCAAAATTCATCGTTTTAAAATTGACGCGATGTCTTACAATCGTGACAAAAATAAATGCCACAACAATTTCATTCGTTTGATTTTGTTGGTAGTACTGCAGCGACGACGGCGATATTAGAAATTGACTAAAGGCTTAAACACAATTGCGACGACAGACGACAAACGACGACGATATATCGCTGTCAAACTTCTAAAAACACAGCATCTTATGCGAATGCACCAAATTGCGACGACCGACGTTGAGCGATCGACGACATTATCGCCGAGATTGATCAGTTTCTAATTTTGCCGTCGTCGTTGCAGTCCTACCAACAAAATTAATCGAATGAAATGGTTGTGGCATTCACTTTTGTCTTTTTTAGGTGGTAGCACGCCGCGGTAATTTTAAAATAATGAGCTTTGAGGAAAAATTGTTCGAGGAAATGCGAAATCCATAAAATAATTTATAGTTTACAAGATAGGCAAGACAAGTGGACAAAAAAGACGTGGGTTGGATGGATATTTCAAAGCGTTTAATTTAGTTAATATCTGCATTTTCAGTTTTTTTTTCCACACTTTGGTTCATTGCATTTCTTTCAATATAATATAAAATATTCTTGATAAAATCTCCTTTTAAAACGCTTGAAACATTTAACAAATGAAATTTCAATATCTTCTTCTTTCACAATCGTCGCTCATCGCTTGTCGTTGCAATTGTGTTCCAAATTTTTCGACTGCCTGTTTCGCAGCGAAATTTTCGTTGTCGTCTGTCGTTCTATCGCTCTGTCGTCGCAATTGTGTTTAAGCCTTAATCCCGACGGCGATATTAGAAATTGATTAAACCCGACGGCAACTTCGTCGACCGCAGATCGTCACCCTTTGTAATTAGGGCATTCGCAGAAGACGCTGTGATTTTAGAAGGTTAACAGCGGCATTTTTTCGTCGTTTGCCATTGCCCGTCGCAATTGTATTTAAGCCTTGACTTAACAAATTTTGTTTTACGGTTCTTCCAGTAGAACCCTAGTTCCATGCAATCAACGTGTAACCACCCGTTGATTTTTCATAGCGACACTGATTCCAGCCTGAGTTGTTCAAAAATTTTATGTTCGAAGGGAAACATTAAATTTTTCTTATAAATACACTTACAAATTGTTCTTAAGAATTTGAATGTTAACTATTCACCGACAACGGTCCCAACGAATTGGTGCATTCATTCTGATGATTCACTCTTTCGGACAAGGGCACAAGCATTCAGTTTTCTTAGAAAAGTCTTAAAATTTTTCTTTAGATTTTTCATGCACTATTGGTGGTGGACAATGATTCCAAAGAATTATATTGATTCAGGTGCCTTGGCTAATATTGGTCGCTAAATATATTTATGAGCGTTGGCAAGCATATATTTTATTCTTAAAAATTTACTTGAACATTTTTCTTTCGAATTTTTATACACTATTGGATGCTGAAAACGATCAGTTGGATTGATGCCACTAAAACTGATTCTTCACAAATTTTACGGCAAGACTTTAAAAATAAAAACCATTCGATTTCGTATTAATTCAAGTAGTGTTGTTTAATTTAACTTTACGTTTTCTTTTAATTTATAGGAGAAGAATAAACTTGCTACACTAGTTAGCGATGGAGGTAAATAGTAGCGAAAGTGGAAAACAGAAGACTGATAAGACCATTGATAACTTTTCTCAGAAGAAAGCAAGATCAGTTAAGTTCCCATCAAAAGAAATAGTTAGTAATATATCATGTACTTCTACTCCTATTCCTTTGAAGGTGACTCAAATTGCAAGCTCTCACTCTCAGTCATTTACTTCACCCGTGACAGAATCTGCGTCACATCTATTTCAATCTTTGCACGAGAAAGAGAATCTGAATATGAGTCCTTAACGTCTGTCCACTCTGGGATCGACATTGATGATGTGGGATAATATTATGGACAAATTGGATTTGTGATATCTAACTTAAATGTAATAAAAAAAAATTTAAAGGGACTACTCCCGACTTTTTCCTCTCCCTCGAACATTTTATTAATTTTGGTTAAACGGCTGAACGTCGTTAAACTGCATAAGTTGAAGTCATCAACAATTTGTCTCCATTTAACATTTAACATACTGGTTAATAAATGGGGATGTGATGGAATTTCCGTTCATAGGACATAAAAACATAGATTTGCCAACAGTAGCGATACCAATGACTTTCTGGTTGTATTCTCCTTTGTTCTGCTTCGCTTACATGCTGGTAAAGACATTGTTTCCAAACCCTCGACCTTCGTCGACTATGTACTGTTGACCTATTAAGTTTATTTTTTCCAAAGAAAGTATTGAGCGTACTGTATTAAAACCACATAAAGTTCTGCAAGAAATAAACCAATTATTTCCATCAACATGTGATATTAATGGTAATGAAATGTCTGTCAAACATGAATTACCTTTAACCATATGATTAGTGAAAAAGTGTGTAAGCTTTGACTGAAACTTCTTCATTAGAAAAATGCTATATTTACGGAGCTACTCCTAGAAATATGAATGATGAGGCTAGGGAGTTTGCTAGCAATAAGTATCATTTTGGATTTGGTTTGTCTACATTGCATGTCTGGATTCGATGTTTCGAATGTTTGTTACACTTTAGCTATCGCCTTGATATAAAAAATGGCAAGTTATAGATGAAAATGATAAAGTAAATATGAAACAATGTGTGAATAAAATCAAGAACCGCGTTAATATTGAAACGTGCAGTTATTGTAGACAAACCAAAACCAGGATATAAGTTCAACGAACGATATAAAAATTTGAAAAATTTGCAAATGATACTAGAACACTTTATATAAATCAATCGTCAATTCTACCTATTGGTGAGCTTTCTGAAAATGCTCAAGAAGCTCGCCACAAAGATTGCAGAAATTTTGGAGAGCATAACATCCGAAAGCGGTCACGTACTGCCGCGAATAATGATTTACTAACAATGTTACGGATTACATCAGATCCTGTAATTAATAGCCTCAGGGATATTCCAAGAAAAAAAAACTAACACATTCCCTTCGGAAGTATTAGATTTATTTATTCCTCCTAGAGTTAATGTTCGTCAGAGTACACTAGCTGCTTGGAATACTCTTAATGAAAATAATTATTTAATAAATGATTCTACTGCAAAAGGCGGTGATAATGATGGTGATGACGATGATAGAATTTATATTTAATTTTCTATAAATCCTAATGTACAGAAATTTCTGTTCGATTTAGGGTTTAATTTTAAAGTTGTATTTATTTTAGTTTATTATTTATAGAAAGTATATATATTATTGAAAATTTGTTATTTTATTGTTTTATTTCTATTTCTTGTACCTAATATTTATAAGAAGTAACTAGTATGTAGGTACCTACGAAGTTTTTTTAATTTTAGTATTAAATCAAATTAAATATTAAATTTTCAGAACTCCTTTATTTTTATACATATTCTTGTACAGAGTACGTACAACTCTACATATAAATTTTCGTTGTTGACATATGAATTGAAAAAAGTAAAAAAAAATTGTTTGCCCAGCTATCTTGTTCTATTCGAACCACAGTGATCCGTCCTGAACATTATTATATCTGAAAACAAACAAAAAGCTTATTACTAACGTATAAATAAATCAAAAATAATCATAAACCCATTCCCATTTCAGAATTTAATCTGAAAAGATCAGAGTTTACTTTGAGCTCCTTATATATCCAAGCCCTAATTTGGTTCGATAGAATTTTAATTCTGTGAAACTTCTATCCTTCACCAAATTAGGAATTTACTCCTGCTGCAGAAATTTACTTCTGCTTCATTTCCACCCTTCACTTAAGCTGGAATTTAATCTTGCTACAGAAACTTACTTCTGCTTCATTTCCATCCTTCAGCAACTTACTCTTGCTACATAAATCTACTTCTACTTCACTTTTATCTTTCAACTAATCAGAAATTTAATTCTGTGGCAGAAATTTACTTCTGCTTCCACACTGCAGGCTTACACACTGCAGCATACATATTGCAGCTACATGCTGTAGCGCTTCCATTTTTGTTACAAAGGCATTTTGTTTTATGCCCGGCGGCTTAAACAGTGCAGCGTTCACACTGCAACTTTCACAATGTAGCACCCCCATTTTGTGTTGAAAATGCTGTATGCACCCACACGTATCAGCATACTCCCAAATATCCTATTTTGTTCATGAATTTAATTGTGGATTCTGTTCTTCTTCTTTTAAAGTGGACTTATAGCTGATTTTTGATTGGTATTTTTTTAAATATTTTAATTTGTTGATAGACTTAAGTAAATGAAATAATAGATTGTGGTATTGAATTGTATTATATTAGTTTAAAGCAGTATATTTTAACTAAAGAATTTTATATTAGAATTTTAAAAGTTGAGTTGTCCTTTATCAATTGGTCCCCCTTGAGCTCAGATCTCACATAGTTGACAAACGAAGCCACATATTCAATTCACTAAACTATGACCTTACAACAATACTCACTTGAGGCAGAGTGAATCGGGTCTTATTTAATGTTTCCAAAACGCAAAGTTATTTCTAATCACTCAAACGTACTCCAACACCCGCTCAACCCATTTCCATCGATTGAGAGGATATGGCGAACTCGCCATTTCTTAATATCTTAGGCATTTAAATATCCAACAATATTAGTTGGTACGATCATATTTTTGGCACTGTTAAAAACGCTATTAAATGCTTCTTGCAAAAATGCACGAAATATTTTAATCCATCAGACTTGGCGCAAATCTACATGCCTTATATAAGGCCTAGATTAGAGTATAACTCCGATATTTGGGCAGAAGCTGGAAGCACTGTATTGTCCACGTTAGACAAAGTCTAAAAGAAATCCCCTCGGCTTAATAGCGATAACATATCAATAGAAACTATTGATTCACTAGAGCACCGGCGTAATGACGGATGTCTATCTCTCTTTTTCGCTGCTTCTATGGCTATTGCTCTGACGAAATATCTAGCTTGATCCCTTTTTCTCATGCACACCACACGAAGTGTAACCCGACCTCACCCTCACACCTTTGAAATTAAATTCGGCCGTACCGTGAAATTCCACAAATCCTTTATACGAATCATCTGTACGAATGTGGAACAGTTTGCCATCATCTGTTTTCGCCCTCAGCTATGAGTCGCAAACATTCAGGTGTAATATACACAGGCAACTTCTTGGCTCATCCCAATAGTCCTCAATTCCCTACCACTTCTTCTTTTCATGCCAAGGCTATGTTACGGCATCATAAAGTATCCTGAGCTTTGGCAATATCATAAATAACAAAAAATGTATGGCTTGACATACACTCTGAAGTAAACTAGACCTGTAAAGTGCTTAAGACGGTACCAAATAGCAGTACTTGGACTTAAAAACATTTCTATGTACCAGTAAAAGTCCCGATACAGAGTAAAGGTATATGTACGGTAAATAAGCCAACATGGCAATTTCCTCTGGAATAAGTTAAGACTATTACACACATCTATTACCAATGATCGACAAAGAAAAGTTTATGGTTGGTAACTTTGGGAAACCCCAGCGGGATCGTAATGCCTTAACGGACAACAAATACACTTAGGATATTGTTGTATATACTTACCTACGCTACCTATAAAAATAAAGTGATCACATTTTAAGAAAATATGAATTTTACTACCTCTCATCCCCTTCTGACTAATGATCTTACACATCATTTGTCATTGCAAATTACTGGTTATTCACAATTTTTAAATAGTTTGAGAGAAAATCTAATTTAGTAACCTCAAATGCTGTCTTACCTTTCATTTAAAATAAAAATTAGCTATTAAGTGCGCCCATTTTGTTTTTCATTCCTTTAATATCTTTCAAAAGAACAGAAAAACAAAATACAAAACACTTGAATACCCGCTAAAAATATGTATGTACATAGACTCCTTTTTAAAACCGGAATTGCTGCACTGACAAAGGAAATTGAGTCATTCATTTGTAATTGGAAGAGACCGGTACCGAATACCAATCTGTATCCCAGCAAATAACCAGAGCTCATCCAGATTAGGAAAATTAATTTTCCTTTTCATCCTTTTGGTTTGTATCCTATCATTTGCCTTTTCCATACCTTTTTGCTTTAGAAATATTGGGAACAGCCCTCCCGGAAGAGAGTAAATCGATTTGGAATTTAACTTTTTGCTATCCCTTCCCCCCTCTAATCTAACCGGCGCCCGTCTGCCCCGGTCTCTGGCAATTGCGATTGAATTTTAATTGAACAACTTCCACCTTCTCTATGCAATCCTGGAATCGTTCAAGGCCCGTATTGATTTAGTATACACCTTCAGGAACAAAATCATTTATATTGCATTGAAATTTTAAGGTAACTCGGTGAAGGAATGAAATTGAATCCCCTGTGACCAACTAGACGACCACCATTGCACACCAGAAGCGACGATAATGTCATGATTTTTGATTTTTTTTAAAGTTTTGAAATATAATGCTCGTTAGCCAATGGCATTGGAATAACTGAATATTTCTAAATTGAGATAGAATTTATCCAGTGTTGATCGTCCATATACGTTTGTTGGTATTAGTAAATTATCAGTAGTCAGAGCTCGTTAAGCGATTCAGATCAGCAAAGTATTTTTATTGTAAATAAAAGTGAGAGTTGAAACTTTTCAGATTTTCTGAGAGTTTGCTATTATTTTCAATTAGGACTCCTTGATTTCATTAAAATCTTTTGGTTGAGTGATATCTATAATTACATTATTTTGACGAATATTGTCGTGAGAAATTACTGATCTGATATATTATATAATTTTCATAATACCGGAACTGTTGTTAACTTCACCATATACTGGATAGATGCCGTGATTAACTAAGTTTTATAATTTTAGTACACGAGATGTTTGCGTTCTCTTACAAATTTTTGAACTGACGTTTAATGAACTATAGCTATACTATACGAGGAATTTTGCTCCCTGGTATGTGACTTTCGTATAAGAAATTAACCCTTACATCGCGATTCTTGGACGAAGTAAATCCGTAGTATATCCATAGCATTCGATTAATTCAACCAATACTAAGATTTCCGGAACGAAGGTTATAAAAATTAATTATTTTCCCCGCAAAAGATTCCAACCTTTCTTTCATCATCTGTCCGACCTCCAAATTTAGAAGTCTCTATCAGGACCCCCCCCCCCCTCCCCGCAAGTGGGATAAAGTAGGACAACTGTAGTTTGCAATTTTTATGGAAGCAGGGGAGGAGTGACTGGTGGACGTGAAATCCTAACAATCAGCCGAAGCTGACAGCTCACTCCATGGTAGCGTTGAAACTATAGACCGGCACGCTAGCACCTCGGGCGCTAATTGCGGATAGTTATTGGTGTGTAACCACGAAAACCTGCCGCTGCCACGCACCATTAACAAAAAGATATCGTGCCTTACGAAAAACTAGAAGAAGCACACATCCTGCAGTCCTTAAGGGATTGCTTCACATCACTTACCTGTAACTGCTATGAGTATCGGACCGTATGATGGTCAATGTTGATCCTCCTTTCCCCAGCCTCCTTTTGATATTGCCGGCACCTACATACATTTATGCAATATCTCAAATAAATCTGTAGAGTAGAGGAGTAGTGAAGCGGACCTAGGTGACCTTTACTTCAGGAGGGCTCCAAGAGGGTGAAGGAAGAAATGAAAGATCCTTCGGAACCGTTACGTTATAACAAGTCTTTAACTAGTAACTCAAAGTACAAAAAAAATGCAACAAAGTCTCATTCATTTACTTGAATAGTTAAATCACTCAGTGAATCTCTTCTTTAAATCTGAAATTACTCCGAGAATTCATTTCTTCATTTCATTTAGAACTTTGTGGTTCGAATCTTGTCGTAAGGAAACACATGTCATAAAAAGAGCTATAGGTACCTGGCGGCAGTGGTGTGATCCATTAAATCTATCAAATCTAATAACCCGTTTCCGCTGAGGGCCGAAACGTTAATTAAGGAAAAGTTTCCTCAGTTTTTATAGTTCATATTTAAAAGGTTATTTATGCAACAGCAAAAAAAATCTTAGTCTATTAGTGTCTAGTGGTTATGTGAAAATATTATTTTTACATAAACGGCTAGCAAACAGACGGAAACTTACATGTCTTGTTGATAAAGGATCCCTTGTCCAGGTGCCTCCAAGAGGTTCCGCGGTGCCGCTATAACTGATTGTAAATTTGAATGTCAATTTATGGTATAGTAAGAAGGTTAAAAAGTTCAAAAAGAGAACCTCTTCGGTTTGTCGGTAATTAGAATGACACTACGTGAACGTCACTTTCCTAACTTTGCTCTGGTTGAAGGTTTCCACAAGATTGGAATTAAGCGCCTGGATAAATTGCAGGACTCCTGCTTAACGCATAGGCTGCTTCCGCAATGGTGATTATGATTCGTTGCCTTACGATTGAAATTTGCGTGAGTTCGCCAAAATATTGTTTTCTCAACCGGAGAGTATCGATAGAAGTTCCAGGATGCGTACGTAAGACTAAATTGGAGACAGTTCGGTGTTTTACAGTGGTACTGGATATCTCGTCCGAGTATTTGTTGACGGCTGATGTGCAGAGGCAAAACCCTCAAGAATACTTCACAAGTCATGAAACAGACTCCCTCCCTACCACATGCGAGGCCTAACGGAGTCCTTACATTCTAAATTATTTGCAGTGTTCTTATGTAAAACTGACAAAAGTTTGATTTGAATAGCTCCTCCGCCCTAAACTACTATTCATACAGAAAAATGGTGTTCTGATAATCTTAAGCTTGCTTTCTTATCTTCCGAACCGTAAAAAAATTTTCATACCTTTCCTAACAAAATTATTTAAAAAAATTTATTTTGACCAAATGACTACGATTCCTCAAACAAAAATTCTCAGCTGAGTAATCATTGTAATGGCTCTGTGCCGTCATGGGATGCCGTGGGCTGATGATATCGAATGTAGCTGCCTACAGATTCGGACTCCGGCTGCACGTACACACATGCAATTATCACTGAGCTGAGAGGTATTGAGCGTTAAATGGTAAGGATAATTTGTAATCAAAACTATATTATTATTTTGTTAAGTAAGGTAAATGGGAAGTGTAGCCTCTGGGAAGGTAAGGAACTAAGCTTTAAATTACTAGCAGACTATTTTCCTGTATGGATAGTAGTTTAGGCTCTATAGCATATATAAAGTCAATGTTTGCTACTTTTGCATAAGTATCAATATAGAACATTTTAGAAAACGGACTCCGAACGCACACATATAGATTTCTGTTTCATGGCTTGGGAAGTATTCTCGAGGGTTTTGGCAGAGGTCATTGTTGGAGCGAGTTTGTCTGTATATGAAGCACGTTTTGGTGATTCTTTTAACGACTGCTTAAGCCCAAAAATGTCACCGCGTCGCCTTTAGTTAATGCCTTTGTTTTCGCAGCGCAGAAGAAAATTTTTCCATCTGCCAGCCATGTGCTATTTTACAAGACTCTATGGTTCCTATATAGACCCATTTTAGACGGGTCACTATGCCACCTCTGCCGCACGAAATCTATAGGTAGAGTGTTCCTGTCCCCAAGACCCCAACCATCATTTTACAAATAAGTTTTCGTGAGACAGTGGCAGCATAATGACCCGTCACTTGATCATAGAGTGATTTGTAGCTCTTATAGAATAGTATTACTTTGTCACCCTGAAATTTATAAACCTATCTGTCAGATTAAGATCGGTTAAGCCGATCTTTTACGATTCTATTTGTCTAAGTAGGCTTCTATTCCCGTAATTACAAGCTGGCGAACATTAATCCCCAGCAGAACCTAGTATGCTGGCCTTGTTGCCTGTCTGGCGGGTTAAAGTAAGCACACACCGACGCGGTGGTGGTAGCAGTAAAAACGGTGGTGGCGGTGAGATGTACAATACTGAAATGATTTCGAGCGTTCACACCAAACACGTTGGCGGTGGCGGTGAGTTGCTGCATGTTGCATGCTCGCTAATTCCATAGAAAATACATCCATCCTGAAGTGAAAAACTTGATGCTGTTTCTCTGTTTGGCAATTTTATTCCTAATTGTAAAGCATTATAATATTGTAAGCAGCCTGGGTCCTAAAGTACTTCTCTGTATATTTCTTTGGAAGTTACAAGTAAATTGTCCAATTGCTTCATCAAGAACGTCGTATTGTTGTCCATTGTAGACTTATTTTGAGGTTCATCTATTGGAAAACGCGAAAGAAAGTCTGCATTGTTATGGTGTTTCGTATTCCTGTATTTGATTTCATAGTTGAAGCCTGACATGAAACTAGAGTAATGCAAAACTCTCACGACAGATGTGGGCGGTAGATTCTTATTGTGGAGTAGTATTCTCGTAAAAGGTTTATGGTCTGTCACTTTAAATAATTTTCCTGCCATAACAATGCTGAAAAAATTTGGGTAAAACCCCAACGCATTTTCCTTTTTGTCAAGTTGAGAGTAATTTCGCTCAGTTTTAGATAAGGACCGCGATGCAAATGCTATTGCTCTCTTTTCTCCGTTTGGCATAATGTGAGATATGACAGCTCCCAATCGAAATGGTGAAGCATCTGTTGCCAGTGTTAGTGAAAAATCAGGATTATATTTAACAAATTGCTTTGCTTTCATGCATTTTTATTTTTATCTTATATATTTTTTCAGTTATTTTTATTATCATATTTGTTATATTATTATTTTTTACTTTTTACTTTTATTATCTTTATTTCGCTTAATATCAGATTTTGTTTGGATTTTCTTCTATTTATAACATATTATTTTGAATTATTTTTGTATATTATTGTCTGGTTCTTCTTTTCCTTCTTATTTTTAATTAAAGTTTGCATTAATTTAACTGTAGTAAGTGGATATATCTTTTCACTACCTTATCAACTTCATAAATAAATAAATAAATATCTTATACAAATAACATGTGCTGTGGCGACATCATCATTCACTTCCATACCGAAGTAATATCTACTCTTCATCAACAATTCTTGCTTTGGAATTCAATTGTAATCTTACCACAGTTAATCTTTATCAAAAATCAAGACAAAACAATTCCTTAGCTCATCCTCATCTGTCATCAGCGATAATAGTTTTTCACCCACATCAATTTTTTCTACCAAAAATAGTCTCTAAGAGATGTTAAAACGCAAACTATACATATCGAATCAAGATGTGCGTTTTGTGTCTGTTTATCTTTTTCATTTCTATTAGAGTAACAAAGTCAATAGGAGCGTGCTGGTCACTTCATTATAATATATCAAGGATTGAATTGTATGAACACGAACCATCCTTCTACACATTATATAGAGAGAGGAGTTGTGATATGACATGTGTTTTGATTCCCTTTTCTTTCCTGGGGTAGTTCCTAGGGTAGTAATTGAGTTAACCAGCAGTGGTCGGCACACGATAGCACGTAGTGTAGCCTGCCTTATAATTAAGAGCCTATTTCAATGTTAGACGGTTAATTAACACAGTTCTATTCGATTCATTTCTTTTGTGTGAACTTGATGGATAACTCGATATCTGATTCGACTAATTATTTTCTGTGGTTATAAAAATAATGCGAAGATTTAAAATATTTTTATGGGCAAAATGAGCAAAGATTTTTGGATATTTATATCAATTCATAATGATTTGGAAAAGTTTAATAAAAACATAAGACTAAAGGTGAAGCTAGACGGTGACAGACTTTGGCCCTCCTGTGACCATTTTTTCGGTCTCTGGAGATGTAGAGATCCATATGAACTTTGGAAACGCTAAAAAATCTCTGAAATACCAAATCTCTAGAGACTATTTTGGTCTCCTCTTCGGTATACCGTCGTGTATTTCAAAACAAAGAGGCCTCCATGTTCGAAGTTTACTAATTTGTCCAGGTCGCTGGAAACTCTTTATAATATTCTAAGTATCAGTTAACTGTACTTGAAAAGAAAAAATAGTAGATTGGAGTGAACTTGATAAATTATTACAAAGAAAGTTTTTCGTTAATTTTCATTTAATTCATTCCATAGTAAATAAGTGGATCAAAATCGGCACTTTCCCAACCCGGGAAGAGAATTTTTTTCAGTGGAAAGCTGTAATGAGTTTTTTACTCTTTCGAGACTCGTACAAAATACGAGTCTACAGGCAATTTTCCACCTACTGCATATGAGCAGAGAAAATTAAAAAACAAGTACCGAGGTAATGTTAGTTACTGGCCTAAAAGCCGAAGACCAAAAATTCTATAAAGAAATTTTTTGGGAGTATAAGAACTGTGTGTAAATTGTTTCGATCAGCAGTAACAGGGCGATCTCATCAGAACAGCAATGAGCCCTAAAACTGCCTGCTGTCTACACTACAGTGAACTCAGATGCCAATAATTTCCTGGTGGATATATATAGGCTTATAGAGGTTTGATTATTTTTGAAAAAAAAAAGCATCCAAATTTATTGTATTATCCTTTATCCTCCAAATATACAATTTTTTTTAAACTTTTTCACTTATCAATAACTTTTGAACGGCTGTATATGAAGTGATAATTCGTTATAACAATTTCTTTCTTAACAATTAACAAAGATATCTGAAAATCGAATATAGGGAGCAAATATAACTTTCGTTGTTATTGTAGTATAGTTGAGTGAGTGCTGCTGGACGTGAGGTCCTGACTATCGAGCCGAAGTTGATAGCTGACTCCGTGACAGTCGTTGAATGCAGGGCGGCAAGCTAGCACCTCGGGCTATATGCGAAGAGTGTAAAAAAAAACTACTTCTCTCACGCACCATATATAAAAATATATAGTGACTGTCTAATAAAAAGGGAAGAATGCACACATCTAGTCCTGAACCTTTCACACAACTTACCTAAAGACGTAATCGATGATCGGATGGTGAGATCCACTGTGCCTTTCCCCTGGCGGAGGAGCGAACCCATACGACCTCCAGTTCAAGAGGGCTGCAGGAAAGTGGAGGAGAAACGACAACTTTACTGGACCATTACGTTATAAACAAACTAGAATTCTACCCGGTTATCTAATCTAAGATACCACTGTTAAATGTAACACCATCATCTGCACATTATAACAAATTCTTGAGGTGGTGGCTTTGCTTTAGATTCTAAACGGCGCCATTACGTACTGAATAAAATAAGATAATGACTTGTTGGCTTCCCGCCCGTTAGTGTCTTAACACTATATTAATGGGTGAATTTATTAGTCACAATTTTCTGAAAGATCAAGAGATCTATGTGCGTAACAGAAGATTTTATTTCTTTTAAGACTACCAAGTGAAGTCTCACTAAAGGTGAAGCTATACGGTGAGAGACTTTGACTTTCCGATACCAATCAATTTTTTTGGTCATTGGAAACCCAAAGACCTGTGTATACACTTCGGAGATGCAAAAAATCGCTAAAGAGACTTAGTCTCTAGAGACTTTTTTCATCACTGGTCTTCCGTCGTGTATTTTAAAACAAACAACAAGTCTACAAGACTACATGGAATACCTGTAAGTACATTATCCAGAGAAATAAATTTCTTTTTGACCAGAGTGTCAGACAAAGAATCTTGGCAAGCCACAAAGGCAGCAAATGTTTCTGGTCTCTGGTCAAAACCATCAAAAATAACTTTACTACTTAATAATGGTGAAGTGATTATGGACTTCCTGGATAAAGCTGCTATTTTGGTTGCTAGATTCGCTTCAAATTCTAGTCTTCCACTTACTTCATAGACACCTGCTTTGCATCTCCCGTATGAATGTGTACACGAGCCAATACACATCCGTACGAGAAATGTGTTCAAGGTCCTTAAACGATCGACGTCTGGATGTCCTGATGGTTTTTAGCCCTGTTAATTGAAAACTGCGCCCCTTCCTTGGCTAAGCCTCTGCACAAACTATTCTACTAATCTTATTCGACAGCAAAATTTCCAACTACTTGGAAACTAGCTCACGTTCAGCCTATTCCCAAAAAAAGTGAGGGTAGCGATCCCTCAAATTATAGACCAATTGCAATCACTTATATTCTTTCAAAGCTTTTTAAATCTGTCATTAACTCCAAATTAATGAAGTATCTAGAAACAAATCATCTCGTTAACGATCGCCAATATGGCTTCCGAGCTGGACGCTCACCTGGAAACTTGCTGGCATTTCTTACAGAACGTCGGAACCGTAGTCTTTATAATTTTTGTTAGTCCAAAATCGTTGCCCTAGATATTTCAAAGGCTTTTGATGGAGTCTGGCATCCTGCCCTTTTTTGCCAAACTGAAAGCTATTGGTTTCTCCCTTCCTCTTCTATTAAGGATTGAAAGTTTCTTATACGTTCGCCTAATACGAGTTGTACTAGATAGCGTTTCATTTGAACCTCACCCTATAAATGCCGGTGTGCCCCAGGGCTCTGTTGTCTCTCCATTTCTCTTCCTAATTTTCATTAATGATCGTGTGTGTGTGTGTGTGTGTGTGTGTGTGTGTGTGTGTGTGTGTGTGTGTGTGTGTGTGTGTGTGTGTGTGTGTGTGTGTGTGTGTGTGTGTGTGTGTGTGTGTGTGTGTGTGTGTGTTTTGCAGTACCGTCCTTTATGGACTCTAAAGGCTTCTTTTATCTATGTGACGTAATTTCGCTGCGATACACAGCTTCTGAAAAATTAAAAAGGAAACAGTTTGGCAAAATTAAAAACCAACTCAAAAAATATATAAAGAAAGTATTGCTTACGGTAAAAGATGCTGTTGAGATGAGTATATCTTTTAAAGCATTTTTTGTTATGTATGCCATCATAGTTAAAATTTAATATTATTTCCTCACTTAGAAGGTCCTTGAGATTTCTTTTAAGGTCTCCATTTTTTTATATTTTTGGAACCGCTAATATCTGTAAATAAATGTGTTAATTGTTTTGGAGTACATATATCAAAGTTTACATTTACCATATTTCTTTCATCTACTTTGGATTGTACAAGGTCGCATTCTAGATTTTCAAAGTCCTTTTTATTTTTAAGAGAAAATCATTGTACAATATTATCCTGAATTTTTGGTTCTTCATAAAAATTCTTAATGAAAACTGTATGCTCAGCCAGAATATCTCCAATTTTATTGTTCTGATTAATTATTATATCTAAAAGTAGAAAATAATCAGCGTTTCATATGGAAATAGTACCTAACAATTAATTATTAAATCTTTACCTTTTAAATTCAATATTTCATTATTCTGGAGGCTTGGAAAAGTATTGATAGATGATTACATGAAATATTAAAAAAGTTACACACTAATACCTTTTAAATCTTGAAACTGATCTGCCAATGAATTCAGAGTATTGGTAGTAGGTCCAGAGTTGAAAATGTTTGGACCTATGTATGTCGCATTCATCCGTCGCCGAACACCAGGCGGTTGATTTTCGTCATTGGCGCTGTGCATTCTCTTAATAAAGAAATTATTAATTCATATCCTTGTTAAAGACTATGTTCACGTACATAGAATGAATTTAAATTAAATAATTTTCTGCAAATAATTCAAATGTTTTTCCAGCTGTACTGAGATTTTGGACATATGTAGAAGCAATCTATAAGCACAGTGCAAAAACAGAAACTCATAATAAATGTCATCGTGGACTAAGTCTTTTAAAACATTTACTCCTGTGGAGTATAAGCAAAATTGCCTAAATTTAGTTGCTTTTCATCATAAAAGGTTATTAAAACTTCTTGGTTTTCGGGCAAATTCTCGAGGAATATAAGCTTTCAAAATTTCAATTCGCTGTGCCATTCCTATTGAATTAAAATTAATTAATTAATTAAGGGAAATTGAGTATAATCATTTTAATTCCAATATTTTCAAGTTCATTGGGAATCTTTCTGAAAATATGGTGGTGAAAATCTGGATGCTTTCGTGTATAAAAATCTTCATCTGTTCTTTTTTCTGCGATTTTTGTCTCAAAAGTTAATACTTTACTATTTGTTTTCCCGATTTGATAACACTTGCAGTCTCCAATTAGAGATTTATGGATTTATTCCAGATAGAAATGAACGTGCAGGGGTATCGCATATAAATGCCCTTATTTGAATATTGATAAGCTTTCCATTGATACTTAATCCATCTTTTGATTGATAGTACCCTAAGTTCCGGAATGAAGTCATTAAGAAAGATGTCAGGATTAATGTTTTTTTTTATTTTTCTCCAAGGTATACTCCAATTATAAATAATTCCATATTTGAAATATTCACAACTTTTTCTAAAATTGGCTACAAACATATTTTTGAACTTTTATATAAAGGGAGCCCATCGACGCCGAAATTTAAAAGAATTGCAGAAAGTTCCTCTGAAATATTTATTTTTCTTAATTGATCTCTAATTGTTACTACTTCCTCTTAATTATTATTTACGTCAGTACCTTTTCTTTCATTTTCATTAAAATGGTCAAAGCTTCCGCTTCCGTGCTAAATGCCTTTTACTTGTCATTATCACTGCAAAATCAATAATTTTTAAATAACTAGGTTGAAAACAATTAACTAACTCATGCTGTGCAATTGTAACTTTTTAATGACTGATGAACTACACAAATTAATGTTGCTCGAATATTTTACTATTATAAGACTTACTACCATTAATTCGGAAAAGTTAACCGTTATTTTGAGCCCTCTCCGAGAGCGATAACTTAAATGTTCGCGCCAGTGCAGTCATTTTTGTGAGGCCATGCCATGACCCAGTTAAAACAGAGAAGATGCGATATAAGCTCTCTTTCTGATTCAATTAAGAAATAATATAGATTACCTTAAGAGTTACTATAAAAACATATTTTTAGTAATTTTTTTCTTATGGCCCTGCAGGGATACTTAAGGAAGCAAAATACATATACATAAATAGAATCTCGGAAAAAAATGCAAAATCCCGGAATACAAAATCGTAAAGAAAGAAATCCTGGAGATTAATATTTTATATTTTAAAAATTGAGAATTCCAGTCAATACGCTCAACATCGCCCTGTCTTTCTGGGAAGCTTTTGTATTCCGGGATTTTGTAACTTTAAGAGTCCGGGATAATGTATTCCGGAATTTATAGTTATCATCCCAAGTCCATGTCCAGAAGATTAGAAAATGACACTACTATACCTGAATCAAAACTGAATTCATCCTAGATTTCCTCCTCTTGTAATCTTATACCACCTTTAGTCCCATTTCATGATTGGTCATGTTAACATATCCAACAATGTGTAGCCGTCATACAGATTTTCTCCATATATAGTATATGTGTACATAGTAACCCGTTGGTACTATCCTGGGAGTCATTCAGATTTAATCGTTCTTAATTAATAATGTACCACAAGTTCCATTCTAAAACCGTTCATATGCATTTATGTTACTCACAATAAAGGAAAACAAAAATCTCCATCCAAGCAAAATCATTAAATCTACATTGCTCGCATGGAGAATGCAAAACATCTTCCGTCTATAAAACCTTAAATTGACTTACACGAAGCACTCTGAACTTTCAAAGAAAATATTCATCTTGTTTCAGGATGAACTGAACAGCAACTTTTTTATGTACATTTCTCAATAACTTTGCGAGAATAGCGCTAATATTGGTCGTTGAAAAGTTTACCCCTAGAGTCTGGATCTTGAGAGTTTTTTGCTAGACATGTAAAGTTTTCCAAATATTCGTTTTAAGAGAGTGTTCTTTATGAACAAGTTCTATTGTAAAAATATGACAGTAAATTAGGATCTTTCAGAGATTTATTATTAAATTAAAGGGCCTATCGTTTTTTCATCAACTGCGACTTTGTGCATACCTTAATAAATCAAAAGAATACAGACCAATGGTCATAACAAATTGGAATATAATAAAAACATATTCTAGAGTTTGATTAACTACAACATGCCGCCCTATATCAGTCAAAGTATTAAATGATGATGAAAATCATCCTTATCGTAATTTCTTCCTGGGGATTGCTGTATAGGCTCCCAACTAACACCTTTTTATTCACATTTTTCTGCTAGCAGTGGGCCCATAAAGAAACGCACGTTATGAAACAACGACATTCCGAAGTTGTCTATATTACGGAAATGGGGCAACGCACTGCGTTTTGTTCTGGCATAATGTCTTAAGTGTTATTATGTAATGTATGTACGTATATACATGTTTCAGAGGAGTTTTCATGTATAAACAAAAACGCAAGACCTTGGTCGCAGTGACGTAAATATATCTATCGAAGCTGTGCCGTTTGACACATACTTATACAATATGTGAACCTTTACGTTAAACTGAGTATATAAAATTCACGTGTCACTGGGTTTGTACACGCTAATCTCAGAAATCGTACAACCGATTTCAATGAAATTTTTTGAATGTGTTTGGTTGGTTCCGGCTTAAAATAGAGGATAGTTTTGGACATGATACAATACGCCACATAATTAATTATAAAGCCACCGCAAAATTAAACACTTTCAAATTTCCTTTCAGATCTGATGTTGGTCTGTTCACAAATCACAATTACCCGATGAAGAGAGAGATTAGTTAACATAAATCTATGCCAGTCTAAATTAGAAAATAATTCAACAAAGTTTTCTTACATCCTCTCTCAAAATTATAGAGCCACTTCAACATAACTAAATTTATTCTTACTTAAAACTAACATTATGAAAGAAACTTAAACTTTAGTAACCAATTTGTCCTCAATTTTTATATATGACCTGAAAAATGTGGTTTAGCATACTGTCTACCAAGTTTTGCAAGACAATGGTTTCCAGTGCTTCTCAGACTTCGGATATTGCCACTTTTAAAGAATTTACATCCTCGTAAGTTTTATTATTAACGTAAATCCGTAAACGTCGATGCTTCCGCAAAAATGGCAACAGGCTACTTTCTAGGACATTCTGCTAATCCTTACTGTTCATTTTTGAGGAAATGAATACCAGGTTCAGCTGCCCGCGGGCGCAAAATGCAGCCTACACCATACAGCTTCCGTCCCCGAAATTTCTTTTTGAAAATATACAGGCTCCTTCCATAAGTCACGCCAGTAATTGTTGTAGCCATCAGGTCCGACTAAACAATTTTTTTTTTCATCGCTGAATATTACCTAAATAATACTTTGTTATAACTGTTTGCAAGTTTTCACATTTTATATGAATAAATAAAACACTCGCACCACTTAGTGCCTAACTCACCAGATTCTATTGCCGATTCATGCTCAATCTCGCAAATTCTAACCTCTTTTGTTTATGAAGAGGCGTAAGAAGCGGTGCTGTCAACATTTTAGACGGTACAATACTCGGACTATTTTTTATAACCCGCCGAATTGTTTTCCTCGACACATTTAGCTCACATTCGTTTCGAAGGTGTGCGAGAAATTTCGTCGAACTCGAAGCTGTAGAATTATTTTTCTTTTATCTCGTTGAGAGAGCTTGGCTGGACGGCCTGGAATGCATTCCAAAACATAGCTACAGTTGACTATAGCTGACTTCAATCGTTCCAAAACCCAGTAGTCAACTAAATTATGTCAGCTGAGCGTTCTGAAACATTTGAAGTTGACTAAAATAGTCAACTATCCCTGACTGTTCTCTAGACTGCTAGTTATCTAATATATAAACCGTGACGCGAGCTGTCAAATGAAATATTTTGTTTGGCGCGCTTTTACAAACGTTTTGCGAAATTTATTTATTTATTTAATTTTCTCTGGCTCATTTCGGATTAACACACAGTAATAAAATATTAGTTTTAAGTATCAATAAAATTATACAATTAGCATAAATGACAGTTCTAATACTTATAGCTTACTCAGATCGTTTCAAAACCTCAAACAGCTTTAATTAACTGCAGACAACTTGAAATAGCTCTGACATAACTCTGACATAGCTACAACTATAGCTGCAGTTGTGTTTTGGAACGCACTCCTGGACGTTGGTGCGATCGCTTTGCGAACAATTTCCTCCCACATACTGTCACCAGACTTCCAGAACGCTTCTTTCATTCCTTTTTTCTTTAGGTGAGAGCGTTTTCCCACGTGGCATATTCAGAAAAATTAATTTTAGGCTGTTTAAGAAAAAAATTTAAAACTCTAAACTAAAAATGTTTACAATGGCTCTATACTTTTGTGACAGCACGAAAAGACACTTTTATTATTATATCTATTTATAATACCGTATCACCACTGAAACTGCTTGCATGTGCGCTGATGACAAATGCCAAACATACACTGCACGTTTTATGACTTTAAAGCGATAAGTAACTAAGAAATGCCGAAATTAGCAATTGTCTCTATAATTATGCGACGCATTGTAGATGGGGCTCTTGTCGAGATCTAAAATACTGCCTGGGAACGCATCGACGTGGACATCTGAAATTTTGTACACGCCGTTTTCATAAAAATATCAAATACAAGTTCAAATATGGACTAAATCGGGCATTTCCTTTGTAGGGTTGCCATACAATTTTTCGTTTTTTAGTATATATTTGGATACTGCTTAACAACGCGTACACGTAGAGAGCTGAAATGCGGTACGTGGTGCTTTCATAGCAATAGTAAATAAAATTTAAAATATGGCTTAAATCGAAAACCCTTCTTGATGTTGCCAGACAAAACTTTGGATTTTCACTATATATTTGGAAGATTTCGAAGTAATTAAAAGTATTTGAAAAGAATTGAAAGAAATTATATAGTAATTACCAAATACTTTTTAAATACTTTTGAATATTTCTAAGTATTTTTGTAATGGAACCTCAAATTCAATTACTTTCCAGTATTTTAAAGTATTATTTGCAATTCCGAGAATAGGACTGTAAAATTTTAATTCCAATACAAGATTATTAGTACTGGAAATTATCAATTCTTAAATACTTGGTATTGGTAAATAGTGATGTTATTAATTTTATAATCAAATTTGATGGAATCACGTTTCCTAGAGAAAGACATAACTTTACATTTATTGATGTTAATTTGTAAAGAATTCTCGTTACACCGACCTTCAAGCTTTTTGATGTCCCTTTAAAGGCAAAGGCAGTCATTGATATTTATAACTCTCCTAAATATCTAGGCATCGTCGGCATAAAGTAGGAAGTTACTCTGAATAAACCTGGGTGAATCGTTATTCTAGATCAAGAAGATAAGAGGACCATTGATTATGCCTTGGGGAGGCGCCATGCAGCTATTTATAAGGGAAAGATTGAAAACCATTAAGGACAAGGACGTTACTTCTATTAATGAAGAAGGAAAAAAGCAAGAAATTGTATTTGTGTGGAATCCAAGTTTCGCCATTTTGAAAAGAAGACGTTTATGGGAAATTTTGTCAAATGCCTGCGAAAAATCGGTGTAAATGGCATCAACTTGTTGTGCGCATTCGTCCAGGAAAAAATCCATACTGTTGGTCACAGATATGTGATTTAACTTGATAAAAAAAATTTGACAATAGGCAATTCTTTCGAATATGAGCGCAAGGCTGTTAGTTATGCTTCGACAAGTGTCCTTTTCGATTTTTCTTGTATTAGCATTTTAGAACCAGATTTTGGATCAATGTATGTATGTATCTTCGGTAATATTCACTAGACCTTGTCGAACAGTATCTGAGAAATTCTGTTTGATTTCTCTTGTAGCAAAACTTTCTTTAGTTTCAGACTCATTCTTAATAATGCCCCCGATTTTAGTCTGCTCCACTGAAATTATTTCTCCAGTTTTCACATTCTGTATTTGATCTGCGGACACCATTACATAACCTTGAAGTAGTTCTATAGTTTTTGTAGTGATTGTACGAATAGACGTTACTGTTTCTATAACTGATGTTATAGGTCCTGATGAATGTGTCAAAACAAATTCCGGTATAGTTTTGATAACGGAGGTCCAATTTCGACAGCTTCTTTAATTGGAACCAATTCACCTGTACGGAGTAGTCAGCTTTGATGTTGTAAAATTTGATGACCCTCTTAAAGCGTCATCGTAGGTGCTGAGCTTATCAAATGCATTCTGTTTCGCCGTCTCCAAAAGTTGGTAATAATTTTTGGAAAACTACTCCTGCTCTGGGCAATTTAATACGACGATCTCTAGATGTTTTTGTTTGAATGTCTCCCAGAGGTTGTTAATCATTTCTTCTTTTTTCCTGATTAAGCTCTCTGTCCTCGTATCAATGAAATCTTTTCTTATTATTTCCAGTTGATCGGATATGTCGGTACCATTTTTCACTTGCTGCGCACTGAGTTTTTCAATTGCCGTAGGTCAGGTTGGAGTTCAATATTGTGTAAGACGCTACTGCACAGCTTTCGTTTCTCTTTTTTTTTATGTAGTTTTCAGTTAAGAACTCGGGCGGTTCTTTATATTTACTTTTGAATTTTAATAGGCTCGTAGGACCATAAATAGTTCAGTGGTAGATGAGTGCACTGGTTTTGGTAGATATTAAGTATATTACTTGCGCTTACGACTGGTGGGCTCGCGAGATAATAACTTGGATAGGATAAGCTACGGATGGGACGTAGAATAAAAACTTGATTGTGACTGTAGGAAATTTTATTATCACTGAAATTGTTCTTACACTATTTCGATATTTATATATAATTTAAGCAATAATTACACTTATTAATGGGCAGAGTGTAATGAACTTTGAATTATGCCTACGTCAAGATGTTTTCTTTTCCAACAATCAATTACTCAATGCAATTGATTAATTTAAATTATTACCTACTAAGCGAAAGGTGTTAAAGATTTTGCAATTGGATTTATTGCTTTTAGGTCAATGTATGCTGGTTTGTAACATGTGTTCGAAACAAGGAGTCATTATACTTTATATTTTGCGAATGACAGTACACGATACGCACATATCAAAAATAACTATTGTAACTATACAGACATTATTCCTTTATTGACAGATTTCTTATTAAGAAACTTTTCTGGTCGTAATTCCGGTTTCGTGACCTACAAACGAAAACACACAACACAAAAAAAAACATTTAGGTAACAATTCCAAAATGGGAATTAATAATGAAGTAATGATACCCTCGTAGTCACTGTTACTATATAGAAATTCTTAGAGGCACATTTGCGTATTCATAACTTGTGTTTTTCCCACTGGGACATTTTATCATATTGGAAAGGCGAAAAAACATTTTCGAGTCAACGATATTATAGCGAAATCATGGGGTGTAAAGTAGAAATTCAGAAATATTAAGGATATGAGTAATTTTAATAATAAATTCCCAAGCACCCAAAGTTCGACGAAATTTTTTCTCAAGAACTAAAAACCAATATATCTACAATAGAAAATAAAATAAGAAAAAAAATTACGCTAGACGTGCCTACTGGTCTAAAAGACGGTAATTCTAAAATAAAAAAAAATACTATTTGATAAGATTAACCTGTCTTTCATGATTTTTCTACACGCAGAAATGATTAATACAAACGCATGTACTCCAAATCTCTTAAACCAGAATATCAACAGGCAAGATAGATTTCGTCTGTATTTTACATTTACACTTTTACTCAAAAGAAGATTAAAATCTTCCAACAACAGCTTCATTTGTTTTTTTTTCTAAGTTCCAATATCATCCAGAAAATAAAACCAAAATCGCTCAAGGATTTCATTTATATGTGTTTTCTGTGCAAAGATCATTTGCGTAGATTTTTTTGTTTCCGAACTTCTCAATATTTTATACAAGCGAGTACCTACCCCAATGACCCAGTTTTACATTCGAAAAGATATTTGCGCGGATACAAAACTATTCTAACCACACGTCTGACCAAGATACATCAGTAATGAACTTGAGATGGACCAAAAGAAAACCTCAAGCTTTAGAATCTTTATTACCTTGCCGTATAGGAAATTCTAAGCAATTATCACCTTCATGAAATTATATGTGAGCTGTTGATGATGAGTAAGCCAGCAGTGAGATTCCGGGACAGGGATGCTAATTGTTAAACTTCTTGAACATCTCATTTCAGTTGTATGTAGAGCACTTGAACATGATCAGCGAACCTACTGATAAAAGTACCGTAAAAGTGGGTAACGATCATCGAGCAAGTACTTCTACAGATATTGCTGATTCGTAGTTTAGTCTGGAAATCAGTGTGATAACCATTAGAGAACTAAGACATCATTGTGTATTAAATTCAGTTTGTTTTTTTTATTTTATTTCTTATACAATCATATATACATTACATAAGTGAAAACATGAATTTTAATATTACTTCGTACATTTCTATTGTTGTTGTTGTTGTTATAATTGCTTCCCTAAATTGCCTGCAAGTCAATTGCTATTCGAAAGTATCCAAATCTGGAGCCAACTATAATCAAACGGATTTACCATCTAATACCAGACCTAAAATTCATCAAATATTTAATACAGACATAATTTTTCCAAGAGTGTAAACTATTTTGAGTAAATTAATTGTACTTTAATGACAAAAACTATTTAAATATAGTTTCAATACCACAATGGATGAATCATTCGAAGTATCCACAGCAAATGTGGAGTCAACCGGTCGTGCCAATAAATATACGGGACCTTTTCAATTTTCCTCACTTAATCCAAGCGTAAGGCGGCCATCGACATATTCTGAAGTTAAATTACGACCATCTATTTCTTATCCAGTGTATCGTCCGCAATCACCAAATCGACCTGAAATAGATAAATTAAGAGGCAAAGGTTAGTTAAAGTCTATACATAGCATGAACTCAATTCATTATCTAATGCAAAAAAAATCTGACTTTAGGAACAGCAATGGATAGATATACACCAGGAGAAGCAGTAGCTACATCCTTCTACAAACAAAACAACAAAAATGGCGGATATATGTATAAATCACCACCAAAAAAAGATACGTTCCCATCGCAAATCACTTCTCAAGATGCTTACAGTCCACCACCTACAAAAGATCTCTACGCATTTCCACCGAATATCGATTCAAGCTATGCACCTCCATTAAGTTCGAGCGGTGGAAAATTACAATCTGAAGTTTCTAGTTATCTTCCAGCGCCAGCTGGACCTATTGATTCTTACAATGGATTTGTTGGACCTATAAATCCAGAATATCTTCCAACTAATTTCAAAATTTCTTCCGTTGAGAGTGATATGGGTAAAAAAAATCCAATCAAAATAAGTGAAAGTAAACAAAATATGAATGGAAATATGCATGAAAGTGAAGATCAAACACCAGCACCACCGCATTTAATGGAGGATCACCAACAAGTTTATTCTCCTCAATCTGATGATGATGATAACGATGATGATAGTAGAGGTCCAATGCCCATGGACGAACACGATAATATTCCTGATGATGATGATGATGATGATCACCATCATCATATACCTAATCACGATCATGATCTTCACAGCCATCACGGACCCTGGGATTCTTTACCAAGTTTTCTTGGTGGACACAGTATTAATACATTTCCTGAATTAATTTATGATGATCACCATCATCACCATCATCATATTCCTCATCCAGCGGAAGTATTGACAACCACAACTACAGAACGTCCAGAACCGAGAGTTAAAAAGTATAGTTACTTTTATCTAGGCAGAAAACTTTGGTATATACCGCTATACTTTACGGTGTGGTTTAGCTTTTATATACTATTCCTTATCCTGAAATCTATTGCGAGGCATAAGGTAAGTGAAAATATATCTCAAAGTATGCGCTTACGTTAAGGAAGATTTAGAATTCAATATAAAATGTGACAGCCTATGTTAATTCACAAATTTTCAAATTTGCTCTTTTTATAACATTAAAGGACTTGATAGCTGATAGCTATTATAACAGTTAGTTGGAGATAAAGTTAACCCCTATTCGATTGTTTATCTCGATATCAAGAATAAGCATATCGCCGTAAACAATTTTTAAAGTTAATTTATTTTTTGATTTAGTTATCAAAAAAAGATAGACTTAATTATTATACGGATGCCCAGCTTATTGCTAGGTGTGACATACTTAACTGTTATAAAAAAACGACGATATAAATATACTTGGATTGGTTTAACATCTAATTGAACTGTGTGAACTAAACATGTTGGTGTTTACAAAGCATTGTTCTTCTTCTCTTGTGAATAGAGCGATTAATGTTATGGTAGCATTACGCAGTCCACTATACTGATTTGTTAATGATAGAGATGAGTAATACCCACAGTTGGAAACCAATGTTAAAATCTGCTTCTCATGAGCCAGCCATGATGTACATAGATATCAGCTTGCCTTATGTTTTAGCAAAGGCAAAATCTCTGAACATTAACCAGCCTGCAGGCAAGCCGAACTCAATTGATTTAGGTCTGCGCTTGAAAAGTATGAAAAAATTGTGAAAACTGTAAAAAATTTGTCAAGATATTGAAAAACTTTAGCAAATACTTCAACCAAAAATATTTTGCAAAATACCTTGAAGATGTCACTATATACGGGGCATGCACTGACTATTCTATCTCCTTCTGGGTATTACTTATCTGTGTATGGTCAATCCAATAGCAATTTCAACGACCGAATTGCACCATAGATGAAATACCCAGATATGGATTTTGGCCAACAGAATTGTTTTACATAAATTACCGCTGCCATCTATCTTTATGGAATGCATTACTTGTAAGGTTTAACTTATTTAAATTTTCAGCCACGCTTTTAGCACAAGACGCTTTCACTATCTTTTTTTTTCATTGTGTTGAAAATAAGAAAGCTCCCCCCCCCCCCCCCCCCCCCTATATACATTATAAAGACTACAGGCAAAGCACAATCTACATATAAAAATCAATTTCAAGTTTAAAATCTACGTTTTCGAATCTTTTATCAGATAAATTTTTAATGAAGCGAGTATACTCATAGTACAGGGCAAGTGCAATAGTACATAATAAATTATTTAACCCAAAAACTTCATTTTATTTTTGTAAGTCTTCATATCATATATAGCCATTTTATACGAAACGATCAAGTTGGACTTATATTGGATCTGATCATTTCCGATTTAGATGAAACTTTTCGAGTTTGTATGGAACGCGAAAATAGCTCGTCTATATTATTTTATTTCCAACTATCACGCCCCACCTTCACTTTCCTATATTTTTTGGTTCAAATCTTCCGACGGATGTTTTAACTATACTTCTACTTAACCAATGGTTTGAAATTTTGCGCTGATGGTAATACACTTCAGCGATTTTATGTATTAAAAATGGCGGCGTCAATATAGCGGACTTATTTTATCATTAATGGTTCGACCCAGTGGCGTAACTAACGCCCCCGCAAACCCTGCCACGCGCCTAGACCCACAGTTTCTTGGGGCCCAACAAAGCCTACAAAATTAATATTTTCATATGAAGTGATGAAACTTGAAAACACTACAATAACAACGCTGGATTAATAAGCAGTTAGATGCACTCAATTAAAATTCGGTTTCTGAATAAAAATTAATTAACTCTGGAATGATTTCATTATTTCTAGGCTTTGAGAAGCTGCAAATACGCTGGCTAGACGGTAGTAATGGCACAACAATAAAAAACTCGAGATTTCTTCTATTTATTCTTTGTATTTAAACGAAGAAGAAGAGTACGCCTGAAACACTGTAAATTATTTTCTGGGTAATATTTGGCTGACTTCTTTAGACCAGGCGTACACGCTGCTAGCATGTATCAGAGCTCGTAGATGAGAGAAAAGTATTACTTTAACTTTAGAATTAGATAAGTAAGCAATGAGTGAAAATTAAAATATGTATAAGATCATATTTTTCACGTTGAAAAGTTTTAAAATTCCCTCAAGCTCCCAACACTATTGTGCGGTACATCAGTGGACTCGGGCTCTTACTTTAAGCTGAGACAACTTACAATTAGATAAGAAAATCTCCATATAAACCCGGATCACTTTTTGAAAGTTCTTTAACTTTTTATTCAACCAAAGAAAGCTATCATTGCGAAGAATTTATGTGGCATACTACAGCAAGAGAGAGAGAGAATGTGTAGAGCTTTCTATTAGAGGGCCATCGGCTCGTTTTAGTTGGACCGCGTTGTCACAGCTTTAAGTAATCAGATAATTGCAGCTACTTATGCGGAAGGCCTTTTCCCCTTTCGCTTTACCTTGCGTAAGCGTTTCTTTCAGATACTCATTCCTTTTTCCTTTTTAATGAAGAATGCAGTGCACGAAGTAAATCTAAGCAAATAAGTTTGGCAATCCAGATATTGGCAACACTGCTCGTAATGCCCACGAAACCCTTTTATTTTATTTTTTTGCTTAACTCTGGCTTGCAGTGAGTGGAGCGAAGACACTATTGGAAGATCGTGTAAATTCTCCCATATTGCGGGAATTTCTGGGCTGAAAAAAATTTAAAAAGGAAAAGGGAATAATTTCGTCTCCCCGTTCAAAATAATGGGAAACATCATACATCCGAACTTTAGAAAATATTTCCTTACAATTGACACAAAAAGTTAAATTTTCCTGTTAATTTGCGTGGGGGCCATACATCTTTAGTTACGTCACTGGTTCGACCCCTTCGACATGGGATTTAACGAGTAAAATACTATAAGCTATGTGACGTAATTCTAAATCCAATATGAGTGACGCCACAAGATTGCGAACTACCTTTTTCTTCACAATCCTCTTGACATGAGTACCAAATAAATAAAAGGATTTGACGAGGAGAATACAATAAGCTATATGGCGTCATTCTAAACACAATATGGCGGATACCACAAGATGGCGGATTACCTTTTTCTTCACAACACTTTTGACATAGTTATCAAATGAAAGGGTCTGACGATTAAAAACTTAAAATAAAATGGATAAAAAAAAAGCTTTTTGGTTAAACAATTTTATTTTACATTAGATAATGTACCTACTAAAAGCATCGGAGATTACAGAGATATAGGTATCGGTAAAAAATCGCGAAGGACCAAAAGCAATGACGTCCTCTAGTGTAGGAGGCCAAGAACCAAATTGGTTTGCTGGAACAGCTGAATAAGTAAGTAATCAAAGGCCTTCATCAGACTTAATATAACCGGTGGGATTCTTCTTTTTCAAATTGAAGTGCTGTTCAGAATTTGAGAAACGGAGCAGAGCTGTAAACTGACCAGTGCGAGAAATCGCGCGAGAAAACTATGCACATACATTTTCGTACAAAGTCGCGCGATCGTGTCAGAGTAGAAGTAAAGTGGAACTGAAAGCAAAGCTGATGTCACAGCTCAAAGCGAGAAAGCTGACTGTACAGTGTTTTCACGCGTAAGCAAAGATGGTTTTTTCTTGAAGTTCGCAGTTTTGTGTAGTATAGAAATGTCAATACACGCGGAAATATTGAATTCTTTGAAACACCGTATAGCTGATGAAATTCCCCATATTCCTTTCTTTTAATATTTAACGATTCCATAATTTTATTTTCCGAATGTCTAATTAAATGTAGTGAAAACTAATTTTTAAACCAAAAAGTACATAAAAATTATAAGCGCGTCTCGCATTCACTCAGGCATCTTCTCGTATTGCTTGTCGCATGAACAAGCTCTGCTCCGCTTCTCGCGTGCACTCTGACAGCAGCCTTAGAAAAATTCAAATATAGCGATAGCATCCTCATGAACATATGTACACAGAGCTCATCACGCACGCACACATTCATTTTCATTTATTTCCCTTTCTTATATTTCCTAATGTAATAAAAACGTCTCCCGGCTTGATAACTGGGGCTAGCTCTGCGGCTGATACAATGTACGTAATGGGGCTATCCAAAATCCTCGAGACTACTTCTTCCTAAGCTATAAAACAGGAATCTATATGTGTGCGTGTGAGTCCGTTCTATAAAATATTCTATATTGATACTTATGGAAAAGTGTCAGACATTAACTTTATATATGCTATAGAGCCTAAACTACTATCCACAATGGAAAATAGTCATCGAGTAATATTAAGCTTAGCTTCTTACCTTCACAAAGGCTACACTTACTACATACCTTACTTAACAAAATAATAAAATAGTTTTGATTACAAAGTAACCTTACCATTTTACGCTCAATTACTCTCAGCTGAGTAGGAGCTGCAATAGTGTATGTGCGGCCGTAGTCTGGGCAAAGTTAACAGGTTATTTTTGGTCTGGGTTTGTAGCACTGAGCGATTTTCTATTTCATGTGGCACAAATATTGTGTTTCTGTATATTACCATTAGAGCACCCTTTAAAACATTTACTACATAAAAACATATAAAACTCGACCAATCAGATGAAATTTTACATCCGAAAATCGAATTAAATTAAAAAAATGTATTTCCTCGTGTTCAAGTGTTATTTTAATAGCTTATATGAAATTTAACTCATTCCAACTTTAATTTTCAAAAGGTTATTTTTACCTGAATCCTGCGTGTCGGGGGCAAGACAGACAGAACATGGTGAATACTATCTTTACCTTATTCTTCCTGCGGTGATTACATCTGCAGCCAACATAAAAACATCAAATGACATAAGAAAACGTTCAGTACGCGATATTTTGTGTTGGTAACTCTACCATAGCGCGAAAGAGAAAACTATAAAACTTGTGCCCCATTCTTTCCTATACGAAAATGGCAATACGCTCAGTCCATTGTTACAAGTCAGTGGTCTGTAGGCAGATTGATTCGAATTCATCGAACCATGGGACATTCACATTAGTCCAGTCAAATAAGCCGAAAAAATGCTAAAGATCGCATTTAATTTGTTTCAGGCTGCAATTTTGAGGGTTGGTGTAGGGTGGTCCTGGGAGTATTGTGTCAAAAATGCAGCCTCGCAGGGCCAAAAAAAGGGGTGAAAGACAATAAAAACACCCCCGAACACGTGACAATCTATTTGCCGTGCGTGCGGTTTGGAAGAGGTAAAATTTTTGAAAAAATTAAAAATGCTATATTATTCAGAATATGATTCTAAATAAAAAAGTCTATGGTGGCCAACCCCTATCTCGTAAGGGCGCGACAGGAAAACCGAAAGAAGCTAAGGGTGGACACATCGCTAGATACACTAACATGTGTCCGATTACTTCAATTCTGCAACATTTTCGTTCAAGAGCTAGCAACCAAAAGAAGCGTGAATTTTTCATGGATGGAATGGAAAAACGGGGGGAGTTAAGAAAGTTATCGGATTATATGTTGAGCAATATTTGCGCTCATGTTTTGCTGTGGTGACGTACTTGGAACATTTTTGAATTTTTCTTAGAATTTTGGCTGGTTGTGCAAAGCAAGCCGAGATATGATGATTTTTGCTTTGAATGTTTTCTTTTTAGTTCAATATGGCTGCAGTTTTGCGCATTCGATGGTTTTTAGGGTTTTAGATGACTGCGCTTGCGTAGGCGTGGGAAGAAAATAATCTTATGTGATTGTATGCATTTGTTGTTTGTTTTTAATTGTTGTAAAGGGTAGAATATGGGATTGCAGGCTACACAGGAAGAATGGGATATAATAAATTAATGGTATAGACTAGATGGGTGGGATCTGGGTTGGTTAGATGGTTAAAAATAGAAGCGTTACCTTATTTAAAAATTTATTACTGACAAATCATAGTTATATCAAATTCGCACGTGCTTTCTTTTTTTAAATTTAATTAAAAAAAGGTTTACTAATTCCCAATATGATATAGTGCAATAATTGTCTCTTGCAATTTTCAAATCAAAAAATCAAATCAATTTAAAAAGAATTTATTTCATGTAGTACAAGCCATTTTTTAGCTATAGCTATACGTACAACGTTGTGAAATAAGAGACCAAAGATCATAATTATAGATTAACAAATCAGAAAAATTAGAAAATAAGATAATAGTAAGAGCAATTCCACCATGCGGGTCTTTAGTAATTGACCATTTCATTATAAAAATAATATAACATTAAATAGTAAATGTCATATTGATATCTTTAAAAAACGAAAAGAACGAAAATGTTGCAGAATTGAAGTAATCGGACACATGTTAGTGTATCTAGCGATGTGTCCACCCTTAGCTTCTTTCGGTTTTCCTGTCGCGCCCTTACGAGATAGGGGTTGGCCACCATAGACTTTTTTATTTAGAATCATATTCTGAATAATATAGCATTTTTAATTTTTTCAAAAATTTTACCTCTTCCAAACCGCACGCACGGCAAATAGATTGTCACGTGTTCGGGGGTGTTTTTATTGTCTTTCACCCCTTTTTTTGGCCCTGCGAGGCTGCATGTTTGACACAATACTCCCAGGACCACCCTACACCAACCCTCAAAATTGCAGCCTGAAACAAATTAAATGCGATCTTTAGCATTTTTTCAGCTTATTTGACTGGACTAGAAGACGACTTTGCTCAAAAGAAGATTCATTTTCTTATTCTATGCTGTTTAGAAAAGTATCATTGCGTTAAAAACTTTATATCAACCTGAATACGTAACGTAAGGAATCCTTGAACACGTACTGTAAATTGGCCAATGCCGAATTTTCCAAATGAACATTGCCACATCCGCATAAAAGAATAAGGACAATACATTCAGCGGTTATAGCCCAATCAGAATCGAAGAAGCTGGTGTGATATCGCGTAAATAAAACAAAGCTCATAGTAAAACTTAAAGCAGGTTATATTGATGTGATAGTGACAGTTAAAACTAATCTCCATAAGCAGACAACGGTTTTTGATGTGGTCATTGATCTTCTTCTTTAATCTGCTAGAGTAAGACAATTCGGAGTATCTCAGCGAAACTTTTCTATTTCAAAATATCTCAACGATATCAGAATGTAATAATTTCTAAAACGGTCTACCCTTCATACTAGAAGATAAATATTTGAAATTTTTTTTATCTTCTTATTCAAAGTGAGACTTACCAATCCTTAAATCCTTAAATCACAGCCTCGATATTGAGGATAATTTAAATTTATTTATTTACCGTCACATCATATAAACTACGTCGACATATAGTACATATATATCACAGTTGAAAAATGCTTTTTTTTTTTAATAATAGCTTGCAACTAGCATTTAGCAAAGCTAATCAGCCATAGGCGAAGGATGTATAATGCGTATAAATCTCTAACCATTTTTAAATCCAATGAATGCAAACAAATACATCCTTGCTAACTAATTAACTATCTAGCAAATGCCCCAAAGAAGACAAAAAAAAATGTTTCGTAACTTCTTTGACATTATCTTCAGCAATAAAAATGGTAAAAAAAAAACAAAAATCCAATCAATGTTAACCAGTCCAAGTTACAATTAAGTTGAAAAATAGAAGAAGAAAAATTACTACCCCTACAAATTTACCGTCAGTGTATACATACATCCTTGAAATCCCTTTACTCAAAGAAATCTTTTCATCTTTCCACAGGTAAACCTACCAAATCACTACCAGAGAAGAATGATGAAGCGGGACCTTGTTCAGGATATAAACCATCAGGAAACAGTAGAGCGAGTAAATCGATTGAATGCTTCGATAATGGCACAAATCGAAGCTTTTAAGGAAAAGTACCTTTAAAGCACCACTCCCACAAATAGGATTCTCATTGTTGATTTCAAGGAGAGTTCAACTCCCACACGACATTACACTCCAATACTATCGTTATACCACTATACCTATTATTTCTGGCACAGCTACATTTCCGTTTAAACGACCTCGTCAACTTCATCCTCCATTAAGGATTTCATATGAAATTATTATTCTCATATGAAAACTCACAGCTCATGGTAAGGATGAGAATGAACATGAATCACCTTCACTCACGGAATATCTATAATTATATAGGCTAGGTACCTACTAAGTATTAGCGAAAATTTGAAACATAAATAAAATAAAAATAAAAATAAAATTCATCGGATGCCTTAATTGACATGAAAACGTTAACTTAATTAGAATAATACTAGCTTTGTGGAATAGAGTATTGAAGGAGTAGTTTTTATAATATTAGTTAGCTTACTGCCCAGAGGACTTTATACCAAAGGCATATGGCTCGATAACTTCCTTTTCACTGCAGCACACCAATCTACTATTAAACAGTCTATATGGATTTTACTCGTGTAATTACAAAGAAATGTTAGAGGAAAAAATCACGTTCACATTTTTGTGCTTTTCTTTACCATAAAATTTATCCTTACCCGTAAGGCATCCCTCCATCTCCCATGCCGCTATCAACTAGTTTCACGCTTTTCGCTAAGGACGATGACGATGATGACGACAACGACGACGACGACGGAGTAGAGTTTGTTTTTTCTTTTAATTAAATGTGACATTCCTCTGTGCTTAATTATTTAACCGTGGAGCTCTTTAGAAGAGTTTTCACTTGGATTAGTACAAGGACGACGAGTACTTTCCAAGCGACTGGCACTTCCAAAAATGATGCAAATTGTGTGAAAGGTCTCTGACATAAGGATGCTTGAGGAAAGCGCTAATCCCAGAAGTATGAAATTGAGATTATATGGCAAGGAGAGCACGGGTGGGTATATAACAAAAATTGTGAAAATTTATTGATTTAAGAAGCAAAAGATCTTCATGATTAGGAGGAGTGATACATATACATAGGCTGCCACAAGACTTTCTTTCGGGTTGAATTATTTGTTGGATAGTGTTAATTCCAAGGGGAATATCTCGTAAATTCGTTTCACATGACCCTACTTTCTTGGAACTTTTTTTGTTTTGCTTTTTATTTTTCTTAAGAGACCTATAAAAGGGTTATCTCTTGAAGGATTTATTCTTTTTTACATGATTTGGAAACATACCTCAACTCTACCGAAACGGTATTTCCAGTACTACTCTGTTAACAGCGGTCAGTATTATGTGGACTAATAATTAGGAAAACCGGAGCGTATTTAACCCTTATGTGACCACGAAGGTACCCGGGTAACTTTTCGAAATTTTTTTTTACATTTTCTGTGCGATAATGTAATTTTTGAAGGGTATTGGTCTAGGTAATCTAAAAGGTATATGTTTTCTAATTATAGGTATTTACCAAACGTGAGCATAAATACAATATGATATCTTTGAACCTTAACATTTGTATACGCTAAACGACCACGAGTGGTACCTGAGTAATTCGTATGTTTTATATAAAAATTTAGATCGATTAAACGTAAGAGCGAATGTATTGGAATAAAATTAATTTAAAGAATATTACAAGAACACTTCGAATATATATATATTAATTTAGGTAATGTATGTGTACATTAGTTAAAAAAATTTTTTATATTATTTTATTCATATTTGTTACTTATTTTAAATTTTTTACACACATACATATAAATGGTTTTCCACTAAGAGGTGTTATTTTAATTATCCCGCTATTTCGGTAGATGTCACTTTTGGAGCTGTCATTTTTTGACATTTTTTATGCATAATAAGGTGGCTCTTGCGATACCTATAAATTAAAAAAAAAACAACAATTAGAAATTGAAAATGAAATGTACTGAAATTACAAATTACATTTTAGTTCCATCCAAAGAATTTGCTTGTTGTTAATGTATGAGCATCACAAATTGGCCATATGCAAATGACACAGGATTTTCTGGTTTTACGATTTCTCCATTAGTCTGTAGTAAATAAGCAAAACAGTTGCCAACAATCGGAAGTCGTCCACTTGAATTTCGAATAACAACCGCTCGCTCTGCTGATGGAATTGAAATCGGTATGCCCAACATTGACTCAATTCCCAGTTTGGTGATAACATTTATGTAAATAGTAAGGATTGCTGCTTTAGTAGATATAGCGGGCATTGATCTTCCAAGATCCTTCAGAATGATTCTGAGAGAATCGGTTTTTTTCGCAAACTGAAGATTATTCTCTCTGAAAATAATAAATGCCGCCAAAGCTGCCACGTCGATTATGTTGTAAAAAATGGCGACCGGGCACCTCAATGTTTTTCATTTTACAGAAAATCACTCAACCATTTTGTCTATATTGTCTAAACCGCCTTTGGTACTGTTGTAGTATTCAATGATTTCAGGACGTCTTTTCACACTGGTTGATACTGCATTAGTGGATTGTAATGTACGCAACAATACAACGGCTGCATTTTGTTTTGGAACATAAGAACAAAATGGTTACATGATCATTATATCCAAAGGGTCTTGATAAAACTTCTCGAGACTTGGAAAGCAACATCTGCTTTGGGATATATGGTTTGTTCTTTTTTACATTGTACCTACGATGGATAAATCCTAAGACTTCAAAAATCGGGCAAATGAAAGGGTGGTAAATAAATTATCGGTTACGATATTTCGTCTAGAACCCTTAAATTTCAAACTTAAATCTCGGACGGCAGACACACGCTAATTCACCTCGTGACCGGTACTCTGCTTCCCAATATAAATCTGTCCTTCTAAAGGATAGGAAGTCCTGGCATCACACGCCCACCAAGGCATAATTTTAAAATTTTTTTTTTTTGTATAATATTGCCAAAGCTCAGGGGATACCTTATGGGATGATAGGGAATTGAGAATTATTGGGTTGAGTCAATTAGGTGACGTTTGAATATCTGTGGCTCATAGTTGGGGAGGAGGAGGGGCAGAAGATGGCAAACTGTTCCACAATCGTACTCTTCTGCTTATGAATGAATTTGACTTCAAGGGTGTGATGATGAGCTGGGGTTATAGCTCGTGTGGGGCGCAAGGGAAGAATTCTACAAGAGATCAGGCTAGAAATTTCGTCTGAGCAATGACCATAGAAGTAGCGATAAAAGAGAGATAGATATTCGACATTATTCAGTGCTCTATTGAATCAATAGTTGCTATTGATATGTCATCGTTAATAAGTCGGAAGGCCTTCTTTTGGACTTTGTCTAACGCTGACAATGCAGTGCATCCAGCCCCTGCCCAAATATGGGAATTATGTTCTAATCTAAGCCTGATATGAGACTTCTAGATTTGCGCCAAGTCTGAAGCAGTAAAATATTTCTTGCGCATCTTTGCAAAAAGCCTAGGCATTTCATCGCATTTTTGGCAATACCAAAAATGTAATCGGAACAAGATTGTTGGATATGTCAGTGCCTAAAATTTTAAGAGATGGTGAGTTCGAGATATCTTCTCTATCAACCGAAATTGGTTGAGCGGGAGTTGGAGTACGTGTGAGTGATAACCAGACAACATTGCATTTTTAAAGCATTAATCAAAACCCGATTCGCTTTGCCAAAAGCGAGTATTGTTGTAAGCTCATGGTTTAGTGAACTGAACTGTGGCTTCGTTTGACAACTATAGAATTTTCACGGGAATCAGCTATAGAGTCGCAGTCAAGGCTGCTGACGTCTGCAAAACTGTGAATAGGGTTGAAAGTGAGAGCTAGCAGATCATTAATAAAAATGAGGAAGAGAGTATGAGAGAGCACAGAACCTTGCGGTACACCGGCATGGATTAAAAAATGGTCAGAAGTAACTCCGTCCAATATAACTTAAATTGAACGGCGGGAAAGAAAGCTTTCAATCCATTTTAAGAAAAGAAGGTCTAGACCTAATGCCTGAAGTTAAGTTAAAAGAGCAGGATGCCAGATTCTATCGAAGACCTTCGAGATATCTAATATGGTACGCTAATTACCAGATTAACCAAAATTATGGAGACATTGATTCCAACGCTCGGTAAGGAATGTTAGTAAATCTCCAGTAGAGCGGCCAGCACGAAAGCCGTATTGGCGATCGTTAATAAAGTGATTAGTTTCGAGATATTTAAACAACTGGTTATTGATGAGTGTTTCGAAAACCTTCGAAAGAATCGAAGGAAGGGCAATTGGCCTATAATGTGAGGGATCGCTTGCCTCTCCTTTTCTGAGTATTGGCTGAACATGTGTAAGTTCCCATGCCGAAGGAAAGACTCCTGTCGAATAGGACAGGTGAAATAGTTTGCGTAGGGGTTTAGCTAAAAAAGAGACGCAGCACTTGAGTACCAGGGGCGAAATGCCATCAGGCCCAGAAGCCTTAGACACATTGAGACCTGCGAGCACTTTGAAGATCTTCCTCGTGCGGAAATGTAATTTGCATGTGCGGAAGAAGGAGGACTTTGCGAAGAAGGTGGCAAGAAAGAATTCGCAGCAAAGTTACCTGCAAACAAATTAGCTTTGTTCAATGATTCCGTGTACACATCCCCGTTGTTAACTAGGGGCGATACCGAAGAACTGGTGAAGTTATTGTTGACTGTTTTAACAAGAGACCAGAAACTCTTACTGCCCTTTCAACTAGTAAAGATTTTCTGTATAATTTTTTGGTCGAATTGAAACTTAGCGCGCTGAATAATGGGTTTGCAAGTGTTACGTGCTTCTCTATAGATCTGTCTGAATTCCGTAGAATGGCACAGTTTATATGCCTGAAATGCAGCTTCTTTGTTTTTAATGGCTGTATGACAGTCATTTTTAAACCAAGATGAATTGTTAGGTTTAATAATCTTGTAACTGTGCGGAATAAAGCGGCACATCCCGAACCATAAGATGTTGATAATGGATTCAGAGCAACGCTCAACATCTCTCGAGGAAAAACACACAGACCTATCTAACTCTCTAATGAATTTGTAGAGTGAATCACAATTAGCTCGATCATAGTGCCACACCAATCGCTTTTTACGAGGGTGACTGGTGGGTTTCAGTGATGATATGGAGAAATGGGCTGAAACGAGACAGTGATCTGAGTTGCCAAGAGGAGATGACACTGACGTGGAGTACTTGTCAGGATTAGATGTTAGAAACAGATCTAATAGGTTGACGGTATGTCCAATTATATCAGGCTATCAACTAACTGTTGCAAGTTAAAGGACTCGCTAAATACTTCAACATGTCTTCCCGCTGGGCTTGTGGCTGAAGAATGTCTGAGCCACTGCATGTTGTGGACATTGTAATCGCCAGCAATAACAATTTCGGAAATAGGAGATTTTATTAAAATATTTTGTATATTGGAGGATAGAGAATCAAATGGGCATCAGCGTCAGACATATTTGGGCTGCGGTATAAAAAACAAAAATAAATGAAGTGTTGAGGAAGTTTAAATCTAATTCAGACGAAATAAACTCTGGATTAATTCAAGCAAATTCAGGGACAATGGAGAAAGACATCATTTCGAATGTACAGAGCGATTCTCCTCTGAGGTGAGAAGAGTGGCACTAAAGCGGCCCACAACAATACAACTGTTGGTCCAACTGTTGTAGCAATCTGTGTTGGCATACAACCATTGTATGGTGTGTGGGCCAATTGTACGAAGCATGCAACGATCGCAAGCTTGGTTGGATGTGCATGCAGGTAAACCGCTGTTGTATATGCGACCGTTGTATGGTGTATGTGCTTGTTGTTCAACCGTTGATTCGATTTCCTTATCCGTGAAGTTTTCATGCAGTGAGCATCGTTTTTATACCCTAGATGAAATCATAGGGGTATACTAAGTTTGTCATTCCGTTTGTAACACCTCGAAATAATGATGGTAGAGCAAAATGGATTGGACACCCATTCATAATATTAAAAGTTATTTCGATTTTTGCATGTCCGTCAGTCCGTCTGTCCGTCCGTCCGTCCGTCCGTCCGTCCGTCCGTCCGTCTGTGCGCACGATAACTCGAGAACGCGTATACTTAGAGAGCTGAAATTTTGTACAAAGACTTTAAAAAAAAACAAAGTAAAATTAAGTTCGAAAATGAGCCAAATCGGGCAACTCCTTCGTGGGGTTGCCATATAAAAATTTCGTTTTCCGCTATATATTTGGACACTGCCTGAGAACGCATCGACGTAGAGAGCTGAAATTTCGTACATGATGTTTTTACTACATTAGCAAATAAAATGTCAAAAATGGACTAAATCGGGCAACTCCTTCTTGGTGTTGCCATATAAAAATTTCGGTTTTTTACGTATACTTTGAAAACGATCAGTCCAAGACATTTTTATTGTACTAAGAACTTCTGCAGAATACGAAATCCTATAAAATTGGTTATTACCATTTTTTCTGTGCGACAAACTGTTCTAGAAATATATGCGAAAAACAACTTCAAAATCAATACTTGAATAGATCGGTGACCATACGAAATTTAATACGGGCATTCATCTAGGGTATCATAAGAATTGGTCTTAGACCAATTCTAGCTTTTTTACTTGTTTGTTATAATTATAAAAGCGGAAGAAATCGGTCCAACAGTTGTATCGTGTGTGGACTATCATACAACTGTTGGTACAACAGCCGTTGGACCAACGGTTGTATCGTGTGATATCCGCATCAGAAGTAACCTTGGTTTCACTTAGGGCCAAAACAGCCGGTTTAGAAAAAGACAATAGACCAAGAAATAATTACTTCGTAAGCCACGAATGTTGCAAAAATCAAAGCAAAATTCTTACATTGTCCCAAATGAGCATAAGCGCACAAAAATTTCAATCAAATGCACGCAGTCACTGAGCTGACCATGACAACGAAACCCAACTGCAAGCCAGACCGCTGGCTGAGTACAAGGCAGCAGTAGTGTTATGCTTAAAGTGCTGACCTTTGCACCCAAACAAGTAGTCAGATGCTTAGCAGTGGTACCTAATAATTGCATTCAAAGCAGTGAAATTACACTACTCTGAATGCAGATGGATTTAGGAAAAATAGAGCAGACTTACCTTGGCTGTGCAATTAAAACATAGGGTATAAAAGCCCTTCCCCTTGGCGGTCACGGCACTAATCCGAGTTCCAACGCTCAAAACTCGCGACGACGTGTTTGGTATGGCGGAATAACTCAACTTAATGCCATATTTTGCAGGTTTCGTTTGCATATATTATGTGAATCTTGTTCTACCCCTATATACGAATAGTTGCTCATCTATTGTGACTCAATCTGTTGCCACATAGTGGGAAGATAAATTCGCATTCAGAAGAGTAAAAATATCTTAAATCGGTGCTTCTTTATCCGTTTACTAACGTTTTCGCGATTATTTGTATTGTCGAATCTTACAAAACTGAAAATAGTTTTGAATCGATTCTAGATACGCATCGAACTCTTCTGCAGTTAAATTTTTCCATGTTTTAGACGGCTTACATAGATCGCGGACATTGTGAGCTGCAAAAATACTCCGTGCTTTTCTATTCGTTTCGCGTAACACATAACTTCACTAAAAATCCATTTCAAAGTGTCTCCAATATTTAAACACTGTATTGATCGTGTTGGACCAGGTCGAAGGATGTTATGCATGCTTATTATAAAATATGCAGGAGGGTTGGTTCTCCATTTAGTCTTATCCTTTGATATTTGAACACTTTGAACACCAGTTCCAGAAGCAATCACTTCTTCAGACCCTGCTTCAGCTTTAAGCTTTAATTGACCTTCAGCACCAGCTTCATCTTCAGACTCCGTATCATTTTCAGCCTCAATCCTTATGTTTTCATCACACAAAACATCATCAACATCTGAATATTCATCAGCGTCTTTATTATTGTATTTTTGTCTTCTTGTGGAATCCATCATCGTTCGTTTTGGTGGAGGTGGAAGTGATTCTTCTTCAGAACAATCACAATTAAAATCGTTATTTGAATTCACATCAGAAATATCAATTAAATCCTCTAAATACTTATTTTGGTCTTCATAAGGCATTTTATCAAAATTAACATTGAGCCATTTCCATAAATAATAGTTTGTGCTGAATATATACTTTTTAAAATGAAAATAGGTATTATACCTTTTTCCCAAAACGAAGAACAAAATATATGTATTACTCCAAAATCTCACTGTAATAATTATAACTTGCAGCAATAGTCAATTATTCGCATACTAGTTTATTTATATTAATTATAATTAAAAATTAATATATAGCTCTTTACATTATAGTACAACACACTAAATGCAAAACAATGTATAGAAATACCATTTCAGACAAAATGCATGCAATTTACATGAGAGTTACCCGCGTAGGTACCATTCGCGGTCTCTTAGATACGTTTGTTCTCGTGGTCACACAAGAGTTAAAACCATAACTATAGTCATTAGCTGTATTTAAATTTCACTACTATAATACTACTGGTACAAATATGAAAAAATTATGTCCTTTCCGAACTATCAATTGCCACCTATCGTCATTAGGTGGGCATTTCGTTGCTTTTCACCGAAGTGCGAAAGAATTAATTGGAAATTTCTTTGCTTTTTGCACCAACGCTTTTCCCGAAGTGATTTAAACAGATGAAATTAATATTTTTATTTAAATGTTTAGCCGGGTCTTGCTTTATCCAAGGTCATAGAAACAACCGCGGGAGGAAAACCTGTATTATATAAGAATTTGAAATTTTTTTAAATAATTTTTTTTTTACTTTTGATATTAAAAACTACAGCGTCGTTAGAAAATGAATATGTCTTACCGAAATACACACAATTATATATATTCTTCAGTTTTCGATCCATTCCTTCTTGATATTCCAGTTTACAAATTGTAAAATTCATTTTGGATTGAGTACTGACTGCCCGCCCAATCTTGTACAGCTCCTCCCAGCTATGAAAAATGTCAAGCGCTTGTAAAGGCAAGCGCTTCCACACCATAGCAAAACAATATCTTTTCCGAATCGCTTTCTTACCATTGCCAAACTAATCTTTGCGAAAGCAGATCTCTTTTCTGAGTTTAGGCTTATTCATAACCTATCTCTTTGTTTTTGCGAAAAGAGGATTCATATGCATCTGAAAGCATAGGAGAATTTTCATTCTGTAATGCGAAATCAGTCGAAATTTAATTTAATTTAATTTAAAATAAAACGGAGCTCAATTAGAATAAAACTGAAATTATTAAAAAAAAAAACCTTATCTTGATTCCCTCTGTATTCCCTAAAAGCGCTCCAAGACTGCTACGGCTACGCTACAAGCGTTCCAAGAATGCTACCCTGCAAGCTCTCCAAGAGTGCCACCCTACAAGCGCTCCAAGAATGCCACCATACAAGCGCTCCAAGACTGCCACCATACAAGCGTTCCAAGAGCGCTTCCCAAGAATCTAGAACTGAGCGCTTTCCTCTGCTCACGTTAAGACGATATGAGAAGGATATGGTGGGGAAGCGCTGCAAGCAAAATATACGAAACCCGCTTTGATTAAATAATAATGAAACGGTTTTAAGCCGTCCCTAAAAAGCATCAACACTGAATTGAAATGGATCACAGAAAATTTCAACTTCAGTGACTGTGGTTAGTTGATCTCAAGAGATTTCGACAGTCAACGACTCCTCTCAGTGGGTGTCAACTGCTTAAAATATTTTTTCCGTTATTCCCAATATAAGACTAGATTTGTCAATTTATGTGTCAATTTTTGTGCCCTCTTTGTTTAATTAGTTTTGTGTATTTATTTTTAATCGTTTTTGACTGGCTTTGTGTGTTTATGCATTTCACTTGTGGTAAGCTTATTTAATCATTTTCTGTGCTCCAGGCTGTTTCATTTAATAACTACAGGCATTTCTTGGTTGTTTATAGTCTCTCTTATTGTCTCTTATAGTTTGATCGCCATCTGTCAGTTGGACATCGGACATTGTCAGTGACATTGGAGGCTTTTCGTGCCTTGTCCTCGACACAATCCGCCTTTTTTAATTAACGCCTAAATCTCTGCTTCTGGTATACAGCTTACACTGTGTGATCATGACCACATGTACTGTAAGTTCATCTGCCACCAATGAAGACGTCGACGTTGTGACGGAATTTCTGGCAAATCTTTTCATTCCTCTTGCCTGCTCCGTATTCTAAGGAGCTCTCCTGTTTCTGTCACAACCTGTGCTGTGGCGAGTGCTTAGCGATTAAGCCGTGTCATGTTCTACGACTTATCGAAGGTATCTTCCGATTCGTTATTGCGGATAGTGTAAAGCACATACTATCTACGAACTGATCGTACCTCAATGCTTAGTCCGAGGACCATAGTACCTTCAATTCAAAACTCGGCAAGCTTCTTAATTTTTCAGATGCGCTCAGTTCAAACTCATCCCTTTTACTTGATAGTCGCATACTCTGTCTACTCGCCTTGATTGTCTGACGTCCACTGTTTATGATCTTCGCGTCCCGCTGAACGATGGTAACGCGCCTCTTTCACCACCTGGTGCCGACCCAATCCTTAAAGATATTCAGCACAATATCCGGCTGGTCAAGAATGATCTTGCGGGTTGGTCTGCTTCTGCTGCTAAGGACTCCGTGCTTATTGGCGCTATCGCCGCGGATATTAAGTGTTTCACGTCTGGAAACTTGAACATCTCTTCTTATCCTGACGTGACGCCTGTCTGCAGATGTGCAATCTACGCAGCAGCCTTCCCCCCAAGCCTCGTCGCAAGCAGCAGTTGCGCCAGAGAAAGCGTTTTAATTTACACCTGCCCGCTGCTACTTCTAGTGGTTCGAGTGCCTCAGCTGTTGTGGTCTTAGGTAACGTTGGAAGTCAATGCTCTGATAACACCATTCTAAGAACTACATCCGTTTCCGCGGTATTGAATGATACTTCATCTGTGTCTGTTTGCGCGGTATTGAATGATTCATCTGTGTCGTCTATACCATTACCTGTATAGTTGTCCCTTTGAGAATAATAGCAAAACCTTCGAGTGTTTTACCCGTTTCTCTCCAGAAACGTTGTGTAAGGACATATTGAAATATTTGAAATCTAAAAATATTTCAACAGATGGTATTTCTTGTCGTAAGATTAATAAAAGCTCTAAACCGTTTGCTTCCTTTGTTTTAACCGTCCCAGAAGATGTGGACAAGTTATTGGATCCTACATTTTGACCGTTTGGCACATTTACTAAATTGTTTGCACCTTCCGGGCGCCAACCTAGAAATGAATCTGAAATAAGCAGCGATATTCCTAGAAAATCAAATCGCTCTCCCTTTACTATCAAAATGTAAGGGCGATTCGTACAAAAACTGCATAAATAATGCCGTGACTTGTTTCGATATAGTTTCTTTCGCTGAAACTTGACTGAATCATGGCTTTCGTGATGCTGAAATCCTTGACAATTCGTATGAAATTTTTAGAAGAGGTAGACATACTGAGTCTGTACCTCGAGGTGGCGGCGTACTCCTCGCCTGTAAAAACCAGTTTAATTGCAGCCAGTTTCTCCAACATTCTCGACATTGAACTTATTGCTCTTAAGTTATCTCTTTTAAAATCTGACCTATACTATATTCCTCCAGACTCCATAAATATTGTTGATGGCAAAGGTCAGAATATTTATGACCTGCTCATTTCAACATCTAATTTTATCGATGGTAAGATGGATCCTCTACTACTAATTGGTGATTTTAACTTACCCAATATTCAATGGGTACTAAATGAAGTTGACGATGACTATCTTCCACTTAATTACTTGACAACAATGGAGTCACTTTTCCTTGACACTATTTCATCTCTTGGTCTGAGCCAAAACAGTAATGTTAAGAATGACATGTTTAAGCACTTATATCTGGTATTTTCTACAGACGCGGGTAACTTAATAGTTGAACCTAGCCCAGTTATAATGTCTACTCTTGACAAATATCACCCCCCTCTACTAATTACATATTATCTTATTATGAAACCGAAAACTTAACAAATTGTGACGAAGCACAATGCTTTTTCAATTTTAGAAAGGCTAACTCGGAACTTTCTAGTAGACTTACATCTATTGACTTCAACACATTACTGTCTAGCAATAATGTTGACGAAGACGTTTCTACATTTGACATAATTCTTTTCGATTTATTTTCCTCTCACGTTCCCCGCGAGCATTAGCGGCTCTCCAAAACATGTCCAATAATCATTTTCAAAAAAGAACTGAAGCGTCTTAAAAATAGAAAGAATAAATTATGGAAAAGTTATATGAGGGGTGAAACATTATTATAAGTCACAACAACTTCCTCACATCATACAATGAGTTCAAAGAACTTTCCTCTACACTTTATGATGAGTATATTAAAAGCCTGTGTATGAAATTATTTAGTGACCTACAGATCTTTTTTAAGTTTATTAATATGGAGAAAAGAAAGGACAACTACCCAATACCATGAGGTACAGCGGTTCTGGTAATGATGATTCGTCTGAAATTTGCGATATGTTTGGTTCCTATTTTGAAAATGCCTTTACCTCGTCAAATTTTCAACCTCAAAATAGCAACTTTAATCATATGAACGACCCTCATTCACTTTCCCTTCAATTTCAGAAGAGAATATACTCGATCATATTAATCAGCTTAATGGCTGCTCCGCTGAGAATTACTTTCCAAAAATCGCTCGATAGTGGTTCTTTCCAGCAGCTTTGCAAAAACTCTTTTATCATACCTAACCACAAAAAGGCAGTAACAATTAAATTTCTAACTATAGGCCTATTGCAAAATTATCTTGCATGTCCAAATTATTCGAATCTATAATTTATTGTCAACTATCAACTTCCTGTGAAAATTTGCTCTCTTCAAACCAATATGGGTTTATTTCGGGCAGGTCTACAACCAGCAACTTGTTGGAATTTGTCTCGGATACCATTGGCAGGTTGGCAAAAGTCTACCACACAGATTGTATTTATACAGACTTTAGTAAAGCCTTTGATAAGATATCTCACTCCATGATACTCTTTAAAATGGAAAAATATGGATTTCCCCCAACATTTCTAAAATGGACAGTCATATTTGGATAACATAGCATACCAAATCTTATTCAGCCATTCCAATTCTAGAGTCTTGAAGGCTTCGTCTGGCGTACCTCAAGGGAGTCACTTGGGCCCGTTGTTATTTATTCTGTCTATTGAAGACATTTTCTCTGTTGTGAGGTACGGTAAGGTCTTGATTTATGCTGACGATGTTAAGCTCTTCGCTCAGATTAAATCTCCACCAATTGTAAGATTTTTGAAGGTCACTACACCTGTTCACAATCGTTAACAGATTTAATCTGAGCGAAAAGCTTAACATAGTCAGCATAAATCAAGACCTTACCGTACCTCACAACAGAGACAATGTCATCAATAGACAGAATAAGCCTTATGACTTTCCATAGATATCAGACATCAAGCACTTATGATTATGAGTTATCGAATTCCTCGATTCGCCGTGTGGTTTATGTCTGTGACTTGGTTGTCAAATGTGACCACATATTGAATTTGATCTCCCATATATATTACATGGTATCAAAGAGTAGTTCTACGCTGGGCTTTATAAAAGGTTGGTCCCGAGTTTTTTCGAATCCTACCATAACATTGCGTTTGTACTCTTGCTTTGTGAGACCACTTCTTGAATACGCTAGCCAGGACTGGTATCCATTTTAAGGTACACACACCGACCGTATCGAGTCTGTTCAGCGAAATTTCTTACAATATGCTCTCAGGCACCTACCCTGGAATAATTCATTAATTCTTACACCCTATGAGGATCGTTTGAAGCTTTTAAATATGCAATCACTTGAAAAACATCGCATGGTTGCCAATGTAGCGAATATTGATTCTCCGTTGTTACTTAACAAAATCTCTTACCGTGATAGTAGGCACAATTTGAGAAGGCCACCCCTGTTGCACGTTAACTCCTTAAGGTCTAACTTTAGCATGTATAAACCTATTAATCGCATGTGCATTACTGTTAATGATTTGGCTGAGGATTTTGTTGTTGACGTTTCTAAGCATGCTTTAAACAAACGTCTATATAATATTTAATCTTTTTAGTTACATTTAATTTAGTTTTTTATCTTTTTGTTCTATGTCGCATTGAATGTCATTTCATCCAGTGTTTGGTGTAACATACTAATACTAACACCGAATAAGTGATGAAACGTATGTATTGTTGACTGTTTATTTATTAAACTTGTAACTACAGCGAGCTTGTGTTAACTGGTTTTGACAGTCAAAATAGGCCCTAACCTATAGTGGGCATAATGAGAGATTCAGGCTGACGAGATGTGTTAAGACATGTATCCACTGATCAACGCACACATCGCATGAACTGCACACTACTTCAGTGAAACGGTACGTATTCAGCCCGTGAACTTTTCGGAAACTTGCATCCTAAGAGTATCCACCGAAAGAAGGAAACATACAATGCACACACAGCTCGCAATTGATACACCACGGCTGTTGCATTCGAGTAGAATGCATACTGCATGCAATCTGCTCCCTTATACGTCCGTCACTGATGGGACATCCACAAAACAGTCATTTCTTCTGTGGACGATTGCTGTCAGATTTCATTCAAATTTGTTTAATTTTTCTCTCATATATATATAATTTACTACACTCGATCTGGATCTGATACCTAAAACCGAGTTCTCTGACTAAATGAATGGGAAACTACGAAAAACGTCTGAAAACCATTCGGAATGCATTTGTTTTTCATGAAGCATAAAAACTGCGCACTCTGATATTTTTGTTTATGTACCCACCTCGCGTGCCAACATGCTCGGTAAATATCCGTCAAATAGGCATAAAAGGTGCCGCCGGTAGAGCGTAAGCTAGGATGGTGCAGGAGCGTGCTGTTTCTTTGGTGCACACTTAGTTTCCACCTATTACACGGGTTGCGCCCCAGAAATGTTTCGCTTGATACATACCTTTAGATCATCAATCATTCTTCATAAAAAAATAAATTAATTAAAAGTGTACATGACGACTTCTTACAAAACGCTTATGTAATCCATTGTATACAAAAACAAAACAAACAAACAAAATAATGGAACTTACCACATAACTGTTCCCCACCTCAGCACTAGGCTCATAAAAATCCAAATTTTAAAATATTCTGCTTTAATCACACGCTCAAAATCTTTCCACTAAGAATAACCTTAAAAACTAGACTTAATAAAACTGATAGCCACTAAGAAATTACATAACAACTGATGCGTATGCATGATGAATTACGTATTTAAAACTGTGAAAATACTGTGATCTGGAGAAGGAGGAGGAGGCGGCTGCGTTGCTTGCGCTCTAAAACATAAAAACGATGAGAAATCAGCAAAATCAGTGAGAGAAACAAACAAGTAAATCCTACACAGCTTTGAGTTGTTCCAGTTTAGGAATTTGTGTTGTTGGAGGTTTCTGTCCTGCAGCCTCCATAGCCGCCAATTCCATAGGATGTGCCTTCTTTTTATGACTTCTACAATTCGATCCATTGGCGAATGTTTTATCGCAAAATGGGCAGGTGTATGGTCGTAGACCAGTATGTAGAATTAGATGATTCTTGAGAGCTTTCGAACGTTTATATTCATTGCCGCAATAGTTACATTTGTACTTTTTCTGATCGGAATGGACTACCATATGCATTTGAAGCGTCCGTTTTGTATTGAGCTGTAGGCCACAATGAGGGCAAACATAAATGGTATCATTATGGGTATCCTCATGTGTCTGTAGATGGAATAAGCAAAATAATTATAATTAACAAGAAATTTTAATTTTAATTTTCAACGAACCTTAAGCCTTGGTAGATTTTTGAATTTCTTTGGACATTTCGAACACTGATACGGAGTCTCTTCGACGTGCGTAAATTTATGCTCTTTAAGTGCTCCTTTGGTGCTAAACGTTTTTCCACATTCTTCACAAATAAAAGGTTTCTCTCCTATATGAATAGCTTTTACATGTGCAGTAACATTTACGGATTTCGTGAATTTCTTATCACAAAATCGACACGGGTAAATCATTTTCATTTCAGGTGGCAAATGTGTGGCTTCGTGCTGTTGAACTCGCTTCTCTGTTGGAAAGTGTTTGTCACATTTTGAACATGGAAAAATTGATGGCTTTGTAATTAATGGACAAATTTTTAGATGTTGCCTAAAACTAGCCGCTTGAGAGAAGTCTTTATCACATCCTTCACATTTTGTTGGTTGAAAATCACGAAATTTTCGAATTGTTTTAATCCGTTTCAGATGTATACCATTTTTGGAAGTAGTAGTTTTATCACCTTCTTCCGCTTCTGCTTTTATTTCCAAATACTCCTCATCCATATAATCCTCGTCTGGTGTTATTGTATCCTCTGGAAAAGAGTTTTCTGTCATTGTAATTACTTCTATATCTTCTACGCTGTCTTCTTTTTCTGTCTTAATTTCAGGAATTTCAGTGTTTTGATTGTCGTTTTGAATACCATGCCCACTTTCGTCAGATTGATTGATTATGACCGTATAGAGTTGAGTTCGACAATCTTGAACATTATCATCTGAATGCAAGTATTGAGCCACAAAATCGGTAGTGTCTGTAGATTTGTCACTTCGTTCGCATTTACCCTCTACTGTATTGTCATTAAGGCCATATTGAAACCGCAGGCAATTAGGATCCACTGAGATCATGTTGTACTTTTGGAATAAAATCTCTGAAAACATTGTATCTACCTTTGAAGCACGATCTGCAAACTTTATTAAGCCCCTAAGAAATCTGTAGCATGTATAACAAATCATTGTTGGAGCTTCATCGCATGGATTTACCTGGAATATATGTATTTTTTTTTTAATTTTACATCATAAAAAAGGATAGTGTGAATTGAAACACTCAACGGTTAGCGCCACATATATTTCCGAATTCATCAAGTGTTGAAGATGTCTTTTCATATGGGACCGTTGTAAAGTAAGATATCAATATAACTTGATAATTAAGTAGGATAAGCTTCTTGTAATCTGGTAGGGAGTAAACTCAGACTAGAACATCAAGCCAGTGAACATCAATTGCGACAGATTAATAAAATGCCCCACCAAAGAAAAATCAAAACTGCAAGTTATGAAAGAAAATGCAAAAATGATAGCTTTCTTACCGACGAGGAGAAAAGGATTCCCCTCACTAGATGGAGGTATTTCTGTAGCATATTGAACAGGACATATCTCAAGCTTCCAAAAAATATCAATAAAGAGAATGTGCAGCCTTTAGGAATTACTGCTAGAGCACCAAAATTAATCGAAAAAATTACTGATTAATCGCTAGTAAATAAAAATTTGCAAGAAACTGCATGCTATCATACTTGCTAAAGCAGGTAAAAGGCGCCCTTAAACAATGTTAGAAAATCTAGTTACAGCAATTTGTCCTTTGATCTCCAATGATATTTCACTCAGTTAAAACAAAGCTGTGCTTTCAATATCAATGAAAACAAAAATGTTATACGATTAAGATATGTTAATGCGACATAGGCAAACCAGAAAAACAAGCAAGTTAAACCATGCCGTCTTGTCCGCATCCATGGGTAATCGGCTCACCGAACTATATTGAAAACCGCATTTGTCTGATATTAGTAACCTAAGCAACAACGCAGTGAAAATAGCTGGGCGAGTATTATCCAGAATCCTATAAATTATCTTAAATGGCTCGTCTTAAACATAGAACTTTGGAAACGATCAGAACAAGACAGAATCGGGGCTGAAATAAATAAAACGAAATGCAGTTGAACTGGACGAACACAAGGTTTAGCCTGATTTCAATACATATTCCAAATACATATTCCAAAAGAGAATCTTAACTATTACCCGCAAGGAAGACAGCATATCGTACAACTAGTAGAAAAATATTTTAATTGAACCTGCATCAACTGTAAAATCATTAACTGAGTTAAATTAACATCTATCCCACTATCTCAACCCCTATGTCCCTTGGGAGGTACTAAAGGAGCAGTGAGAAGAAACGTTATACATATTCAAGATAAACAACATTTTTACAAGGAAAATATTGAACTCAATATTTACCCCTTTAACTGATTGAAGAGCAATATTATTCATTACACAAATACTTATTGAATATAATACTTACTGAAATTAGGAAGAATCTCTGAATAGTTTGTGGTAAATCAATTAAATTTCCACTTTTATGAAAAACATCAACTTCATCTCCGTCTTCCTCTGCGCATAAACGGCACCATTGTTTCCAGGCAGATAACATTTTTGCCATATGCACAAGAAATTAGTCTTATTCCTCAGGATTAAAAAGAAATTATTGAAAACGAAAATGAATTTTCAATTAATTTCCAAAATTTCTTAAGAAATTTTTTCTTTATAAGCACCCTTCGAAGTGTCACCGATAATATTGACATTGACAATACAATTGTCATGAAGTTAGTTAAAATTTGAATGTCCATTAGTGAAGATTCTTTCCTGTGGTAGAAATACAAAATGATGAACTGCATTATCATAATATGAGGTGGATTTATTTATAGTTTTTTTTTATATAGATATTATTTTTCAAATTTTTCAAAAATTGTGCAAAAACAAAAACACGAAGCTCTAATTGGTTTATCAAAATTAATTTGAGATTTCAGATATTTATTACGATAATATCTGCAGCATTTATAAGAAGACAATCCTCGGAAATTATATCGATTAAAAAATTTTTCTCTAACCTTCTGGCTTTCTAGAAAACTCTGACAATTTTATCCAAAATTGAATTACGCCAGTAACATCTATCGTAAATGGTTTAAAGCTACTGTAATTAACCAAATACCCTATTCATTATTCAAATGTAGATTGCAGTCAATGAGCAAATCCTTACCTATCCAGCAAACATTACGAAGCCAATGAGATTAGCAAGAATAACACAAAATGCCACAGAAATTTCGCTAATGAATTCAAATGAGATATGAAAGCGAAACCTCGAGAGGGAGCAAATTTTGACACAAAATTGCGTATCACATTGGTGGCATTACTTCGAATTCACATTGCCTTTCTTTTTCGACAAAATGTGATAAATTTAAATGTATCGAAAATAAATATAAATCTACTGTGGTAACGATAACTTTAGCGATTTGCAAATGAAATTATCAACCAATCTACCTAGGTACCTACCTAAATAAATAAAAATAGACAAAATTTATATTCGCGTTCGTTTCGCTTTTATATCGCTACAATAATATAAATAATTTTTAGCTCTGTCGCATTTAATCATATTTCTAATTCTATAGCTCTATTGTCGCTTAAGTTTCGCTGTTGTGAAGGTTCGCCAAATTGTTTGCTGGGTAGGCCTTTTAGATTATAACTGCACACATAAACAGACTCTCTGGCCGTCGTAATTGAATGCATTCAATAAAATAGTCGACGGCTGACGGCAACTGCAGATTCCTATGTAATATACGCTCGATAAAACGTTCCTGGAGAAAATTGTCGTTATTACCGCAATAGTCGTCGGCCGTCGCATTCAACGTAATGCTTAGCGTTTTCGTATATGCGTATGATTCCGTCGAAAGTATTCTCCAAGGCATACTGAATAGAATTTTTAGGGCTCTATTCATCAATCTCTTCACCCAAAGTTTTACGGATTGAATGCATTAACTCCACGCTCGTAATCCAAATCTAATATGCGACGCTAGAATATGTGCATTATAAATTGAAAGAGCTCTATCTTAACGTCTTCGTAATACACCTAATATGGATACTTAGGTATTTCACTACTTAATATTGGATAGATCTTAGCATTGTTTCGTTGTTTAAGTACCATGTATTTGTTTTATCCTAATTGAGAGAAAGTGTGTTACCATTCGTCCAATCTGTTAATCTTACCATAATATTGTTGCGAGCGTGGCTCTTGCGGTTCGTTATTTAAAACACAATATTAAATACTTATTATACAAGTTCTTTATTTCACTCTAATCATACAAAATTCATAAACTTTCTATTAATCAACTCAACTCTAATTATCGCTAATACTGTACTTTCAATTATCGCAATCTAATTACAACACTTTCGCACGTTTATTACTTTCACTTGTTAACACTGCAACGTCTAAGACAAGACTCTTAGTCTGGCTATGACAACTGTTATATTTATACCCTAGAAACTCTCTAGATTATTCTCGAGTGTTCTATTTTCCAGAAGCTTCTTGACTGTTCTATTCATTCTATTTATTCTATTCCTGAACCATCCTGTAGATACCATAATCAATTCTCCGAACCTAAAGTCGTCTACTTCTCCATTGTCGTATACTTCTCTCATCTTGTAATTTGTTTTCCAACTCTTGCTCATTTGCTGCGTAATAAATCAAATTTATATTATCCGCAAATATATGGTACCAACTTCCCCTTGAGATTTGCAGATCATATGTTAGTTATATACAACAAGTATAGTGTTGGTCCTATTATAGAACCTTGAGGAACACCCGTGTTAAATAGCAAGAACATGCTGAGTATTCCATTTATTTTAGTTATGACGATTCTGTGTGATAAATAATCTTTGATGAGATCATTAGTTTTACCTCGCAGTCCTAGTTCGTCCAAGATATCCAGCAATATCTTGTGGTCAACTGTATAGAAGGATTTTCGGCAATCGATAAACACAACGCTCACATACATTTCCTAAACGTCTATGTATTAATTTCTCATGTGCATTGATTCAGTTTTGGCTGAATCCGTACCACATTTCTCTTGAAATCCCTATTAGTTTTAATCAAATCCCCCACTATCAGAGATATTTTGATATTCTTGTATCTAATAGCTTTTGGTAGATTTTCTCTATTGTACTTGAGATTGAAATTGGGCGATAGTTACGTTAGTTTGATGTGTCACCTCCTTTATGTATTGGCTGTCTCCTTTAAACAATCCGGGTATTCACCTTTCAGGAACGCTCCATTGATAAGGGAAGACAAATGATCACTTATCATTTCCACAAGGATATTTCGGTCTTTCGCCGTGATGTAATTGATGATAGGTGCGGAGTCCTGTTTTAAATTCTTAATGGTGTGTTATACTTCTGCTGTGTCCGTGAATTGCAGGAATATGTTTTAATCATTGTTTGAATTATACACATATAGATTATTTACGATTTTCTTTTTTAAATTAGATCCAATTTCATTAAAATGTTTATTCAAATGACCGGCTATATGAAAATTATTGTTGTATATTTCTCCATTGTCGTTCAATTCTCGAATGTAAGTTTCCCTAGTTCCTCCATCCCTATTCAGTATGTCGTTGTTTACCACTTTCTAAAACTTTCGCGGATTATACTTCTGGCTTCATTCAATCTTCTCTTATTATACTCCTCTCTCGTTTGTCTTAATAGTTTTGTTACCTGATTCTTAATTTTCTTGTAATGGTCCCTTAATCTCGTGTTGCCAGGATTATGCAGCATGATCTTACTCGCATTGCACTGAGTATACTGTCAGTAATTCATTCGTTCTTCTTTCTTTTTCTAGCTTCCTTTGACTGCTGTATAATTCTAATTAGTCTTTCTATGCTAAGATCCGATTCTATTTTTAACTTATACTGCATCACATCCCAGATCTCCAGATCCAATCTGCTAAGCTAAATGGAATTGCAATAGAATATTCCAAAGAAGCAAAATATCTAGGAGTAATCCCAGATAGCAAGCTTACCTGGAATCCCTACCTTGGAATGATAACTAACAAAGCCATGTGGGCAATCAGCTCATTCCACAGGCTTTTCGGGAAGAAGTAGGGTCGAACCCCAAAATGAACTTATGGATCTTCCAGGGCATTGTCAGACCCATACATTCTTATGGGGCAAACCTCTGGTGTCCTAAAAAATTGCAGGCAACAAGCAAGAGAACCCTTGATAAGGTACGCATTCACATCGTGTCCTCAATGAACACTTGAAGCCATTATTGGCGTACAGCCATTCAAACGTAAGCGGTTAGTATGCTTCGAAAGAAAACACCAGATGATCGCACTTCCTTCAGTGTGGATCATCTCAATATCTTCGAGCAGGTCAACATATTAACGACCTAGATGCTCCAACAGATACTATGGCCAAAATAATTTCCTTCGAAAGGAGTTACCACGTAAGAAAGAAGCCAGATACTAGACAGAGGGCTCCAGTTCCCGCGACGGGCCCAAGTCTGGTATATTGACGGATCCTAAAAGGATGACAAAACAAGCGCGGGTAGTTGATCCAGAAGTGGTGCCTCACCTTCCATTTTTCAGACGAAAGCCTTTGCTATAGAGGTTTGAGCTCAGGAAAGTCTAAAAAAGGGCTGTAGGAACTCCGACATCTACATATGTTCAGACAACCAAGCGTTCATTGGAAGCAGCTTATTTACAATATTGATTCCTAGTGATCTCAAGTTGTCCATATACTGTTTAGAGATATTAGTGGATATCAGTAGACGCTCGATGAAGTACACAGCATTTTCATTTGGTGATCTTCTTATCTTCCCATGAGATTTCAGCAAGTATTGTATTGTAGTCAGCTTCATTTTTGAGTTTTCTGTATATTACAACATTTCTGAAAACCACTACATGTGTAGATTTACAAATTCAATAGAAAACATTCGATGGCACTGCCATTTTTAGTTGCTTCGACACCTTCGATTTCAGAACACATTGTATTCCTCGGAATAACTCTATTAGAAGGAAAAAATAAAGGGAGCTATTTTAAGAGAATATACCTGATAAAGATTTTCTTGTTCTTGACCAGAGTAATATTAAACATGAAGCATCTGAGCGGTCAGAATGCGATATCCTTTGGATCGGTTGATGTTCTTGTTGTCTGTGGCATATATGTAATGTTCAACTTTCTGAATCTACCTATGACCTTCCTTGTTCATTAAGATCATCAAAATTACCGATGATACCTTATTTACACATTAAATGCATCTATATTTAATTTCAGATGTGCTGATATTGATGAAATCCATAAAGCGCTCTTTACAATTAAATCAGATGCAGTTGACCCTGATAAGCTTTCGCCAAAGTTTATAAAAATTATTTACTCCTATATTGGACCATATATCTTGCATACTACATCTGTTTTCCCGTCAATGTGGATAAAAACGACGGTGCTACCAATCCCGAAAAAAGTCTGTAAGTTCTTCCCTCTCCAGATTTTCGACTCATAAGTCTTCTATGCTTCTAAAGTCATCGAAAAACTTATGTACAGCCAGATGTTGTCACATTTCGGAAATAATGATTTGCTTTCTCCTTGGCAATCTGGTTTCGGCTCAAATCATACACAGTACGTTTACATGAATACTTGAGTATTTGAGTTGAAATCTACTTGAAGCTGAGGTAGGGCGGTTGATTGAATTAATTCCAATTACTTGACCTGATTTTTTCTTGAATTTAATTTTCCAATTACTTGAGTTGAAATTTACGCATTGAATGATCGTTTTCAAGATATTTTGATTACTTCAAGCATACTTTAAGTATTCATGGAAACGTACTAATAGTTGCGAAACTGCTCTGCTAAAGATCACCACGGACCTGAGGAGCAGGGGTGCAGCCTGGTGAAGTTTCTGTTGTTGTAATGCTTTATTTTACCAAAGCTTTCGATAGTGTTAATCATCTTAAGTTAATTAATAAATTATCTTCAAATTTTGTTTTCCCCCCTGCTATTAATTTAATCTCTAGCTTTTATTACTTTCTGGACGATTTCAGCAGGTTCAAATTAATGAAACGTTTTCCGAAAAACTTTCTTTGTCATCCGGTGTACCTCAGGGTTCAGTTCTGTGGCCTGTATTATTTACCTTATTTATTACTGATTTGCCAGAATGTCATATGCGGTACGAAAATTCGCTAATATGTCGACGATGTTCAATTATACTTAAGAAGATCAGTTGGTCTCATTGAAGACTGTATTGCACGTGTAAATGAGAGCTCGAAAAGAGTTTATGGCTGGTCAGTAAATAATGACCTTGTGCTTAATCCAGATAAGTCAAAAGGCCTACGAATTTGGGGATAAAGATCAACTCAAGATTCAGTTACATTAATTGATCACATATCCTTCCTGATTGGCAAAATAACTCAGATTTTAAGCTCCACCACTAAACTGAAGCACATCAAAGGCTCTGATCGTAACCCATTTTTCCAATGGAAGTTTGATTTATCCACTACTCGATTAATATTGTCGTCGCAGAATTTATGTTACCTTTAATAAGTATTAAATTTATTTTCGGTAGGTTCGATCACATCTCCCCATTCAATACTCAGCTGTTCCTTGGAGTCACATCTCAGTCGAAAGGCACTTTTTTGTTTTATAAGATAATACGTATGGGCGTCCCAGATTATTTGTCTACCTCCACTTCCTTCCTTCAATCATCGCGGGATCGTAACATTTTGCGATATAATAGGCGAGTATTGAAAGGCTCTTACTTTGTATATATTGCTCCTTGGTGGAATAATTTACCAAATGCAATAAAGAGTACGAGTACGGTTGGAGTGTTCAGATCGATGCTGATTGGGTGCTTAGTTCTTTATAAGTTTGATTGTTTTATAATTTTCTTATTAGTATTATTATTTTTTTTATTGCCATGACCTTTTTTTAATTTTTAGAGCTTTTGTGCCTAATTTTTTATGTACTTTAAAAGATTATTAATTTTGTGTACGTGTCCAGCAATAAAATTAATTGAATTGAATTAAAATGGGATATAGGTACGCTTGCTCTCTGGTAGCAGAGGCTAATATAGTTGCTTTAAGTATTATTCAATGCTGAACAAAAAGCTTGTCTCATATATCTTTTATCTTAAGCTTATAGTTTTTTTTTGCTTTTCAGAGTAAAAGAAATAATTGAAAACTTTATGGCGTGTTTTCCTTACTATATTTTACCTTTTTCGCTCACCATTTTAACTCATTGGTTCGTATTGTACCTACATCGATATAATTTCTAAACATGCTGCTAATATGACTGTATATTCAAGGATTTAGGACCAAGACCTAAGAAATAACTATCTTACTTACAGGTGGGAGCATTGAACTGAAAATACCCACAAAAGTATTTTTTACAAATTTTTATTATCTTCTACACAAAATAAATGCTATGAGATATTACAACGACCTTAATGTGTAGCTATAAATAAATATATAAATAAATAAATACATGTAAAGCTATACTTATTCATACTTTCCTACAACTCTACAACTCTAGTAACTATATTTCTTATCCTAGTTTATCTCAATTTTTGTACGCAGATCATCTCCTTGACTAAAAAAATATAAAAAAAATACACAACAAAAAAAAAAAACAAAAGATGAGAGAGATAATAGTATTTGAACTCTGCACAGTTCATTCCCAAAAAAATCACCGAATTCCCCGAAAATGTAGAAAATTTAACGCCAAGATGGCAGTCAAGGAGGGAATCAAAAAATGCGTTCTATTATCTACGCATTACGTAATGCATATTCAATGCACTATCGCTCGTCCAGCGTAACCCTTACATCCAATTGGAAAATTATCCATTTTCGATTTGTGTTCTGTCTGAAGTTTTATAATTAACGAACAAATCTAGAAAAAGAAAAAAGAAAATTATAGAAAGAGTTTTAATCTAGAGATACGATCTTTCTCTTACGAAGGCTGTTGATATTGCAAGAAGTAAAGCAAGAAGTCCAGATACTACCAAAAAATTTCTACAATTCTCAGCATCGAATCGTCCATCTTGAAGTTCACCGGGCATAATTACAGTATATTCAATGTTTTCCTTGAATTTTGTGTAATCCGTTGAATTTCTATTTTCCAGATCCCTTCGTCTTCGTCTTCCATGTCCAGAAGGTTCAAACAAATCCATACAAAAATCAGGTTGACAATCAGCTGGATCCATACAAGCTTTAATTTGTGAATGAATCCATAGTGTAGCCCTCTCCTTCATAGAGCTCAACAAGAATGCTTCGAAATCTAGAAAAACTTCATTTGGTCGATCTCTATAGCGGGCAGGCTGATGTGGAATAATTGAAGCAAAATCACGATTGCGACATCCTTCGTGCACCAAAGAAACAGATCCATGTGAATGAGGATCATCTGGATCCGGTGATACAGTAACTTCCATAAGTTTTACATACTTCCATACGCTTAGAGCACTTATTCGGGCGCGAAGTTGTAATTTTGTTCCAATTGGAACTGCTTGGTCTACGGGCAATTCATTGCTGTTAGATAAAGCATTCGTACCTGGTGGATCTTTTGTACTAAGCGGTGAATTTGTACCACTTATTCTTGCTACCGGAGGTGCTTCTTTATACAAAGCGACTTCATATTCTAAACGACCAGGAGTCTCTTCAACTACACCCGACACACGTGCACCATGTGGACTAAAATGAAATGTTTTTGAAATTACGACAAAAAAAAACAAAAATCTTTTCTTCAACTTTCTCCCAATCTCAGTATACTTACAAACTCCCTGCAAATCCAGCGGCCTTATTCTCAATAATTGTTGGCTCTGGTGGCTTACACATGATAATAAGTTCCTGATCTGACTGCATTACAACACCAGGAAATTGCGGGAACCAAATTCGTACATGCACGAATCCCTGTTGTGTCATATGAAAAATACGTTAAATAAAAGATCTTATCATATTGGGGCTGCGTATATACTTACATTTCTTTTGAGTACTCCACACTTCGAGAAATCGTTAATCTTTAGATCATAGCTCAACTCGTTGGGATCATTGTGATCTTTCCTAATCATACAATTGCGATCAGTCTCTGGATTAATACTGCGATCATCTGCAAATAAAGGAGCTCCCTTGAAACCAGCCGGCCTCTTTAGTCTGGCCGTGATCATATCAGCAACATTTGTGCCTTGTGATGAAAACGAACACTGAATGTCACCAACTGTGTTAAGATGATGTTCCATAGAAGGAGGCGGTTGGCAAAAAGAAAAAACAGTTAATTGTGAAATTGTTCAAACTGCCGGAAAAAATTCACTTACCGTCGTAATCTTGGGCTTTACCGACGCTCATAATCATCTGCAACGAAGGAGGAGAAATTTTTGAAGCGTTAATGATTGTGTGACTCAAAAGCAAAGATGATTTTCTTGTGATATGAAGAATTTAATTGTTTGTAATTACAAATATTGAGAGGAAAAAATTAATTTTATTTTTATTTTTGCAATGTTGCGGATTGAAAAATAGTTTTTATTTTTATTTTATTAATTGATAGTGATGTAGGGCTGGAGTGAGAATCTGGCAATGAATTATTGGGATTTAGTCTAGAATAATAGGATAATCCCCTGACCTGCACGCCATATAATGTTATGGACACTATAATTTACTATAAGATAGCCAAAGGCCTTGAGAGTTTTAACAGATTTTGCAGGCAGGGAAAAGTAACTGAAGTTCTGTGGGGGACTATACACGGGGAGTTATACGGATTATATCGCCCCTAGACTAGACTTTTAGAAAACATTCTCAATTAGCATTCCTAGTAGAGAGGAATGGGATAATAATCGCGTGGTAAAGGACTCTGATATAATGTGTGAAAGTGGGAGCTTGGGTGTACTCAGCCTTCTCTGAAATGCAGGAATCGTACCGCCTACTAGACTACTGTAGTGTACTCCAGGCGGAGGTTGTGACTACTAGCAAAGAAGCAAGGCTGTTGGCAATAACTAATGTTGTACCCAATGATCAACCTATCAGTATTTATATTGACAGCCAAGCTGCAATCAAAGCCATGAACTCGAACACAATTAGATCGCGGCTTGTGCAACGGTGTCGCTGTGAGTCCGGGAAACTGGGTGCGAATTACAGGGTTATTCTTTGCTAGGTACCTGGTCACAGTGATATATCTAGAAACGAGGCAGCTGATGCTCTGGCCAGCAATTTGCCTAGCGGCTAATTGCCTAGCGGAGGAATCTATAGATCGGCCCCAATAGAGTCAGTGAAGAGGACTCTAGATGTTCAGGCCTGTAAGCTGGCAAATCATAAATGAAAAGAATTGACTACATGCACGATTTGAAGACATCTGTGGCCCGAGGTTTGTTCTAGGAAGACTGAATCTCTGCTGAGGAGGAATAACGTGCGTAACCTTATCGTAGTTATTACGGGGCACGGCCTCTTTGGTAAATATGCAAGCTACATACAATGACTTCTGCAGAAGCTATATGGATGAGAAAGAGGTTCAGCACCTGCTGTATGAATGCCCTAAACTTGCCAGACATAGGAGGAATGCGCTCAGCAGCAGCTACTTCTTCGGCGAATTGAGGGAACTAGGAGACAAGGAGTTGGAGACCTGGTAAGGTTCATTAACTCTTCTGGTTGGTTTCAGCGCACCCCCTAAATCTGAGTTATCTTTCCCAGGAAGCGGCCCAATAAGGTTGTATCACAATGAGGCTGATAGCAGGGTTTCACGCAATGGCCACCAGTCTAACCCAATCTAACCTAAGGAAAAAGTATAGCGAGGATCAAGGTATATAGAAGACAAGATATTCCCATTAAAATTTTGACACATTGCAGCTGAGAGCCTGTGACGTAATTCTGTGACTAATATGCTATATACATTTCTATAGGAAAGACAGAGAGAGAGCAGAGAGTATTGTGCTCTCTGTGCCGTACTTTCATATACATTTTATGATATTACGTCACCTAATGATGAAAGATGGTTCGTAAGGGGAATACCTTGTATTCTATATACCTTGAGTGAGGATATGAGAAAATTACCATTCAGATCTTGGACCAGATCATGCTGGAGGTATTTTCACTATAGAGTGATTGAGTTTCAAAAAGGATATACTTATATCAATAGAGTTCAACAGTTCTATAGTTGTACCACTTCTTTATTGGACCAAGGTTGACGGACATTATTTTGAAGCTTAGCTTGTAGTAGCCCACAATTTTTAGCTTTTCGTCCACAGGTACGAATTGGGTTTTACAATTTTAGAACTCCTCAAATTCTCCATCAACAGAGATGTTGAATTATAAGTGATCGGTTTTATTTGTAAAACGATATAAGTGCGTAACAGTTACACTATAATATATCTTGCGCACAAAACAATTGAAAAGTTTGTAAGACTTTTAGGATTTGCTATATTTCCAACTATCCGCTTAAAGATCAAAACCTCCACGAAATTACTATGGAAATTATTTAGAACGGCGGTTGGATCCCCTAAAATTAGCAACGCTGCATCTAATTAACCAATAAAACATGTCAAATTTACAACTAAACTGGATTATTTGTTTATTTTTTTTTTTAAGCTAAAAAATATAATCAAATCCACAAGTGTGAAGGTAAAAGCTTATCTTGAAAGTTTAAAGTTCGACTGCGCATTTAGGTTAGGTTAGGTAAGAGGGATGCCGCTAGAAATGCCTAGCCTGCTTCACTTAGACCTCCGGTGGGTCCGTTGTGCCCCTAGTCCTCATGGGATAACCTCCAAAAACGCCGTAGATCCATCCTGCTTCCCTTAGAAAACTCAGAATGCATCTGAACTCTTTGCTTTGCAGCTCCCCCAGACCTGAAAAGAAGTAGTTACTTAATAGCTTACCTCTTTTATTCATCAGAAAATACGCGTTGAACGGATTTAGCAGTTTTCTTGTGCTCTTTATATCATGCAGGCCACAATTGCCTTGCGATGTGGCAGATTTGCATGTTGATCCACCGAAGGCTTTCCCATAATAGGCACTCCTGATGATCTTCTCTTTTAAAGCTCCGACCGTAATCTTTACATAAGCTATCGCTGCAGAACTATTTATTTCAGAGCCCTTTTTGACCAACTCGTCAGTCATCTCGTTGCCTGGAATATCCCTGTAGCCAGGTACCCAGCATGCCTTGTAGTCAATTTCCTCAAGACTGGTCTTATATAACTGCACTAATTTTGATTTAGCCAGCACAGAATTCAATGCCTTAATGGTTACCTAGCTGTCAGTATATATGCAGATATGTCGTGCGGACTTTCTGCACATATAGATGCCAGTATTGCCGCCGCCTGGTAAATCGCTACGAGCTCTGCCTGGAAAATACTACATTTGTCCGGCAGTCTATAAGATTTGTACCACTGGAAGTCTCTGGAGGACACTCCAGCCCATGTGCCAGCACTCGTCTTGATCCATCCGTAAAAATAGGGATATTGGATATTACCACCATCTCCTTCCCATTCCAATCACTTGTGGTGGACATCGCTGCATTGTCACTCCCAAAAGTTGGGAATGGTATTTGATAAGTCAGTTTCTTTCCTGCAATCACTGCAGTCTAGCGAATTTGCCCTCCTTTATCCATGCAATAACAATGAAATAACGGCATAAATATAAGTGTATTCTATATGCAGTGGAAGCTAGCTCTAACCACCCTATTGTAGTTGTTGTTCCTTCTACAATAAATGATGATGTTGATCGAGTTGTAATTCATGTTCGTTCAGAGTCGGTGGCATTTTTACTTGCCTTAAGTGCTTGGCTCTGGTGGAGCACCCCTTATTATGGTACTGTTTAATGTCGAATTCCTTTCAACAAGCTCTACACCACCGGTACAGTGCAGTTTTACGGGTTGTGGTTTTTGTGATGCTACAACCAAAGCCCATGGAGCTACATTCCACTGGTGTAGAACTGTTTTTCGTGCTGCTATTAATGAGGATGAGGTTACGCACTTAATTCTTCTTGATCTTACAAAAGCATTTGATTTAGTCAGTTATCAGCTCTTACTTATAAAACTTCTTACTTATTTTTCTTTTTCTGTATCGACAGGTAACTTGATTTATCTGATCGCTTTCACTAAGTTCGATGTGGTAACTCTTTCTTCAGATTTTTTACAATAAAAACTAGTGTACCGCAGGGGTCCATTCTTGCCCCTTACTTTTTTCCTTATTCATTAATGATTTACTCGCAATGTTATTAAATATTGTAATTTTCATTTTTATGCAGATGATTTACAAATTTACACATCTAGGAGGCTGGTGCTTAGTAGAGGATGTAATTTTTTGTATTAATAGCGACCTTGGAAACAATAACTCTTGGGCAACTGATAATTGTTTGCTTCTTAATCCTAACAAAACTAAATCAATTGCTATATATAGGAATGCTCTTGACACATCTTGTTTCCCAAATATCACTCTGAATAACTTTACTATCCAATTTTGTAATAAGATAAATAATCTGAGTATAATATTTATCCTGGTCAAGTCATGTCGATAACGTTATTGGGAAAGTATATGGAGCTCTACGGCGCTTAGTATTATCATCATCTTGTCTGCGGTTAAATACCCACCTAAGATTGTCTACTTGGTACTAATTTTTCCTATTATTGGCTATGGTTGTGAGATTTATGGGCATCTTGATTCTCATTCAACTCGTAAACTGAGTGTTGCGGTAAACTCCATCACGCGCTTTGTTAATGGTCTTAGACGTTACGATCACGTCTCTCCATACTCAAACCAATTGTTAGGTCTTCCATTCAAGTTTTATTTTCCGTACCGTCATGTCATTTTATTGAATAAGATACTAATTGGATCAGCTCCTCGATACCTTGCTGATAATATCAACACTGATCAATCTGAACGATCCTTAATACTCATAGTACCAAGACATTTATTTGTAGCTTCTCAAAGGCAGTTTTCTTTGTACAGGCTGTCAGGGTATGGAATTCCCTACCTCTTCAAATACGCAAACAGCACGAGTGCAATAGTTTCAAAACTATAATTTTTAATTATTATGACAGTTTTTAACTAGCCATATTTTTATTGTTTTATTTTTTATTTATTCTTACTTGTGTAGAGTTGCTTATAAAGGGTTCTACAATAAGAGGTGTTATTTTAATTAGCCCGCTATTTCGGTAGATGTCACTTTTGGAGCTGTCATTTTTTGAAATTTGACAAGTAGATACTACGCCATTATTAAAAATGGAACGATACACGATTCATCAACGCATTGAAATTATTAAAATTCACTATAAAAATGGTGAAAATGTGGCAGAGACGGTTCGTAAAACTCGAATATTTTTGGGTCGTCATGAAGCACCTTGTCGGACCACAATACAGAAATTGGTAGAAAAATTCGAGCTGTCGGGAAAAGTTAGTGATGTGAAGAACAAAACCCGTGCACGTCGCTCAAGAACAGCCGAGAATATTGCTGCTGTAGCCGAAAGTGTTGAAGAAAACCCAGGTTTGTCCATTCCTCGTCGTTATTTGGAATTAGGCATTCCACAAACGTCATTACACCGTATTTTGCATAAAGATTTGGGTCTTAAGGCTTATAAAATTCAGTTAACACAAGAACTCAAGCCGGCCGATCATCAACAACGTCGAATCTTTGCTGATTGGGTCCTTGAAATGCATGAAAATGATCCGGAATTCCATCGAAAATGCATCTTGAGTGATGAGGCTCATTTCCACCTCGATGGCTTCGTCAACAAGCAAAATTGTTGCATCTGGGGCTCGGAAAACCCAAGAGTTATTGTTGAAAAGCCTCTCTATCCTCAACGTGTGACTGTTTGGTGCGGTTTATGGTCCCGCGGGGTCATTGGACCTTACTTTTTCGAAAATGAGGCTGGAGCAACAGTTACGGTGAATGGATTGCGCTATCGACAGATGATTAATGATTTTTTATGGCCGGAATTGGATGGTATTGATCTGGACAACGTTTACTTTCAACAAGACGGCGCTACGTGCCATACAAGCAACGAAACCATTGATCTTTTACGGGAAAAGTTTCCGGACCGTGCTATCTCTCGAAGAGGTGATCACAATTGGCCACCGAGATCTTGTGACTTAACACCTTGCGACTTCTTCCTTTGGGGCCACGTGAAAGAAAAGGTCTACGCCAACAGCCCAGCGTCGATTCAAGACCTCAAAGATGGAATTCGTGAGGCTATCGAGGACATAGGGCAGCCACTTTGCGCTTTGGTTATGGAAAATTTCATGAAAAGGATATGGTCCTGTAGGCGTGGTCGTGGTGGTCATTTGGCTGATGTTATTTTCCATTATTAGCGGCATACTTTGCTCTTTATAATGAAATAAAGATCCGATCATTTATCTCAAAAAATGGCATTTTTCTTTGAATATCAAAATAACACCTCTTATTGGAAAACCCTTTATAATAAATGAAAATGAAATGAAAACTATTTCAAAGGAATACGATATAAATTATTTATTGACGTAACCTCAGCAGCTAAATTGGAATTGTTACTATTTTAAAATCGATGCAGAAGTATCAATTCGCGACATAACTGACACTGTCACAATTATCCACTTAGCATTCTCAGTTTTAGTCCAGGGTCTTTTTAACACTAGAATGCCCGGCACTTACAAACCCCCTTAGAAACCCAAATGGAGTTACTCTAAGTTATACAGGGTGTCCCGTGTATGTAGTCTGGCACCCGAAAGCTACGGATAGGTCATGCTTAGACAAACTAAAAATTGTAGGGGTTGGGGGGGGGGGGATCGTAACGGTTTCCCAGATTACGGGACTCTTTAAGATCTTTAAGATATTTGGGTATGTTTTTATAGATCACCCTGTAACTTCTGAACGTTGCACCCTATGAAGATGATTTAAACTTTAGTAGATAGATAAATCGTTGGACCGAGTAAAATTTCCGAAATTTTAAATTTGTTCAGTCATAACTTCAAAACGGAAGGGGTGAAGGAAAAAATTTATAAACCATTGGAAAGGTCCAACGATTATCTATCTACCAAAGTTTAAATCATTATCATATTCCTGCGCTTGTATAGGAGTTTTTTTCCTCATATAATTCACACCCAGAATTTATTCTGAGTTTATATGAGAAGAGATCAGTTTGACATATTTTCAAGCGTCTGCAGCAGGCAGAAAACCAAGCTGCACCGATGAGTGTAAGGTTTTCTGCTGACACGAAACGCTTCTTCATCTTCCTTTTCTTCTTTATTTTTCAGCCCACTGCGTGGCGTATACAGGTTCGATTCGCTTCGAATGAATCTGTTTCTTTAAAAATTTTTGTTTTTTCTATTTTTCTCAAACTTTTCATTTCTTTCTTCTTTTTTTCATTTTTTCATTTGTTTTTCAAATCACACAATTTCCCTATTTGTGACCTGTTGATGAGTCAAACCAAGACTTGAAACTTGTCACCAAAAATTAATGGGTTGTGTGATGAAATAACAAATTAGAACATTTTTTAGCTTTTGCTATATACCGGAAATATCCCAAAAAATTCTTTCTTGAACAAAATTATCATAGGGTGAAACGTTCAGAAGTTACAGGGTGATCTATAAAAACATACCCAAATATCTTAAAGTCCCGTTACCTCGGGAACCGTTACGATTTCCTCCCCCCCCCCCCCCCATACAATTTTTTGTTTGTCTAAGCATGACATATCCCAATCATCACCAACTTATAAAGCTTTTAGTAACTTACTTCCACGATAACCATTAGTAACCTTAAAAAACTCTAATATAACTAGGTCACCAATTGGTAATATTATAAAACACTTATATAACCATTCAAATTCTTATATAACCGAGTAACCATTATATACCCCTTATAAAACTACGCATCACCTTCAGTCACCAAAAATTGGAAAAATTGTTACTTGGGTATAGTGGGGTATGAAAATCAAATGTAGGTACTCAATTTTGACTTTTATATTCATAGACAAGCACTACAACATATCTAGTTTCACAGAATTCTTTTGATTTATTTGCCCGGAAAATAGAAATAACAACAAAACATCAGAGGTCTTAACAACAACCACAAAGTTGCACAAAATTTGCATATTAAACCTTCTCATTAAGACCACGAATGCTCCAAATATACTTAATTGTGCTGCAAGTATATAATTATGAAATTTCGTGATCCAAAGGTAAATTAAATCTCAATGAGAGCAACCAATTGAATTCAGTTATCTTTGGATAATTAAAAAACAAACGAAAAAAAAACAAGCAATTAAAATCGTGTTTCTTCAGTGAATAATAGAGGCTCAGAAATTTCCCGTAAATCACGTTCTATACATAGCCCCAAAGAATTTCAGCACACCCTAATGGAACTGGATTTTGTGTAGTTAAGCAACTTTTTCACTTTTTATCCTCCTGTGATGCGAATGAAAAAGAAGAAGAAGAAAACGCGGAAATTGTGCGTCTTCCAAGAACTTGGAGACAAGCGCAATCGATCGGCCTTTGATCAACGTAATCTCGAGTAATGTCTATAAAAAAATTCTCTTAAGGTTGTTGAGAATGAATCACTTTCTTATAACGGAGAAATGAAAAGAATTATGGAGCCGCAAGAAAGAGAGTAAATAAAATGTTTTGTTAATGATTTGCTCCTCGAAAAGTAAGCGGATCCGGATAATAAAAAAAAAACACAAAAACACAAAAAATTAGAATTAGCGGCAAAGGAAGAAATTCTAATTCCGTTACGCAATAATTCTATGTAGATCGGTAAAAAAAAGGTGCAGCACCATGACGATAAATAAATGTTCCTCGCAACAATGACCATCAGCATGAAGCGGCTAATTGTAATGCAATTTACCTGTCCAAATATTTGTAAAATGCAGCATTTATCAGCGTGTTTTATAATAAAAAGGTAAAAAACAAAAACAAAAAAAAACACAGATACTCTCGGTTACTATTGTAATGTGAAGGAATACCGGAATAATATGTTGTGCTAGTTAATAGTCAACCCATTGGAAAGGTAACGGTCGTGCAAGTGATGTGCATCCATCCATCTATCAGACATTGGAGTCGATTGCACTTACTTACTTATAGAAGAAGAAGAAAGCTACTATGTATGTGCATAGTACCTATGCGGCTAGCACCTGTTTAGCACAATAGTAAGTAATCTATCCGCGTCGACGCTCTGCTCCGCCTTCTTGTTGTATGTAAGTACCTATACTGCAATTCAACTAAAGCTTTCATGCTGTGCCATAATACATAATTTTACAGCAAAAATTTCTTCCCCCGATTCTCGTCCTAATTTTAGCACGAGACAAGTAATTACAGAGCTGTTGACTCGAATGAGCTCTTTTGATATGCAAATTACCCAGCCACTTAGCTCATTAACCACTGTTATTGGGACCTTAGCGGATTATTCTGTTTTGATTAAGTGCGCGAGAACAGTTCTATATAGCTAATTTCAAACCGCATGCGCTGCGGCATTATAGTAAGTAAGTAAGTAAGTAAGTAAGAAAGTTAGAAGATTATTAGGGGGTTACTAGAGCGAATGCGGTTGAAAAATCTTTGAATTTTACCTTGTTATTTTGCTTGTTTTGATTTACTTCAAACAGGTTGAGTGAAATGAACCGAACCATGGTAATGCCTTAAGCCATGCTTGTTTAAGATTTTCTGCACCTACATACAATTCTGATTTAGTTGTTAGAAAATAATTTTCGAACCGTTTTTTTTTTATTTGAATAATGGGAGATTGCTTTCATTTATTATGGATATGATCTCTTGCTAATGCTTCCGCGGATTTAAAGTGATATGCTAAGCAGACAACCTAGCGATTCTAGTATCAGGCTGTTTCGGGACGGATCTGTGTAAGCTGGTGTGCAGAACGGATTCCGAATAGTTAGCAACTGGACTTGTCCTTGGTTTTATTTACTGAAAACCGATCTCTGCCTCTCTGCTCTACGCTCCTTTAATTCTAAAAGACGACAAAGTAATTAATCTAGGTAGGAATTATACCAGACAAAAATCTGATCTGGAAAATACCATAAGATTGTATCTCAATCAGAGCTAAATGCAACAAGGATTCGCCCTTGAATTCATACAAACGATCATACTTAACATATTTCCAGGGACAGTGATCAAGTCCTCGAGATTCGATGTTAAAAGCCAACTCCAAGGTGAAAATCATTTCAAGTGCAGATCATCAGAATAGACTAGAACATTAATGACACTCGCTATTTTTACATAAATTATTCTAAATAGGAGGCAAATACTAGAGTGAATATTTTACTGCCATATTAGGGTCTTCCAGATAGACTAAGTTAAGGCCATGGTGGAATTGGGAACTCTGAGACAGACAACATCTGCAGAGTAAATGCTTTTAAAATTTTTATCAAACCTTGCACAACCTCCAAATTGGTATTGGATTGGTCTGGTCCGGTGGAATCATCAAGCCTTATTTTTTTCCCTAGATAAACGAGTAATAATAATAATAATATTTATACCATAAAAAGTACGCAAGAGTACATTTTATACAGGGTGCGGCAAAAAGATCTGACGGTTTTAAAATAAAAACAACATAAAAATTAAAAGTGACACAAATTGTTTTATTGCTTATTACAGAAGGGTGCTCATGTAAATTAATGAAATTAACATCAGAACAACCGATTTCATCCGTTTAAGATATGAAGATAACGACCTTTAAATGATGTCCTTCTTTGACCAAGCATTCTTCCAGTCTTGCACTGAAGCTATCGAACACCCTCTAACATTCCAAGAGACAGGTTGGCGATTTCTTGGCTTATGGCCTTGCTTTAAGGAATCCCTCGAAGAAAAAATCACAAATGCTAAGGTCTGGGGAGCGAGCTGCCCATACAATGTCCCCAAAATGCGAAATGACACGGTCACGAAACTTGTTTCTCAAAAAGTTCATCATATCATTGGCTGTATGAACCACACCATAGCAGAATTGTGTTACGAATTGGGACTCTCCTCTTGGACCCACAATTACTATGTTTCCATGCAGAGTTCAATCCGAATTGAATCCGAATTAGCGCTCATGGAAACGAGAATTGAGTTGAGTTTCGCTCAATCCATATTAACTCCACGAATCCAGTCGGGTTGAGTTGGATTTTGTGTATGTGTTAGTTAGAATAGTGCGGAATGGGTGTTTTATCCAACACAAATCCGGCTACTTTGTATCAAATATTCTATCTGTCAACTTAACTCAAGCCGTTCATGGAAACAGCATCCAGTTAACTCAGCCAGCAAAATTTAACGCTAACTCGATCCTAACTCAATTCTGGCTCATGGAAACATAGTAAATGAAACGTGTACGGAACTGCCGCTGAAAAGCAACGCTGGAATCGTCACTTTTAAAAAACGCCTCGACAACGAACGCACGGTGCTCACCCGACCACTGCTCCATAGCTGCTAGAAATATCCACGTGTGGGCTCTAAAGGCCAATGAATGCAACACAACAATGTTGGCAACTTAGTTGGCGGCAATTTCTCATTTAAAACACAGTGAACGCGACTTGACAAATGTTTCTGACAGCGGTCACTGTTTTATTTATTGTAAAAGAAATGGCAACAAGAAAAAATATAAGCAAAGTCTTTAGTATAGTTATGTGGCTTACCTACTAAAAATTGTAAAAACATAAAGAAAAAACTAAAAAGAAGAAGAAAATGAGTACATGGAATGACGCTTATCGCACAGCATAACCTTTTCTCTCAATTTCCCTATAAATTCTTTCTCAAAACTCACAATTTCTCAAACTATAATTAAAGAAATTCATTGTACACAAGTTTTTAATAACTAATTTATTTACTATTATCTTTTAATATCCTATTCTTTATCAAAATAACCAAATCCACATAACATTAATGTCAATTATTCACTGTCCACACAGAAATTTCAATTATGTTGGCGACTAATTTAAAGATTTTCCCAAACTTTTTGTTGGCAACTTATCACGACGTTCTCATTGTGTTAAGTATATGAGACTTCCATATATATTATTCGAATCTTTGACAGCAACCAATTTACGGCAAGTTTGTTGTGTCGCTCTCACCGTGTTTTGGCCTTAAAACACACCTATCCCCACCACACCCTACCACCTACTCGTTCAACAGTATGGCGGCGAAAACCGTCTGATCTTTTTGCCGTACCCTGTATTTTACAAATGAAGGGTACAGAGAAAGAACAAGGTAAGTCGCATTTACTTGAAAATGAGATATTTGATTTTAAAAGTTTCAAGACCTATTACTATGCTGTAAAAGGAAATTTAAGTGAATTTTTTTTTTAATTTTTTGAAGAAAAGAAAAATTTAAATAATTGTGTTTAATAAAATAGCAAAATTAGTTTGTTGACAATAAATAAAATTTTAAGTATTTTAACAAAAGTACGTTTCATAAAAGGAAAAATCAATGTATGTCCAAAAACACAGAAGAAAAACAATTCCAGTCCTAAGCAGATTAAACTTAGAACATATAACTAAAAGAAGCGCAATAAGCTCGAAAAATTGCGCCATTTCCCACTATCTGGTAGAGTTCTGTTTATGTATTCGTTAATCTCATGGACGTAGTTAATCTGTAATATTTTTTTGAATGGGGGGTTTGGCGTAATTATTTACAATAAAACAAAAATGTGAACTGCCACTGACGCATTGAATAAAAAAAAAAAAGTTGGGAGCACAAAAATGAAAACAAAGAAATATTTTGAACAATTATCTTGATATTATCGCGTTCCCATCCTTTTTTTTTCATTTCTTTTGCACATATTTGCGGAAAAGAAACTTTCTAATTTAATTTCAGGACTTCAAATCGCCTGAAAAATATCTTTCCGAGATTATTTCGGGGATTATTCCAACAGCACAATTTATTATTGAAATATTCAACCTTTTATGAACTTAAGTCCAAGGCTTAATCACTAAATTGTTACTTCAAATGTTTTTTTGTCTTAACACAATTAACCGAACAATTAAAGGTTTTTTATTTAAATATCATAAAAAAATACAAAACCCGGCGCAAAAACATGAATCTGACGTTTAATTTGAATTGACACAATTAACTAATATCAAGTTCACTTGATTAAAGCTTGGTACACAAAACTTAGGCTTGGTCCGACCAAAGCGTTCTCAAGTTATCGTACAGACAATCGACAGACAAACGGAAATGCAAAATCGAAATATTTCATGATACCATATGCGTACCATCATTATTTCTATGCCGTACAGGCGCATATGAGCACACTTAGCATAACCACACAATTTCATCATATCAGAAAAAGCATAGAACTAAGAATTGAACCTTATCGTATCCCATTACTTATTGTGTCCCATTCCGATTCCCATAAAAACTGTTCTCATTTCATCTAATAATCATGAAAAATAAAAAGATCTTAATCATGACCGCGCAGGTATGACACATTTTTTAAAAATTTTTTAAATTAACTCTCTTTTGTGAAAAGATTACATCAATTCTTAACGACTTCTTGTAATTAACCTAATTCATTATAAAAATTCTCGAATTTATATTTGATTGAACGTCTGAAAGGTGGTTTTTACAGGCGATTGAAGCTATTATGTCGGTCATTTCCGGTTTTCTTCGACACGACAATAATAGTATCGAGATGGTATGTATGTACATATATACATAAATCATTAAAACAGCCACTCCTATAGGACATATAATAACTCTAATTTACAGCATTATTTTATAATATTTGACTAATAAGAAATTATTGCGTTGTTTTGTAACTACCCAGAGGTTTATACAGGTTTTAGTCATATGTTAAAGATTTTACACTTCATTCATTGTTGGTATACGGCTCTCATTTGGACCGGTACGCGGCTGACGGCGCTCCTTATATACTTATAAAGGCCCCCATAGCACTTATGATTTACTACTTAATTACTTGCCATTCAACACAAGAAGTGCTTTATAAAATCTCTTTTTATTGGTTTCACTTCATTAAATCTCATTGGAAGTAAACGTTGCGATTTAATCAGAATGTTGCGCTTAAATAAGACACTGATTATCCACCGCATTGCGTTGATGAGGTCTATACTAAAAGAAAACTCACAAAATTGACCTAGATCTTGGGAAGTAAAATAAAAAAAAAAAAAACCAAACCATCATGGCCTTTGCGGTTACTATCAAAAATTTTTCGTCCGAGAAAATCAATAGCGAACAAAAGAGATTTCCATGGTCAACTGACTATCATTATTGCAATAGAGTCAAGCAAGCAAACAAATAGGTAGTTAAGTTCTAGTGTCCAGTTAGCTGGGTCAAAATCAAGTGAAGTATCACCAAAGAAATATAGGACTTTACTCTCTTTTTTTGTTTTTTTTTTCAGGTTATCACGAAATAGCAGTTTTTTTTGTTTTTATTTTTTTAGAGCAGAAGGGTCGACGACAAATTTACGCCTTTCAACCGTAAAAACGACATCCGTGTTGACCCAATTCCGTGTGATTTTCGAGTGCACACACTTTACAAACAGTGACAGAGTTCAAGTTTTCGTTGTTTTCGTTTTGGTTCTTCTGTTCTGAGCCAAGAAATTACATAATGAGCACCGGAATTTGTCGTCTTCTGGAGCAGAGATTTTTCATAATATGCAGGTAGACGTATACTTTCTGTGGTAAACTATTCGCGGTGTTTTAGCAGAGCAGACACAAGAAGTGCGATTACATTCCCATTACAGGTGGTAGCCAACCATAAAATGTCGTTTTTGTTGGTTTTCTTGTTCCAATAAGCGAAATAAAGTTATTATTTTTTTTTTTTTTTTTTTTAATTATTTGAGAGAATTTTATTGATAAAACTTACCGTTATAAGAAGTACTAGGGTCGGTGAAAGTTTCCTATAGGATACTGGCCTTGGGCAAAACATACTTCTGGTTGGTGGTTTTTAGTGTGTTGGTGATGCTGCTGGTGCTGCTGCTCTCTAATTGTGACTCCTAAGGTGACTCAAGAGATTTATTGCGTTTTGATTTCACAATTTACTTTTCACTGTAACTGTTGGGAAATTCACTAAAATTGCACTTTATTTAAATTTTTGTTAATTTATAAACATTCTGTCTTTATTTTTATTTTTTATTTTTGTTGACTGAAAATCAATGGACCGATTGTAAATGGTTTAATACTTTTGAAGAACTTTTGTTTTGGTTTTAGTCTTTGACAACTTTGTATATTTGAAACCTATGAAGAATTATTGTTCTTTAGAAATTTTCTGTGAAGAATTTGATTAGAGTTTGTTATTTGTACAAATTGATCAAAGGCTAGATAACAAATTATAAAACAGATTTAATTATATTAAGTCTATGAAAATAATGTGGAAGGAACACAGGATCGCTTCAAGGTAGATAGTTCAGTCCAAGATGAACGAATCTATATGTAATTAGCCTATCATGAATCAACGAACCCAAACAGAAGCGTATCTAGTAGCAGGGAAAGTGATCGCTCCCTCCAAAAACATTATCAAAATTTGGCACCTTCAAAACAATGAAGATGTTACAAATTTAAGTATAAATAATACAGAATGCCTAATTTTCGTGTTAAGCAGTTTATTCCTTTTGAGAATAACTCTAAAAACACCATACACATATGTATATATTTATTTCGTCCTAATCGGAACAGTACAGAAGTACAGTGAAATGTTAACAGTTGACCATTTCTACAATAGTTTGCCTCTGCTACATTGCATGATGCACTTCATGCAAAATAAATATTCATCGGAAAGATGGTACAGTCGTAGACAAAATAATAACATACAAAGCCTGTGCAAGTATAACAAAAATCTGCAACGCCTCGCTTCAAAATGAAATCAACGATGCCTCGACCTGATGTAGGGAAGGTTTCAATTTTTATACCCTAGATCAGTGTTTCCTAAAGTGTTGTACGCCTACCCCCAGGGGGACGGGAAGAGAATGGAAGGAGTATGCGCTGCACAGTGACCTTGCTGCGCCTGGTACAATAAGCAGCTTATATTTTTCCGATTACAAACATAGAAAAATAATCAATAATACCCGGGAGTTACACGTAATAGTACAGCTTGCATGCAACTTGCACTGCCATACTTCTTGCACATGTAATCCCTACTGCCATGCTGGCAGCTCAGGTTTCAGTGAACCATGATGAAAAATTATGGTAGCTGAGGTGATAGTAATCTGACATTATACAGTTTTCAAGATGGCAGAAAATAAATGCTTGAAAGAAATTGATAAATTTATACTGGAAAAATGAAATTTTATGGAATCATTTGCATTACATTATTTACCAACACCTTCTTTTTCATTTTTTCTTGAGTTTTTATCATTCTGCTACTTTCTTTATTGCTATAATTTTCCAATATATGCAAGCCTTTACGTCTCAATGCCATTTTTTAAATGAACTTGTATGCAAGATGATAAGACTTCAAGCGAACTGCCTTCTGCTGTAAAATTTAAAATCGCATTGGAAGGAAGACTTGCATGCAAGCTGTACTATTTCGTGTAACGCCCGAGTTATTATGGTTGTCATCTGACTCCAAGTGGCACGACTGTCTAAAATTCATAGGAACGAAGGGAAAAGAAACATTTTAAATGAAAAAATTTTGAGAATTGATTGAGAATAGTCAATAAGAAATAGCAAGTGACTAAAGTTGAGAGCATAGATAAACTAATACATACAAAGACTGGGCAAGCAGAAAAAAAAACCAGTAACGCCTCGCTCGAATATAAAATCGACGATGCCTTGACTGGATGGCACAATCAAAGGGTAAGAAAGCAATGCCACGTTTCAATATGAAATCAACGATCCTGGTAAAAGTGATGCTCATACTCTGAGATGTATAACAACATTTAGAGAATTTACAGATGGGCCTGAGAAACTACTATATTTTCCTGATTTAAACAAAAATATTGAATGGATAAGATATCCGTTCAACATTAATACAACATCCATGTCAGAAGGCTTATCGCATGCGGAAGAAGAGCAATGGTTGGAATTAGGTTCAGACCGATTCTTGAAAAATAAACATATGAAGTGTACTTTAACATCATTATGGTTGTAAATGCAACATGTGTATCCAGTTTTTAATAAATAAAGTCCTGAAATACATCTTACCTTTTCAAACTTCATATCTATGTGAAGTTGCTTTTTCAGCATTTGTAAATATTAAGTCCAAAAAAATGAACAGGCTTTTGGATGGGGAACCGCATCTCAGAATAAAATCAACAACCAAAGGACACTATTGTGATGATCTGTCATCTCAGTACAAACCATGAATGTTATTTATAATATACACTACAAAAATTGTTTACAATTGTTGCCACAAAGCGTAGGTATTTTTCCCTAAAATGTAGGGAAAGTACCCAAATGAAATGAGTACCCCCTACATTTTTGGGAATATTCTCTACAATTTAAGGAATATTCCCTACATTTTAGGGACAAATACCTAAGTTTTGTGGCAACAATTGTGCACATTTTTTACAGTGTATGTAACTTTTATTTATTTTATTTATATTTTATTTTGAGTGAATTTTATTATTATTTTGTTTTATGTACTAAAAAAATAAATATATTTTGATTGTTATTAGTGTATATCACTGACATGTATATAAATGGACTGTTCGTTGAACCAATTAATGCATGAAATCAAATGGCACCACTTTTATATTTTTATCTCTTTCTGTAAGAGCAATATTTTTCACTGAGTGTAACGATTGGTAACGTGAATTTGGTAAGGTTCAGCGGTATTTGCAGAAGGTATTCAAACCTTTCCTACCAAAATACCTTGTAAAAAACACTTCCTTCAACTCATAATTAAAATTTAAAAACAAAAATAGTCCTAAATACTTTTGTGGTAAATTCGGTAAATACCACTGACGTGTATATAAAAAAATTCCCAAATAATTTAAATTTGTCGCCAGATTACGACAGTTGGTAGCATTGACGGTGAGAGCATACTTTCTGAAATCAAAATTAGTGCCACATGAAATTGGAGTTCAGTCAGTCCATTTATATACATATAAGTGGTGGATATAGGGTGTTTCCCACTAGGAAGTCAATTGAGCAGGAGCTGATAGTATTCACCTAAACGAACTAAAAATTGTATGGCAGGGGAGGGGGGCATATCAACCGTTTAGGAGTTACAGGGTGATTAAGAAAAAAAGCTAGTTTTTCACAAAGCACCCTGTATCTTAAAAACGACAGGGCGTACCGTCACAGTTAAAACCTCATTGCAGAACTTCATAGCCTTTCCAACGACTCTGCAACCAGCCCCATACCCCTCTCCCCTCTAGAATTATGGTTGTCTAAACTAAAAATTTCGGATTTTCTTACCTCTTTTTAAATTTAACCTCTATTATTTTTGCAAGAAGGTCGTTAACATAACTTTTTTTTATTAAAACTGTAAACTGTAGACTCTCCTCTTTAGTGTGACCTATTACACCTAATGTGCCTGAAGCCCTTTAAGAGTTATTAGCTCTAAACCTATTCTCACTCCTATTTTCAATCTTGTTCTCAACGATAATTTGTTCCCTTAGCACGTCATTTTAAAAAATATCGTCTAATTTCGGTGTGACCTGAATAGGTTATGAGTTAATAACTGTTTAACGGCTACAGTTAACACATAGGTCAACTTAAAGAGGAGAGTCTACAGTTTACAGTTTTTATAAAAAAAAGTTATGTTAACGACCTTTTTGCAAAAATAATAGAGGTTATTTAAAATCCGATATTTTTAGTTTAGACAACCATAATTCTTGATAGGAGAGGTGTGTGGGGCGGGTTGAGCAGTCGTTAGAAAGGCCATGAAGTTAATGCATACAATGAGCTCTTAACTGTGACGGTACGCCCGGTCGTTTTTTAGAAACAGGGTGCTTTGTGAAAAACTAGCTTTTTTTCTTAATCACCCTGTAACTCCAAAACGGTTGATATGCCCCCCCCCCCTGCCATACCATTTTTGGTTCGTCTAGGTGAATACTATCAGCTCCTGCTCTATTGACCTCTTAGTGGAAAACATCCTGTATGTATTTTTTTTTTGCGAGGGGTAATCAGTGTTACGAAAATTATGGAAGGGGTACACAGATCCGAAAGCTTGGGAAACACTCCCCTAGATGATATCTATAGGGTATACTAAAGGGGGCTTCGGCAAGCACTGTCTCAGTGAGACAACTGAGACAAAACTTTAAGCAGCCGTCTCAGTTGTCTCAGTTCAAACCAATCAGCTGATTTGCCAATTTTGACATTTAAATAATTTTGACCACAGAAAATGGATAGTAATAAATTGACGAAAGTTTTTTAGTTTATTCAAATAGCTCACTAAACTTTAATTCGTAATTAAAATCACAAAATAATGAAACTGAGTCAACTGAGACAAGAAAATTCAGTTTCACTTGTCTCAGTTGCTCAGTGGTTGCGTTCGAATTTTGTAGCTCAATATGGAACTAAGACAGTTCACCGAAAGTGTAGTCTCAGTGAGTTAACTGAGAATATCTCACTTGTCTCACTGAGAATATGCTTGCCGAAAGCGCCTTAAGTTTGTCATTCCGTTTGTAACACCTAGAAATAATGATGGTAGACCAAAATGGATTGTACACACAGGAATAAAATTAAAAGTTATTTTGATTTTTGCATATCCATCCGTCTGTCCGCCCGTCTGTGCGCACAATTACTCGAGAAGAACGCATACACTGAGAGGACTGACATTTTGAACACAGGCTTTTTTAAAAAGAAAAGTAAATTTAAGTCCGAAAATGGACCGGATCGGGCAACACCTTCGTAGGGTTGCAATACAAAAATTTCTTTTTGCACTATATATTTGAGAGAGTTGAAATTTGGTAAATGGTGTTTTCGTAGCAATAGTAAATAAAAATAAATAAAAAATGGACTAAATCGGGTAACCTCTTCTTTCTGCTGCCATATAAAAATTTTAATTTCTTACATATATTGTGAAAACGATCAGTCCCAAACGTTTTTATTGTACCGAAAAGTTCTTGAGAAATGAAATCCTATGAAATTTGTTGTAATCATTTTTGCTGAATGACGAGCCGTTCTAGAGATATATGCGAAAAACTACTTCAAAAATCAAACTTGCGCAGATGGGTGAAAATACGAAATTACAAACGAACATTCATCTAGGGTATCATAAGAATTGGTCGGCGAGGGTCCCTACTCATCATCATCATCGATTACATCCAAATTCACAGTATATGTAGGGGTTTGACCATGATAGAAAGATAACAAGGTATGGCCGATTTGAGAGGATTTTTTTATTGCTACGTCATGAGGTGACTAAATTCATTTCCATCCAATTTGTTTTGAGTTTTTCGTATTTTATTGACTGAAATCAATTTTGAATATATGAAAATATTTAACAAACTATTAGTTTCTTCGTTTAAATCACTTCGGGAAAAATAATTACGTGCTAGTGGGAAAGTAAAGAAATTTCCAAATAGAAAATATTTTTTTCACTGTGATAGGGCGATTGAATTTGAGACGAACAAATTTCTGACAAATGTCGCTAAAGAAGGCAAGCAACCAATTGATAGATTTTCCGGCCATACCTTGTTAATCTTTGTATCATGGGGTTTGACTAGAAATGGCCATGCGAAATCGAAATAATGCATAATGTAGGTAGTACGGTAAGAGTCGCTCTAAAAGCTGAACCACAATAGACGTAAAGAACTTTACGAATTTGAACGAGACTGACGTATACTTACGGATTATTGACACATTTGCCCTAAATAGACGTCACTTTTTTTATGGGTTATTATCTTGACATTTAATGTTTTAAATTTTAAAAAGTGGTAAAAGCAAAAACATTAATAAATCGAAGTTGGTTTAATTGAAAATTTTTGCCTTTTATGGACTTTATATAAAAATATAAGAAGAATCTAAATAATAATCTGAAAAATAATCTGAAGAAAAATCGGTAGCATCCTAAAAATGACCGCCACTTTTCACAAATAAAATAATAATTAAGACTGGTACCGATTTCATTAATTCCATTGGATAAACTGACGGGTCCGTATGCAACTATGACTCTTACTGCGCTTTACTTACGGCAATTTGACAATTAAACTTAACGAAAGCTTCCTTATCGTCGCTTAAGGTTATTTTCGGTACGTATACATCCATTTTGGTTAAGCCTTGACACAGCATTTATACATATGCCATGGACATAGCCATGAACAGTGTAGACTGACGATGGCAAAATTATGGCCCCACATTTCTATATCGATAAATTTCATATTTGTTCACTGAAAAGATGCCGTGGAAAAAATTTGGCTTATGTGTAAGACGTTCATTATTTTTTCCATGAATACTCAATGTAAATTCGAGTCAAGTGAATAGCAGTGCGCCAGAATCCCGTGACTGTTTCACTTTTTCACAGTTCAGATCATCGTCAAAGGTCGCTGCCACTGCTATTCATAAGATTCATGTGTTGTAATTGAAAGTTTTAATACTGTGGAAACATAACTTGAACGATCGCTTAATGAGGATAATGCATGTATACTTGTCTTAATTCTGACAGACCAAATCAAATAAGTTTGGTACCAACCACTTTTATGCTACTTGCATCACACTTCATGGGTTTCCGAGTTTCGTTCGAATAAATGATTTCGCGGATAATATGTGCACATTGAATCGAATTTATACAAATTTCAATTTTAATATAATTTTCACACAAATTCAGAAATATATTTGATTATCAGTTGCAAATATCTAAATGCATCCATCACAACAGCAAATAATTATTCAGTGTCAGGTCTCCAGTTAGAAAGATCCCAATCATCTTTTATATTAAGTAAAAAAAAACCTCCTGCATCAAATCGCTTCGCTTGCTAAAATATCCACTCACACGTTTAGAAGAACATTCACCTTTTGCTACCGTCTTAAAATATGGGCAAACGCCAAGTACTCAATGAAAATCTCTTAATCAATAGACGGCGCGGTTACATTAGTGAATGACCTACAAAAGAACGTAACGCTTCTATTTCAAAAATATCTTAATTGGCATATCCCTGTATTGTAGTACCTACATATGTACATTGTATTTACCTTGATATATATATATATATATGTATAGTATGTATATAAGCCTATAATTGATGCGATTGAGGAAGGTTAACTTATTCGTAACGCTTGTGGTCAATTCTAGTGGTGCTGGTATATCTTACTGACGAATTCTTGCAGATAGAACGGGGATCATAATTGAAATCCATATTCATGAAAAACAATGAGGAATAATGAAAATTCTGATAGTATTCCGAGAATATATGAATCTTACAATTCTAACTGCGGTAGTAAAAATTAATTGGGGCACTGATTTTGCAAGGTTTAGCACTTTAGCACCTTTGTACCGGAAAAAGATTTCCACGGATATTTCTAATACACACATTCCGTTCGTTTGCTTTTTGTAAATTTATTTGTAGCATTTATTTGTGTATTTACTTACAACATGAGCCATTAGGAAACTACAAAATTCTAATCATCACTTTACGGGAAAAGGATTATTACAAAAAAAAAAAAAAATAAAAAAAAAACGTAGAAAGATAGAACGAGCATGATTTTGATTTAATTTTTAATTTTATGCATTCACGTGAAACTATTTCATTTCATTCATTTCGGACATAGAGAAAATAACGTCATTTTGATGGCTGAGCGTTCATATGCTCAAATCGGTGATAAAAGCACCAACTATGAAAAACGTTATCTATAAATAGGCATGTACTTAAAATCCAGCAATTCTATTAAGAATTTTTGTAAACATTTTGAGTTCTTAACCATTCGTAGTGGATAGTAAAGGGTTTTCCAATAAGAGGTGTTATTTTGATATTCAAAGAAAACTGCCATTTTTGAGATAAATGCTCGGATCTTTATTTCATTGAAGGTATGCCGTTAATAATGGAAAATAACATCAGCCAAATGACCACCACGACCATGCCTACAGGACCATATCCTTTTCATGAAATTTTCCATAACCAAATCGCAAAGTGGCTGCCCTATGTCCTCGATAGCCTCACGAATTCCATTTTTGAGGTCTTGAATCGACGCTGGGCTGTTGGCACAGACCTTCTCTTTCACGTGGCCCCAAAGGAAGAAGTCGCTAGGTGTTAAGTCACAAGATCTCGGTGGCCAATTGTGATCACCTCTTCGAGAGATAACACGGTCCGGAAACTTTTCCCGTAAAAGATCAATGGTTTCGTTGCTTGTATGGCACGTAGCGCCGTCTTGTTGAAAGTAAACGTTGTTCAGATCAATACCATCCAATTCCGGCCATAAAAAATCATTAATCATCTGTCGATAGCGCAATCCATTCACCGTAACTGTTGCTCCATCCTCATTTTCGAAAAAGTAAGGTCCAATGACCCCGCGGGACCATAAACCGCACCAAACAGTCACACGTTGAGGATAGAGAGGCTTTTCAACAATAACTCTTGGGTTTTCCGAGCCCCAGATGCGGATCATTTTCATGCATTTCAAAGACCCAATCAGCAAAGACTCGACGTTGTTGATGATCGGCCGGCTTGAGTTCTTGTGTTAACTGAACTTTATAAGCCTTAAGACCCAAATCTTTATGCAAAATACAGTGTAATGACGTTTGTGGAATGCCTAATTCCAAAGAACGACGAGGAATGGACAAACCTGGGTTTTTTTCAACACTTTCGGCTACAGCAGCAATATTCTCGGCTGTTCTTGAGCGACGTGCACGGGTTTTATTCTTCACATCACTAACTTGTCCCGACAGCTCGAATTTTTCTACCAATTTCTGTATTGCGGTCCGACAAGGTACTTCACGACGACCCAAAAATGTTCGAGTTTTACGAATCGTCTCTGCCACATTTTCACCATTTTTATAGTGAATTTTAATAATTTCAATGCGTTGTTGAATCGTGTATCGTCCATTTTTATTAATGGCGTAGTTTCTATTTGTCAAATGTCAAAAAATGACAGCTCCAAAAGTGACATCTACCGAAATAGCGGGCTAATTAAAATAACTCCTCTTATTGGAAAACCCGATAGTTGCTTTGATTATCAAAGCACAAACAAACAGACATTTGGTTAAAGAACTCTTTTATTGTCGACTATAAGGAAAATCCTTAATCATGTTATCCTGAAAAGAATTAAGAGTGTACAGTCTGTTAAACAATCAAAGGGGAGGAAGCTGCGTTTAGATAAGGGTAATCTAGAAAAGGCTTTTATACAGGGTATTTCATAATTGGGTTTGATAGCTGAGATGGAGGCAAGCAAAAAATATAAGGTGAAGGGGGCGGGGAGGATAAGACGCGTTGTTTCGGCGGCAGGGAGAGCTTAAGATTTTTAGTACTTCTTCCACTTGATATACACTCTATCAAGAGATTCATCTCAGATGATAGCAAACCGTCTAAGCTTTCCAATGATTGCCCAATCAGCCTACCTATCACCTTTCGTCGGAAGTTGTAGGACGTAAAATTAAAAAATTGGAAAAAAATTCAATATACAGGGTGTTTCATAATTGGTGCATCTAGCTTAAGGGTTTGTTAGATGAGGTGAAGCAAGCAAAAATTATACGTGAAGTGTTGGGGGTGGGGGTAAGACGCGTCGTTTCGGCGGTAGAGGGCTTCAGCTTTTTATTCTTCCACTTTACACCCTGTGACTTTCTTGATATACACCCGATCAAGGTGGGATTCATCTCAGATGATAGCAAACCATCTCAGATTTTCAATGAACCAATCAGCCTTTCTGTCACCTTCCGTCGAAAGTTGTAGGACGTTAAAGTAAAATATTAGGAAAAAAGTTACTAATTTTTTGAAATTTCAACGATTTTCCCGCCAAAATGCATGATTACTATACAGTTTTATTGCAAGATTTAGAAACGAAATTATGAGCCATTAGAAACGGGAATGTCTGAAAACGGTTGCATTTAGGCAGGTACCGGGGTTTCTAAATCTTGTAATAGAACTGTATAGTTATCATGCATTTTGGCGGGAAAATCGTTGAAATTTCAAAAAATTAGTAATTTTTTTCCTAGTTTTTTACTTTAACGTCCTACAACTTTCGACTGAAGGTGACGGGAAGGCTGAGATGGTTTGCTATCATCTGAGATGAATCCCACCTAGATCGGGTGTATATCAAGAAAGTTACAGGGTATAAAGTGGAAGAATAAAAAGCTTAGGCCCCTACCGCCGAAATGACTTGTTCCCCCCCCCCAACCCCCACCCCTCCCCACACACTTTACCGTGTGAATTTTTGCTTGCTCCGCCTCATCAAACAAACCCTTGAGCTAAGTGCACCAAATATGATACACCCTGTATATCGAAATCGATTAGACAACATGGAATTATTTTTAAAACAATTTTACAGTCAATAAGATAAACAATGGGCCAATGACATGGGTTCAAGGGATCTCAGAAATTTCAATCCATCCATCCAACCAGAGTTAATATACACGACATGGAGAGTTCTTCAAATAAACAGATTTGCCACAAAAGTTTCATTGTGAATATCTAGACTTCGTCAAGGATATGTTGTTTATCTACTTTGGAGCGTGTTCAAATTTTGGCTATAGCCCGAATGGAGCGTTCAATTATTTGCTTGCTATAGACAACTTTCTTTTTCTTTATGATATTGCCAAAGCTCAGGGAATACCCTATGATTCCATAGCACAGCCTTTGCAGAAAAGGAATAAGGGGCAGGGAAGGAAGGAATATTATTGGGTTGAGCCCCAAGGAGGTACTTGTGTGCATTACGCTTGAATGTTTGCGGCTCATAGCTGAGGGGGGAAACAGAGGATGGCAAACTGTTCCATATTACTACTGTTCTGCTTATGAATGATACGTGGAACTTCTCGATACGGCCGAGTCTGACTTCAAGGGTATGAGGGTGAGCTCAGGTTATAGCTGGTGTGGTAAGCATAGGAAGAATTGTACAAGGGATCAGGCTAGAGATTTCGATTTCGTCAGAACAATAGCTATAGAAGTAGCTGTAAAAGAAAGATAGAAATCCGACATTACACCAGTACTCTAGAGAATCAATAGTTGCTATTGATATGTCATCGCTAATAAGTCGGAAGGCCTTCTTTTGGACTTTATCTAACACGGACAATGTAGTCCGTCCAGCCCCTGCCCAAATATGGGAATTATATTATAATCTAGACCTGATATGAGACTTGTAGATTCGCACTAAGTCTCATGATGTAAAATATTTCTTGCGTCTTAGCAAGAAGTCCAGAATTTCATCACGTTTTTTGCAATACAAAAAATATGATCAGAACAACTAAGATTGTTGGATATTTCAATGCCTAAGATATTAAGATATAGCGAGTTTGCGATATCCTCTCTATTGATGGAAATGAAGCATTGAACAAGACCAGATTCGCTCTGTCTCAATCAAGTATTGCTGCAAAGTCATAGTTTAGTGTACTGGACATTTGTTTGTCAACTATAAAATTCCAACTGGAATTTGCTATAGAGTCGAAAGAGTATTGTCGTCTGCAAAACTATGAATAGGATTGAAAGTGAGAGCTAGCAGATCATTAATAAAAATAAAGAAGGAGAGAGCACAGAACCTTGCGGTACACCGGCATGAATTAAATAACGGTCAGAAGTAACTCGTTGAATATAACTTGAATTGAACGGCGAGAGGGCAAACTTTCAAACCATTTTAAGAAAAAAGGGTCTATACTTAATAGGTATTAAAGTTTAGCTAAAAGAGCAGGATGAAAGGCTCTATCGAAGACCTTCGAGATATCTAATGCGATGATCTCAGCAGATTCACGAAAATTATGCAGACATTAATTCCAACGCTCGCTAAGGAATTTTAGTATGTAAATCTCCACGAAAACCGTATTGGCGATCGCTAATAAGGATTCTTAATTAAATTATTAAATGAAACCGCCTCGTCCGATTTTTTGAAGCTGATATCTTCCATTTTCCGGTCGACTGCTCTTAACACTGAGCTAACGAGACAGATACCTTTCTCCTTGTAGTTTAAATTTCAAAAAGTTAACTATTTATTTGTGCACTTTCAATCGTTGCTAGTTAATGCCAGCTGAAAGCATTTGTGCTACAAAAATTATGAAATACAAGGGGAAATGTGAAAGGTCCCGGCTTCAAAAACCGGACGAAGCAGTTGCATTTTTCTCTTGTGTTTAATAATTTAATTTAGAATCGTAAAAATAAAAGTTTTTAAAATTCTCCTATTCCTTAGATGTTTGCTTAACCGTAGGAATTTATTGTTCAAATCTTACCTGTAGGCCGGGCTGTAGACAAATTGGTTTGTGTTCTGGAAGTGAAGCAAAGGAGCTTGACTTTTATTTGTTTCTTGTAATAGAGATGCGGTGTTACTTACTACGAAAAGTATGTCTTCTTGTGTCATTCGATTTCTTAATTCAAGCCATTTTTTTAATATGGTGTATATTGCAACTAGTTCCCTTCTACTTCTCGACTACTCGTCATAATTCTTACAATGAAATTAATAGAAATTGACGAAATTGAAATGACACCAGTTTGACATATACTGATACAAACAAGAGCTTTAGTTAAAACCATTCGGGCTATAGCTGCTATAGCCAAAAAATGAACACACAATTGGTAGGTATTCCTATTTCTAACAACAGTCACGCTAATGATGAAAGCTGCCGAGTCCAATTTAAGACTCGATTCAGAAAAATGAAAACAAAATGCAAATTAGCTCGATTACATAAACTCTACACCTACATAAGTGTATGTATGTATGCAAATAGCCAAAGAAAGAATGAAGTGATGCATAATTAGTGAATGCCGATGAATGAATAAATGTCCAGTGAGATCTTAGTTAAAACAAAACTGTGAGTTTCAACCTCTATAATGAGAAGCACTAGAAAAGGCAGTTACAATTGTGGAGAAGAGTTCATTCAAGAAAAATAAAAACTGGTTAAAAGTAATCGTCTAGATAATTGATAATTACCTTTTTTTAGAATTAAGATAAAGATTATAATAATTAAGGAAGGTTACTCAATAGCGGTGAAGAACATTTGCAGAGGTTGCAGCAGCTGTGCAGATAAATATATCTAGAAAAAAGTGACAATCCTAGAAAGATCAGGGAGCATCTGTACATTCCTGGTAATTAGGCAACAGATATGATGGTGAAACTGAAAAAAAAAACAAAATGAGGACGTAACTGACTAAAATAACTACTTATTCTACAGGGAAAATCCTGTCGCACGTAATTCTTAAATTAAAAGTGCAGTCGATCGCATGATCTTAGGATCGTGAAGAGAACATATTAAGAGCTTGAAGATCATCTTTATGTAATGCTCAGAGTATACTAGTCTCTCTTCTATCTAGCTTTATACAGAGTATTCTTCAGAAAATAATCAAATTAATTAAGGTTATTTATAACAACTCAAGATGTAAAGCTCTATATAACAGTAGATCGTTCAACCGCCGTTCAAAGTCCGGTACAGGATATCTGCAGCTAAAGTATAAAATTGAATTTGAAACAATAAATTTATTATGATTCACAACAATCCTTAGAATGATCGTTATAAAAAATACGGTGCTACATCAATTTCGGTATTTTTTAAAGATTGATTTTAAAATCAATCAAATAAGAAATGGTTCGTTTTAGGAAGAGTTTCTCCCTGGCAAGGCTTTATAATAATCTATCCACAAATTTAGATGGAAAATTTCACAAAATTGCATTTGTAAACTTTTATACTTGTAGTTTTGCGCAATTATGTCGTCCTAATATCCACATTTATTCAGTGAAAAGTAGAGCCTTTCTTTTTTAAAATAATAAACCAAATAATTTGAAGATATCTTTTCCATTCAAAGACAAAAATTAAAATTGATTTTCATTTATTCATTCCTCTACACTCTGTGAATTTCAACTCACTATCTACTGTGGCTCTAGTCAATTAATTCAGATCTGTAATTTAAGTAGTAAGTGTAAGAACCAAAATCTGAATCCAAATTGTTTGACATTATATCTGAGTACAGTAAGGAAGGATTTATGTGGTTTAATCCAATTGCGAAAGAAAGACAATAAACTCAAAATTTAACTACCGTGAACTGAAAAGTAATGAAATTTTTAATCATTTCATTCTATTTGTCTGGAAAGTATCAAAATTACAAACACTTTTGGTACTTCTGAAAACATTAAAATTCAAAATCCGAAATACGAAGTTTTCAAAAAGTTAAAAATTCACTTAATGGTGGTAAAAAATGCGTCCAGCTTCCGTGAATTTTTTTTATTATTGCAGCTATTTCACTCCTATATGATATTTTTTTTTTGAATAGCTTAAGGCACCATATTAAGAAGAATAGAAGATATACAGGGTGATTGGTAAAGAAGTGTTCCAACATGTACCAATCGATTCCTTACAGTGTCGTGATCAGCGTTCAAGATGAGCAATTTTTTCGTAAAACCCATCCTTCAACCCATTTTTAACGGATATATAGATATTTTCATATGTTTTCATAGATCACCCTGTAACATCTGAATGTTACACACTATGATGATGATTTGCTTAAGAAAATGTGCAAAAACATAGATAGAGTCACATTTTGGGTACAGAATTTAATAGGTCATTTTAAAGCTAAGATTTTAGGTTTCTTAAATCCAATACTGTTTTTTTTTATAAAAATAGTAGTTACGCTGATTACAACACTGTAAGGAATCGATTGGTATATGTTGGAACACTTCTTTTCGAATCACCCTGTATAATTCGGTAGTTCAGAGTTAACCCAAAATTTAAGATTCAATATTAGTTATATCCTATAAAAATCATTAATTCCCTCTCACTGTTTATTTTTTAACACTAGTTCTAGCAAAAGGCCCCTTGTGAGCACACTTATCATTAATTTTCTACAAGGTAATTCATGCTGATTTTTAAAATAATATCGTAATTAATTTGAATTAAGATGTATATGTAAATTAAAATTATTAAGATATTATTTTGAAAGTTAATAAAAAGTGTACTCACAGGGGTCAAAATGACCCATTTGATAAACCTACTGTTAATGTTAGTCTTAAAATATAAATAATAAGAGAGCATCAACAACCTTGATTTCATAAAAAAAATATTTATAATTCAGAAACCTCACATTTTATATTAATTTTATAACATCACGAAATACCACGATGAGTCTAATTAATTAAACTTGAAAAACGTGTCTTTAATCAATTTAAACAATTTCGAATTTATAAAATTTATTAAAAGCACCGCTCAACACTTTTATGTGAGCAAATTTAAAATTATCATTGTATAAAAAACAAAACTAAAACTAACAGTTTCAAATCACACGTCTCACAAAACTATTCACAAGAGATTTGAAATCAATTTTTGTCCGTTTTCACAACAATACGATTGGTATACTATACATAGTAGGTATGCGCTAACAACAATCCAAAACATTCAAATCAAAACACTTAATTCCCCCAATTTGTCTTCCGTTTTATCTAAAGGAACACGTGAAATTTTTTCGCATTTAAGAACCGAACTGATCGACAACCGGCAACTGAATGTGTCTGTAAGCATCTTTAAAACCTTCACCTGTAAAGAAAGCTAACAGAAGAACAAAAACAGCCAGCCGTCAGCAATCCACAAAAGTTAAGGAAAATAAGAAATCACCGTGAACTTTCTTGAGAGGCGATTGTACAACATGACAATCAACATAATTCTGGAAAATGGAATCAGTAGAACGCTTAGTTGCGTGAAGAATGAAGATGACGATAGATGGATGGCTGGCTGGAAGACTGTTCCGTGAATGAACCTACAGCTCTAGGCTAACTAAAGCTGAACTTAGGAGCTAATATATGTGTTGTAGATGTATAGAAGATCGCTCTAGCTCAAATTTGATTAAATTAGTTCTAACACTGCAGGTGCATGCAGCAGCCTTCAATATTTCTCTTCCAATTTCCCCGTGATAGAAGAAAAAAATGAACTTCTTCCTCTTTCCTTTTGGTGATCTTTGGCCGCAGCACTTTGTACTCAGAAATAATAGTAAGAAAATTAGAAATGATCTTCATCATCATATACGAACTTTTTTTACTCTAGGGAAGAACGTGCGGTGGCTTCCTTCGTGATCAGTACTTCAAGACATATTCTGTTAACGATTTCTTGATGCGAGATCTATTAAAAAAAAAAAAAAAAAATTATGTTGCTTCAATCTTTTTCACTTAAATATGGATATGCGAGAACATGCATAGCTGCTAGCATAGATACAGTTTACAGTACACAGATGAACAAATTATGAAGATGCCGTGAAAGTTATGACGAAACCTTAATTTTCCTTGGTAAACTGGTATTAGATATAGCGAAGTTACCTTCATACGAAATTCTTTTTTACAGAAATTAACTGGAATAAAACTATGTTTTTGCTGGTTCACAATGAAATTGGGCGCAGCAACATATATGTAGTATGAACCTTAATCGGTTGGTCTATTTGAACGAACCAAAAATTTGCCAAAACTATGTACATACCTACGTCCGATAATGAGATAATTGAAGGCAGTTACAGTTAGTATTGATGCGAAAAAAAAAACAAATGAACTGAAAATTGTTGAAAGCATAATCTCTTTAATATCTCATAATTGCATGGTTGATGTCTGAAATTTGATGGAGCATTTTCTTGAAAAGGTTTTTTTTATCAAATTTTACTGTGAAAGTTTTTGATCGACAAAAGTAGCGTAATTGGTGTTTATGTATTACAAGTAGAACATTACTGCAAATTAGAAGTTGACAGAACAAAAATAACAGGTGTCCGAAATAAAAAGTGGTCATACATTTCAGTTTGCCAAAACACTGATCGATCTCATTCATTCTTATTTCATTTTCTTCCCACAATTGTTACTTTTATATAAAACGTACCAATTCTCGGCCATTTAAGGAAATGCCATCCTTACAAGAAGGATTTTTAGTAGAATTTACTTAATGTCGATGTTTAAACTTTTGTAGTACAATAGTAAGTTGAATAAAGGGTTTTCCAATAAGAGATGTTAATTTGATATTCAAAGAAAAATGCCATTTTTTGAGATAAATGATCGGATCTTTATTTCATTATAAAGCGGAAGGTATGCCGTTAATAATGGAAAATAACATCAGCCAAATGACCACCACGACCACGCCTACATGACCATATCCTTTTCATGAAATTTTCCATAACCAAATCGCAAAGTGGCTGCCCTATGTCCTCGATAGCCTCACGAATTCCATCTCTGAGGTCTTGAATCGACGCTGGGCTGTTGGCGTAGACCTTCTCTTTCACGTGGCCCCAAAGGAAGAAGTCGCAAGGTGTTGAGTCACAAGATCTCGGTGGCCAGTTGTGATCACCTCTTCGAGAGATAACACGGTCCGGAAACTTTTCCCGTAAAAGATCAATGGTTTCGTTGCTTGTATGGCACGTCACGCCGTCTTGTTGAAAGTAAACGTTGTCCAGATCAATACCATCCAATTCCGGCCATAAAAAATCATTAATCATCTGTCGATAGCGCAATCCATTCACCGTAACTGTTGCTCCAGCCTCATTTTCGAAAAAGTAAGGTCCAATGACCCCGCGGGACCATAAACCGCACCAAACAGTCATACGTTGAGGATAGAGAGGCTTTTCTACAATAACTCTTGGGTTTTCCGAGCCCCAGATGCGACAATTTTGCTTGTTGACGAAGCCATCGAGGTGGAAATGGGCCTCATCACTCAAGATGAGTTTTCGATGGAATTCCGGATCATTTTCATGCATTTCAAGGACCCAATCAGCAAAGACTCGACGTTGTTGATGATCGGCCGGCTTGAGTTCCTGTGTTAACTGAACTTTATAAGCCTTAAGACCCAAATCTTTATGCAAAATAGGGTGTAATGACGTTTGTGGAATGCCTAATTCCAAAGAACGACGAGGAATGGACAAACCTGGGTTTTCTTCAACACTTTCGGCTACAGCAGCAATATTCTCGGTTGTTCTTGAGCGACGTGCACGGGTTTTATTCTTCACATCACTAACTTGTCCCGACAGCTCGAATTGTTCTACCAATTTCTGTATTGCGGTCCGACAAGGTGCTTCACGACGACCCAAAAATGTTCGAGTTTTACGAACCGTCTCTGCCACATTTTCACCATTTTTATAGTGAATTTTAATAATTTCAATGCGTTGTTGAAGCGTGTATCGTTCTTTTTTATTAATGGCGTAGTTTCTACTTGTCAAATGTCAAAAAATGACAGCTCCAAAAGTGACATCTACCGAAATAGCGGACTAATTAAAATAACACCTCTTATTGGAAAACCCTTTATTTATCTTTTAATTTAAATTAAAAATTCAAAACATTTATCTAGTCTGCATAATAATTGAAAATATCAGTGTATGCGGAAATCACCAGTTTGCGGCTAGTCTAATCCAGTTGGCGTCCAGCAAAGTGCCAATTCGCGGCCAGTTTAAATGGGGTATTAAATAAATGTTGTTTTGAAGGATACGACTTTCTTAAGTTTTCGTTATTTCTGATTTGAAAAGCTATTAAAAAATAAAAGTTGTGATATAATTCACAGTACATAAAACATAACATTCTTCAGATTAAAACTATGTAATTCAATTGAAACTGTGTTGTTTTACATAACAGCATCTTCTAAATTTCATTAAATTACAAGGAAGAAATCAAGAAGGAATTATATAACATAATGAAATTCAACGTTTTATAAATTAGAATAATAAAACAATTTTTTGCCTTAAAGCTATATATTCAGTTCAACATACTTTTTGGCCAAACTTGAACCTCTTGGTCTCTTCTCTCCACTTTTATTATGGATTTAGGAGTTTTTGATCTGTTTGATGTGTTACATATGAAGCTTACCCTATAAATGCCGTGTGCCCCAAGGCTCTATTATTTCTCCGTTTTTCCTCTTAATTTTCAATGATCTGCTTTGCTTTAATTTCAATCCCATCCATAGTTTTGCCGATGACAGTACCTTGATTTCGCTTATTCCTTTGACACTCTTGCGGACTTCGAGGGAATGTCACATACGAGATTAAATGATTAGATCATTGAATAACGATCTTAACAATATTCTCGGTTGTGCAAAGTGATCGCGTCGAATTCCATATCCCTAAGATCCAAAGCTAACTCATCTCTTTAAAACAAGATCTTCACTTAACCACTCCCGTTACTTTTGTTGAAGCATTCGTTGAAAACATTACCACCTGCTCGTTGTAGCATATGTATATAGCATATGTATATATATATATGTATATATATAGCATATGTGATACGAGGAAGTGCGTATAAAATTATCCCCTTTGCCTGAAAAACTCGCATAGCTCTAATTTTAAATGGAACTTGCGGCTCTCAGCAAAAAAGTTCACATGTTTTTGAATTTGTTCAGTAATTAACCAAGTAACCGTAACCCCATTCGCGAATATCCTCATGCAGCCTGACTCAGAACAAACTAAAAACCCGGCTTCTGGCATGGCTATTAACTAGATTCCTAAGTAGTCGTATGTAAGGCAAAAGAACTATTTCTTTAAATATGTCTCTTGCATTCATCTCCTTTATATAATTCTGCAGCTCATCAAACCATTTTCGAATAACCGCTTCAGAAACAGTATCTCTGGCTTCGGTTAGGCCTTCAGGAATTGGATCTGCTAGCTCTGGATTGCATTTCAGGAAAAGGTCGTAACATTTTCGCCCTGATCGCCCATTTTTGAAGGATGTATTCATGACATCGCCTTGCTCATTTTTTGGGTGTTAGTGTTAAATCTTGTACGACGGTACGGAACTCTTCGAGTGCGAGTCCGACTCGCTCTTGGCCGGTTTTTTTTGAACTGTGCTTAAAAGGCTATCAGGACTTAATAGACAACTCGCATCACTTAACTAATTTTTTCTTCAGTTTCCCTTAAAATACTTTATGATCTAAACTTTCCTACGCCTTCAGGATATCTTGAAGACAATTTAGCTTGAAATGATGTTTTTTTTTGGAATAGTTTAATTGATGCTAGCTGATCTAATAGAAAATTTTCCTTATCGAATGTCTGACAATACTTCATTTAGTGTTGTAGCAGTATATTTCCTTATATTCAATGCATTAAATCAGACTAATTAATGAAAAGCTGCTTGTAGGCCGCAATATGGACAAGGTAAAAAAATGCAGCTCTAATTTGCGGCCACCAGTACACGCGAACTGGCTCATGATATTAATCATTGATCCATTTCGCGGACACTAAAATTAATGTGGTTATTCCGAAAATTTACTTAAATTTCAAACAATATTATATTTATTTGAAATATAACTACTTAAAAAACTTTCTTACGACATAAAAATGGCATTAAAACTCAGTCTCTTAGATTTTAAACTCATAGCATTACGTTACAAAAGAAATATGTTTTCTTGCATTTTCGCATTATTTACATGCCGACTCCTAATGACGACTCAGATTTAACTCAACCATCCCATTGCTCACTTTAGGGGTAGCAGACATATACACAACATGAGGATAAAGAAATATCTGCATTTTAAGGAAAATCCGTCGTTTTATGGCACGTTATAAAATGAAGTGGACGCGAATTGAGTATAGTGGACGTGAATTGGTGCATTTACCTATATTTCGCAATCAAGTCACTGTAGTGACAATAATGGGATCAAAAGGTGAAAAGCAGAGAAAACTGATTATGTCCAAATATCAGTTTCTAGATTTGAGTCAAGCAAAGTTGGGAAAACTTCTTAAAATTCCTAAGAGCACCATGCAAAGGTAAAAAAAGGATCATGTGATGCCGGCGCATACTCAGACCTGCAGCCTGGGAGGGTCACAACTAAAATGTTCGAAGTAGGAGGAAAAAGTCGGAAGTAGTCGCTTTTAAAATTTTTTTTCATCATATTCAAGTTAGATATCACAAAACCCATTTTTCGGTTTGATTTGGAAAACCTCTCGATAATATTATCCAGATGTCAGAGTGGACAGACATTAAGGACTTATTCACGGGTGAAGTAAATGACTGAGAGTGAGAGCCTACAATTTGAGTCACGTTCAAAGGAATAGGAGTAGAAGTGCATGATATATTACTAACTATTTCTTTTGATGGGAACTTAACTGATTTTGCTTTCTTCTGAAAAAAAAAAAATTATCAATGGTCTTATCATTCCACTTTCGCTACTATTTCTACCTCCATCGATAACTATAGTGTAGCAAGTTTATTATTCTCTTATAAATTAAAAGTAAACGTGCAGTTAAATTAAGAAAATCACATATGTATATTATGAAATATTATTTATTTATAAATACACTTATAGGTAGGGGAACCCGGGCCGGAACGGGCTGCTAGCTAAGCTTTGTTTACAATTTTGGAGATTTGAACAGAAATAACACCATTATTTGTCAATTTGTACATTTTTTTACATCTTTTTCTATTAAGAAACTAAAGCTAAACTTACGTTAAATTAATAATTATTATCCACAATCAGTGTCTGAAAAAAAAAGAAGAAAATTTCCCATTCCGCCCCACTCCCGGGGTATGGGAAATTCACCCGGGGCACAATGGGGTACCAATTATTGGCATAGTTGACAAATGAGAGTTCATGATGAATAAAAACTGTCTATTAATCTGAGATGTAAAAATATTATTTGGGGCAGAATGGGGTATACCCCATTGTGCCCGACGTAACGTTCTTTAAAACACGAGTATTATGGCCGTTATACTTGTTAGCCTTGAGTTATCATTAGACTTTTAATCAGTGAAAAGCATATTGAATCTAACATGTAATGTAAATTTTCGAATAAAGAATAGTGCAATTACCTTGGTGGTGCAGAGCGAAAATTGAAGTTTGCAAGTTTTTTTTTTCCGGCCTTCGGTAAAATTCAAACTAAGCACTTTCTCTCGTTGACAGCGACCACTCTATATAACGTAGCACAGCGAATTGAAAACTGTGCATGAAGGTGGGGCGTCTCTGTAGTCCATTGCGAGCATCCCACCCCGGGTTCCCCTATGTGTATGCATAATAAATCTGATCATAAAGTTGAAGTATATTTAATGAGAATTCTCTTGTTGTTTATTTTCAGATACTTTCTTAATATTAAGTTCATATTCCGTATTGATTAACGAATTTTGCAGTCAATTCATTTCCAAGTTTATTTTTATTAGTAGATCCTATAAAATTCATTGAGGACAATAATTTTTCCCACGAATATGGGATCATTATTAACTGCACTACTTTCAGCCATTTTTTCTTTCTAATTCGGAAAAAAAAAGATTTCAAATTTTTTTTCCACACTATGCTGCTTTGCCAATAAATTCGGTTAACGCAATTATTTCGAATTCCATTTTGAATGGATATAAAATAAAGTGAAATATATTTTCCAAACTTTTAAATTAATTAAATCTCTCCTCAAAAGCATGTTTTATTTTCTATATAATCATTAAATATTTTTTTTACTGCATTTTCTTAAACGTCAAGCATATATTATTTCCAAAAATTATTGTGTTTATAATATTAAGGAAAATATTTCATGATTTTCATTTCCAACGTCATAAATATTTTAATATTTTCAAATATACTTAAAGCAATTTGTTCATTTCCTTGAAGCTTTTTATTCAGTTTATTAAAATTCTGAGTGATCAATATTTTTGATTGTCTGTTGTCTCTTTTATGATAATAAATAAGTTTATGAAAATCAATGCATGAGTCATTTAAAAAGCCTGCATGGGTCAGCATCTGACTTACGGGTCATAAGTTCGCCACCACTGATCTAGGGTATCGTAAGAATTAGTTTTAGACCAATTCTAGTTTTTTTACTTGTTTTAATCAAATTTGATTGGACTGTATTTAGAAACACAAGGAATGCATATTCCAAACAGTATCTAGTGCGTAGAGTAGTTCACAAAAAAAAAAAAAAAAATCTTCTTTTATATTAATTTATGCACATAGCTAGGCTTCTTATTTACAAAACCATTCGTTTGTTATTATTAACTGAAACTTGCTTACTAATTTCATTCTTCTTTAACCCATCGAGATACATCAAGCAATAGCAAAAGTTTTCTTTCTGGCCCTGTTTCGAACAACCTCTAATATTTCATCACTTCCCTCGTGACATGAAAATTTTTAGGTGAGATCCGATACATTAATGAAATTATTACGTATACATATTATATCCTGATGACCCATTGGCTATTTTTAAAAAGGGATCTTGTTGACAGCAGATTACCACAACCACTGGTATGCGTCGATGGATGGATCCAACGACTCCCATATTATTCATTTGACTCCATACATGCACCTTAGTTTTCTCACCGTACTAAGCTGACATGTATAATATGGACTGACGACGCTCATAGAAATTCACTACAAAAAGTGGGCTCACTTCTATATTGCTGATACTTTCTGTCTAAGAACCAAGTACCAACTGAGAGAGCTGTAAACTGCAAATAAATAAGTGGGTCCGTCGAAATAAATAATGTTTTCAAATTAATTATTTAGGGTTATTACTGATAAAATTGTTTTACCAAAGGCAATATATTCATAAAATGTGTAGCAGAAATTAGAAACGTTTTATTATAATCGCTTTTTGAGCTGCGCGCTAATTTTTTTAACTTCCCGCCAATGATTTTTTTTTTTTTTTCAATGTTGGCACCGGCGTAAGAACTTTTTTTGACATAAGCAATTGAGCCCATATGAAATAGAAAGTTAAGCAGTTCATATTATATACATAGATCAGTGAGTTCAACACTCAACACTTCTCAGCATATCATTTTGAGAGCAAATAACGGATGAAGATTCGTTTAATAAAATATTTATACCCATACAATTTTGCAATACCCAATTAATCACGGTCTACTAAAATGTTTGGGAAATCATCGTTTTACTTGGCTGCTGACAAAATAAGGGATCAATTTTTTATTATTAAACCACGATTTTCCATTCAATATTTTTATCTTTTTTGTTTAGATTGTCCAAACAGCGTGTAATATAAATTGCAGGTGTTTGATCAATCGCGACACTTGAAATAAATAGGGCATCCAAAAAATTATCTCCAGATTCACAAAAAACCAATGAATCTAAGTTTTTAAGTTAACCTAATTTAAGCCTAGTTTACAATGCAGCCAACCGAGAAACATTGTCACAACATAACACTTAGAAATAATTCATGCGTTTTCGATTGCGCGGTAAATCCGACTTAAGAATTTTATTTTTGTAGATTTGAGTCCTAGTGACATGCAGCTGTTGTTGAGTGTACATAGGTAGTTCATTTTCAGTTTTCATTATTAAGAGAATTTTTAGATATTCGCAATAATTTGCTAGCGATATTTACCCTTTTATATCTCACATAAAGTCCCGTTTATTTCGGTTGGAAAGCATAACAAAAAAAAAAAAAAGTCAACGGGAAACTGTTAATTCTTTTCTTTTTCATCTTAAGGTAGAAACGAATTATGCAACCCATGGTGAGTGCACATGAATTGAACGCGCGGGGTTCACGTACCAGGGAATATGAGATATATCGAGTGCAATATGAGGAGGAAACATCTCGGAAGTGCTCTCATATTTCATCATTGTCCATTGTTTTTTCTTCATTCCTTTACCAAGAATTTATATTTTCTTCAATTCTGCTGTTTTTTTTTTCTTTTGGACTTTCTGTTTTCCATCAGAACCATAGCAATTTTCTCAAAGAGTACTTTGAACTTTCTATTTGAACACTCTCCAAAACTTTTTTGATGCTTTTAACTGATTTTTTTTCTTTTTATGTATTATACAAAATTAAAAAAATCATACTATGCCAGTTGCTGTTTAATTTATTTTATTGTTTTCAGAAGTTGATAGCGCGATGGAAGGTTCTTATTCCCAGGGCTTTGTACAATTCACAGCCAGTTCCGATGAAAGATTTAGACGCCAATTGGTGCCACCATGTCGCCATATACATGTTTTTATTAAGGATACGATTGCTTTACTAAATAGTGAAATTTAGCGGCAACAACTGTTGGTAAAGGCTTGCAGGAGCAATATCCAAAATGAGAAGCTTACAGTTGAGTTAAATAGCTTAAAGAAGATTGTGTTATAGGCTAGCGATCTTATTTCATAAAAAAAAAAAAAATTGCTATGATCCGGTAAACATAGCCTTGAAACTGAACTCACTTAGTGATGATGGTCCTTGTTTTCCGTACAAGGGTAGTTTTATTAATTGGTCTCTAGTATCTGAGGAGATTATCACTGAAAGCGAATAATACAGTGTTTTCCAATAAGAGGTGTTATTTTGATATTCAAAGAGAAATGCCATTTTTTTTAGATAAATGATCGAATCTTTATTTTATTATAAAGAGGAAGGTATGCCGTTAATAATGGAAAATAACATTAGCCAAATGACCACAACGATCACGCCTACAGGACCATATCCTTTTCATGAAATTTTCCATAACCAAATCGCAAAGTGGCTGCCCTATGTCCTCGATAGCCTCACGAATTCCATCTTTGAAGACTTGAATCGACGCTGGGCTGTTGGCGTAGACCTTCTCTTTCACGTGGCCCCAAAGGAAGAAGTCGCAAGGTGTTAAGTCACAAGATCTCGGTGGCCAATTGTGATCACCTCTTCGAGAGATAACACGGTCCGGAAACTTTTCCCGTAAAAGATCAATGGTTTCGTTGCTTGTATGGCACGTAGCGCCGTCTTATTGAAAGTAAACGTTGTCCAGATCAATACCATCCAATTCCGGCCATAAAAAATCATTAATCATCTGTCGATAGCGCAATCCATTCACCGTAACTGTAGCTCCAGCCACATTTTCGAAAAAGTAAGGTCCAATGACCCCGCAGGACCATAAACCGCACCAAACAGTCACACGTTGAGGATAGAGAGGCTTTTCAACAATAACTCTTGGGTTTTCCGAGCCCCAGATGCGACAATTTTGCTTGTTGACGAAGCCATCGAGGTGGAAATGGGCCTCATCACTCAAGATGAGTTTTCGATGGAATTCCGGATCATTTTCATGCATTTCAAGGACCCAATCAGCAAAAACTCGACGTTGTTGATGATCGGCCGGCTTGAGTTCTTGTGTTAACTGAACTTTATAAGCCTTAAGACCCAAATCTTTATGCAAAATAGGGTGTAAAGACGTTTGTGGAATGCCTAATTCCAAAGAACGACGAGGAATGGACAAACCTGGGTTTTCTTCAACACTTTCGGCTACAGCAGCAATATTCTCTGCTGTTCTTGAGCGACGTGCACTGGTTTTATTCTTCACATCACTAACTTGTCCCGACAGCTCGAATTTTTCTACCAATTTCTGTATTGCGGTCCGACAAGGTGCTTCACGACGACCCAAAAATGTTCGAGTTTTACGAACCGTCTCTGCCATATTTTCACCATTTTTATAGTGAATTTTAATAATTTCAATGCGTTGTTGAATCGTGCATCGTTCCATTTTTATTAATGGCGTAGTTTCTACTTGTCAAATGTCAAAAAATGACAGCTCCAAAAGTGACATCTACCGAAATAGTGGACTAATTAAAATAACACCTCTTATTGGAATTAATTAAATGCTCCTGAAAACGAGATATTACCTTGTTCGTCATCAATAGATAACGCGATCAAGAATATAAATGACGCCTTTAATGTCAGTTTTCTTGAAGTTTGCTCCCCTGCAAAAACCTTCAAGGAAGTTTTACCCAACCTGGTGGAATGGAGACTTATGTGTCCTAAGGAAGGGCGTACAGAATTATTCAAGAAAACGAAAACGAACATTAAGTCAGGAAGACTGGGCCCAGTATAGGGCAGGTCTTATGGACTACAAACGTTCAATCAAAAACGCTAGGTTCTCTTTATGGAGGATGGAGGAACTACTATGAATCCATAGAGAACACAAGTGAATCTGCCAGACTTAGGAAGGTCTTAACCATCAGGAGGACCACACCTGGGCCGAGACTGGTGAAGAAACTTTCCCATTCCACCCCGCTGCTTATGAGTACATATTTCCCTGGGAACTTTGAAGCCGACCACACCTATAATAATAACGAGTATGTTGGTAATCCAAACTTAGAGGCTATATGGAACATAGTCACCAAGGAGAAAATGGAGTGGACAATTTAATCTTTTGCTTTCTATAAATCATCAGGAAACGATGACATCATTCCTATTATGCTGCAGAAAGTGGAAGAAATTGTAATTACGGGGCTGATGGTGATTTATAGAAGCTGCCTACTCCACTCCTATGTCCCATGCATCTGGAGACAAACCAAAGTGATATTTATTCCTAAGGCAGGTCGTGGCGGGTATATGACCATTAAAGACCTGAGACGCATCAGCCTTACATCATTTTTTCTGAAGACTGTTGAGAGGTTGGTGAAGGCGTCTATTGACAGCCTGCCTAGGAGAAGTGAGATTTCTAGATCACAGAACACATACTTGAAAGGCAAATCGGTTGAAACTGCGCTACATAATATAGTAGGAACCATTGAAAAATCAATCGAGAGAAAAGAATTGATATCGATGGAGCCTTTAACAATGTTAGTTTAGAGGCCATCCTGGACTGACTAGTCTAGGAGTTGAATCTTATATATAGTCCACCTACATATATAAGATTCAACTCCTAGACTAGTCAATGCTGAATAACCGTCTAAAAAACGCAGAGCTTGGTAGCAATAAGGTAAGCGGGAGGGTGTCTAGGGGTACCTACTGCACAAGGAGGAGTGCTTTCACCTCGACTGTGGTTATTTACAAAGGGAGGGAATAAAAGCAGTAGCATATGCTGATGACTTAGTTATCCGGGGGGTGATTCTGATTTTTTTTCGTACTTAAAGGCTGAATTACAATGGACGCAACGGAACGCAACTGAACGGTGTGAAATGTCAAATTTACGCAGTAAAACCGACGTCGAGGTTAGCTGCTTACAATGGACGCATGATTAATTGAAAGTGACAGTGACGTTTGACCCAAAATTTATAAACAAATATGGATAAAATCAAAAAACTCTTTTCATTCTATTTCCTCTCTGCTTATTACACACTTACCGTAGCACAGTTTCACTTGACGGAACAAAATAAAAAATCCCAAAGCTAATTTGAGGTTATGTTTATCAGTTCAGTTGCGTTAATTTCAGATTTTATTAAACTTGCTGCGTATGACTGCGTTTTCGTCCGTCCACTGTGCGCAGCTCCATTTTAAAAGCATACAAAGAAAACCGGTTTGACATTTCTCTCCGTTCAGTTGCGTTCCGTTGCGTCCATTGTAATTCCGCCTTTAATGTCAGAATATACACTAGCGAGCAACAGGTTACGTCCACTTAATAATCTAACGGTAATTTTTTTTTTTATTTTCTTCTCATTTCCCTTCTTTAAATCCTTTGTTAAGAAAATTTGTACATTTGAAGGCGAGCAACTGATTACTGACACGTCATTTTTCGAGTTTCGTGTGTTGAAATAATAAAGTTAGAAAAGGGTATTCTGTACGGGCAATTGGGAAAAAATAGACGCAGTCATGATATAGTGTGCCGATTTCTAAGATTTCTAAGGGGTGGGGGGGTGTTAAAACCGCAAGTACTGGAGAGGGAGCGGCGAAAAAACTTACGACTCGCCTCCAATTCATCGAAAGCTGCATGTGAAATCGGTGCAGAAACAGGCACTTTGGCTGTATGGACTGTTAGACGAATAATAAAGCAGTCTCCCAATTTAAAGTTTAAAGTTTCTTATAAGGATAATCGCAAAAAATTTGCAGTTGATCATATTTTGGATGGTGAGAGGAACGTTATTTTCTCGGATCAAAAAGTTCTGTATTAACGGACCCGATGGATACGTTTTTATTTCCATGACGTAAGGAAGGAAAAACTGTATTTAACGGGGCACCATATCCGCGCGGGTGGTATTATGGTCTGAAGAGCAATAGCTTATAATGGACCAGTTCAACTCAGAGTGTTGAGTGGAGGCAAACCGCTGCAACTTAAATTTCCTTACTGCAAAGTGGTGCTGCCGATATAGACAGAAGTTATGGATACAACGAATTGGATATTCCAACAATATAACGCAGCTATTCATACCGCGCGACAGGTCTCCGAGTGGTTTTCAGCAGAAAGCATAAGCGTTTTACCATGGCCCGCGCGATCCCCAGATCTTACTATTATCAAAGAACCTATGGGGATGGCTTACAGGAAAGGTTTACAAAAATATCCAAAAATTTGAAAATTTAACAGACTTTGAGAACACTATAAAAACAGAGTGGATTCAGATTCGTCTGTATAATTCAATTACTGATAGATTATTAGAGGTAGTTACTCAAAACGGAGGACAAACTAAATATTAATTTTGTTAAAAATATTAAATAAATAAAAAGAGAAATGTACGCCTTTTTATTCATGCGTATTCCTTAAAATTTGTGGAAACTTATGTGTCAGTAATCAGTTGCTCGCCTTTAAATACACAAATTTTCTTAATAAAGGATTTAAAGAAGGGAAAAGAGAAGAAAATGAATGAAAATTATAGTTAGATTAATAAGCATTGCGAGCCTCATGAAACCTTGCAAACGAATTTTTCCTACCTGCGCCCAGCTCTGAAAAATAATAAAAATTTATGGTGGACGTAACCTGTTGCTCGCTAGTGTATGACAAATTAAAATGAACTCTTCCAGTTTATCATATTACAAATTCAAAAATATTATTTCGAATTTAAGCACTTGTATTGTTGTAATTAGGTGTAGAATATCCATTTACCACAGTATAAAATTTTTGTCACAACCTTGACAGGCAGGAACCAAGCCGTACTGACGATTATACGGTTCCTGCTTATATGAAACGCCCTCTTTTTGCAATGAAATTTCTTTTTTAAAGATTTTTCGTTTGCATAAAGAGTTTTTTCAACTTAATTCTCGAGCTGCAGACTAGCAGCAAACTGAGTCAATTTCATATTGACTTTTTTCGCTATGAATTTTCATAGCAAAACTCTATTTAACAAATTTTGTTTTACGGTTCTTCCAGTAAGAACCCTAGTTCCATGCAATCAACGTCTAACCACCCGTTGATTTTTCATAGTGACACTGATCCGGCCTGAGTTGTTCAAAATGTTTACGTTCATAGGGAAGCATTACATTTTTCTTAGGAATTTACTTGCAAATTTTTCTTAAGAATTTGAATGAGTGACTAATTCACCGACAACGATCCAAATGAATTGGGGTGAATTGATTCTGGTTGTTCACTCTTTCGGACAGAGGCATAAGCATTCAGTTTTCTTAGAAAGATCTGAAAATTTTTCTTTAGATTTTTAATGAACTATTGGCGGTGGATAATTTTTCCAAAGAGTTATATTGATTCAGGTGCCTTGGCTGATCTGGGTCGCTAAAGATATTTATGAGCGTTGGCAAGCATATATTTTGTTCTTAGAAATTTACTTGAACATTTTTCTTTCGAATTTTTATACACTATTGGTTGCTTAAAACGATCAGTTGGATTGATGCCACTAAAATTGAGTCTAAAATTTTTCTTCACAATTTTTACGGCAAGACTTTAAAAATAAAAACCATTCGCTTTCGTATTAATTCAAGTAGTGTTGTTTAATTTCATTTTCATTGAAATACTCAGTGCAGGGGCGACTTCCGACTGGGCATGGTGTCACCTGGTGTGGTATTCATGGTATCATTTATATCAATCTTTGATGTCGTCCTTTATTTTTTGCACTTCACTTGTAAAAGTATAAGTTGTAAACCAAAAAGACAACGTAAAATTTTTAGTGGATTTTGAAAATGAGAACTAAAAAAAAAGAAGTTTTTAAACATCCTCCCCCTCGCCACCTTCTAAGTGACGCCAGTGACCTACGAGCTAGCACTAAAAAAAAAAATAATGAACAAAATTTGACCCACTTCTTTAAAAGGTTCGCCATCACTGCCCTAGATGAATGCCCGTATGTAATTTCGTATGTGAAAGTTTAATTTTTGAAGTGGTTTTTCGCTAGAATAGTTCGTCGGAAAAAATGATTATCACTAATTTTATACATAGGACTTTGTATTCTGAAGAAGTTTTTTATTGATTTAATTTATTTAGTTATCTTACTATTTTATACAATATCATGAGATTATTATTCTAAAAACTATTTTTAACAAATTCTATAACGTGTTTTTTTTTTATAATTTTAATATTTGTTTCTGTTTTAGCATTTGATGGTAACATGTTAAAAAACTGAAAATATCTATACACTAAACTATTTTGGGTTAATCTATTCCGAAATAATGGCAATCGAAAGTCATTTGCATTTCTTAACAAGTATGGCTGTATATCTCTAACATAATTAATTAGGCATGTTAAATATTTAGGCATACATCCTCTTCTAATTTTGTCAACAAACAATAAAACATTCATAGCTACACGCTATTTGACACTTAACCAACACAATGCACTTAACATATTTGAAATTCTTGTGTACCTACTGCACTTCAATATGGCTCTCATAGCTTTGTTTTGCAACCTTTGTAGCCTCGTGAACGCACTTTTATCACACATATACAACACAGTTGAACAATATTCAAAATGGGGCTTTATAAATATATTGTAGGTACACATTTATTGTTTGTAATATATCTAATATATTCATTATTATTTTAAAAAATAAACATGTTTTTTTCGTAACATAATTCACATGGCGATTAAATTTAAGTCTCCAATCCAAATTTAAATCAAGATATTTGATTTCTTCCATTTGTTCAATACGTTGATTTTCAAACGGTTTCTTTGTTTGGCCAAAACTTTTGTAACCACACTGAAGCCTTTTTCGACTAGGCATGATGATGGAAAAGCGATAAGGTATTTTTCAGCAATGTTCCACAATGCAGGATACTGTGCTTCAATGTTGCATTGCAACCAGAACTTCTGATAGCCTTGGTTGAACTTTTGCTTAAGCTCCTCGTCTGTGCTGATGGTAATCAACTCTTCTTGCATTATCACACTGGCTTCTTCCATGGCTGTGATATTGTACGGATTTATTATCCATTGAGTAATTTGTAAATTTAAGGGATCCTCAAACCTCTTAGTAAAATCCTTGTGTAATGCGTCCAAGTGAGTGACATATGATAAAATAACAGCGTCTTGAAGCATTTCTGGTAATTTTTACAAATGCGGAAACTGTAAATATTTCTGCTTAAATTTTGTTTATAAAACATGAGTTTACCCACAAAGGCCGATATTATTGATTTTGTTTTAATCAAGTTGAGATCGTCAGCCTGCAGCTGCAATTTAACTTTGTTCAACATACCAAAGATATCAGTCAAGCAATAAATATCTGTTTTACAATGGTTCAGATTTTTTTTCAAATTCGGATCTTTTTCTAGTAAAAACTTCAACACAGATTTAAAAAGAGCTGAAAATCTTGCTAAGCAAGAGCCTCTTGATAGCCTGCGAACTTCAATATGCAGAAGTAACCGAGTAAAGACTTCGTCGTTTTCCTCACATAGCTGAGCAAATAGCCGAGAGTTCAAAGAATTGCTTCGAATCTATTTGACTGCATTTATAACATATTGTAAAGACTGATGCAATCTAGGACTCAGATTTTTTGCTACTAAATGCTGTCTGTGAATCACGCAGTAGTAGATGAGTGTATTACCATACGATCTCCAACGAATTTCAAAACGCAAATGAACTTTCAACCTAAGTGCAAACTTGTTATTTAGTAAAATATCAGGAGCATGTTTGGACTTTAACTTGATCATAATTTCGTTCGTGTTAAATGGCGTATATGCGTCAAATACAGAGCAAGTCAAAACGTGCCTGAAAGACTTGTACGCTCGAACACATTATCTTGCACGAACTTGTGCACGCTTATCGACTTGTTGAGTTTCTTCATACTAAAATATTAATCATTCTTATAAGAAGTTGGTACATGAAACGCAACTTATACAGTATCTTGAAAGTTTGAAATAAGAGCTTGTGTTAATTAATAGGGGTCGATTTTTAGACCTCGTCGACCCCCAAAATCAGTTTTCGTTTATGTCGACTCCTGGGAAACCGATATCGACCCCCAAGTGGCCACTTTGGGAATCTCTGCCGTAGATAGTACTACATAACTATAAAGTTGCTTAAAAGAACACTTCTATCAATAGTTTTAAATGCCCTCTTTTAGTCGAGGAACACAGCTATTTCCTCCTTCCAATCAATAATTACTTGATTCAGCGCACTTTCGCATGAGTGTTGACTCCTAAAGCCAGACTAGCTCTCAATGAAAAGATTGTGCTCATTAAAGTATTCATCAAGCTGCATCTGAACGTTTTTTTTTTCCAATATATTTTCATACGTTGGTAGAGCATTAATTAGGCGGAACTCTTCACAGTTATCTGCTCCAGTAACCTTCGTTATTGGTGTAACTACTGACTCCTTCCATTTATCTGGAAAGCAATGTGATCTCAGTGACATATTTATCAAGTGAACAAGTACCACATACTTCAAAACAATCCAAAAACATCTTGGCTCCAACAAAATTAAAGTCTTTTTTTTTTGCTTATGGATCTTATAGCTTTTCTTATATCCAACTGCTCTATAAATCTAAATTTAAAGATCGATTGTACATTTATCTATTAAGTACACAAATGGCACACTTGCAATGGATTGATTTATTGCTTCAATTCTATCAACAAAGTAATTATTAAATTTATTAGTTTTATGTTTTTTATACCATTCACACTCACACCATTGAATTTTATATTTCTAAAAATTCCTCAATATACTTTTTTGATCGTTAGAACCAATAAACTAATATATTCATTTTTTAATATATTCATTTTTCCCCCTTTCAATTTCTTTTTTATAATTATTGCGCACCCTCCTTCCTATATGTAGTTATCCCAGTCCGTTATTGTATTTAAGTGCAATGCTCTTTGGTACAATACAATTTTTTCAGTTCTTAATTGTCTTAAAGTGCTACTAAACCACTCCAGAGAATTATTTCTTTTTACACCGTTGCGTATGGGACTACATATTTGTAATTCTTAGCAACTCACTTGATATTATATCAGCAACCTCATTAGTTGTACTCAAAACTGTACAACTAGGTAAAGCACTGGCAGACATTTCTCTAATAATTGCGCCTATATTATATTTTAAATACCTAAAGCAATTAATTTCTTTTTGATTACTAATTCTGTTTTTAACGCTAATTTTCACTACTATAGTCTCATGGTCCGATATTTTTAAATCATTTCTTAAATCAGCTTCAACGAGGTTTGTATTTGTTATGACGGAATCAAGTAATGTTTTGCAATCACTGGTGATTCTAGTAGGCTCATTTATAATTTGCTTGCAGGCATTATCACATGTAATTATTTTGTTTAGCCATTCCCTATACGTATTGCTCGAATTTAACCAACCGACATTAAAATCACCCAGTATGACAAAGACATCAGATATGTTATCAATCCATTCTGAAAATTTCTCACAATAAAAATATCTAGGACTAATCATTTTCATACTAAACGTAAAATACCTAAATTTTTATATGGTAACATCAATAAGGGGTTGCCCGATTTAATTTATTTTTGAAATTTACTATTAGGGTAGACTGAGGTCAATTGAAACATTTTTGAGAAAATCGCATACTATTACTACATTTCAACTTCGATCAGTTTGGGAATGCGCTACAATTGCAACCAGGTTACCTGGGTATAAAAGAGCACTATTGTTTTAGCGTCATATGCAGTACTCAAGTGGAAGAAGAATCAAAAAAAAAAAACACATGGTAAATGTTTCAACTGACCCCTATACCTGGGTCAATAGAAACAGTACCTGTGGTCAATTGAAACATCTGTAAATTAAAATACAATTAATTACTTATAATAATTTTATTCCTAATTCTTTGGAATAAATCACAGAATTAATAAAAAAATAGCTCTTCTACTTTAAAAACGAGAAAAGAAAGCTATATGTTCAAAAACAATTTAAATAAAACAAATCAATGAGATTCACAATTGTGACACAAATAAATGGCAATACCGGCTGTGCTTATTGTTTTTCCAGGATAACTCCGCATCCAAGCGTCACAGCTGGAATCTATTACTTTTTTTAATGGTCCATAGCAAGATGTAATGGCTGGAGCTTATGGGAGCAATGTGGTGGGAACTACAGTAACACAATGCCGTTTTATTAACAAAAGTCAAGGCAGGTTTAATGGATATATGTATGACGAGGGGTTGCCCAGCACCAGCAATACTTTGATACAGCCGAATCATTGGTATTTTTTTTTAAATGTGCTAAAAATAAGAGAAACCCTTGGTCTTGCATCCATCCTGAAGAGTTATTAGTGCCCAATGCATCCACGGGCCCACCTGTTATGAAGTGACGCTAGGAAATACAAACAAAGGAGGAAATGCATTCCTTATAGCATTTGCTGCAAAAGCCACTCTAACGAGAGTGCCCCTTTCTGCTGATATTACTGAACCAACTTCTGTTGTTCCCCGTCTTGCCACAACTTTTTCAGGCTTCTGGACCGTCGTTTTCATTGACATTATAAATATCTCGGTGCACAAAGTGGTGGCGATCCAGAGCTATTTGCAGGTTATCGTAAAATGCGTCCACTATTGTTCGGTGGAAACTAGTAGCTCTTGTTAAACTCCTAGGTTGAGCAGCTCTCATACACAACTCTGGGTTTCTCGCCATAAAAGCTCTGAATCAATCTACACCAGCTAATGCATTTATTTCCCAGGGGCCTGGTTTTTTCAGGTTATATACTTTGGCCAATTCGTATGCTAATTTTCTTACCACCTTTGTGGAAAATCTAAAGTAAATATCAGCAAATCTTATCAAGTATTTCGGGCGTTATCTTCTGTGGTTTACTAAAAACTCTGTTGTAGGGTGCATAGCCCATCGAAACAGATACTACGCTATCTTCCTTGGACTTTTCCCTTTTCTTCTTGTACCGATACAAAGACGTGAAATTCAATCCATGTTTTTCAGCTGCTGTCCTCAACGAAATGCCTTCTTTTATGGGTTCATATGCATCTTTGTACTGATCTAAGCCACACTCGCCACGATATGTCTTCAAGGGTCAGTTGAAACGCGTTTCAACCGACCCCAGGGAAAACGTATCAAACGTCCCCAGCACCTCCTTTCATAAATTTCATATGCAGCAAAAAAAAACTAAATGTCATAAGTAGCTAGTAATCGTATCTCTCTGAACCTGAATATTAATAGTTATTGCATTCTAAACTACACTCGCGTAAGTACAATAATTTTTGATTAATACACAAAAGAATGCAAATTGAAATATTTACTTTTGGTGACAAAAAAGTAATAGCTTCACATAAAAATGCGAGTCGTACTGGGAGCAATGCCAAACACTGAATGACACGTTCCAACTCGAAAACCGCTACCTTTTCTCTTTGGGCTTTTGTCGCTGTCACTAACCATTTCCAAGTTACTCGATTTGTTTCAATTGACCCCAGTCTACCCTACTATAAAAACACCATGTATCAAATTTCAGCTGTCCATGTCGACGCGTTCTCAGACAGTGTCCAAATATATAGTGGAAAACGAAATTTTTGTATGGCAATTCCACGATTTGTCTCATTTTCGAACTTGACTTTATTTATTTTTTTAAAGTCCGTGTACAAAATTTCAGCTCTCTAGGTATAGTGCGCACAGACAGACGGACGGACTTACAAACAGAAGGACATGCAAAAATCAAAATAACTTTTTATAGCTGTGTTCTTTTGTGTACCTTGTTCTAGAACTCCCATATAATGGAGAGAACAAATTGTTCAGTCAATTGAAGCGAACTATTTGTACTGTTCGCTTCATTTATACATCTTCTATGAAAATGTATGAGGCGTTCTTTCGTGTATCTATTGTTCTGCTCTGATCTGCGGACACAAACGAATAGAGATAATGGGCCCTATTCTGTCGGTAAAATTTTATCATTTTATGTTATGTTATGCCTTAAAATAAAATATTTCCCTAAAATCCTATTCTGTACCAGAAATTTTATTTTATTTTACGCATCGTAACATAAAATATTTCCTGTTATGGAGCATAACATAAAAGAACCTAAGCAGCACATTTTAAAGGTATTTTGACATATTTTATGAAATGACATTCGTCAATTGACATTTGTGGTGTGAAAGTAGTTTTAATTAAAAACTAAAATGTCCACCGCCATACATAAAGATTACAATTTTGTCAGAAATTGTAGAAATTTGCAATTGGTGCAGTATGGTAAAATATAAAAAGTTGATTATATTTAAATAGGTTTTAATTTTATGCAGAAGATATCACAGGATACGATATCTTCACGATTTCTACGATCCATGTGAATTGCCCAACCGTAGGCTTCAAAAGTTTTTCCGACTGGATAATTAATAAATTTGTTATATTATGATTTGTAAACTAATTTTGCAAACTTATGAATAATTCTAATTTATACCCAAAACTAACTAACTAACTAGAGCCTCATACTGGAAAGGCATCCATTCCGTTCACTTTGAGTTAGGAATCTCAAAGTGAACAGAATGTGTGTCTTTCTGCTGCTTTGCATTTCTACGGACATGGTTCGTATCAAACTCGTCAGGAGTTGTCATATTTTAGAACTTTTACACCCAAAATATTCAAGAGCTATTAAGAAAGCAGCTGCTTTCATAAATATATTATTTAGTGGGTGATTTGATAGAGTATCACGCAAATGTCAATTGACCAGCTGTTCAAAAAGTAATAGAAAGCATAGCGGAATGTACTAAATATTTTATGTTACGTGTTCATAAAAGAATTCATAAAATAATTTTATGGAACCACGACAGAATACGAATTTTTAAAATATTTTATTTTCATTTTATGAAGAAGGGATTTTTTCGCCATAAAATAACATAAAATATTATTTTATGAAAAATTACAGAATAGGGCCCAATATTATGCGTGGGTGTCCAATCCATTTTACTCTACCATCATTATTTCTGTGAGTTACAAACGGAATGACAAACTTAGTATACTCTATAAATTAATGGGAGACCTTTTTTGACATACCTTTGAAGATAGTAAAAATCATCTAAGGCTCGATCCGTCATGTTTGAAAAAAAAGGTGCTCCAATCCAGTTATGTCATTATATCTCGGTAATCGTTGATCCGATCGCGATGAAAGTAGTTACAAAAATTAAAGCTCATTAAATTTGTCTATTTTTGCTAATTTGACTGTAAAAATAAGCCTGTTTCTGAATTTTGCGCCATACATTATATACTACTCCTACTATTCCTGCATATCGGGCATATCAACAACAAACTACTGTAACTGTTTGATATTCAACACGATATGGTCCCTATTCTATCTCTTAGTCCCTTATTATAGTTGAAATTTGCTATTATTAAATATTAATACGTTTTTAATCTTTTAATCACCGAATAGATGACTAAATTTTTACTCTCTTCTCTGGGTTTAGATTGCAAAGAAGAAATATCGTTTTGGTTTTGTTATGTTTGAAATTTAAAATCAAATAAAAATCATAGTTCACTAATTAAAATATAATTTAAATCGGAATTAATTAGATATCCATTGTGCATATTGCGCATGAATTCCTCATAATTTGATACTTTAACGCTGCTTATGTTGTATTTTTTTTTTTCAAATATAATAAGCTTTTCTTGTTAAATTTTTAAAGCACTCCTCTACGTTTTGACCATTAATTGAATTTACTTTCACCGGGCACTTTAAATATAAAATACTAACCCAAAAACCAACTGCTTGAACTTGAAAATCCATTTTAAAAGTTGCGTTCTAAAATTCACCATCAATCGAACTGCATTATCAATTTGATATTAGACAACGAGCGCACATCACCACCATGATGAAAAACATGAACAAAGCAACATTAAAAATCAAATGACAATCGCCAGTTGCTATGCAACGTGAAAATCTTCGACATAAACAATGAACTAACCTCAAAAAATTGTTCCTTCGACAAAGTAGTCTGAAAATCGTCTTCGTTGTTTTCAAAATTAAACAAAAAAAAAATAATTCATCTCTATCAAAATTTTTATTAATAATCTCAATTTGATTGTGCGTTTTCTCAATGCAATAAAATAAATTATTGTGCAAGGTTTGGTGTACAAATCGTCTTAAAAGGGCGCCATGTTCAAGAACACATTTCAGTCAGGTTTCTTATCAATTCTGTACAGTATTGGCAGTAAGCCGCTACAAATATGGGACAAAAAAGTCCGAAATGGACACATTAAACGTATCACTGACAATGATATTCAGAGTTTGGTATTAGAAATTGTCGGTACAAATGTTAGTACAACGTACATAACTTGTCCAGCCGATCCTAAGAAGACCCTTGGCATTAAACTTCCATTTCTGGTGATGATAATAAAAAACTTGAAGAAATATTTCACATTTGAGGTTCAGGTAAGTGTTTGCATGAATTTACAGCGTAATATGAGAATAATACAATTTCTATTCTAAATACTTTACAGGTGTTAGATGATAAAAACGTACGACGACGTTTCAGAGCCAGCAACTACCAGTCAACAACCAGAGTAAAACCGTTCATTTGCACAATGCCAATGCGGCTAGATGAAGGATGGAATCAAATTCAATTCAATTTGTCAGACTTTACACGAAGAGCTTATGGCACCAATTATGTTGAAACTCTCCGAGTTCAGATACACGCAAATTGTCGAATTCGAAGAGTGTACTTCTCAGACAGACTTTATTCAGAGGATGAGCTTCCTCCTGAATTTAAACTGTTTCTGCCAATACAAAAGCCTCAAGCAAAATCAATGGGGCAAAGTGTCTGTGCTTAGATCTAGTGTTAAAATGATTTGCGCAAATCCCATACATTGTAAGCCTAAAATTGAAAGGATCATAAAAACCCATTTTTTTTTTTGTTATAAACCATAAAAATCCTATAGGTGAATAAAAAACAAAATTGTAAAAGTAAAATTTTATTGTCTTTTGCTTAGTCTGGTACAGTTAAGATTTCAACACCACCGCTCGTAACTAGCACTGTGTGCTCGAATTGTGCTGTTCTTGCTCCATCTACTGTCATTGCGGTCCATCCGTCTTCCTGTATTTCAACGTCTGGTTCTCCAAGTGAAAGTATCGGTTCTATTGTGAATGTCATCCCTGGTTCCATAATTCCAGGAATATTATTCTCTATAAAATTTGGATTATTATTATAATACTTTTTCTATGGAAATAAAATTAATCTCACCAAAGTGAAAAATTTCAGGTGGTCCGTGAAAGTAGCTTCCTATGCCGTGTCCAATAAAAGCCGGAATCGATGTCAATCCCTTTTCTTTGGTATAATGTGATATATACTTCCCAATAGCGCTAAAAGGCTTTCCCGGTCCACACTGTTGTATTGCCCCATGCAAGCATTCTTCGGTACATTGAACCAAATACTTTCCCCTTTCATCAACATCACCAACTAGAAAAGTCCACGAACAATCACCGTGATATCCTTTTAGATAGACTGTAATATCTACGTTTATTAAATCCCCGTTCTCTAGTTTCCGATCATCTGGAATTCCATGGCAAGCGACATGATTCACAGATGTACATACTGACTTAGGAAAGCCGGCATATCGAAGCGGGGAAGGATATGCACCCGCTTCTATAATTTTATCATGTACGAACTCATCTATTTCTTCTGTCGTAACTCCTTCCTACCTTGAATTACATGGAATTATTCTGTATTTTAAGAGATTCATCTAGACATTACCCGGACGAGTTCACCGCATACTCTGAGAATATTTGCGGCCAGCTTACAGCTATTTCTCATGCAATTGATTTGTTTTTCAGTCTTTATTTCTGGATTTCCTAAGGTATCTCCTGGCTCATTCATTTCATTATAATAAAATGGCTTTTCGATATGGTTTGGAACTGTACGTTCTGGGGAGACATTTCCAAGGCGAACAGCATTTGAAATTCCAAAATCCCTAAATGCATAACATATTTGATCAGCTGTAAATTTCCTGGTAAACAAATAAATTATAAACATACTTGACAGGCCAAAAATTAAAAACTGACCGCGACGATGTAAAGAATGTTCTTTGGAGGATATGAGAAAGTAGTTTCATGATTTATTTTAAAACACATAAAAATTGAATCTAAATACATAAATGTAAATAAACACTCAGTGCACTGTGCAGTCTTGTTCTTCTTAACGATTGAATGGGTTTAGTGCAAAATTTGCTACGTTTCCAGCTTAGTATAAGTCAACAAAATTCATAAACTCAGAAGTTTCAAAGTTTGTACATTTAGCTAAGTTTGTTTCCGTCTAGTGTCTTGCAGAGCACACGAGCTTGCGAATTGAATTGGGTACCTAGAAGTGGCAATGTTATTGATAGTAATAGCCAGGGCACACATGTGGCAGATTACAGCCATTATAGGCATTATACATCTAAGCTCAAGGGGAGGAAAATCCATCCATCCTTAAAAATTTCTCGTGTGGGTTGCCCCAAGGAGTCTGACACTAGGACAGCGTCGTTTAAATCCCTAATGACTCGCCTTTTTTACTGACTAATCAATAAATTGTCGAACGTAAAATTAAACTGGCTGAAATTGAATATAAAAGTAGCGATCCTAGTGAAAATTTTTGTGTATACTTCTAATCTTCTCTCTTTTGAGTGGGAAATGACGCAAAAGGGTTTATTTACATTACAATCTTTAGTTTTTCGAGAATACTGATGGAATAATGAAGAAATCATTAAAAATGCATTCATAAGACGCTTGACGACAATTTTCCAATGAACTGATTAGTCAGTTGATCGAACACAACTCGTTTCTATTCAGAAAAATTGACAGACGAACTTAATACTTACTGACCGTCAGTTCTACTGACTAGTGTAATCCTCGAGATAGGGCCCAACCATGATACAAAGATTAACAAGGTATGGCCGGAAAAGCTGTCAATTGATTGCTTGCCTCCTTTGGCGACAAATGTCAGAAATTTGTTCGTCTCAATTTCAATCGTAATTTCCCATGAAAAAATTTTTCTATTTTTAAATTTCTTTACTTTCCCACTAGCACATAATTACTTTTCCCGAAGTGATTTAAACGAAGAAACTAATATTTTGTTAAATATTTTAATATATTCAAAACGTATTCCAGTCAATAAAATACGAAAAACTCGAAACAAATTCGCTGGAAATGACAGTAGGTACCTCATGACGTAGAAACACAAAAAATTCCTCTCGAATCGGCCATACCTTGTTATCTTTGTATCATGGGGCCCAACCAAGCTATTATATAGAATACAAGTTTATATATATTAGCAAAAAAAAAAAAAAATATATACATATTAGTGATGAAATAAAATATCATGAAAATGCATGGGAAAGAACGGCATAGAGAACACAATACTCTCTGCGATCTCTCTGTCACGAAATTACGTCCACAATTTTAATGGGAATTGTATTATATATCTTGGGGCCAAATCACAAGTCGTGAGTACGAAAATTTTGCTACACTAGTGCCCGGAATATTGTTCTGCAGCAATTAAATACAAGTATTCTCATTAAATTTTTGGCACTTGGTTTGTGCCGTAATTTCGTGACTAATGTATATACATTTCTGGCTTGCCAGAGAGAGCGCCGAGAGAATTGTGTTTTCTGTACCGTGCTTTTCTATACATTTTCACGATATTTCGTCACTAATGGCGGAACGTGGCTCGTAATGGGAATAGCTTGTATTCTATATACCTTTTGGCTCTGTAGCAATTCCTTATAACTAATGAGTTTAATTGTATGCGTGTTTAATCAAGTTACAGTTATTGATACAAATAATAATTGTAGGAATCACAAGCTAACAGCACATAACGAGAATTGAATTATTATATTAGCTGTGTTCTTTTGGGTCCGCAGAACAGAGCAGAACAAAAGATACACAAAAGAACGCCTCATACATTTTCTTAGAAGATTTAAATGAAGGTAACAGTACAAATAGTTCGCTTCAATCGACAGAACAATTTTTTCTCTCCAGTTTATGGAAGTTCTAGAACAAGGTAAACAAAGCTATTTGCTTGCAGTATGATTGGTATAGTGCTGCAGCTTAGAAAAGTGTAGTTACGAAATTTTCCTTCCCGCCGATTAGGTCTCATCAACGAAAATGTTGCATGCTAGCAGCGTGCTAGCTTAGGCTTAAGCTGAAAAGTTAATTGAGGCGGTAAAATGTCACCGTATTTTATACAGTTTTATATAAATCTTGGATCCACCATTCTCTTTTTATATATTGGCTATGTTTTTTAAACTCTTCATAAGCCAAGAACGCACAAGCTACTTTTTAATAATCCTTTTTAATTTATTCGTTGAAATTTTTCCCATTTTTCCTTTACAAACAGTTGCGACGACCAGGGAGAATATACTGTGACCAGGGTGCCTATTCTTGAATTACGAATAGTGTTTACGAAGGTATATAGAATACAAGTTATTACCATTACGAAACACGTTCCGCCATTAGTGACGAAATATTGTAAAAGTGCTTAGGAAAGTACAGTGCAGAGAACACAATACTCTCTCTCCCCTCTCTACCCTTCAGAATGAATTTTTTTAATCCATGTTGTTCTTTTTCTCGGGCCGAACGATTTATGCCTAATCTATAATGCGTGGTAACACGACATGGATTATTGTGATTGCTTCCCACTCTTACATTTGAAAATTCATTCTTGCAAAAATGTTTCTTCTCTTTCATTCATTTGACGACATGAGCACGTGCTTATTTGTAGTAGTTAATCAGCAAAAACGATGTAGTAATACCTCAGGTGTATTCAGCATAATTTAGACCATGTAGGGGAATTTAGAACAAAACAGCTGTAAACTGGAACAAGTACTTTCAGCCTTGAAAGCAATATTTTATATAATTCGACTTGTCCCAAACAATTTCTTAGTTTTCTATACTATTAGTATAAATTATTGAGACCAAATACTTCCTTTGATATAATTCTGTAATGAAATCGAGAAAGCAATTACATTTATGACAATTGACAGATAAACAGCTGTTTAATCTGTCAGCTTACCACTACTAACATATTAAGCCTAGTACTAAGGTCCGCGCTAAGCTAAATTTTAGCGGGTCTCCAATATCGGGCCGTTCTTTAGCAGCTAAATTATGACAGCGGAGACTCACAGAAAAGATATATTAAAAACAAGAAGAAGAAGAATTTTGCAATTTGTTTACGGAAATACAACGCGCGGTGATAATATTTCTAAAAACAGGTAGGTAAAATTATTTGGAAATACCTATTAAAAATATAAACATAATATGCATTATGTATACAATAAAAAAAAATTAACAATTGATATTGAAAATACGGCCACCAAAAGAAATCTAATTCATCCGTACTTACAGCAAAGATGTACAAAACTACGTTAACTACAAAAATCCGGTCAATAAATTTATTAAATATCAGAACTCTGAAAATAAATATTTTTAGCGTGCTAAAGAACGGCCCGGGCGGATAAATTCAAGCTAAATTTTTTGGAGACTTACCGGTGGTGCCATCTATAATCAAAACCCAAAAGCAAATTTAGCGCGTTGACCTTAGTACCGCTTTCGCTAAAATTCAAGATAAATTTTCGCCAATATCTTTTAGCTTGCTAAATTTTCATACAAAATTTAGCTTAGCGCGGACCTTAGTACTAGGCTTTACGTGCATTCTTCAGCAAACGAATCGTTTTGACGACGTGGTTTTACCATGCATTTTAGATTAGGTATAATAGTTGAGTTTAAGTTGCCTTTGTTGGAAAATGGCTTTGTTTTTCATAAAGAAAATTATTTATACTTGCTTTTATCAAATGAAACAAATGTCAAACACTTAAAATGGTTCTGTTTTGTTCCTTTTCTATGAGCACAGAAGTAAATTATGACAACGTTCTGTCGATTCATACAGATTCATTCAGAATGAGAAAAGGAACGCAGCATATAGCTATATATTCTAAAGCTGGAAACACAATGCGAATGCCATCGGCGTTCATCATCTCAGATTTCATTCTGTTCTATTATCAGATATAGGGATAAATTGAAATTTGAGCTGATGAACTCTGATGACCGTAGCTTTGTGTTTCCCACTTAAGGTTTGCATACGAAAGTAACGAATACAGATTTCAAGAATACCATATGCATATTCATTTCGAATTGTTTTGACGTATACGGAATCTGGCCTTCGTTAAAAATTCACAATTACCGCAGTGCTGACAATTTAAAATTTTTCCTCTGCGGTTTTACTAAGCCTATCTTACTGAGTACTGTGCAACCAACGAGGTAATGCAATCATATCTACGATCCGTGTACATGAGCGTACCCAAAATTGCCCTGCATTTGTGTATGTTTCATTCCGCCATTTTTGGTCTTCGCTGTCAGACCCATACTTAGGTTTGGTTTGTTTTGGGCTTGGCGCATTGACGCAGGAAAACTCGTGAAATAAGCGTAGGGGAATAAAGCAAATATTACTCACAAACTTATTATCACTGAACTTTTCTTCTTAATTATTAACTTTTTTATGTTCATGTTTGCAAATTCAGTAAATACTTTTGAGTATATGAAAATAAAAGCGATTAAAATAGCGAACAGGTTGTACAATTGTATACAGGTGTACAAATTTTACGGCGCTTATGTACAAACAATATCAATGTCAATGTGTTAGAAATGGGTACGTGATATTTTTTCATTTGCATCTCCTTTAGTTCTTACCTCGTTGTGTGAAACCGAGTAGGCTTAAGGCAGAAACACATCCAAGCAAGCCTCAGGCCTGGCCTCTCTCAGGCTTTCTCGTAGCTCGCCTCAAGGCTTGCCGCAGAGAAATGAAAAGAAAATGATACTACCAGCCTCGGTGCTGTCATTGTAATTTTGTTAGTACATCTGTTGACAGAAGTAGGCCTGAGAGAGAAAAATTTCGAACATTGAGCAAAGCGCGCTTTGCGGCTAGGCCTTGAGGCTAGCTGCTGGCTTGGTTTTGTGTTGAATCATTTAAAAAACCGTGTTGGAAATTTTGACAACACCTCGAGGAAGCCTCGAGGCCTGGATGTGCTTCTGCTATTAAGTTCCGAGATTAAAGGTTGAAACAGATTACACTTTAGTGTGCGGCGCGACATCGCGGCAAAATGAACGGTGAAATTGTTCCGCCGCGCTGTGACACAGATTACAATAAGAGCGCAGCAGTGTAGATACAGCGCTCTTATATTGGTACTACATATTTTCATGAGAAGTTGCCTACCCCAAATTTATATTTTTTTTTGGTACCACTGAAAGTGAGCAGCAAATTTAGGATCAGAAATGACTATGCGGCAAAAGTCGCGCTGTTGCGCCGCGTTCAATGCCGCGTGTAATCTGTTTCAGCCTTAAGTCACACCCGTGCCTTAGCTAAGCTCTAGCTTAAGCCTGGACTGTGAAACCGGCCATTAGTATTTCGGCTCATATGATTCATATACTCAGAATTTATACTGAGATTATATATGGGGTCAGCTAACATTTTTCTTCTGGCATCTACGGTATGCAGGACTAGCCGTACTGATGAGTATTCGTTCCTGCTGATACGAAACGCATTATTTATTGCTAATATTATTTAGTTGGTTTTTCATCGTCCAGGAATGAATTTTATTGAGTGCTTCATTTACACGAGAAGGAGCATCTTCCACTAGTCGTACATATAGTTTTGTCTGTATGATTAATATAAAACTAATGATTTTTCACTTTACTTAATTTTTAACCATAGTTCTTAATTTTTAGACAGAAATATCATTAGCAAATACTATTACGTGAACTCTAACCCTGCTCAAGACGAATAATTTAAAATTCTTAAACTTTATCCACCTCCGCAATATTTTCATTTAACAAGCACAAACAAAGATAAATTTATTTACTATAATTTTTATGTAAATATCCAACAATTTCAAATTCTATTAAAATTTTATCCAACTCTTATGACATAGAACTGATACTGCTCCACGCAATTTTTCCGTAGGTATTCTATTTGGCTACAAAAAATTTCCGCATTATAAGAATTCCATTTCGCATTTTCTTATATTTATATATAATCACTTCCACAGCTAAAGTCAATAATGCCATGATCATGCCACCTTAAATCAAAGTAAAATATTATTAATCCCACAGATTGAGAAATTATAGCGATCAAGACCAGTACAATAACAACAACATACCCATAAGAAGCAAATATAAGCTTGTGATATCATACAAAGTGACGGGATGAATTGTTGAGCTTGTCTGACACTTTGGTTTTTCTGAACGATGGTTCCGAAGCTGGTGTGTAATAAGTCCCACCTCACGAGCCCTATGCAATCTACTTAAAACCAAACTAATTAGAATTTATCGCAGAGTTGCAGTGTCACTTTCTTACACAATCTTAAAAATTTCCGTATACTGACTTCGCTTCGTCACGATCATGTTCATTATTTCTGTTTCAAAAAGCCCTGAAAGTGTTCTTAAATCGCAGATTTCGTTAGGATCAAAATGTTTTGCGATTTCAGGATATGCATCGATCATTTCACAGTGAAGGGCATAACTTCCAGTTTTGAGATAGGGAATTGCTGTTTTGATATGTGTGTAGATTGGTAGCATATTGGTTTTTCGTTTAGGCAGGACTTTTTCTTGGTACATTTTTTTTACCACAGAACGATTAGATTCCTGCATACATAATATGAACATGAAGAGAAATTTGCATTAAGTTACTTTAATTATAATACATAAGTGAAAAAAAGAATACCTTAAAGATAACTTTATGATATCCAATGTCCTCGAAAGTCAAGGTCAAAGGACTTTGTATGATTTCCTCCAAATTTTGTGGACCTTGCATTTGTGTACTAAGAAGTCCTCCAACAACAGACGATGTATAGAAATTGTACATGATTACAGTGAAAAACAACAGCATGAAAAATATGATTCGAAATACTATTTGTTTTGGACTTGGTTCCAATCCTATTTATTTATATATGTGTAAAAGAAATAAATACGCTATTTTGATGAACTTTCTAAAACTAATTCACCTTGCTGACTTATGGCTGCAAAAATTGCAACGAAAATTGTGCCAAATCTTTGATGTTCTTCTGCATTAAATGTAATATATCTTTTCTGAAGGATATTAATGACTTTCCAAATAAATCCAATAAGGAGAATAGTTGTGGTAGCAAAAATCCAAACGATGGTATCAAAAGGAGTTAGAAAGTTTGTTGCAAAACCATTACTATGAGTTTTCAATTCTGCAGTAACACGAAACAAAAAAGCTGCTTCAAATTTCCAACTCTGATGAATCGTGTCGAATTCAGCAAATCGATTAATTCTATTGAAGGCTCCAGAGGCAACAATGTCAGCTTCATTTCTCTGAACTACACCAAGAAGACCAAGACGATATGTTGATGGTTTTAATCGTCCTCCCCAACCTCTTGTTATTCGATATTCTACGGTGAAATTGAGCCGATGTTGAAGTAGTTTTATAAGAGAATAGTGATATTTGACAAAGGAACTGATTCCATCAGATTTTGAAAGTTCAGAAAGGAGAGCGTCCACTTGACATGATTTTATATTATCTCTGTCAATCTGTAAAAAAAAAAATTAAATGGATGCATAATGTGCAATATCTAACTAAAATAACCTAGAATACAAGTTATCTTTGTGAGCTACAGTAATGAAAAGGAAGGTATTGTAAAAGCGAGAGAGTCACGTAAAAGAAAATCTAAAAATGCACTTCTGATGGTATCTGCAGATATTTATGAAGCTCTCGATAAGGACCAGATGACAGTACTAGTTCTTCTTGATTTTATCAAGACATTTGATTCCGTAAACCATCCAAGACTGCTCTCAAAGCTGAAAAATCAATTGGGCTTTTCATCTTCCGACATTCAGGTTGTTGCTGATTACTTACGCAATCGATCACAGATGGTAAAAGTAAAAAATTGTTGTTCTATGATATTATATATCTTCGCTCTGGTGTTCCATAAGGATCCATTATTGGACCTTTACTTTTCACCTTATATTTAACTCTGGTGCTCCATAAGGATCCATTATTGGCCCTCTACTTTTCACCTTATATTTAAATGATTTACCGAATCTTGTTACTAACTCTTCCATTCAGATTTCCGCGGATTACGTACAGATCTATTTAAGTAGACCCATAGGTTTGATGGAGGATTGTACTTGTCGCATTAACGAAGATCTTCGTAGCATATATGATTGGTCTCTCCTGAATCAACTTTCGTTAAATCCAACTTCGCATTGCCTAGCTATACATATATAGGAGAGGAATTGATATTTCGGAACGCTGTGTAGGAATCTTGGAGTTTATTTCAGTGCTGATTTCAAATACTGCAATCACATTTAAAATTGAATAGGAAAAATCTATGGCACTTTACGGCAATTTTGGATAACGTCTGCTTGCATTTCTGTGGACATTCGTTTGAAGTTGGCAAAAACGCTAATTATTCCAATGTTTGTTTATGGTAGTACCATCTTTAGTAAACTTGATGCTCGGTGCCAGAGAAAGTTAGATGTTGTTTTCAATTATGTAATACGCTATATTTATAGACTTTCTTGGAATGCTCATGTGTCTATGCATTGTCATTGTTATTCCTCTTAAAATGTATTTAGGCCGCAGTGAACTCATTCCTTTGCACAAACTGGTATTATAACAAGCTTCCCGATTATTTGTATGGAGATTGCACTTCTTGCATTTGGGAAGGGGTTGTCAGGTAAATACTAGCATCTCGGTGTTCCTCTTAATGCGATGAGTGCTCTTACTTTTGTCCAGGCAATACGAAAGTGGAACTCTCTTTCTATCAATATGCAGCTTACGGGGTGTAGCAAGCATTTTTCTTTATTTATTAAAATACTTAAGTTTTTAGGACCGTAAATAGTACGCACTTTTTATAGGAATTAGTTTTCCTGTTTTATCTACTGTTTTTTTTTATTTCTTATAGGTTTAGGTTTAATTTTTTCCATTGACTTTAATTTAACTTTTTTCGTTTCGCTTTTATTTCTGTTTTTTTTTTTTTTATTGTCATATGTTTCAGATTTTTTTATTTATACATTTGTTTCACGTTATTTTATTAATCTATTTATTTGTTATTACTTATTCTTACTTTTATTATTATTTATTTCGATATCCTAACGTTCTTTAAGTTAGTTTTTATTTTGAACCAGGAACTATTACACTAAATGAGAAGTACATATGGAGTACGATGTTTGGTACAAGGTATATAGAAGACAAGGTATTCTCATTAAAAATTTTGTACTAGCACTGTGACGTGTTTCGTCCTATAACGTATATACATTTCTATTGAAAAGACAGAGAGATGAGAGATTATATTGTGTTCTCTGTACTGTACTTTCCTATACGTTCGGACACAAATGGCGGAACGTGGTTCGTAATGGGAATATCTGGTCTTCTATATACCTTGGTTTGGTACGTATATTGTAATCTTGGTAGATTGGCCATTATTAAAATTTATTTATTTATTTATTCTTAGTTACCAAAAATTAAACTCGTGAATATGTGATCAGCGCACCCTTTTGTAAGGTTGGGGGTCAGAATGAAGCATCACCCTACTTACAGATTTCGTGCGCCAGAGTTAGCATACTGAGGACCTGCTTAAACTGAGTCAATGAACTATAGAGAACTTTTCTATTAACCACGGCTTTGAAAATAAAAGTCAATGTAGTAATGCCCTTGTGTATAGAAGGTTAGGTTAGGTTAGGTAGGAGGGGTGCCGCAAGACAACTAGCCTGCATCACTTTCACCTCTAGTGGGTCCATTATGCCCCTAGGCCCCATGAGATAAACTTTTCAAACCGCCCCAGATCAATCCTGCTTCCCTTAGGGAACTCAAGATATCTCCAAGACTCTTTACCTAGATCCATCCTGCTTCTCTAAAAAAACTCGGGATATACCTACCTAAATTCTTTGTTTTACAGCTACCCTAGACTTGAAAAGAAGTAGCTACCTAGTAGCCTACTTCTTTTATTCATCAGAGCGGGGCATTCGCAAAGCACGTGTTGGACGGATTCGATTTCTTGTGTATAGAAGTATCTAGTGATTGCGAAAATGCTTCCTTGTTATAATGTCAGATGGCTCCACTTGTACTATTTTGAACAGTTTTGCTCACGATTCGCTAAAAGCAAACCTATGCAACTGAAGTATTGACAAGGGTTCAAATGATAATGCCCTAGACACACAGCACTCTTAATGAAGAAATAACTAGCGACTCATTAGTCTATAATGATTCATTATAAACTGCAGACACACAGCCATTCTTTTAATTAAGTTGTTCTGTCAAACGGGTTTTGATAAACTTATCACATTAAAGAAGCAATATGGATGGAATTAACACGTTAAACTTTGTTTTTATTAATTTTAATTTTTATTTAGTTTTATTTTATTTCATTTAACGATTGAGAAATGAAAAAAAAAACATTTTATTAAAAAATATTTAGACATAATGATTTGTGCTTTGCATTTCTACTTCTTATTTTTCAAATCAGCAGATGCACAATGGAGCTCCATACTTAAATTATATGCTAAATCTAGCACATTTTTCCTCATTATAGCTATAATGAAGGAAGAAAACACTTCATTAGTGTACTTCATTATCATCTGCTTTTCGAGCCATAATGACGTATTCTATGTGACACGCGGCATTTTAATGAATAGTTAGTACTAATGACTTATTAGATCGTGCTGTGTATCTAGGGTATAATACCCTTTAACTAGGGTATAATACCCTCGAACTATTCATTAAAATTCCGTGTGTCACATAGTATACGTCATTATGGCTCGAAAATCAGATAATAACGAAGTACAGTAATGAAGTGTTTTCTTCCTGCATTTATAGCTATAAAAAGGGGTAAAAATGTGCTAGATTTAGCATATAATTTAAGTATGGAGCTACGCTGTGCATCTGCTGATTTGAAAAATAAGAAGAAGAAATGCAAAGCACAAAGTAATTATGTCAAAATATTTTTTAATAAAATGTTTTTTTTTTCATTTCTCAATCGTTAAATGCATTCATTTCTTCTTAAAAATTTACAAAAAATGGCTCGGGAGAATTTTTATTCAGTCTGGTGGCCGACTGGAGTTATTTTCAGATACAATCATACAATATGTGACGTTGTCAGCTTCCAATGCATAACAATTGTAAGGAAAAAATTTACAGTAAATTAAAAAAAAAAAAACTGCGGCTTTCCCTACATCAGGTCCAGACATTGGAGCGAGACATTGCTGGTTTACCCTTTGGTTACGTCTGTTCTGTAGGAGTAGCGCCTCTACAACACAACAAGGTACTAAGTCAAATTGCGTTTCACAATCACTATATAGTTCTATACACAAGGGTATACCTTGGTTTATAAATACACTTAGACCCTAATTGAACTTATTTCCTGTCTATTTACGCGCACCAACGTACTTTGCTACCCCTGTTGTATTTTAACCTCCGATGATCAATTAAAATTCTCTATTGGGCGTAAATCAATGTTGTAATGAGTGTTCGATGAAATCAAAACAGAATGGCATTTTTGTATTCTTCTTAATCGCATTAGATAGGATAACAGGCTTTTCTATTATTATGTAGGTCTCCTTCAAGAACGGAAGGGGAACTGTTTGATCAGAGAGTTTTACGTTTTAGATATTGTGGAGGCCAAGATGTATACATTACTTTTTATATGGTAGCCGATACACTTGTGAGTACCCACCCACTGGGAAAACGTTCTAAAAAACCTTCTGAAGCGCTTCCTTGGAAGCTCGTAGCGCTTCTTTTCTCTATCTCAATCCATTTCTTGTTAACATAGGCCAGTCCGCAGAGCCAAATTGCTTCAATGCTGTCCTTAAGAAGCGCTCTAGGAGGCATGCTAAATTATGGGCGAAGAAGTTTTTCGAAGGTGTCTCTTTAAAAGTTTTAATGAGCTTTATGAATAGTCATCGCAGTGTTTCTTCCTTAATCTCATAAGAGGCCCCCATGGCTGTTTCCTGAAAACAGAAGTAAGGCACTTGTGCTTGCTTGTGAGGATTTGTGATATTTAATTCTAGTTGATGATAAGCCAATACATATTCTCCCAGTTTTATTAACCAATTCAGATTACTTCTAACCACCCTGAATTTCACATTGAAGATGAGAAATGCGCTACTTTGCTTCGCACAATAGTGGAAAAAAACTACAATTTAGATTCGTGGAAAATTAGATGAGAGACCCTTGTTGCACTTCTGCTGGAGCTCATCAAATAATCTTCTATCTTGCTTCCAATTGATGGCTATAGAAGCTTTTGAGTTTATTTGTCCTTTGCTTATTTTCTTGATAGATCAGTGTGAATAGTCTTCTAAAGATTTGCCAAATAATGGCTAAGCAAACGCTTAAAGTGTTCTCCTTTTAGAAGTTTTTCGTCCCAATAGACATGGATTCTGTTATGTGCAACAAAGCGAGACAAGAGACATCTACTGGAAATGGAAAGTTCGCGTAAGATGAGTAATAAGATGCGGAGAGTAAAACACTTAAGGTACGGAGAATCGATATTTCTGGAATGGAATCTTCAGGAAGGTTAGAATATATACTGTGGGAAGGTTCTGGATAATTTGTAAAGTATAAATACAGCACTTGTCACAGCCAGGAGTGAGTCTTGTCTTAGACAGAGCAGTGTTTATCATTGAAAGTATGCAGTGTTTCCTCTATGGTGGTCCATAGAGCGGGAGCTGATAGTACTCATCTGGACAAATAAAAAATTGTTTGGAGGGGGGGGGGGGTATATAATTCGTTTTGGAGTTACAGGGTGATTAAGAAATTATGCTAGGTTTTCACGGGTTATGACCCCCCCCCCCTATATATACGCTTCAGGCTACTATAATTATCTTGCTTTTGATGTGCTTCTTCATTAGAACTGAAAAAGAATAGAATATTTTTGAGTTTCCTTACCACTGTAACTCCTCTTAGTTTTAGCCCCGAAAACTGACCCCGATAAGGCAATCCTTGAACATGCTCTAAACTATTCAGTAATATTAATCCACTTTCGTTTGACCATTCTGCAATTCTACATATTTCAAGAGGACCTCCAAGGTGCAATCCCTTGGAATAAACATCGAATAATAAAAATGTTTCTCCCGAAGTTTGGTTTGCATAAATTAATTGCGAATTGACTCCAATATTTGTCACATTCTTGAGTATAGTGTGCGCTTCATCTCCAGACTTATGTACTATCAACCAATGATAGGTCTTGTTGAAATATCGGTATTTAGATGCCTTAGAATATATTTGGATTATAAACCGAATTGATTACACAAAAATATCTACGACCAAACTTACATAATTTAAAACTATCCGATGACGTGTACACTGAGAATCGAGTATAACACAAGTTTTGGCTGCTATATGTCTGCTAAGAATATTTTCCGGAGTGAAATTTTTGTTTATGTTCACAGGTCTTACAAGCACATCAGCTTCCATTAGTACTTCCGATACTTGGAGAAGTGCTGTAACATAAGTGTATACAAATAAGAAAAAGAAAAAAGAAAAACTAAAAACTATGATTATAGTTAATACCTTTCTCAGAACAACCAAAGATAACTGCATGTTTAGCTGCAACTAATTTAACAGTGATATCTTTAGTGAGTCCACCGTTCCAAGCTAAGGCCGTAAACAAACTTTGGTAGAAAATTACTGCACGGTAGTGGCTAGAGACAATTTCCATATTTGTCCATGGAAATCTCGAGGAGTATAGCTATTATGACCATTACTTGAATGACAGCCTGCAGCCGTTTTTATATTACGTACTAAGTACGGTTAATTCCTTGATTGACAGACAGGGGGGGGACTGAGACATATTAGAGAGAAATTATGCAAATTGTAAATAATATCAATTTTATGGCAAATTAGGCGCTGAACTGATTTCTGATATAATGATTGCACATAAATTATAGATTTTATGCCTAAATGAATTTCAGGAGCAACATTTACTTTTCGTGTCAGAGTAATTTGTGTTATTTGCTTGTATGGCACGTGATTTGGGTATATGGAGGTAATTTCATATGATAGTTGATGTCCATTTTTTTGAGCTATTTGTATGGTATGAAATGTAAATTTGCACCATTTGAACATTTATCAATTTTTTTTTTCATCTGCAGTAGTTTTAAATGTGTAGATGATAGTAGACTTGGAGATATTTGATTTGACTCTTTAGTAATATATTATGCAAAATAGATTTTCGGTTTTGTAATTTTAATTTATACATCGCTCTAGGACTGACTTAATCCTTTAATCCTTATATATCCACCAGCAACTTATTGGCATCTGAGTTCACTGTAGTGTAGACAGCAGGCAGTCTCAGGATTTCACTGCTGTCCTGATGAGATCATCTCCTGTCACTGCTGATCGAAATACATTACACACAGTATGCCATCAAAAAAAAATTCTTTATGGGAGTTTTTTGATTTTCGGCTTTAGGCCAGAGAACTGACAGTATCTCGGTACTTGTCTTTTAATTTTCTCTACTCATATGCAGTAAGTTGAGAATTGCCTGTAGACTCGTATATTCTACGGATATCGAAACAGTAAAAAACTCATTACCACTTTCCAGTTATTAATCCTTTTAGGTAGAGTTCTAACTACCTTCATTAGTTTGACTATCAGCAATCTAATACTAAATTAGAAGAATTTTTAGAAAAACTATTTATTTTTACGATTCAAATCAAATTATTAAATACAAGAGACAAAACAACCGCCTTGTCCGGTTATTGAAGCCGGGACCTGCCGCTTTCCAGACGACTGCTTTTACCTCTGAGCTAACGAGACAGATGTCTTTATCTATTTTATTTATTTATTTGCTTGCAGGCATTAACCAATAACGATGGAAACGTACAAATAAATTTGTAATTTTTTTATTTATTTTTGATCTTATCCAGTTGTTGGATTCGAATTTATTGTAATGTTGTAAAAATAAAAAGTTTTCCTAAAAATTCTTCTATTCCATTTAACCGATTGTAAAAATTTCAATTTAAAACTAAAAACTAAATTTAAAAATCTTTGCATATCATCCAGCCGTCTGAGATCGCCATTCCATTTTCCTTCCAATTGATTGTAGGGAGTTTTCCTCTCCACATTTTGTAAGGACACTCAACTTTGTATAATTGTCTTTTGAGCTGATTGAGAAATAAAATGCCTGACATTTGAAAGAAGCTCTTGCATGCTTTCCATCATGAAGATTACAGCCATGCTTGGAAAGAATATTTGAGCACGAGGTGTCATAAAGGACGACAGACTGATATAAAAATTTTGCAGATATTCCCATAGAGAAGCACCACGAATTTTACCATTGATTATTTATTTATAGATATGCCCCAGAATTATTGATGTCTTACAAAGGAGATGTCGCCACTTATCTTTCGTTTGTGGCATCCCAAATTATTAATTTACTCGTCTTACCACAAGAGGTGCTGATATCAACAGAAACAAATTCTGTCAAAGTAAGGATGATGTAATCTTACGAAATTCACTTTTGTTCCGCTTCGAGTTTTTAATTAAGAGTCATATTTGTATTCGCGCTAAGGAGTAGTTCAAGTTAAGTAGTGGAAAATAATAAAAGCCTGGGGAGCATATATAAAATACCATAAAGTGGTGACCCCGATAAAAGAACAAATTAAAAATAAACACAAAAGTAAGGGGGGGCATATATAAAACACCTAAAACTCTTGCTAAAGTGGTGACCCTGATAAAAGAACAATTAAAAACAAAAACAAAAAAAAAACTAAAGTCGCTGTCAGTGCAAGAGGCAGCAGGTGACAGCCTCAAAATAAAAAATCGTTTGTACATCAGGGATGTCAAAACTGGCCAAGAATTTCTCATCGACACAGGATCATCTTTGTATTCCGAAATATTCTTTCCGTGACTTGCAGCCAATATTGGCCTCCGAAGATCTTTCAAATAGACTTTCGGCATAGTAAACAGAAAACCCCGCAAACAATCAACAATCACCGCCATAATTGGTGCTGACTTCTTCGGTTACTACCACATACTAGTGGATCTAACATTCAACAAGCAGCAAGCAACAAGCAGCATGCTACAAACTGCAAGCAACAAGCATCATGCAACAAGCTGCAAGAAACAAGCAGCATGCAACCAGCTGCAAGCAACAAGCAGCTAGAAACAAGCAACAAGCAGCTACAAACAAGCAACGTGCAACAAGCAGCATGCAACAAACAGTAAGCAACATGCAACAATCTGCAAGCAACAAGCAGCTACAAACAAGCAACGTGCAACAAGCACCATGCAACAAACAGTAAGCAACATGCAACAAGGGAAGGGAGTAGCTATGGCAGCTCAAAATGATAATTTACTCGTCTTACCACAAGAGGTGCTGATATCAACAGAAAGAAATTCTGTCAAAGTAAGAATGATTTAATCTTACGAAATTCACTTTTGTTCCGCTTCGAGTTTTTAATCAAGAGTCATATTTGTATTCGCGCTAAGGAAGTCAAACAAAGAGATTATTTTATTTATTAAAATTCAGTCTTTTTTTAGTAGTAGAGTATAACTAAAGTAGCAAAGCTTGAGGAAGTATATAAAATACCTAAACACATTTTGCAAGTAGCGACATCTCCTTTCTAAAGATGTCAATGATACTGGACACATCTGTATATAAATAATCAATGGTTTTTACCCTATAGGATAGGATGTAGATTTTATATCGTTGATATAATTTTGTTAAATTTTTTTCTGATATTATATTAATTATTATCAACATCGATCCGACTTGTACAGTTATGGTTGGAGAGGTAATCGGGTTGTTGTTTAGGTACGAAAAGTTTTCATAATTTTTTGGCAGTAGAAGCCGATGGAAGAAAAATTATGGAGACTAAAGAAAATTACGGGAAGATCCGGAAGTAAGAAGAAACATGTAAAGCTTATCGGAAATTTTTCGTGTAGGGGAAGGTAGCCTATAACAGTGTTGGGAGATTGAGGGAATTCTCCCATATTGTGGGAATTTTCAAACTCAAAAAATTGAAAAGGGAAAAGGGAATAATCGTGTCGTCTAGAACAAAATTGTGGGAAAATTATAATATTGTTTTAAATTTTATACAAAAAATTGAATTTTTCTGCATAATTAAGACAATATTAATTGACCAGAGAATATTACTAAAAAAAAAAAAAAGTTGAGAGAATTTAGTACTACATATTTATTGAAATGGCACGTTTAAAACTATGAAATTAAAATATCAAGCACTTCTGAAATAAATGTTTTGAGAACTTGAATGACAAGCGTATCCCATTGAGGCAAGAAGCCAGAGATTCTGGAAGAAGTACAATTTAAGCGCTTTCAAGGTGTAATTTGAAAGCTCTATTCAGAAAACTTTTGAACTAAGTCAAGAGCTTCTATAGCTATCACTTGGAAGTTCTATAGAAGATTAGTCTATTGAAGCGCTTCTTTAGAAGCATGCACCGCTGCCTTTTTCCATTTTTCCATACCCATGTCCTGGCAGTTTTGAAGGCCTCTTATGAGATTAAGGAAGAAGCACTGCGATGATTATTCAAAAGGTTCATTAAAGCTTTTCAAAAGACATCTTCAAAAGTCTTCTTCATTTCATCATTTAGCATACTTCCTGGAGTGCTTCTTTAGAACAGTGAAATGCTTGCCTCTGCGTAGTATAAAAGTAATAAACTGGGATAGAGAAGGGAAGAGTTGCGAGCTTCTAGGAAAGCGTTTCAGAAAGTTTTTGCTCTTTTTCCCAAAGTGGCCCTCCAGAATATGTACTACATACGTATAAGTAACACAATGTAATGAAGAATACGAATAACTTTTATAGAGGATGAAGGCCTTCTAATGATTGAGCTTTTTACTTAACTGTTAAGATATGTAGTTTATTTGAAACTGTTATCAGTACAAATGGCTTTCGTCCCAGGAAAGTAATGTGGGAAATTATCATAATCTTTGGAAAAAATACCCAGAAATTCCCATTTTGGAGGGAATTTTCATCACAACCACCTCCCAACATTGGTCTATAATGATATAGTCTGGTAAAACGACACATTGGCCTTTCCATGAAATCTAAGTGTCCGACGCATTCCTAATAGTATTGGTCGTATTCTTCAGTTATTTTGAAGCCGATAACAAGAATAGCAGTGCTCAAAACTATCTTGGAGCGAATTCGTGGATAAAAGAAAAGAAAGTGATTGTTGAAGTATTTTTTACAGGGACTAGTACTGTGTTTTTTTGGTATTAAGTATTGATTTTATTTAAAATGCTAAATTTGACGGATTGCTCCTATTCTAAAAAAGCATTTGTTTTGTGATGAATAATAATATTTTTATAATTATTTTAAATTACTCTTGGCCATTCGGGTAGAATGACATACCTCGGCCGCCAAAGGCGCAAATTCACATGCCTTGGCCAAGGGGAAAATGACATACCTGTGTCATTTTAATCATAGATCCTAAAAATTATATTATTTTCTGAGGTTGGGCAATACAAAAGAAATATGATATGATTAAAAAAACAAAGCTATATTTTCGTTTATTTTTGGAAAAACTTCTCTGAGTAATAGCGCATTTTTGTGACATTACTTATTTGTAGCGTGAACGCCAAACACGTGTTGTGCACTCAATGGTTTGAAACTTCAAAATAAGTTTTCTTTAGTAGCAGTGAATACGGCCAGGAAGTGAGGAGAAAATATGCAACCATCAAAAAAGTATTGTGTTGTGTGGCTCATACTTGAATAGAAATCAATAGGAAAATTCAATCCTGTAACATGTTTGGTTGTGGTGTTAGGTGATGCGGCAATGGCGCTTGTCCTCAAGGTAGCCCATTTTGTGTGTAGTCAGAGTTGGCCCACACTGTGATTATGTGCTTGGAAGACGCGCAAAAAACGTCCAGCATCAATGCCAACGAAGTTCGCCAATAAAACACCAGCTAAAGGAAGATGTTCGCCCAAAAAAGCGCAGAAAAAGTCCTTTTCGGACATTTTCATTTGAAGTGCGTCAATATAATGACATTTGCCGAAAGTGCGATTCCGAATAATGTGCCACTAAAATTTTGCAAAAAAAAAAAAAAAACAGAGAAATGCAATAAATTCAGCTTTTTGTATCATTCAATTGATTTTTCCAACTATTTTCAATCATTTTAGCACATTTTTCGTCGGCTGGCCAACCTAGATATTACATTGACAGCTTTTCACTTTTGTTTTTTTAATGCCTTTATTTTTTTTTCTTTCATTTTTCACCCAATTAATCTGCAATATTCGGCAAAAGGGTTAATTTTTCCGAGAACAAAAATGTGCTTGGATTGGTCAAATTTTTTTTAAATAGAAGTTATGGGCTAACGTCATAAAGATGGCCAACCCTGACGACATGATGTCTTTAATGAATTACTCATATTTACTTAACAATAACAATTAACAATATATGAAATTCCAAAATGGTTAATCATTATACAACTGAATGCGAAAAAATGGATAATTTCGAGCTGTAATTAAATTTCCTACAAAAAAGAAAAAAAAAAGCGTCACACTTCTGTGAAATAAATGTCCACTAAATATTTAGGATGAGCATGATATCCAGGTCCTGATATTTCTTATATTTAAGCAAAACTAGAACTCCTAAGAAACAGACAAACTCTTTGGAAGGCTTGAAGAGTGTTGAAGGATAGCTGAAGGCAGCAAACATATTTTTATGTAAAGTTTAAATAAATTAATAAATAAAGTTTAGAGGGGAATACATTGAAAGTTTCTTCACATTTATTACACAAAATTATTCAACTTCATTCAGTTATAACTAACGAAAGAATAGGAACTAGAGGGTAGGTATACCTTTTATTCTTTAGATGGTTGTACAATTATACATACGTAGGGAAATATGGTGCATAACGGGTATGCAATGGGTTTTCTTGAAACCTTGCACTATACATAATTGTCAAGGTACTCAGAAAAAAGGACCCGGTATGGCCCTTGCATTATATCCTATTTTGTCCCTTGATTTGTGTGTTTGGAAAAAATATTATTAAAAAAACTTATTTTGAATCTCAGCTCAGTTAATACTGCAAAATACTAATAACAAAAAAAATAGTTATTTTTATATATTACACATAAATAATTATTACGGAAGCCTTAATAGTTGAACCTACTTTTCACTATCCTACAAACAAATAAGAAAACGGTAGTTTTTTTAATTTTTGTCGGTAGGACACAGTGGCGGCTCCAAGGGGTCATGAACCCGCCCCCGCCCTAAAAAATCAAAGTAAAAAATATTTAATTAATTGAGTTATTTGAAAAAATATAACTTTTATTTATATAATTCAACTTCAAAAAAATTTGTTATTCCAAAACTTAAAAAAATAAAAATTTATTTCAATGAATATTATTGTATGCATGTGCTGTATGTGTATAGGTTTTTCTCAGAGTTTGAGTTTGGGACCCCAACTTTGGATGATCTAAAACAACTTTCTAATCCACGAAACAGACTCCCTCACTACCACATCAGAGCCCTAACTTAGTCCTAGCTCCTAACATTCTAAAATATTTGCAGCGTTCTTATGTAAAACCACTGACATGTATAATATGGACTGACTACGTCCATAGAAATACATTGCAGAAAGTGGGCTGATTTCAATATAACGTTCTCTTTCGGTCTAGGCAGCAAGTACCAATTGAGAGAGAACTGTAAACAACAAATAAATAAGTGGGTTCGTCGAAATAAATGTTTTTAAATTAATTATTTGTGTTAATTTGTGATAAAAAGTGTTGTACCAAAGGCAATATATTCATAGATATTCATCAGAAATTCAACTCCCCGCCAATGGTTTTTTCAATGTTAGCACCAACGTAAGAACTATTTTTAACACACAAAATTGTACCCGCATGAAATAGCACATCGAGCAGTTCATATTATATATGTCAGTGTGTAAAACTGAGCGAAGTTTGGTTTGCGCCCTAAAGCACTATTCTATTCAAAAATGACTTTCTGTAATAAAATTATATTAATCAAGTAAAAAGTCTAGAATTGGTCTAAGACCAATTCTTATGATACCCTAGATGAATGCCCGTATTAAATTTCGTATGGTCACCCATTTGAGCAAATTTGGTTTTTGAAGTGGTTTTTCGGATATATTTCTAGAATGGTTCGTCGGACAGAAAAAAAGATAATAACCAATTTTATAGGATTTCATATTCTGAAGAATTTTTTAGTACAATAAAAATGTTTAGGACTATCGTGTTTACAGTATATGCAAAAAACATAAATTTTTATATGGCAACACAAAGAAGGGGTTGCCCGATTTAGTTCATTTTTAAATTTTTTTTTTTTATTACTATTAAAACACCATGTATCAAATTTCAGCTCTCTATGTCGACCCGTTCTCAGGCAATGTCCAAGTAAATAGTGGAAAACGAAATTTTTGTATGGCAACCCCACGAAGGAGTTGCCCGATTTGTCTCATTTTTGAACTTAATTTTAATTTTTTTTAAGGTGCGTGTATAAAATTTCAGTTTCGTAAGTGAATGCGTTCTCGAGTTATCGTGCGTACACACGGACAGACGGAAGGACATGCAAAAATCAAAATAACTTTTAATATTATGCGTGAACACCCACGCATATTGCTCTACCATAATTATTTCGAAGTGTTACAAACGGAATGACAAATTTAGTATACCCTTTAGATTTCATGTAAGGTATAAAAATGACACATCACCAACACCGATTCCTAGTACCTCACTATTACTTTGTTTTGCTAAATTTAATTGCAGTTAGAGATGCATTGAATAAATAACTAATAAGGAAACGGCATATCGGATGAAAACCTTAGCAACTCGGCGAAATGTATTTATGTGCTGTGTTTGTATTCGTTTCGTCATGGCAGTAATGAAATCATGACTTTTTAAAGGGGGACATTTTTTATAATCTATGTAAAATAAACAAATTTTTAGAAGCCCCTTATTTTCAGATGATATTTCTTTGCGTTGCCTTTGTATGACTGACATAATTTAGGCAGCAATTACAATTCAATTGTAAACAAAGAAACCGGCATTGGAAAATGTTAAATTTTTTGTTATGGCTGTTCATTTTTGAAAATATTTTACTTTTATTTTGATTGAAACACTATAATTAATTAGTAAAACTATTAAAGTTACTTGAAAAATGTTTTCCCACGACAATAACGCCGTTTTTTTCCTACAGCACAACACATACCGGAGTCTCGATTATATAAAATATCGTTAACAAAAGAATATTTCACAATTACATATGTTGCATTACTATTAAGAAAAAATCACGTTTAATTATTTATTTACCACAATATCGCTAATTCAAATCCGCACTTCTTTTTATAAAATATGAAATGTCAGAAATGTTGAACTGATGCATAATAGCATAGATGGCACAAGAACTAGATGTCGCATGCAATACCAAAAAAGTATACAAAATTTATATGGCTGAGTGGTCCATTCCGGAACGGACCACAACATTTGAAATGATGTATACGTTGAGTGATTCATATTTTTTCGTATCTGAAGTGTTGAGGAAGTCGATTAAATGTATACAAAACTGCTATAATAAAAACATTTGCTTTCGGCATGCTCTAAAACATGTTATGGTCCATTCCAGAATGCACTACCCATTTCACAATTTGTACACTCTGCTCTCGTATGGCATGCGACATCTAGTTCTTGTGCCATCTATGATAATAGGCAGTAGGCCCTCTGGTCACTTCTAGCCCCACTTTCGCCCGTCCGCCGATCATAGGTCATACTGTCATTGAATTGTTTAAGTACGTACAATGTATTCGCACGTATATTATTTAATGGTCAGATGACCTCACCCCCCGTCATTTCAATGCTAGATCCGCCCCTGGTAGGACACAGCACACAATTTGTACCACATTCGATGGCAATGAATGTAAGAGTGCAAGTGATGAGAAAACGGCTTACGGCAACAATTTCGCGTTAAGTCTTTAATAATACAAATAATACAAATAATACAAAAATACTCCTACCCAGTTGTACCTCGGTACCCTGTTATGTCCCGTCTTCCCCTACGTTAGTAGTAATTAGAAAATTACAGAGGAAAATGCATTCGAAATTCGAAAATGCATTCGAAATTCGAAAGTGTATTCGAAATTCGAAAATACCTCCAACTGCTCTAACGACCTCGCTGAACACATTTTGATCCTCAACCCTTATGCTTCATTTACCGGATATAAATAAAAAAATAAAAACCTAATCAACATCAAATGAGACTCATCATATCCGGTAGCAAGCTTTAATTTGGTAACCACAGGATTATCTTTTTTTTTATTTTCTGGCAGCCGCTATTTGTTTTTTTTTTTAACAATAAAAACCTTAGCAATGCTTTAAAAATATTTAAACAAAATTAATAAAAAATAAATAAATAAAATAATAAAATAAATTTATTCAAAACAATTTCTGCTGTAATTTTTCACATGCATATCATGTCAAAAAGTATATAACCAGCTGTGAGAGAGCAGTGTGACCACCGATGAATCTCAGACCTCTATAGCCACTGTTATCTCCTTTATTCTTATATATATAGTATATGTAAAAAAAAAAAAACATAAATAAAATGAAACATTAAAAAAGCCAAGAATACTTGCATATCGAAAAGAAAAGAAAAAAACTCCTCTGGCTCAACGAACTTCTCGAAATGAGCAAAAGTCTGCCGGCACAACCAAAGCCTGGTGGGTAGGAAATTATTTAAATATCACAAACAGCACTTTTACGAGAATTCTAGTTTCGAAATCCTCCTGACTATTAAGAAATCCAGTTTGCAGAAAACTCATTCCCCACATACCTAACTACCAGCTGAAGAAATTCAAGTCATAACTTGAAAACGGCCCTGACTGTCACCATAAAACCTAAGGAACGCCACTTGATAATCAAAACTTAGGTGGAGATGAGTTGATTTTTGCATAGATTCCGCTGACTCCCACCGTTGCCATTGGCATGACCAAGTTAAGCTAAGACTTGGCGTGGCCTGATATCATCCGATAAGAAGTCCAATAAACATTCGTCGCGCTGGCGCTGCGCTGCCATAGTGAAAATGTTTAAATGCAAGCGTTGCGTTGTTTCCAAAAAAGATACATAACTGTAAACGAATGATGTTTCTATTAGCCCGAACCCGATATTTTCAGATTTGTCGCCAATTAAAGAGATGTTTTTGTATTATACTATGTGTAGCTCCCCATTCGGCTGTCGTCTTCGAGCACGTTATTTTTCTTATTTTATTGTGACTTGTGCTTAGAGTTTTTGCATTTCTACATACCTACTACGATGAGAGAGACATTAGCCCGGTACCACCGGTAGTTGATGATAATTAACGAAATTAATTAAAGTAATTTACTTCTATCGAGAATAGTGATGATGGTGCTGGTGGTGTTGGTGTCTGGTTGTCCTGTTTCCTGTTTCACAAGAATTATGAAATATGTTTCCCTTTTCTTTTTTGGAGAAAGTTAATGGACGACTGTCGAGGTCACAATTTGTAATTTTTTTCATGTAATTTATTAAAATTTATTTAGTACCTACCTAGCAATATTTTTCCATACATACCTACATACATATGTATGCATGCACTTGCGTAAATAATTAAAATGTGGTTTAGTTAAGTAAGTGGTTATCTGGTGCTATTAGTAATGAAATGGGAACAGTGGCCACTTTATGGAGCCGGTTGAATTAAATAATAATAAAAAAACAAAAAAAAAACTCTGAGGTAAAGCTTATCTATATCTGTCTGTTGCTGTGGCTGAAAGGTTTTACAATTTTGTAGGACATATTTATGGTATTTAAATTTTCTATTAAATATTTTTTGTTAAATAATTTAAAATTAAATTTTTATCCAATATAATTATTTTTAAATACATATTTTAGAAGGTCTCTTTTTAAATATAAATTGCGCATGCCCATTTCATTATTTACGTTGGAAGTAGCTGACGCTGTGCCTTTTTGAGGCCAGCCCGTCCCTTTAACTCGTACACGAATTTGTCTGTCTGTATATTTATTTATATAGCGTTTGAGCGTTTTGTAACCTAAGACAAAGTTGTAGAGCGAAATGAGTTGCATAAAGTTGCTTTTGTGGAAAACTCCATGGAAAACCCGGAAAAGCGGGAAAATCATCGGAAAAATTTTCATCGATATGATAAGTGATAAATCTGTTACAGGTAAAATGGAGAATTTTCCAATTTTTCTGGAAAATTTTCCGACTTTTCCTGAAAATTTTCCGACAAAAAAGTTTTACAAGCTATGCGGAATCATTTTTTTCCGTCCTACTGGCATCAGAGGCGGATTAAGACATTTTTCGCCCCTGGGCGATCAAAACCATTTCGCCCTTTCCCGGGCCCTCCTTTCAATTTTTTAATATGGAGATACTTGAGGAAAGAAAAAACAACTTAGGTTTTTTTATTAGGAAATTCAATACTATATTTGTGACTAATACTGATACAAGACTATAGATTTGAACTAAAAGTGAACATTTGCAAAAATGCTTATGCAGCTTAACAATTTTTTCTTTGTTTTAATGATACAAATCTATTTATAATTTTATCTTCAGAAATAGAATTCAAAATCTCATGAGAAACGTTGATTAGTGCCAGGTCACTTGTTTTCTCATCTGCAAGTGTGTTTCTGAGATAATCTTTAATCCTTCTTAATGTGGAAAAAGACCTCTCTCCAGAGGCGTTGATAGAATAAATAATTCTCAGTACTTAGGAAACGTCGAGATTAGTTTTTCAGATTTTTAACTTGGTAGAAGTTCTCCCAAATTTAGGCTGCCATCGTGACCACTATGAATCAAAAAATATTTATACTGCACACATTCCTGAGGAAAATAATCATCCAGATCATTTTTATATATGTCTTTAAGTTGCTGCGCTTTTGTTCTTATTTCCTCGTCAGATGATAATATAATTTTTTCCAAAAACCCGAAAAGATTCCAAATTTTGTCATATGCTATGTTGCCCTTTTGTTATTGATTTGATAATCCTGAAACCCAGTAATTTTTTCCCCCATTTTTTCAAAATCATTGAAATTATTTCTCAAACTTTTTTATAAATCCTAGTGATGATTCATATAATTTCACAACTAAAAGGACGCCCGTATTTATGTTTTGTAGCGTTTTACTGGACTTATTGAAATGTATGAGAATGTGGTTCCAAAAAGCTAGCGGAACTCCAGTTTCTAAAGTTTCCATCGTTTTTATCATGCCTCTTGTTTGAGCTTGGACATAAGGTGCTTGTGAGGATTCATTGTTACACTTTTCGAAAGCTTCATAGCCGTCATACATTGCCTTTACTGCATCTGCTCTTGCTGACCATCTTGTCGCCGAAAGTTTTTTTGGCAGACAAGTTGCAGTATTTGAAGATGAAATTGCATCCCTCAGTATTTCCCAACGATATGTTGAAGCAGAAAAGAAGGTATAAAACTCGTTGACAAACATAAAAAATTGTGTAGCACTCAAGCAGCATTCGGCAGAATAACTTCCTACTAAATTTAGCGAATGTGCAGCGCAAGGAATATAGAAAGCTAAATCATTATGCTCCTTTATTCGTGCTTGTAATCCTGCGTATTGACCAGGCATATTGCTGCATTATCATAAGCTTGCCCTCTGCAATGCTTTATATCTAGAACTAGATCTCTTAAAGTGTTTAGAATAGTTTCCTACATATCCGAAGCTTTGTGCCTGACTCTGCTTATGAATTTAACAAAACGTTCAATCACTTTACCATTCTGATCGGGGTATCTAATTATGAAAGTCAACTGGTCTGTTCGGGATCTATCAGGGGTTGAATCAACACTTATTTCATAATATTCACTTTTTTTTATTTCAGTTTGTATCTTTTCCCTGATCATTTTTCCGATACATGCAATAAATTTGTCACATATAGTTTTGAAAAGATAAGATACATTTCCTCTTCCTTGATTGGCCTTTAACTCCAGATGATTTAACTTCAGCGTAGCTAAATAAATAATAATTTATTGAGCGTTTTGCAACCTAAGACAAAGTTGTAGAGCGAAATGAGTTGCATAAAGTTGCTTTTGTGGAAAACTCCATAGAAAACCCGGAAAAGTGGGAAAATCATCGGAAATATTTTCATCGATATGATTAGTGATAAATCTGTTTCAGGAAAAATGCACAATTTTCAATTTTTCTGGAAAATTTTCCGAAAATTTACGAAATTTTCCGACTTTTCCGCAAAGTTTTCCGACAAAAAAGTTTTATAAGCTATGCGGAATCATTTTTTTCCGTCCTACTGGCATCAATGCTTTCTCTTCAACAATCATGAAAACTTGCATGAAAAATCGAGGAAAATTCATGTAAATTTTTAAAAAAATTTCATAGTAATAGGAAAAGTCTGTGGAAAACATGAGAAAATCGGGAAAATTCATGTTATATGTTATCAGGTTGGAATACAGCTAAAACGCGCTGTTTAAAACATAATTTGAATTTTAGAAAACCGTTGCAGTACTTCAACGATTTGATACTCGAATAAATTTTTTGAAAAACTGGTAAATCAGTGTCTTTTCAGCCGTCATAAAATTGCTTTAAAATATCTCCATGCAGCACATAATAACAATTTAGTTAACGTGAAAAAGGCAAAAAATAAAATAAGTAAAAAACGAGTTTTCAAACAAAACTGAGGCCAAGCCGCATGAAAAAGTAGAAAATAAACTTTTCTTCACACACAGAGGTGGACTCAGATTTTATTCGCTGACAGTCACCGATATATTTCAGTAAGATCAATCAGAGGTAATAAGTGATTTGATTCATGAAGAGAAAGAATATTCAAGAGAAATGTCCCAATCAAAATATCTGAGTCCACCTCTGTGTGTGAACAAAAGTTTATTTTCTACTTTTTCATGCGGCTTGGCCTCAGTTTTGTCTGAAAACTCGTTTTTTACTTATTTTATACTCTATAGTTACGGGCGCATTTAATCTTAGATTTATTATTTATATTAATCAATTGTCCCTACAAAGTGAAGACATCTTATGTAACTCATATCCACGAGTGCTAGCACAGGGGCTGGATTGTTTATCAAGGCACTGCCAGTGGCACGAGTCTTATAGACTGCTGGACAAATGTAGTGCAAAACTCGTAGCGATTTACTAGATGACAGTACTGGCATCTATGTTCAGATTGTAGAAACACACATGACATAATCTACACATACATATCTTTATCCTACACCTAAGTAGGAACTTACTCCTACTGCAGAAATTTGCCTCTGCTCTACTTCCATCCCTCACCTAAGCAGGAATTTACTCCTGCTTCAGAAATTTACTTCTGCTTTATTTTCGTCCACATCTGAGCAGAAATCTAATTCTGCTACTGTTGCACCTACACGGCACAGTATACTACAACTTTGTTAGAAATTCAGCCCTGCTCTCACGCAGCAGTTTTACACACTGTAGCACACTCATTGCATAATCGTACACATAGTGGTTTACTCCTAATAAATTCCATCTTGTAGGTAATTCATAAATTTGAAGCCCAATTCGTAATCGGCGCAGCATGCATCAACGCAGCATGCATCAACGCAGCATGCATCATGATATAATAGTTTAGAAAATTTTAAAATTTGATGCATGCTGCAACAGTTCTGCCAACATACTGAGGTAAAAAAGAAATTTAAAATCTTATTTATCTCATATTTCCTCCAGATCTATTTTGTTTTAAAGAAAAACGACTAAATTAAAATTATGCACAATATAAAAACTCGGTATTAATGTGATATGTTTGTAAATAATTGTGAATTATGAAAAAAGTTAGCATTACAAAGTTTCCTACACCGCCGATTGTGAATTGGCCGTCAAAATCTTTGCAGCATGCTGCGTTGATGCATGCTGCGCCGATTCTGAATTGGGCTTAATAGTGAATTCTTCTTTTTTTACAGAAATAAAGGGAGCGAATCACAGTGGCGGCACAGTTTATTGAACTTCTGTTGAATTATTAAACTAATTGAATTTTACATTGAATTTTTATGATATATTTTTAAGCATTATATACTGAAATTAAAATTTTATATTTGAATTAACAAGAGTTGAGTTATCTTTATAAACAGGCACTCACCTTCGTTTGAGCACAGATCTTACACTCTGAGAAAAAATGATGCACATGTTATAACTACATTTAAAATTATTTTTGTTTTTGTTTTAGAATATATATATAAAGCTTAATTAATATATTTCTAATTTATCAAACATTTAATAATGATTTTAGAACTGAGCCCTGCGGAATACCGGACGTGATACCAGGGTTGCTAGACTGCAACAGATGGATTCTCGTACTTTACAAAAATCTCATACGTCATGAAAAATTCTCGTACACTAGGCTTATCGCGAAATTAATGAGAAATGGCGGCTTAATTGAAACTGGGGATTATTTAGTAACATTTCATTTTATTTATGGGTATCTTTAAAAACCTTTTATTTGATAAGCTTTTTAAACCGATTTTTGTATTAAAATTTTGTATAACATTGTTCTTAAAATAAAAGACATCTATAGATTAGGCTAGGGTTATTTGGGTCCGAGTTAATATTTTGGTCGAAATTTTTATCATCAGGTCGCACTGCAGTAGCAGGTTTATTCTATTATATGATGCCGACGTTGTGCGACTTATCATTTGGGTGGTAGGTTTCTTTCGACTGTATTTTAACACATTGAGCTGATAAAAGGGCTCCTATCAAGGACTTTGATGAAAGTCTATTAATTTTCTTAATTTTATTCTTGTTAGGTTGTTTTTGCTAACCTCTCGGTATTGCCATTGAAATATGCGAGAGTTAAAATGGATAGCGGAAATTGAGGTAGAACTATATGTTTGTGGTCTTCATCAGCAGTGCGAATTCCGGAAAGCTTGTGCCAAAATATATCAACTTCATTTTCTTTGGTGATGAATGGAGGAAGTTGGTCCAAGGGACACTCGTCATCGAGTTGCTGCAAGTTTCGTATACCCTAGACTTAATTTTTAATTAAATGAAGTCAAATGATTACCGGAAAATTGCTCGCCCACAGTTGCTCGCCCACAATTGTTCGCCAGGAAAGTTGCTCGCCACACAATTGCTCGCCAGGAAAGTTGCTTGCATATAACTAACACATCTTCATTTACAAGAATACAGATAATATAGATTAAGAAACACGTTTATTACATAACATAAACATATATTTTCAATTATTATTCACAAACAATTGTCGTCAACTAAAAGTATTTATAAAGAAGATTAAGAATATGATTTAAATTGCGGTATTTGTAATTCGGAAAGTGTATTTGGAGTTGCTGGTAGACAGTCTTTCGCGTTTCTTACATTTCGTATTGTCCTTTTTATGCTATCCATACGTGGCATCTGTCCGGCTGCAGCAGTTGACAAATTAATATATGAATTAGCAACAATGCGATGTGTCCCATCTTGGGTATTTGTTGCTCGAGACTTAGCATCAGTATAGAGTGCCACGACTTCGCACCTAGCAGCATCGCCAGCATGATTGTGTTCATTCAAATATTGGACAATTTCATTATTGACACTGTGGACACGTTCACGACACTTAAGTTTTTTAGAATGATCACATTTCCAAAATATTTTCTCACTGTTTTCTTTATCGTTGATGTATAGATGTCCTTTATCCAGCAACTTCCGTTTTCCCTTCTCGCTTTGCACAAATTTTAACGCCATTATTATTTAAGAAGAGAGACAAACTTATAGCACACTGAACACTAACACGATCTGAATAATAACAGGCTGAATTTGAAATGAATATAAAATGCAAAATATTTTGACTTATATTGCTTCAAAGCCGGATGCAAAGTCTTGAAAAACAAAGAAATAGACCATTACTATCGCGCCGGGTAGATTTCGTTTCATTAGAAAATCGTTAGTTAATCCCCTGATCCCTTTTGACCATAGGTCGGCAATAAATTTGTATTTCGCCAGCCGTGGCAATAAGGTTGCCGACCTTTACTTTGACTTTAACCTGCAAATATATGGTGACTGTACATCTCCATCTAGTTTCACCACTCTTTCATTGTTATTCTAATTATTACAAATATTAAATTTAAAATTGTTTACAATTAACAAAACTTTCCTCATTTGGAAAAACTTCTTTGAATTTTATATTTTCTATGTTGTCAAATAAAATTTTACTTTTCATTAATTTAATAAACATGTTTTTCTCTCATACATTAAAGAGTTTGATTTTAAAAGAGTTTCCCTGAACTAAAGTACAACATTATGAAGATTGAAAACTACAAGTACTTCTAGTATCTGTATAATAATTATATTTATACAATACAGTCTACGTTCCCAGTAATGTTCCAATTTATAATATAAAATTCCATAAAATTTGAAATTGATATCTGTTGTTGGCGAGCAACTTTCCTGGCGAGGAATTGTGTGGGGAGCAATTGTGTGGCGAGCAACTTTCTTGGCGAGCAATTGTGGGCGAGCAACTGTGGGCGAGCAATTGTGGGCGAGCAATTTTCCGCACACCGAGTCAAATATGCAGTGTGTCACATAAATGAAGTCCCACAAGAACCCATTTGCAACATTTCGCTTCGTTTTAAATGAACCAAATTTTACTCCATTTAATTAAATTGCAGTAAAACTGCCATCTACCGTCATTAAAATAAACTGAATTTATTGGAAAGTGAAATTTTTTCCAATAATGTTAGCAGTAACACAGCAATTAGCTGATCATGAAAGAAATTTCTTTATCGCTTATTTCTCTATTTGGTTTCTTTCAACAATAAAAATTTTCTTCAACTCAAAATGCTTTGCAACTACAGTAAATACTCGCAAATTTTTTTGATAGCATAAATAATTTTCGTTTATAGTCTGTCACCTATTTATTTCCTTGATAATGACTGAGTTTCAAATTATGTCATTATGGGCAGTCTGTCTGGGTATTAGGGTTTGGTGACTTTGCCATAGGACACAGGCTACATAAAAACATGAGTAATGGAGTATCGTTTCGGTATCTTGAGATCCGACCTTGAGCCTAAAACTATATAGCTCCAACAGAAAAATAATATTATAACAAATTACAGTCCAATATGTTTTCTTTCTAATGATATTTAAAAAAATTACGTGTAGGACCAATTTATGGAAATTATGGTGTTTGAACCAAATCTAAGCTATTTTTATATGAAAAACTCGTGCAACAAGACAAGACAAAAAGTGTTTGTAATGTCGTCCGATATCCTCTTCTGAAGTCTCTTTGAAAGAGATAAATAAGTAGAACCGTAACCCTCGGAATATACAAGCTATTCTACATTCCGGGGGCTACGATTCTGCATACTTTTCTTAAATTATCTTTTACTTCACTTTTGTTAGTAGTAATAGAGAAAATATTTGACACCTAAATTCTCGTACTTTCTCGTACGAGAATGCATTTTGCCTCGTACATTGTACCTGAGCAGAAATTCACGTACATATACCAGAATTAACGTACGTCTAGAATCGCTGCGTGATACCGATGCTAATTTAAAACAGTTTAAAAATAAACTTTTCTCATCTTAATAATTTTTCGTGGAAATGTTGTGAGAGTCAATCCTAATAACACCATAAAATACTATTTGTCTATAAACTGTCATTGTCTTAATACATAAATATCCAATATCCAGAGTCAGATACTGTTTTATAAAAAAAAAAAAAAAAAACAAAAGCGTATGATTTTCATTAATAAACATCGTACTTAATTGATTTACCGCAAATATATCTACATATAAATGATGCGATACCAATTTGAATAAGTTTACGTTAAAATATTTAAATCTCTTCATTCAATTTTAACTTGAAATAGGAGTAAACAAAATTTATAGTCATAAATATAATTTGCATTTTAATAACGTTTATCTACAGTATGCGCATACATACATACCTATACATGGATCATTTGTGTTAATTTACAATTTCCTGACTCTGTGACTATTTGTACAATTTACAACACCCCAAATATCGCAGGTCCCATTTATATGTATAACTTAATTCAGCTAAACTTAACAGAAATAATATCGAAGCATATACCTCTTACCTCTCTTCCTTCTTCTTTCTAATCATGGATATTCTCTACTGAAGCAAATGGTGTGAGTTCATAAGATTTCCGTACCATAAAAAAAAAATGTCATTCAACTAATTAAGATTCCAGTCGAGACGATTTTGCCATCAAGAAAATTGAAATTCTCAAAATTTTGTGATTTTAATTAGGTCCAATTTCATGTTAGAAATTAAGTTATAAAAAAGTCAAATTCATAATTATAAATTTATAAATGATCCTTTTCACCTATACGGATGGACTATGGAAAAATGAATCGAATGACCGAGAGATTTGGCTTAAAGGCTTTTGCCACTGAAGTATTTTGTGCTACCCTTTTCACGTTTCACTTCACTAAGTATTTATATATGTAGTGGCTGAATGTGCTGCTGATGCAAGATGCAAGATTCAAGATGTAAGATGGTCCCATCATCATCATCAGGCTACAGCGAAGCCCCCAAGTCGGATACGATGAGTCCGCGATCCTTGGCTCTGTATACTGCAGTTCATCGATTTGTTGATCCACGAAGAGTGGAACACTAAAGTGCAAAGAAATTCACTCACTCACTAATGAGAGCAAATTATATTCCTCCTCTGTGTGCGGATGACATGATCGCTTTACTGTGGATGGCATATTTTAACCCTAAACCAATTTTATAGCATCAGTAGACAGGTATCTTGATATATATATATACATATATGTACATACTTTATATCGCACGAGGCTCTCGTTGTTCGGATTACTACCGATAAAAGCAAATTACATCCCGCGCAAGTAGTGTGCCACAAAGAGATGCAAGTCTCTGGTCGACATCAACTTTGTCGTCGTCGTCGAAGACTCCAATAGTCTCTACAACTCTGTGAGTTGTGCTCCTCCAAAATGACGATCTCTAATGTAACCACCACACCACACCATAACCATAGGTATTTTGCGATCACCTAAACTCATCGTATGTAAGTAGTAGGATATATATATATGTATGTATGTATACATACATATATAACGATCGTTTCCCCGGGTACTCTTGTGTCAATGATTGAGCAAGTATATTTTCTCATGGGGGACTATTGTAGAGAAAACCTGGGATCTGGTGGGACTGCTCGATGATCACCATATGCATGATGATTCTGACGAGATCGCGCGGTCGTATTGCGGCTGCTGTCTTGGTTCGTTTCTTAGCTGGCAGCTCTTTTGGTGGTGCCAATAGCAGTAGTCAGTACTAACCATCTTGAGCGTTGTTGGGTTATCTAACCACCAGTAACCAGCCCCCCGTATAACAACGAATTGGCTAAGTGCGAGCGTGAACACTCACTTTTCACTGTTCTTAACTGACTTTCGTACCAGTGTTCTACCGTTCGGTTAAATGAAATAAAAAAAAAATAAATAAAAAAAGTAAAAAAAAAAAAACCAAAAAACAAGACTAATATAAGTGAAAAACATATAAGCAAGAGAAGAAGAAGAAGAAGATACATTTGTCGAAGTTTTCTTCTTATGAATCTTATGAAGCGGCTCTTGTGTGCGAGATTTTTGTCGTCTTTTGGCGTTGTCCTCCTTGTCCACTGGCTCTTTTTACTTTTGGCTCAGAGGCTTAAGTCTCAAAGGCATGCGCAAAGCAATGTATATTTTATAAAGTCCGGTCAGTTGTTACTTATACTCGATCGTTAACGGTCTTACTCTCGGTAGTGAATTTATATTTTATATATTTTTCCAGAAGTTCTTATTAAACTAATCCATAAACGAGTTTAACATTTTTAGCTTTTTAGCACACAAAACTGAACTGCTTAAGTTATATATATATATATTTCGTGAATTGCAAAGATCTATTTGTTCCCGAAGAATTTGCGCACACAGAGTGTCCGCGATCACAATATATATTTTTTGTTGTTGTTGCTTCCTGTCGTCGTTTTTAAATAATATTTTCGCAAATATTTCTCAATCATTTTTGTTTTTTTTGCAATGCAGTTTTAACTATATAGAGTAGTTGCAAAATACACGATAATATGATGTGGTGAGGTGAATTATTATTAATTTGTTTTTTTTTTTACAAACAATTCAGTACAGAAAACAAAAAAAAAAACGTTGGTTTTGTTCAGAATATGAATAATTTGATAAAACATGTGAGTTACGCCGTGCGGTGCTTATTTGTATTCCATGCATGCAAATTACTTGGAACTCCGCTAATCGAGTGATTGCTTTTCTGACATATATATGTATGTATTCAATCATATAAATAATTCAATTTAATATTTTATTTATTATTATTTTTTTTTGTGTTATTCTCTATAACAAACTTGATTTTTTTTTTTAAATTATTTTCCCATATTTTCGGCTTTGTGCGGTCCTGCAATTTGTTTTTATTAATTTTGTGGCAGTTTCACTCGTCCAAGTGAGGTGTTTCGTGTCCCTTAGACTTTTATTGATTTGATTCTGATCACCGATTTTAAAGCACAATTTTCTTACTATTTCATCACTGAACGTTTGCTTTGATGCGAATGCATTTATTATCTTATAAGTTAGCTTGCAAGAAATTTTCATGGGAAACAGGTACCTAAGTAAAATAAAAATTGAGAAAAAAATTCATGATTTGGTTTTGAGTTTTTTTCTGAGTGCATATAGAAAATTTCTTCATATGAGTGGTATAAAGGTCACCAAACTTATTTTTAATGTAAATCCAATATAAGTTCTGAAAAGGTGTTTTTTTTTTTTTTTTTTTTTTTTTAGTAAAAAAGGGTGTAAATTCTAGCAAAAATTAAAAGATTTCAAATCTTCTTAAAACTACATATTAGATTAGATTTGTGAAGAGGTGTGTAGGCGTTAGCCTCGCAGTCACTGCGACATATCCCCGTTCAATTTACTTCCTTTCTATAGGTTCACACTATTTCTGGGATTGAAATTCCACAAGTAGTTTGGTGGAAAAAAAGCATGTTCGAGTTGCAGAGCAGCAGCAGGTGCTCGGAAGTTTCATGGATATCCTGACAGAAGTGGCAGGATGAAGTCTCAGCCAAGCCCAGAGTTTCAAGGGGTAATGGCCTGAGAAGAGCTCAGTCATCATTTTGAGTTCTGTTCTTCTAAGAAGTAGGAGCTCTTTTGTTTTTCCGCCAGAGGTGTTGATGAAATTTTTTGCCTGACGAAGTCCTTGTAGCATTTCAAATGTAGCATTTCAAAATACAGGGATTTTTATTTATTCTCCCAGTTATTTAGGGCAACTCAGGTTGAAATATCACAAAATCGCTCTGATCCGACAAAGGGAGTTTCCGTTCCACTTTTGGCTAGGCCATCATCAATTTCATTGCCTTTGAGGCACTAATGTTTAGGTAACCACATGAACATAACTTTGTTTCTCTTTGATAAATTTTTGAGGGTTTGTAGTCATTCCGAAACTATCTCTGACTTGATAGTGTAGGATTGTAAGGTATTGAGGGTAGCTTGACTGTCTAAGAGGATATTAATGCTTGAGCAATTTATGATTCTTTTAATGCAGGTATTGGCGCATTTTTCTATGGCCAATACTTCGGCTTGGAACACGATAAGGGTGGAGCACACAGCGTTTGATATATTGCATTTGGGACCGTATACACCCAGTTCGACTTCACTTTTCGTTTTCGACTTCACTGTTCGGTTTACAGGAACTAAATATAACATAAGCCTAGTACAGATTTTTAAAAAAATTTAAATAAATGTTGGTATATGTAGAAGAGTACTTAAGTTCACTTTTTATATACTCATGACTTGAAATAAAATACAACCAATAAAAGAAAACTAAATTTTCTTTCATGACATCATTGAAATGTGTGCATATTTTTGTAAATACGTGTAAAATTCGCAGTTTTAGTTGACAATTACTTTGTTTGGCAATTCCAATTCATTTTATGAAATTAAATTTCAATTATACTCGTTACACCTGAAAATTGTCAATAGTCTTCCTACCAACTTCAATACTAAAGGGTCCGCCATCTAACGTTTTTTTTTTTCAACTAGTGCTTATTTCGTGAATGGTAACACTTAGCTCATGTCTGATTTGACAGATAATTAGTTTTATTCTTCCGCTGAACGAATATGGTTGTGTATACGCTTGAACAACGCTGGGAAATATTGCGACATTACTTTGAAAATCATGGTAATGTTGCAGAATGTGTGCGAAAATTGCGTACGGATTTTGGAAGAAGAGAAGCACCGTCAGCTCCGTATGTTCGTTATCTTGTGAAAAAAGTGAAAGAAACTGGCATCCTCATCGATAAACCAAAGCGTGAAAAGCCAAAAACAGTGCGTACACCCGAGAATATTGATTGTGTGGCAGAAAGTGTGCGTGAAGCGCCATCAACATCAATTCACCGTCGTTCTCAACAATTGAACATTTCGGAGACATCATTGAGAACTTTGCATAAAGATCTTGGTATGACGTCATACAAAGTCCAATTGGTTCAGGAGTTGAAGCCAACTGACCATCCAATGCGTTTTCGCTTCGCTGAGTGGGCCTGCGATCGACTTACAGAAGATGCCGATTTTGCCAAAAAAATCATCTTTTCGGATGAAGCTCATTTTGATCTTGGCGGGTATGTAAACAAGCAAAATTGTCGCATTTGGGGCACAGAAAACCCGCACGCATACATTGAAAAGCCCATACACCCAAAACGAGTCACTGTTTGGTGCGGATTTTGGTCCAGAGGCATAATTGGGCCATTTTTCTTCGAAAATGAGCAAGGAGTGGCCGTTACAGTCAATGGCAATCGTTATCGGGCCATGTTGAACGAATTTTTGTTCAGGAAAATTGAAGAGGAGGATATTGGCAACATTTGGTTTCAACAGGACGGCGCTACGTGCCACACAGCCGAAGCTACACTCGATGTTTTGCGCCCATTTTCAAAAAAAAAAAAAAGTTATTTGGCGGACCCTTTACTATAAATATTAAATATGAATTCTTCAGTATATTTAATTTATTTACACTAATTTATCTCTGGGAAATTGATGATCAAGAAAATATTTACTCCAATAAAATTCCACTGTATTTTAGTATAGGATGACTCTTATGTAATTTATCTTGTTTGAAGGATGTGAAGTCCTATCTGATGATCGATATCAGCAGCTTTTCTATGGTTACTTTTAGTAGATTGCCTTCAGTACCTGCTTTCCATGCAGTTTGATTTGAATATACTTTTGACTTTATGATGTGTGGACACATTTTGAGGTCATTGTTACCATTAATGTCATCAAAATTGAAATAAAGGATCGTTCTTGTTTTTAATTATTATGCCACGACTTGCATTTTATTCATTTTCAATACATTCCCCCACGACATCTTAATATGTCGTGTTCTTAAGATTTGCTCGAAAATTGCGACTGAGAGGGTTTAAGCTTAAAACAGCATTGCAGCAATCTTTTTGAAGGTACCTTCGAAATTGAAATATTTCATTATGGTGTGAACGGCTATGGTGAATTTTTTCGAGGATATTTTGTAAACAGGAATTAATGCATTATCAGTGGTTCCAGTAAATAAAGACAGTCGAGCTGCAAGACCACTACTTTAAAAAAACGATATTTCTTCACATTCCTTTGTCATTTGGAAATGTCCATGCTGTCTAGTTCATAGTAGTAGTGTGGCAAAATATCTTATATTTCGTTTGAGCTTTTGTTTATTTTCTTCCTGTTAATAAGGGTGGAATCCATCGGCAGTAAAAAGATGAATCAGCATCCTTTAAATTCATACTAATTTCCAAAGAACCTAAAATTACACAATAAGTTATCGTACGATGTTCTTCAAGATTCATCCTGAAGAAGTTCGCTGCACTATCAAACACACTCGCATTTTTAGTGCAGCCCCGTAACTTCCGAAAGATGTAAGCCATGAAGTTGACGATGACACTGACACATTAAAAGGTCTTAACGGACCGTCTACAACCATGCAGTAAGAGCTTACTCTCTATATATAAGTCGAACAATAATGTCATTATAGCACATACTAATCTAGCTGGCGCTGGCGTGAAAGTACCCGCCTGAAGACAATTTAAATTCATACACTCCTTGACAATATTAAAAAAAAATATTAGGGTATTTCTAGATTTCGTAAAGTGTTTAGAGACATTTGTTATAGGAAGCTTCTTTTTATTTGGGCTTTTTCTCAGATAATCTCTCTATTAATTTCAAGCTACTTGTGTGACATGATTGCAAAGGGTCAGAGTGATGAAAAATTGTTCAGTTTGCTTTGACTGAAGTGGAGTGCCATAGGGTTCGTTTCTTGGGCCATTCTTATTTAGTATACTATACATAATAATGATAATACTGAATCAATCCGTTTCTTTATGTGCAGGATGCTCAAATCTACCTAACCCAACAGATAGCACTAATATAGTAATATATATAATATAATATAATTGTTTTTTCCTCTCGTATTTATGATTTAATTTAGAATCGTTAAAAATACAAATTCTTAAAAAATTCTTCTATTTTCCACTAATACAGAATTGTGTAACTATGATTTAAGACAATTTTATGAATGGGCCGTGCGTCGTTGAAAACATTTTATACTTTAATGCAAATTAAATCCTTTGGCATGCCTGGCTCAATGATTCTTCCTGCTATGAAATAAAATGTGATTATGTGAAAGGATTGCATTTTTAATTTGGATCCTTTTTAAACTAAAACATACCTACCAGCGTGAATGAGAAAAAATGTACGCTGACGATTGAAGTATTTATATAGCGTGCTTTAATTCAGTTAGGTATAGTATGGCGGCTTAATTGACTGTTTTTTTTTGCACCTAAGTTATGAATTTAGAATTTAGCACATTAAAAAAGCAAAAACTATCGTTTTGCTTTAAAATTTCCAGTTTCATGGCAGAATGTTGAAAGTTGTCTGTCCCCAAGATTGCATTACATAATACCTTCTTAAAGAGTTGCCATGATATCAACTCGTGTGTAAAAAAAAAAAACATAGAAATGAAAAAAATTATTTCATAAAACCTGAGACATACAGAAGCAATGTTACGCATTTCCTGCCAAATGAGGGAAACCGATCACTTATGTGGCTTTGACTATTAAATTTCAATCTTCAGTTCATTTCGCCTTCAATGTGGTTTCTTCTTACGTGCGGGAGCAGTGACAGTTTTACTTCATATTGTTGTTGCTCATCGGATTTTTTTATAATGGGAAAATTAAATTTGAGAGTAAGAATGATCACAAACTTGGTATGTGTTATGTATGTACATATGTAGAACAAGGTGAAAATACTCTACAGAATATTTATACTAGTTATTGAACGTGAGATAGAATAGATCTTCGCGAAATTTTTGTTTCTTGTTCAATCGGTAATACTAAATGATAATAGAATCAACAATAACATTTACATACAATCTCTCAAAAATATGGTTCCAAAAACAAGAAACTGCTAATGACTAGAGATCTTCTAATGAGCAAAATGAATTTCATCAGCGATCAAAGAGGTTTTATCAGTATGGTTATCTCTGATGGCCTACCATAGAAGTTCGATGATAGAGTCAGCCAAACTTCGAACTTCTATGGCAGGCGATCAGAGATAACCATACTGATGAGACCTCTCTGATTGCAAGGGATTTTTTCTGTATTCTTAAGGCATTTGACAAATTCTTTGAAATTATTTTCAATGAATAATCCATCGATAATTATTTATCCCTAAGTAGTAAAAATTGTCACCAAATCTGTACTACATGAACAGAATTTTCTCCGAGGATTCTTTTTTCTACTCCAATTAAGAAATTTTAATATTCGTATAATGCGGGGGATGCACTAGTTTTATTCTTCATAGAAGCTATGGTCGTACTACTTATGTTCTATATTTGTATACTGAATTGGACATTTGTATTAGGTGAGCGATCTCGTTGCAACATTTCATTCATACCATTACCCAATTTCTGTTCATTTTAACCTTATTTTGTTTAAATTTTCTCCGATCTATGAATTTCTTCATTAACAGGAGTCATTACCGAAATTTGTAAGTTTCGTATATTTTTCAATGCGAATTTCTGCACTATTTCTAGCTGGGTATAGTGTAAGGGGCATAACGGGGTCCTTTCTTCTGAGTAGTTTGGGGTACCCCTCTTTGCCTCTTTGGATGTGATTATTTTAGCTTTGTTAAATAACTTTATGTGTAGCACTATTGAAAACTAAATGTTTATCTTGTGCAAGCCCGAAGAACGATTTTAATAGCAATTTTTAATAAATGAAATCAAACCCCATTTTGCCTCAATGTAAGCCCAAGTGTAAGGTAAAATGGGTCAAATGACTAACTTTTCTTATTGATATTATTATTTAAGAAGACGCTGTTTATTTTATCCCTTATTGGGACCGTATTATTAATTCACACATTCCCCTATTCTTATTTCCTGATTTTAACTATTTTAAAAAGACAAACCCTATATCTAGCAAATAACGTCGTTTTCATTTAAAGTTGAACTTTTTTTTAATTATTTGACTCTAATAGTACTTGTTTTTTCTCCGATATTTCACCGACGAGAAATGCTGTTGAAATACAAAGTAAAATAGTATGTTTAACAATTATGTGCAGAATTCTAGTTAAAAATTGAAACTGCAAATATTCATTTTTGTTGGGTTTTTGTCTTTTACGCTAGATGTCTCTAATGTAGTCTATGGTCTAGGTCTAGGCTAATTTTTTCTGAATTTTCTCATTTTCATTAGTAGAGGAAGGAAACAAACCTACGTGTAATAAATTCTATTATTAATCAGTTTCGCTGGTATCTGAATTTCAACTTTTGCTGAGTATACTGACTTCTCTTAACATGTAGCTAAAAAACAAGCAAAAAAACTTGAATTGGTTTAAAATACAAATTTTTATGATACTCTATGATAACTTCAGATGGTCAGATCACTGTGAAAGTTTGATTGTTAGGTTTTTATCCGCATATATTTCTCGAACTGTTCGTCGGACGGTAAAAATGATTCTAACCAGTTTTATAGGATTTCGTATTCTGAAGATCTTTTCAGCACAATAAAAACATCTAGAACTGATAGTTTTCACAGTAAACGTAAAAAACTTAAATTTTACTATGGTAACACCAAGAGGAGATGTATGTCCGATTAAGCCCATTTTTGAAAATATATTTACTGTTGTTATGAAAAGACCGTGTATCAAATTTCAGCACTCTACTTTGACGTGTAACCTTACGAAGGAGTTACCCGATTTGTCCCATTTTCGAACTTAAATTTACTTTTGTTTTTTTAAAAACCCGTGTGCAAAATTTCCGCTCGCTTTCTAAGTAAATATGCTTTCAAGTTATCGATAGGATAGACGGACGGATCGACGGATGGACGGACAGACAGACGGACAAGCAAAGTATGGTTCAGTTCATAATAAAAAATTGTAGGAATAAATAAAAAATATTTTACTTGTTATTTTGGCCGAAAATTAAGAAATGTTAATTTGAATCTGATTTTCATGATAATTATTGTTATAAAAATATGACTCAGGCTGAAACAAAATACACACACCTGACAAATGTTGTCTTTTTAATACATATACGAGTCATGTCTAGAAAGTAAGAGTACTGTTGGGCTTGGGTGCTGTGAGAATTTATTTTTTAAAAGTTGCCACCGGGCACCGGCCACTCTCGTTAGTACCAAAACTTGCCTCGTAGTGGCCGTTTTTGTAAAACATGTCAATAAGAAATTCCATCAAGTGCGAGCAGCACAAATTGAATTGGGTCGGTAGCGCTTGCGAGTTCCTTGAGCGATTTGAATTGGAGGCTGAAGATTTTCTGAGCGCTCCATTGTGACGGATGATGAAATATGCGTGGCCCATTACACCCCTGAGACAAAATGACAGTCATCACAGTGTCGGCACACTTGTTCTCCATTTGCCAAAAAATTCAGAACTTCAATTTAGGACAAAAAAATAATGGCATCCGTATTTTGGAATCGAAAAGGGATCATTTTGATGAAATTTTTACCCCAGAGGGAGACGATTAATGCAGAACCAACAAAAGCTTAAGAGAGCAATTCAAAACAAATGGAGGGGAATACTGATGAGGGGAGTGTGTTTGTTTCACAAACACAAAAAATTAAAAGTAACAAGTGGAACCTTGAATGATAAATGAATGGCAGCGTGTAGAAACTTCAAGAAATTTGCACGTGTAATGCTCAAAAATCAACCAAGATTAGTCGAGATTTATTCCCGTGTATTACACCGGCGTATTATTTTATCCGAGACTTGCGGTTTTATAATTTGTATTCGATTTCGATTAGGTGACGGAGGAGCTTAGTTTGAATTTAAGTGACAATGACAGCAGGCAACAAGGAATAGAAAATTTCCGTGGCAATAATACATCGGTTAGAGATGGATTGATTTTAAATTTTTTCGCTAGTTACACTGTAAAAGATAATAGGACTATTTCCTATATTTAAGACACATTTTTCACTAAAAAGAAATGTAATTTTCTCTGATATTAAGGAAAAATCAGTTTAATTTCCCTACATTAGTGGAACATTCAATGAATTTAGGTATTTGTTACCAGAAAACATATAAAGTACGTAAAATTTCCGAAATGTTAAGCTCTCTTGGATATAAGGAAGAGAACGTTCAATAAATTAGGTATTATTCTACATTTTTTATGGAAATATATTTTCGTTTATATAATTTACACATTGCTCTTGAAATCGAGTCATATGTTGTTTTTCAATATTTTGTTTGAGCGTGCCCAGTGGACCAATATAATTTCCATACTACTTAGTAGTATGGACCATAAGAAATGAGCTATTCAGAGTGGTGCTATCACCTATGCCCTACATTTTAGGGAATATTTCCTACATTTTAATGAAAAAAATTAAAAAAAAATTTGAAAATTCCCTACATTTTAAGGAATATTCCTTAAATTTTAGAGGAAAAAAGCAAAAATTCCCTACATTGAAGGGAGGAAAACTTACCTACATTTTAGAGATAAAAACTTAATCTACGTTTTCCAAAGTGTAGCTTTCCCTAATCTTATCGACAAATACCTAACCTTTGTGGCACAAATTTTTGCGACTCACTTAAATAATTTTTTTAATAATATGTAACAAAAGGAAACTAAAAATTCAATTAATTTTCTTCATGAAATTGCTTATTCAACATCCCATTTTTTTTAAAAATAAAATACTCCTTTATTTCGACACACCGAAAATGTCCGAAAGTAATATCACATATGCAAAAAACAAGTGGATTTACACGAGTTGGTGTTTAGTACTAAAACAAGCGGGTTTATTTTCGAATAGGAATAATCTTTAGGCTTTACACAGGAAATAGTATTATTCTCGTTATTTCAGGAATTCTGTGATCTGTTTACTCTTGCAATGTAATTTCACACTAGAAGACTTGAGCTCCACACAAACTTTAGCCTATTCCCTAGTAGAAATTGCTCACAGTTTTACCTTGCCTCCTTCCCCGCAAGGGGCAGTTATTATGTAAACCAATACTAATTTGACTGAAAAGTATCAAGGTGTTTTTGCAATTCATGAAGAAACATATAGAAAATTAATTCCCTCATCGAAGGGCTCATTAGATAGCATGAAATTGCTCCCTATGTACTAAATATTTATTAATGTCATCACCTTGTCAGATGACATTTCTATTAGAAAAATTTGAATTGATTTTTGTGATTTATTTATTTAAATTTTTAAATTAATTTTTTGATTTGTTTTCGGCGAGAAGACTGTCGCTCATATGCTGAACAAGACGTTATGTCCATATCCTTACGCCTTAGCGTCGAATTCTGAAAAATATATGAAATCAATCATAAAATCCGATTCTCATTTATGAACTCATCATGACACTCATTGACATGCTCATTAATAAACTCATCGTGACACTCATTGCTATGCTCATTAATAAACTCATCATGACACTCAATGACATGCTCATTTATAAGCTCATCGTGGCCCTGATTGATATGCTCATTAATAAGCTCATCCTGATGCTCTTATGTACTCATCGAAGTGCTCATCTAATATTGTAAAATGCACAAAAAAGAAGAAAAGTATACATTTCGAAATAAGAGAAAGGGTTGCAATATCTCATGCACACTATAAGTAAATAAATGATTTTTTTTCCGACTTTGATTCAAACGCGAATAAATTTCATCATAACGTTCATCTGATTGCTCATTAGGAGCTCATTAATGAGCTCATCATGATATGTCTGCCAGGGTATACATTTTAAGGTTGACATGTCAGTTGCAATAAATAGGTCTGTTTGCGTACTTCTCTTGCAAAAACTTTCTGGGTAAAAACTTACTCGTGTGGTGGGGGAAGAATACGCTTTTCATGCAACTTCGTGAAAAACAAAAAGAAAAAGTGTGAAATAAAATTTGCAAATTGAGTATTGTTTTATTTTTCTTAACTTGTTGCACTCTTGCAAAGTCCCATGAGAGCATTGAATAGTTAAACTATCTTCATTCTTTTCAGAAAATTAAAAAAATGAACTTTCCTATGACAGCTGTCAATTTTCCTTGCTAGAATGGTGCAGTAACTAAAAACTACGGGTAAATTTATGCAAGAGGGGAAGCTGTAACGTATGCAAAACTCGTGTAATTTTGTGTACACGAGAAAGTACGGGAACGGAAATTGGGTAAGTTCGTGCAAATTCATTGCAATGCATTGTCCCAAAACTGAGTACGCGACCAGACCTAATGTGTATGTAGTAGTTAATACTTTACTAGTTTACCTGAAGTGCAGCAGCGAAACGTTGGAGGGGAATTCGTAGTATGCAATATTTGCCGGAATGTAACTATAAGATTGAAATAATATTTTAGAAAGTGCGGAAAAATTCTTTAAAGTCCGTAAAGTGTTTTTTATAATTAAAACTGTTGAAATTGCTACAAAAGTGGGAAAAATACCATCACTGCCCCTTCATAGCATTTCCTTTGAGTGTATACTAAGTTTAGCTAACAAAACAAAAGGTTTTGTAATTAGAAGAAGAAACAATAATTGTTTTTCGTCTATTTCGGGTTTGTTTTCGCTGTTCGATTAGGATAACTTTGTAATCTATATATGCCAATCAATGGACGAAATCGGGCAACATCTTCCAGATTGACAGATTATCCACCTATAGGTATTCTGTAAAAATTCTGAGACTCAGATATTGCAAACATATAATAAAGAGTTTTCGAGAATGTAAACTATTTTAATATCCGATGAAATATTCTCAAGAAAAAAAATTTAACGATCTAACTTTCCATATTCATTTTGATTTTAAGGCATCATCAAAATTGTTTTTTTTAGACTAATTATTATACTCCTTTCCTAGTTTTCTATCAATATGGGGAGCTTATGTTAGCTAAAGCCAAAGTGAACCGTTAAGCAAGGGTCATGTACTCAAATTTCTAATATATAATAACATGAACTTGGTTAATTTTCTTCAAGGTTGTGAGTTCAATTAGCTCTAAAGAAAACAAAAACGGTTGTAAAAGCTCGTATTTATTTATCCTGAGGAGCTCGCAAAGCAAGTAATGGAGAAAGTTTGCATTGCTTCATATACATATATAAATGTATAATATTCTATACTGGGATGGATTATAACTAAAATCATATTATTAAATTTTTTTTTTATATACCTACTAAATATACATAAGGGTGTCAACAACCTGCAGCTCAATGTCACCCTCTGGATTCAATAATAAAATCATGCCGGCAACCGATGAAAGAATCAAATTTTATTACATAAACACACATTAAAATGATATAAAAATGATTATGGATGATATAATAATCTTAAAATAAAATATTTGCTACCAAGAAATTCCCTCACTCCAATTCAATCGCCTTCAAAACTGGAAAGTCTTATTCTCACCTACGATGTTTTAATTAAGTGAAACACTCACTTTGTTGTATATAGTACTACTGATCACCTTGGTCGTCGGTTTTATATGCAGTAAATTTTCACCTATTGATATGGAATGAAATAAGTGTATGCACTTGAGTAGAATTATAATATTAAGAGAAGACAAATTAAATATAAAAAGACCAAAAAGCGGTCAAATCTCCTGTGGTTTCTCATGTGTCGTTAGTTTCTTCATTAATCGACCGTTCATACAAAGGTTACTTGCCTGTGTGAATTTCTTACAATGTAGTAAGAAAATTGCCAATCAAATTCCATTAAGTGTCTCATATTTAACAATAAAATGCCAATAAAATTCAAGTCTATAAAATTTCACCAATTGGCTGTCGATTTTATAAAGCCGGACTATATGTTAAATTCCATTCTCCATACTGCCTGCCCACATCAACAATCTCATAGGTGCCTGTTATTAATATATGGTAAAAGACAAAAGCATCAACTTTTTATTTTTTTGTTTTTTGTTTTTTAAGAATATTAAATTTTTTGTTTTGATTAATTAAAATTTATATTGCTACCACATGACAGTATTTTCTAGTCGCGCGAGTAATTAAAACAAAATCCATGCATTGGCAGGTCAATGTACAGAAATGTTAAATTCAATTCGATTATATTTATTACTAAACTATTTACTTGTGTTAATATAATTTTTTTATATATTTATGATTTTTAATGTCGGGTCAGGTGGAAAGTCTACTTAAAATAAAAAAAACAAAAAGAAGAAGAAAAGTACTCACCTTTTTACTGTAAGAGGTACATATTTTTATAGTAATTTCTGATATTAACCAGGCGCGATATAAAGTATTATTTTCCGAGCGTAATGAATGTAATTATGCATAATTACAGTATTTAACATTTTATCCAATATGCATTTAGAGCAACTCAACGTTGTACCATTGAAAGACAATGTTTAGCAGCTGTTTGGACGATGATGTTCCTTTCAAAATTGTGATTTAATCTTGAACAGTATCTGTGTAGTTTGTTGACGAAAAGTATGTACGCAGTATATTTTTTTTTTTTTGGGTATTTAAAGGAAATTAGATTTCTTTTTTTTTTTAAAAAATATGGGAGAGGGGATGCAATATTCACCATCTAAGAAATTAATATAATTAAATGCAGACTTATGCCTGAAGTGGTGATCAAACCTATTTCAATATTTGTATTCATGGTTTGGCTTAAAGTGTATATTTTACTTAGATTTTAACATTAGTAATTGCTAATTTGTCAAATGACTGCAAAGTCAGAAAATTGTTAAACATTTAACGGGTTTTAATTTATTTATAAAAATGATAACATTTTGGAATTTTATTAATTTATTAAAAAAAAAAAAACGTTCATTTTAATAAAATTTAAAAAGTAAAACAAAAACATAAAATAAACTCAATAAAGTAAAAAAAAACACAAATCTATAGAAACATCAGTTCTTTTACTTTAATCTTGTGAATGAAATTAAGGAAAATACGATTTTAATAATAATTTTAATTTTTCTAATTTGGAATTAATATAAAAAAAAATAATTCATCCTTCTTCTAGGAAAGGAAAGTACCCTAACTTAGAATTTATTCACGACTCTACCAGGATTATATAAATTTAGGAAAAGCTCAGCCTCTGTCTGTAATGCTTTAAAAATAAATAAAAGAAAAAAAAGAAAAATGTAAAAAAATAAATAAAAAATAAAACAAAGAAAATAAGAAAAATACAAAAAAAAATAAAACAAAAATAAATTAGAAAATATTATAAATTTAAGAGAGAATCCTTGTTTTAAGAACGCGGGCAATTTTAGTTAGTTGTTTAGTAATTTTTAACAAAATTAAGATGAAATAATTGCTCAGCGGTTCAAGAAAGAAAAATTTAAGGGATACAATCTGTATATACCGTGTGGTGGAAGGCAAAGCATGTTTACATGATTTTCAATAGCCATATCTAAAAGTATCTAGATTTTTAGTGACTATATAAAATAAAAAGCATTGGATCATCTGCAATACCGTCTGTTCATGTTTTAAACTAAATAAAAGGACGAAACTTATGTGGAAATATATCGGTTTGCATCTACCCCACTGACATATGTATAATTTTGTCTCTTTCCATGAGAGCATACTTTCTAACTGAACTGTAACAATTGGTAACGAGAAATTGGTAAAGATTTAGTGATCGATATTTGCAGAACTGGCAGTTTTGTAATTAAACCTTTCCTACCAAAACAGCCTTGTACATAAAAAAAAAAATTCTTTCGACTCATAATTAAATTTTAAAAACAACAAGTAAAAAAGCTAGAATTGATCTAAAACAAATTCTTATGATACTCTAGATGAATGCCCGTATAAAATTTCGTATGGTCACCGATCTATGCAAGTTTGATTTCTGAAGTTATTTTTTGCATATATTTTCAGAACGGTTCGACGGACAGAAAAAATGATTATAACCAATTTTATAGGATTTCGTATTCTGAAGAAGTTTTTAATATAATAAAAATATCTAGTACTGATCGTTTTTCTAGTATATCTAAAAAACCTAAATTTTTATATAGCAACACAAAAAAGGGGTTGCCTGATTTATTCCATTTTTGAAATTTTATTTGTTATTACTTTAAAACCACCATGTACCAAATTTTAGCTCTCTATGTAAACGCGTTCTCAGGCAGTGCTCAAATATATAGTGGAAAACGAAATTTTTGTGTCACAACCCCACAAAGAAGTTGCCCGATTTGAACTTAATTTTAATTTTTTTTTAAGTGCGTGTACAAAATTTCAGTTTTCTAAGTGAATGTGTTCTCAAGTTATCGTGCGCACTCACGGACAGACGGACGGACATGCAAAAATCAAAATAACTTTTAATGTTATGAATGGGTATCCAATCCATTTTGCTCCACCATCATTATTTCTATGTGTTACAAACGGAATGATAAACTTAGTATACCCTTTAGATTTTCCAAATACTTTTGTGGTAAATTCGGTAAATTCAATTGACATGTCAAAATAATTTAAATATGGCGCCAGTTTACAACAGTTATAGTAGCATTGACAGTGAGAGTATACTGCTGAAATCAAAATTGCTGCCACATGAAATTGTCCATCAATATACGAGTACATGTCTGTGATTTACCCCGATTCGTGACTTAGTCTTGATGGTATTTCATCATCCATTAGTTTTGGTTTCTTTGCCATTTTGTGGAATATAATCACTGGGGGAAAATCGGAGACAGATACGCAGATATCTGCGATTGAAACTACACCACTTTTCGCGGATGTTAAGGCTCTAATTTCCTTGCGGCTTTTAAGAGTAAATAATTTGGAAGTAAGCAAGTAGATAATAGCCAAGTCAAATAAGGCAAACCTCGGAATGGAAGCGAACAAGCTGTAAATTGGTATAAACCTCTGTTTGGGCATTTTAAAGACTGGGCAAAAAGTCTCATATAATCTCGTGTCTGCGTCAGCAGATATTCAAGGTCAAAGGTAGCGAAAATCGGCTTTCTTCTATTATCTAATTTTCTATGGAAAATACGTTATTCAAGGTCATTATGAAACTTTGAGATTATAAAATTACCTACAATTTCCATTTGAAGCATTTTTTGGTATCTACAACCGTTTTCGAGGTACAGAGCCGAGAGAGCAAGCGCGTATCAGTATACAGGCGTATATATCGTATTTCGCTATGTGAACGCAGGACCAAGAATTTTATTTTTTATTCATTTATTCTTAAGACCAAATATAAAATGGCGCATTTAAAATTATTCTTGTACGTGGTCGTCACGAGGTTGTCTAAGGTCAATGTCGATATCATCATCATCGTACTCGATATCCGTTACAGTTGTTTCACCAAGCTCGAGGACTTCATGCACGCTGTCTCCATCGGAATCATTTGGTATTGATGAGGCATTGCGGCATACCTGGACGTTACATGGGCCACAAATTGTGGAACATAGTAACCCCACTTTTCTATTTTTACAGCCGATAACGACGTTATTGATACCAGCACCGGAAGATTTGTTGAATATGATTTTTTTGCAATTTGTAAATTGTGGATTTAGAAAAGTAGGGTTACTATATTCCACATTTTTTGGCCAGTGTAACGGTCAAGATGGCTCATCAATACCAAATGATTCCGATGCAGACTGCATGCATGAAGTCCTCGAGCTTGGTGTAACGAATATCGGGGACGATGATAATGATGTCGACATTGACCTTGGGCAACCTCATGACGAAGACGACCACGCACAAGAATAATTTTAAATACGCTATTTCGTATTTGGCCTTAATAATAAATAAATAAAAAATAAAATTCTTGGCCCCGCGTTCACATAGCGTTATAAGCTATATACGCCTATATACGAATGCACGCTTGCTCTCTCCATGCAGTACCTCGAAAATAGTTGTAGATACAAAAAATGTTTCAAATGAAAATCGTAGATAATTTTATAATCTACAAGTTTCATAATGACCGTAAATGACGTATTTTCCATAGAAAATTAGATAATTGAAGAAAACCGATTTTCGCGACCTTTGACCTTGAATATCTGGTGACGCAGACACGAGATTAGATGAGACTTTTTGCCCAGTCTTTAAAATTCCCAAACAAAGGTTTATATCAATTTACAGCTTGTTCGCTTCCATTCCGAGATTAGATTCTTATTTTACTGGGGTATAACAGATTTTAGCAGATTTAGTATTACACTTAAATTTTTTTTGAAGGAATGTTATTTTTAAGAGATAAAGAGTCTTGCAAGAGTCTGAACACTCTCTTTTCAGTTAGTCCAGCTGTTAAAGATAATTAACTTTGCAAGAACGATGAAGAAGAAATATTATTTTTGCAATAGAGCCAACCTACATATAACAAGCACGAAGCACACACTCATTTTGCTACACTTGTCTTGTGTCCAGACGTGTCATCACGATGATTTTGCTACGCTATAGAATTTTATATGATTACCGAGTTTTTATGATTTTCATGAAGATTAGTAACAATTACCATCGCAATTAGCCAATTATCCTAGATATCGATGGTTGGCTTAAATTGAGGATGTCGTTACGTTCAATAGGGGTAAGATGTTATAACTTCAAAAGATTCGAAGTTCGACAATTTATCGATAGGGGCGGTATGTTGTAACACTTTCGACAGACGATAATTTCGACTGAACTTCATTTAGTTTTGTTGGCAATGATTGTACTAAAATGTAAATAAACTTTATGAAATTAAATTTATATGTTACAATTGTTTTAATTTATACAATTTAAATGATTTTTTTAACGAAATCAAATTTCTTAAATTTTGGGAAAGGTTGACCTGAAAAACAACATTTAAAAATATACGGAAACCCCATGCAGAAAGGGTAAAACTGAGGGAGAGGATATATAATTAAATTAGAATATAAAATTTTTAAATTTTGTTCTTCTTTTAATACAAAAATCAATAAAGCTACTTTTTATTGCACATATCCATAACATTATACCGCGGGTTTAAAAATTTGTTTTGTCCCGTAATTAATTATTTCTTCGTCATTTTCGTTATCCTCCACAAATAAACCAAGTGCGCTTAAATTAAATTCATAATTGGCGATTTTATTTCCTTTAAAAAATTTTTTTTTTATACAACTAGAAAAAGAATTTTTTTAATTACGTTTATGGTAGGGAAAAAATTCGGAAATAATTTCGAATTAAGCAAAATCGCCTGTTGAAAGAAAATCTTAAAACATACCACCAGAGCGATATCTTCGCTTCGATAATCGTTTTCGATGTGAAATTAGAACATGTTGCCCCAGGATTTTCGTATAAACCTGTAGAAACAAATTAATTGTTTCCAAAACTTTAAAGTGACGATAACATTCTGAAATTAATTATAAGTACAGCCTCAGAAATACCAAACGGATTCAAGTCGTCCCTCATATTCCTCAGAACTATCCTCTGTGCACGGCTCATATTGTATTATTATTTTATATTTCACAAACTTGGAGAAGGAAATATTGTGCTGTCGTACACTACCCTCTACACTCACAGTAAAAATTCCATTATTACTGGGTGTTTGAAATTCTGAACTTTCGTCTTTGAGGTTTTCTCTATGATCTCATCAGAGTCTGTAAAATGTTTTCCATGAACTGTAAAGGAAGAAGTTACAAGCCTCTAAGACTGTAGGGCGGACTCGATAATTTTTGGATTTCTATGTTCTTCAAATACAACTTAGTCTAATTTGCATGGTGAGGGGAAGTGCTCTTTTTGACTAGATTTAGTAACCTTTCCCCGTGTTTTTAGTACAGGAGGATTGCAAATTCCTGAGAACCATTTAGTGGCGAACATTTGTCTGATCTTCTATTGCCTAACAGTACCTACATGACAGCTTTGATTGCATTTCACATTCCGAGGAAGTTTCCTTTTTATCAGGTGACATAAATGATCCATTGCCGTTTTTTTTTCTCGGTCATATTGATAGATCCACCAAGGTTCATCTGCCATAAAAATATCAACAATTTTCGATCGTTATCAGTTCTAAATATTTTGCACATTTCTTTTCTGTTCGTACGTAAAAAATATGGACTCGGGTTGAACATAGTTTATAAACTATATAAAGTGCTCCCACACAGTAATGAAAATATTTATAGGTTTTCATATCTAAAGGGTTTGGCTATAATTTATATTTGTTTTTGTAACGGAAGTTGTCGAGCGGCCACTTCTGTCATCATCTTCAAAAGAAAAAATTTTTTACAATTCATTTATGACAAATTTTTCGCAATATAGTAATCTGAAGAAAAGGGGTGGCAGTGGTATGGTAGTATAAAGTGAATGTTATAAAAATGTCTCTCATACCGAAACAGTAGTGAAGTATCTCTGTGTGGAAGTTGTATTGGTTTGGAGTGGGGATTGCTCTTGAGTGCCCATCTGTGATCTTCCCTAGCGAGCCTCCTTGAACTATCTTTCGCATAAGTATCTTATTATACCTAATGCTTAACGGAGGATTTTTCGAAACATCGATTTGCAGATTGTTTGGATTTCGTGCACTTATTGCAGACTTTTAGACTTAACCCTTTACAGCCGAACCTTGTTTTAGTATGGATAATCAGCTACTCGACAAAAATTTTAATAAAATAGCTAGTGGGGGGCAAAGTTTCAAAAATAAGGCTCTAGTTTTTTCATACATTGCAAAAATCGGGGACCCCTCTACCTCTCAAACTAGTCATCCGATTCGATTTATATTTCAAATATTCATTGATAATTAAAATTCGCGTATCACAGGCTATTTTATATTTCGATCGGGATGGAGGGGGCTCAGGGGCTTTTCATTTATATCTCAGCCATTTGATCTAGGAGCATAGGGTTGTGGGTATTCAAACTTCTTCTCAGAATCTGGGTTATTCGATTCCGGACTAAATTTTTCAAAATGTACTAGATCAAATTTTAACCCCAACGGAGCTGCAGTATATTTTCTGATTTAAAAAAAAAAAAACAGGAGAAGTGTTCTTTATTTTCCGAGATCTTTCGATCGCCATAATCATTTATTTAGTACTTCCCTTTTTCTATTCGAACTGAGGTACTAGATTTTTCGGTCTTTAGATCGGCCCTAACTCGATAGGATTATGTTCGATCGGAAAATCGTTTTCGCTATTCGCCTCAGCGAATTACCAGCTACAGTTTCTAGACAAAAATTTTTTACCGAGGGGGTACTTTTTCAGTAGGGGTAAGGAAAGGTTATTAAAGATCTCACTATCCACTGATATAATTTTTACCCCGATTCAGAAAACTTACTCGAGACACGTTTTTGCCGCCGAAAAACCGATTTTTATCCACTTGGGTCACATACACCCCAGTTACTATGTACATTTTACATAAATTTCAACCGTTCTTTCTTTCAAAGCCATTTGTGCATTGTTTTGAACATTTATATTTTAAGTAGATGGAATGCCAGTTCGAATCCTTTTCTATCAGAAATTCACGCAATACTACTACTATTCAATAATATTTTATTACTTTACTTATTTACGAAGAATTTCCACAACAAAATTACTTGTTTTGGTAAGCAAATACCGATAATACAATATTACATTAATATATTTATACAAGGGAAACGAATATTAATTAATTAATTAATTAGTGATGGTGCCTCTTAAGCGCCGTTCGACTTCAAGTAAAGAACAGGATGGTGCCTGAGAGACACCATTCGGGTACAAAGGGTTACATTACAGCACAATAATCCATGCATCATTTTCAGTTACGACTATATGCTGACATAGCAAAAAGTGCTTAGTAATTTCATCTAATTTTATATTCATCACAGGAAATACATACATAAATGTACAAACATATGTAGGCATGTGACAGAAATATTTAATATAATCTCTAAAAGCATAGACATCTTATCTCTAGATGTTTTCCTCTTTACTTTGTTGCACCTGTCTTATAATATATTCGCGCGTATAAAATAAAAACAACACATTTGCCAGAATTACTACAAGCATTATAAGTACACATCTGAATGAAAATTATTTCCTACACTTGATAACTAACGTTAATTTCTTTAAAATCCAAGATAAATCCTAGTTTCCGTGACATCAATTGCATCTCAATCTGTTTCATCCTTATCCATTTATATAGCGCGCGCGCGCGCGCTCGCGCAGGCGCACATATTTATTTCATTGAAAAACAGCTTCTTGTGGCATTTAGATTTAATTTCTTTTAGTATTTCTCGTAGACAGGGAAATGTAATTTAACGGAGGCGCGCAAACCATCTATCGACAATTCCCGTGATACAGCAAGGCACGCACGCATCATCCCAGAAGATTACTTGATCATGAAGAATTCGCATATCTCTGTTTATATACACATACATATTAGATTATATATATATGTTACGTGGTAAATAGTTAACTTGACGAAGAGTAATAATTAAATAATAATCAACCTTCTCTTCACTTCTCCTTATACTGATTTCCATCAATATCGAAAATAACGAACTCATCATCTTTTGCCATGTTCCGAGTTGTGGGGCCAGATCGTGATAACTTTTGTATGTATATAGTATCTACACATAATAGGTATATGCATTATTATATACTTAGGTATCTAGCGGAAATTTATTGTAAAAAATTATATTTTGATGCGCATGTCTGAAAGAATTAAAACAAGAATTTTATTGAGAACGAATATAGCCTTTGGGATTTTAGTAGCCTTGAACACGTATTTTTTTTTTAGGTATACGAATCTGATTTAAGCCGAACACGTATTATGCCATAAACTTTTTACTAAATTAAAATACTAGAAAAAATTATAAATTCTAGAATGAAAGTTGTACAAAAATGAAACACTTTTCTTCATTTGCAAATATCTTTAATAGTACCAAAGATTGAAATGATGCAGAAGATTATCTCTGTAAAAATGTTAAAAGAACACAATACCATAAAAACTCATGTATCTATCACTAACATCCATAGCTCCTAACAGCGTGTCAAAGCCAACGAAATTCTGTCTACCGCACTACAAGTTCTAAGTGGGGTTCCTCAAGGCTCTATATCGGGTCCTTCGCTTTTCTGTCTATTTATAAATTACGTGCGTGATGTTCTCCAGGATGTATGCCAATCCATTTATATGCGGATAATATCTAGTTATATTTCAATAGACCTGCATTGAACGAATGAATTGTGATCTCAATTTCTATGTCTGATCGAAGAATAAACAGTTAATTTTAAATCTTGCATTTACTTTTACAATAAAAAACTGAATTTTTCTAATATTCCACCAGTGACCTTAAACAACGTTTCGATACACCTATGTTAAATTAAGTTACTACTCTTGGTATTATTTTAAATAAGGAAATGTTGCAACTTCGTTAACAACATTATCAGAAAAGTTTATGCAGGGCTTCGGAGTTTCTGGCTCTTAGCGAGTATCTTAATTTTTCTCCATTTCACTTATGCTTGTATTATATTTCCTAAAGTGGATAGTTTTAGTACCCGTAAGATGTAAGAAGTAACATTCAACGATTGCATCCACTTTGTTTATGGACTTCGCAGTTTTGACCATATTTCGCCTTTTCGATCTCGAATGCTGTATTCGCCACGAAGTGCTCTATTTTTCTTTTTTAATCTAATTAATTGTAATAGACCTAAATACTTACGAGAATTTTACTAGTTCAAAAAATCAGGAATATAATGGTCCCACGTTTTTATAAATCTTGCATGGAATTTTCTTATGTTGGCCAAATTTCCCGTTTATGGAGTAACCTTCCCTTGAGTGCCCAAACTGTAGGCACTGTCGGTACATTTAAGTGGCACATTGAAACATTTATAGTATAATATTACTCCTTTGTCATTATGAATTATATTAATGATCTCCTCAGCAGAATTTATGTTACTGTGAATTTTTAAATTTAGCTCTTAAATGAAACTAAGTTCTTTGTTAATTTTCTCATTTATTATAATTTAGAAAAACTTAATCGTTATTTTTTTTTCCTTCTGTTTAGTATTGAAAACTCGATCTCTAGCACCTTTAATCTAATGTAAAAAAAAAAAAATAAGATTATTAACTCTTGTTTAATATTTCTATTTCTACTATAAAGGCTATAAATAAAATTATAATGCTGTGGAACAATATAACTGTACTAGCCCAATTTCCCACATACTACTTCACTCTAATACCAAGATTCATCAGTGAGATGAAAAAATGTCAGGTGTTGTAGGAAATTCAGAAAAACTAAGTCTTGAAAGTAAAATCCCAAAAGAAAAAGATCAGAAAAATCAAAAATTCGAAAAAATATCAAAATAGAATCGCGAAAAAAGCAGAAAAAGCAAGGGTATCTGATCTGATCTGATCTTGACTTGTTTTTTTTTTAATTTTTTGAAAATGCAAATGGTAGTCATAGCAACACCCACTTTTGAACTTGTATTTCCATTTTTTATGAAAGCACCCTGTACGAAATTTGAACTTTCCACGTCGACGTGTTCTCAGATAGTTTTCATATAGTGAAAACACAAAGTTTGGTATGGCAACATCAAGGAAGGGCTCCCAATTCAAAACATTTTTTAAATTTTATTTACTATTGCTATGAAAACACTACATACCAAAATTTCAGCTGTATACGTGTACAAGAAAGCGTACATGCAGTGTCCAAATATATACTAAAAAAAACGAAATATTTGAATGGCAACCCTAGAAAGGAGTTGCCCGATTTAGTTCATTTTTGAATTTGTATTTGATATTTTTATGAAAACAGCGTGTACAAAATTTCAGCTGTCCACGTCGACGAGTTCTTAGGCCCCCAGATCTCGACAACAACGCCATCTATCTTTCAAGCTGGAACCAACCACAATACATTCACAAAATTTCATTGAAATCGATTGGGCGGTTTCGGAGATTAGCGTGTACAAACACAGTGATACGTGATTTTTATATAATTAAGATAAATTCGTTCTTTTTGTATTTTCTTTTTTCCTTTTCTTTTTTCACTTGTTTTATTTTTTTATTTTGTTCTTTTTATATTATAATAATTACTGTAATAATTGCCACAGTAAAACATTCACTTGTACAACTTACTTTAATATTTTTTTTTTGTTACTATCCTTCATGGAGTAATTAATTACACACAAAAGAGCGAAAGCTTTTATGTAAATTTAATTTAATTAATTAATAAATTTGAATTTATCTGAATACAAGGTCATTGGAGTTTTCACATAAAATAGTTAACCCTTGTGTCAATGGATAAAATAAATGACGTAAACGAACCCATAATATACCCGGGTATGTAACCATATTTACGTATATTTCTGTGGAACTGTTTCATTTTTTTGCTTTATATATAAGGAAAATATTTAGTCAAACAGTTCCTAAATAAATTCTTATATTCCTTTATGATTAGACCTGTTCCGAAAGGTGGGTATGCTGCATATGGCTTACAAAACTTGGAGGTAGGATAATTGTTGATGATAGAAATGCATTTTTTTCGAGTATTTCAAGGAGAATTTGTTCATAATAAGTGTAAATTTCATTCTTTTTCTACTGGCTGGCAAGGGTGATTAGATCATAAATTGCATTTTGAGGTATCGACCCCAAAGCATATCTCATACTGGAACTTTCTCCAGAATTTCAAGCCTCGCGTACACTGCTTTCTGCCGAGTTCGGATTTATGACAAAACCACAATTTGCTCTTATGTACCAAAAAATAGGAAATCTGTAATTTTGCTTTCAACAGTGCATTACGATAAAAGTATTAGTGGTGTCCTCCATAAACCTGAAATCATATTGTTTTACAACAAATGCAACGGGGGGGGGGGGGGGGGGGGGCGAGAAAATATGGATAAGATGGTAGGACATTACACCACCAAGAGACGTACGTTGTGATGGACCCTAACATTTTTTTATAATATTTTGGATGTGGCTGCTCTGGCAGCCTTCACGCGATATCCGCAAGTCTAACCAAAAGACAAATAGGAGACGTACGTTTCTGCAAGATCTTGGTGAAGCAGCGAATTCACACATTATGAGGAACTTCGGGATCAGATATGCTATCGAATACATGATGGGACACCAATTACCAATCAGATCTACATCCACGTCAAGTGGACCAGCAGCACGGGATCAAACTGACAGACTGAAAAGTAACTGCAGTATTTGCAAAGAGGAGGGTAAGCGGTGACCCACGCGAAAATGTTGCACAACATGCTGTAAGGCTGCACGTGCAGAGCATTCTACAGAATTTCCCAGATGTAAAAAATGTTTGTCATAATAAATTCTATAAAGTTTTTTAAGAATTAACTCTATTTTTTTATTGCTTTCAATCCCCATTCCTAAAAAATGTGTTATATATCTGGGTATGCTTTGAGCTTGGTAACGTATATTTATAATTCAGGTCTATCTTCTGACGAACCATAGAATATTTTTCAAAATTTTATAGCATATATTAGCTACATATAGAGCCCTTGAGGATAACTAAAGTGATGGATAAAAAATTTCGAAGATTAGATAAAGTTTTTTCATTCTCAAAATTTCAAACATACCCAGGTATGTAGGTATTGACACAAGGGTTAATGCAAGATCTCCTTCTTATCTGATAGATCTGTTTGAATTTTTACACTCATATAGACTTAACCCATTTATTCCCAGTGTTGCGGTTGCGCGACAATGGACAAAATGAAGACTGCTCCGTTTGTAATGTGTTTAAATTTACGCCTGAAAATGTGCAATATATCTTAACACTCCTATGATCGCATTCGCATTAAAATTGTTTTATCTTTTTTTTCATTTTTTTATTTGAGTTTCTTATGCGCATGGAGCTCTGCTTTAGTTCATTTTGATCTGAATTCGCAGCAACATGAGCTCTAATGATAAAAATTACTGGTCATTTATTTAGTTTATGTACAATTTCACTGATTTCTGCTTAGGATGATCAAAACTTGTCATTTTAGTGAAAAATTTAATGCTTTTGAAAAAATAAAACTTTTAACATGCTAATTTTCTTGCTTCTTTTAGTCTGTTGCGTAAACTCAACACTGGGCAAATAGAGCAGTTTTGTGATATTTGTACTTTTTTTCATAGGAAATCAAAATTGACTCTGTCAGACATTCTAGACGCTATTGACAATTTACCGGAGCATATTTCCTGCCCGGATGAAATTGTATTGGATCTCCCACCCATAAATTATCTTACGGATTAAGAGTCTTGGAGTGAATAAGAGGAAAAACCAAGCCTTTTTTCGAGTAAGCAGTTACAAGCAAATCCCAAACAGAAAATTGTTCAGCATTATGTTCCAGAAAACGAGGATGATTTGCGTTTGAGCTCTTTTTGTTTTGGAAACATTCCCTGTAAGAGTGGAATGAAACAAGAACTTCGCCAATACAACTCTCTGATGAGTCAACACCTCTGGAGTTCTTCCAATATTGTGTTTTGATGAGGAATTTGTGGAATCGATAGTTCGTGAAACTACATCCTACGCCACCAAAAACGGAAACTCTTCTGTGTGCATAAACAGGGATGATTTCTATTCCTTTTATGGAGTATTGATTATCGAGTTATCTTTTGTTACCAAAAAGAAGAATATTCTGGGAAGAAATGGAAGATTCCCACAATCTAGTGGTTTCGAAATGGATGCGACGCAACAAATTTGAGGCGATTTTCACAAATTTGCATTTCATAGATTATGATCTTAATTTTCGAGACCGATTTTCGAAAGTAAGGCCCTTTATCTCTCATCTAAACAGAACTTTTTTACGATACGCTCGGGTGAAATGTATATGTATTTCCATCGACCAAGCAATGATCCCTTATTATGGAACCCCTAAAAATAATTTATAAGGAACAAACCAGTGCGATTTGGTTACAAGGCTTGGGTTGTACATAGCTAATTGATTGGGATACTGTTACCAGTTTGATATTTACCAATCCCGATCTGGCTCTAGAGACAAGGCAGTTCCTCTTTTGGAGAGGATGTTATTCTGACATTTACGAATACCATGAAGAAGACATTTCCCGAAGTTCACTTTGCATTTTATTTCGATAATTTTTTCACAAGCCCAAATTTGATACACGAGCTCAAAGAAATGAAATATAACGCTCTACAGGTAATCTTCGTGAAAATCGTCTAAAAAATATAGCTATTTGTGAAAAAAAAAACCCAATAAAAAGAAAAGAGATAAATATCAAAATTTTATCGACAAAAGGAATGACTTTATCGTTACCCGTTGGAAGGATAATCAAGTGGTAACCATACTGTCCAGTATTAATGCAGTAAATCCTATTGGCTCAGTGAGGCGATATGTTCATACAGAATGAAAAAAATGCGATATAAAGCAACCCAATGTTGTAAAACTGTACAACAATAACATTGCGGGGAGGGTGTTGATTTACTCGATAATCATATTGTGGGAGGGGTGTTTATTTACTCGATAATCATATTGCGAATTATCGAATCTGTATTCAAGGTAAGAAATGGATGATAGATCTCGCAGTAACAAATGTACATACTATTGCTAAAAATTTTGGCGCTAAACTTGATGGCCTAGAATTTAGGCGTCAGCTAGCAGAGGCGCTTCTGACGAAATATGGAAAACTACTTACAAAAGGGCGCGATTAACGAAACCTCCCTCGCATTTATCAAGTGGAGTTCATAATGGTACATGTGCAAAAGTCAAACAGTAATGCGGTGCAAAGTCTGCAAGGTTGCTCTCTACATAGCCATTGCTTTGAGAAATTCCACAGAAATTTGAAATAAGTGATGCCATTTTTGAAATGTCCTTTTGAAATTTTTTGTTTTATTCCTATAATATCGAACTTTTTTTTTAACACAAATATTTATGACATTTTGTTCATTGGAATCAAATAAAATTAAACCGTTGCACTTTTTAAGAAAAATAATGTTTTGTTTTAAATTGCGCAGTGTTGCGTTTGCGCAACGCTTTATTAACCATTTTTTTTTCTTTTCTGTATCTACTATTTATTTGATGTAAAAATATCATGTTTGTTCGATGAAAACACTGTGTAAAAACACCGTGTAAACTTTCCCCTACAATTTTCCCCAAATTTACCCGGGGTTTTGTGCATTCATCGAACAAGTTTTTAAAACACCGGGTAAATCTAATGTAATGACATTTCTCTGACAGTTCTCCTGAGCATAATTTAAATAATTATTTCTAGTGATTTGTCAAAATTTATTTATAAAAAAGGTGAAATAATTAAAAATTTAAGAATAAATAAATATTAAAATGCACAAAAAATATTTCTCAGTTTTTTCTTAATTACATATTCTTTTATTAGCTTTTTTACATCGACATTATCGCCTTTTCTGTAACTTTACTTTGAAAAAATGACAATTGGTTCATCTGTGACCAGATATAGCTCCATCATTTCTGTACTATTTTCACTTTGATCATCAGATGTTTTGTCACTAGATATAAAATTAATAGTTTGGATGATCAAAATCTACAGAAATGATTTTCTCTATCCCGTTGGCTTCTTCTCGAGCACTATTAATCCCCTTTCCTGACATCTCATTTAAGAATTTATAGAATTTCTTATATGTTGTTTGCTTCAAATCTATTTGCTTGGTAGCTGCAGGGATAACGTGAAGTCTATAAAAATTACTTGTTAATAATTGGCAAAGAAACATTTTACGATCAAATTTCTTACTAGAAAGGCAGACCTTAAAATTTCATCCATGTCCTTCGACTTTAATCACCTCCTCAAATATTTCCTTATAATTTTCATTCGAATTTCCTATGTGCATATTATCGATGGGTATTTTGTCATCTAATTTCCTATCCAACTTCCTTATATAATCTGAATTTGGTATGAGCTCCACGATTTTTTCACTTTTATATACAGCAGTCGACCGCAATCACCGAACAAATTACATGTGACAGTTCACAAATGACAAATGTCAAACGTTTACCCCTACAAATTTTTAGTGCAAGTTCGGGGCACGAAATCAGAAACACCGGGCTTTCATCGAACAAGTTTCAGAAACACCGGGCTTTCATCGAACAAGTTTCAGAAACCCCGTGTAAGCCCAGGGTTTTCAAAAAACAAGATAGTACAGCCCGGTGTAGCCCGGGGCTTGCCCGGTGTTTTCATCGAACAAACCTATCATGAAACTTAAAGAAAAAACAAAATTTTCGGAAAAAAGAACTTTGGGCATAAATGGGTTTAAACCCTCCTTGTACCTAGAGCTTCATACATTGTGGGGTAGCGCTCTGTTTTTGTTCCTAATCATTTCAGAAGACTTGGCAGGACGCATGAATTTAGACGCATTTTTCTGTCATTACATATATATCTGTTCGTTGTTTTTTTTTTAAATAATTTCTTACTTTAATTTTTTTACTTAAATTTTTGTTCATTATTTTGCTTTCATTTTTTTTTTTGTAAATTTTCTTTTTGATTTGTCATAGTTCTTTATTTAGTATGCATTTATAAAAGATAATAATCTTGTGTATACAGACCAGAAATAAATAATTATTATCGTTTGTCGAAAATTTCGTATTCATATACTTGGCGGATAAGTACATTCCTACTAAAATCAGGCGTATACCAAGAGCAGACTGCTTATGGTTGTCGCCCCAGATGCGGTCACTTATTGCGGAGAGCGAATACCTTTATCAACGCTTCAGACATTTAAAAACAAATGAACCTCGTATAATATGTATAAAGCTACTCGCAATAAAGTAACGGTCGCCATTAGAAATTCCAAGAGATGTTATTTCAGTGCTAAGTTTAACTTAGACCAAAAGTCCAAAGTACTTTGGCGCAATTTACGTACGGCTGGTGTGTATGACACTGATAGTGCATCTTGTAATTTAAGCCCAGATAACCTGTATTCGCATTTTTTCACTTCAAGTATCTCACCTATAAGTAACGTTCCAAGCTCAGATGCTACTTGGATCCCACAAATTAACCAGAACTGTTTTTACTTTTGAGGAATTGATTTAGAGGAGCTAATCTCTGCTATTTTCTCAGTTAAATCAGCGGCTATAGGACTTAATTCTCTACTACCGCGCCTTATAAAGCTATTAATTCTGTTGATTGATAAGTACACTATTCATATTATGAATACTTGTTTTAACTCTACTACCTTTCCCAACACTTGGAAAACTGCTATTGTCCTGCCAATCTCTAAGAAGGCTAAAACTGAAAGAGTCAATGCAACCGCTATTTCCTTGATAAAAGAATTCCTTTGTGATCGCCATCAGCTAGTTAAGGTGGGTAATAAATTTTCGTCCCATGTGGTATACCTCAGGGTTCTGTACTTAGTCTTCTACTCTTTAGCCTATTTATTAATGACCTTCCTGATATTATTGGAGATGCAAAAATTCACCTGTATGCTGATGATGTACAGCTTTACTTAAGTCGTTGGTCCTCTGATGTTTTTATTGTACATAAATGATCTACCTCAATGTGTGCAGAATGTGAGTGTTCAAATTTATGCAGATGATGTCCAACTTTCGGTATGCATTCCTCTTGCTGACTTATCTGACGGAGTCTCCAGAATGAATGATGACCTGGTAAGGATCTTAAATTGGTCGCAGGTAAACGATTTCAGGTTAAATGCGGTTAAATTTCATGCAATAATTTTTAATATCAAATGAGCTAATACGTCCAATCTGAGTCCTGTATACCTTGGTAATGACATGATTCCTTATTCTCAATCCGTGAATAACTTAGGAATATTACTTAGTCAAACCTTGAGTTGAGATATGCATATTGGCAAAGTTGTGGGACGAATATATGGTAGTCTTCGTCAGCTTTGGTTTTATGCAAAATTTACTCTCCAGACCATTAGGGGCTGCGGTTGGTGATAGCCTTAATCATACCCGTTTTCTTATATGGCTGTCAGATCTGGTGTTCTTTAGACAGTATCGCTCGAAGAAAGTTAAATGTAGTGTACAATTCATGCTCGCGCTATGTTTTTAATATATAAATCGATTTAGCCATATATTTGAATACTTCTGTCGTATCTTGGGTTGTACATTGGATAATTATTTGAAATATCACATTGCCCTTATGGTATTCAAGATATGCAAGAAATATGTTCCACAATATTTACATGGGAAAATATGCCAATTTCGGTCAGCTTGTAGCCTTCAAATAGTTATACCTCGGAGTAAATTCATTCAAAGTTCTTTTTTCGTTTACGGTGTCAAACTTTGGAACTCATTGCCTACTAAAGTGAAACGTTTGGCAACCCTAAGCAGTTTTAAAGAAGCAGATTTTAATCATTTTGCAAGTCTCACTTGATTTTTTTAATTATGCATGGAACATGTAATTTTAGCATGATTAATTAATTTTATTTTGTTTTCTTTCTACTTTTCTTGTGATCCTTATTTCTATTTTCAAATTTTTTGTATTTTTCTCTTTCTTTTTCTCTCTCTTCAAGTAATGAGCTTTTGTTTAATATTTTTTGGTTGTCAGTAAATTGTGCACATCCAAGCTTTAGTAGATTGTGGTAATAGCCTTAGTTTTTCTTTCTTTCTTTATTTTTTTTTATTTTATTGTTCATTTGATGGATTGATTAAATTTGAGTAATTAAATGTAATAAAGGGTTTTCCAATAAGAGGTGTTATTTTGATATTCAAAGAAAAATGCCATTTTTTGAGATAAATGATCGGATTTTTATTTCATTATAAAGAGGAAGGTGTGCCGTTAATAATGGAAAATAACATCAGCCAAATGTCCACCACGACCACGCCTACAGGACCATATCCTTTTCATGAAATTTTCCATAACCAAATCGCAAAGTGGCTGCCCTATGTCCTCGATAGCCTCACGAATTCCATCTTTGAGATCTTTTATCGACGCTGGGCTGTTGGCGTGGACCTTCTCTTTCACGTGGCCAAAAAGGAAGAAGTCGCAAGGTGTTAAGTCAGAAGATCTCGATGGCCAATTGTGATCACCTCTTCGAGAGATAACACGGTCCGGAAACTTTTCCCGTAAAAGATCAATGGTTTCGTTGCTTGTATGGCACGTAGCGCCGTCTTCTTGAAAGTAAACGTTGTCCAGATCAATACCATCCAATTCCGGCCATAAAAAATCATTAATCATCTGTCGATAGCGCAATCTATTCATCGTAACTGTTGCTCCAGCCTCATTTTCGAAAAAGTAAGTTCCAATGACCCTGCAGGACCATAAACCGCACCAAACAGTCACACGTTGAGGATAGAGAGGCTTTTCAACAATAACTCTTCGGTTTTCCGAGCCCCAGATGCGACAATTTTCCTTGTTGACGAAGCCATCGAGATGGAAATGGGCCTCATCACTCAAGATGAGTTTTCGATGGAATTCTGGATCATTTTCATGCATTTCAAGGACCCAATCAGCAAAGACTCGACGTTGTTGATGATCGGCCGGCTTGAGTTCTTGTGTTAACTGAACTTTATAAGCCTTAAGACCCAAATCTTTATGCAAAATACGGTGTAATGACGTTTGTGGAATGCCTAATTCCAAAGAACGACTAGGAATGGACAAACCTGGGTTTTCTTCAACACTTTCGGCTACAGCAGCAATATTCTCGGCTGTTCTTGAGCGACGTCACTAACTTGTCCCGACAGCTAGAATTTTTCTACCAATTTCTGTATTGCGGTCCGACAAGGTGCTTCACGACGACCCAAAAATGTTCGAGTTTTACGAACCGTCTCTGACACATTTTTATATTGAATTTTAATAATTTCAATGCGTTGTTGAATCGTGCATTTTTATTAAGGGCGTAGTTTCTACTTGTCAAATGTCAAAAAATGACAGCTCCAAAAGTGACATCTACCGAAATAGCGGGCTAATTAAAATAACACCTCTTATTGGAAAACCCTTTTATATACTAATAAACGACTTTGAATTTGAAAAGTAGACATATTGGCCACATTGACGACTGCATCGAGCGTATTAATCGGGATCTTGAGACAATTTTTAAATAACTTAGGCTGAATGGGTTACGGCTTAACCGTGCAAAGCTACAGTGTATCTGTTTCTATAACCGATCACTGAATAAAATTGACGTACCTGATATAAGTTTGAATGGTTTTATATTGCCTGTGCACAATAAAGTTACAAACTTAGGAATTGTTCTGAGCTCAGACATGAAATGTTGCGATAATATTAAAATCATACTTACAAAAAGTATATGCAGGTTTAAGAAGGCTATGGCTCTCAGTGAGTATTTTAATTACTGGTGAAGACATTAATTATGCTCTATTTCTCTTTTGGATATTCTATCTTTTCCAAATTAGATAGTGAATACGCTCGGAGAGTTCAGGTAGCTTTCAATGATTGCACACGTTTCATTTTTGTCTTAAGAAGATTTAACCATGTTTCACCTTACAGCAGTGCCCTATTTGGTTACTCTCTAGATAACTACTTAAAGCATAGAATTTTAATTTTGCTCTTAGATTATCTCCTTGAATTTTTCAGTATTTTGTATTCCCACGTAATCCTAAAATTATCATTCCTCGTTTCAACAGAACGGTCATGGAGAGTTTTTTTTCTATTCAGACTGCTAGCTTTTGGAATCTTCTTCCTTCTAGCTTGCAGGGGGCTTGCATCGCTAATTCAAATGCATTCAAAACTATTATTAAAATTAACACTTTTAAACGCTTTTCTAAACTTTAATCTGTGCAGTTTATTGAGAGTGCAGTGGTAAGCTATCTATTTGTTCGGTCATTAATTTTAATTCAGGTTCGGTCTCGGTGCTAAATTGCAAAATGTTTTGTTGAAAATTGGCTCGTTTAAAGAATTAGCTATTGGGCCCTATTCTGTAATTTTTCATAAAATAATATTTTATGTTATTTTATGGCGAAAAAATCCCTTCTTCATAAAATGAAAATAAAATATTTTAAAAATTCGTATTCATAGGGGAATGTACTAAATATTTTATGTTACGTATTCATAAAAGATTTCATAAAATAATTTTATGGAACCACATAAAATTATTTTATGAAATCTTTTATGAATACGTAACATAAAATATTTAGTACATTCCCCTATGTTTTCTATTACTTTTTGAACAGCTGGTCAATTGACATTTGCGTGATACTCTATCAAATCACCCACTAAATAATCATTTATGAAAGCAGCTGCTTTCTTAATAGCTCTTGAGATACTTTGGGTGTAAAAGTTCTAAAATATGACAACTCCTGACTGGAGTTTGATACGAACCATGTCCGTAGAAATGCAAAGCAGCAGAAACACATCCTTTCCGGTCAATTTTAGATTCCTAACTCAAAGTGAACGGAATAGATGTCTTTCCGGTATGAGGCTATAGTATTTGAATTTGTTTTCTTAAAACGAAACATTTTGGGTATAAATTAGAATTATTCATAAGTTTCCAAAATAAGTTTACAAATCATCCAGCCGGAAGAACTTTTGAAGTCTAAGGCTGGGCAACTCACATGGATCGTAGGAATCGCGAAGATAGCGTATCGTATGATCTCTTCTACATAAAATTAAAACCTAGGCAGATATAATTAACTTTTTATATTTTACCATACTGGTGCAAATTTCTACAATTTCTAACAAAATTGTAATTTATATGTATGGCGGTGGACATTTTAGTTTTTAATTAAAACAATTTTCGCAAAACAGTACCTTAAAATGTGCTGCTTAGGATCTTTTATGTTATGCTCCATAACAGGAAATATTTTATGTTACGATGCATAAAATAAAATAAAATTTCTGGTACAGAATAGGATTTTAGGGAAATATTTTAATTTAAGGCATAACATAACATAAAATGATAAAATTTTATCGACAGAATAGGGCCCATTATTAGATTATTTTAGAAATTTGGAACCTCTTGGAACTGCCATTTACCTAATTGTCAAAATTGGGACTGGTTTTAAAATTTTTTGTCTATCTTTTAGATCATTTTCAAAATTCTTGTATCCGTTTTTTAGTCTCTTTTGAGAATTTTGTGGCGTTTGTTACATACGTTGTTTTGTTGCCATTTTGTGTAATTTTTTTTTGTTTTATAACTTTTAGTTTAGCTAGCGTCTTTTCTTACACTTTGTAGAGACTTTTGCAACCTATTTTTAAGGAATTTTGAAAAGAGCCAGAGAGCCAACAAATGAGCTTATTTAAAAAAAAAAAAAAAAATATAAAAATATTGTGTACTAATTTTCTCATCGAATTTTTTTATCGATCTGTTTAGAATCCAATTCATATCAACAATTAAAATTCAAATACATGGACTCACAGTTGTCACTAATAGACTTAGAAATTTAGCAATATTAATCAACTCCAATGTGAGGTCATATGATCATATAAAACAAGCAAAAATATTGTTTTTCATCTATACATACACTTTATCATGGTACAATTATACTTCTAATCACTAAAGATGTTATAACAAAAACCAAACAAACACACCTATGCCCTATGACTTGAAAAACTAGGTTGTATAACAACAAGCAACTACCAGAACTCAGCACAGTCTGGTGATCAATTTTGAAGAACATGGAAAAACAGCAGACAAAAGCGACAAAATTGATTCATTCTTCATGGATAGGTCAAGGCAACTAATAAATCATGCCAAGTTTATTGAAATATGTTAAGCTTTTGTCTCGGCGATTGTGATCTTATTTTGCACTCAACTGGGCAAGCAAGCAAGCAAGCAAGCAACCTGATACTTTTTTGTCTAGGCAGGCCCACCTACGGCCACCTGAGACTATCGAAGATATTTGATCCTAACCGGTAGCAGGTGTCCAGGTCATTGAACAGTGAGTTCTACTTATTTAGGCGCTGCCGTTTCGACGGAGTCCGAAAAACTGTCAACATAAAACTTTTTAATCAGCATACACGGCCAGATATATGTTTCTAACTTCCGAAACATGTTAAAGATTTATCTAAGACCGATGAACAACTTATGAAGGAAGATTCGGCAGCTGGAGTCAACACTAAATTATGCTTCTTCATTCTTAAATCAATCAATCACTCGCTTATTTTGTTAGGGGATTCAGCTGTTCCCTTTGGGACAAAATAAATTCAAATAGCGAAAACTGATCCTATCGAATTGGGATCGACATTTTGAAGAGGAAAAAATAAATAAATAAATAAATAAACCAAGAAGTCTTAAACGCCATCAGAAAAAACAATTTCCCGTCTTTCATTGAATGATTTGAAACTGGTCAAATCATCTTCGCATCGATGCATAGGTTTCAGACAAGAAGCTTTTGCTCAATATTTTTCCATTAGCGGTGGTATAGCACTTTTCATCAATGGATGCTTTACATGGTGCGAAATCAATATCAATTCTTGTTCTCGGCGTATATGTACTTTTGAGCGCTGTGTAGACAGATGAGGCTAGCCTCATTATATGCATAACTGGGTTTAATCAGGGAACTTCTTCTACAGTTCTCTGTCTGAATAAGCTAAAAGCAAATTATGATCAGAAATTGATTTATGATTTTCGATTTGTTTTCGTTTTATTGGAGATTTTTTCTTCTTTTTTCTTACACATTGTTTGAAGTTATGAATTTTTTAAAATTGCTTTAACACTTTTACTGTACTAAGAAATAAATATGTATGCGTTGCTTTTTATGCATATATATAGTTTCTGCTAATAAACGTCATCTTATCACCAGCTATATCAACCGTTTTTGTGTTTTTGAGTAGCATTTAGTGCATTGCACGTGTCTTGTTGGGTACGAAATCTAGAGTGATGACGTCCAGAAAGACAGAATCCAGAAGTGACAAAATCCAGAAGAGACAATATCTAGAAAAGACAAAGTCCGTAAGTGACAAAATTCGGAAGAGATAAAGTCCAGAAGTGACAAAATTCAAAAGTGACAAAATTCAGAGAAAATTTAGAAAAAAAATACAGAAAAGATATTCGCACACGCGTTTGAATTCTTCATGATGGTTGGTATATTGGGATTAAGTGATGGTAGACTTTCATCTGATGGAAACCTATGTCATCTAGGCTGAAGTTATTCTGATGCAAGGTAATATGACAAAATCTAGAAGGGACAAAATCCCGAAATATTTAAAAAACCCGGAAATGAGAAAATTCAAAAGTGACAAAATCTAGAAGTGACAAAGTTCAGAAATGACAAAATCCAGAAATTGTAAAAATTGTTATAATTATATTCTACAAATACTTATATAATTTATTTAAAATTTACATGAGTGAAACAAATTTGTTAAAATGTATATGCTGGCTGGATCTAGATATGAGGAGGGGTGTTCAAGCGTTGGCCTTTCACTCACTAGATCCGAAAAATCGCTAAGTGTAAACTGTAAAGAAGTTTAGGTTCTACAGGTAATTTGGTGGAGGAAAAGCATGTTCGAGATGCAGTAATTTCTCAGCCAAGCCGATCTTGCATAGGTGATACCTGAATGGGCAATGAAAAGAGCTCTGTAATCATTTTGAGCTCTGTTCTCTCTACTAAGAAGTAGGAGCCCTTTTGTTTTTCCGACAGAGCTGTGGATAAACTGCTTTACCTGTCGAAATCGGGAGCATGACAAAATCCAGAAGCATAAAATCCAGAAGTGACAAAACCCAGAAAAATTATAAAAATTCGGAAATGAGAATATTCAGAAGTGAGAAAATTCAGAAATGTCGAAATCCCGAAAATGTCAAAATTTTAAAAATGGCATGAACTTCGCTTCGAAAATCTCATATTTACACTCGCCGTTGTTGTTATAAAGGGTTTTCCAATAAGAGGTGTTATTTTGATATTCAAAGAAAAATGCCATTTTTGGAGATAAATTATCGGATCTTTATTTCATTATAAAGAGGAAGGTATGCCGTTAATAGTGGAAAATAACATGAGCCAAATGACCACCACGACCACGCCTACAGGACCATATCCTTTTCATGAAATTTTCCATAACCAAATCGCAAAGTGGCCCTATGTGCTTCATGAATTCCATCTTTCAGGTCTTGAATCGACGCTGGGCTGTTGGCGTAGACCTTCTCTTTCACGTGGTCCGAAAGGAAGAAGTCGCAAGGTGTTAAGTCACAAGATCTCGGTGGCCAATTGTGATCACCTCTTCGAGAGATAACACGGTCCGGAAACTTTTCCCGTAAAAGCTCAATGGTTTCGTTGCTTGTATGGCACGTAGCGCCGTCTTGTTGAAAGTAAACGTTGTCCAGATCAATACCATCCAATTCTGGCCATAAAACTCATTAATCATCTGTCGATAGCGCAATCCATTCACCGTAACTGTTGCTTCAGCCTCATTTTCGAAAAAGTAAGGTCCAATGACCCCGCGGGACCATAAACCGCACCAAACAGTCACACGTTGAGGATAGAGAGGCTTTTCAACAATAACTCTTGGGTTTTCCGAGCCCCAGATGCGACAATTTTGCTTGTTGACGAAGCCATCGAGGTGGAAATGGGCCTCATCACTCAAGATGAGTTTTCGATGGAATTCCGGATCATTTTCATGCATTTCAAGGACCCAATCAGCAAAGACTCGACATTGTTCATGATCGGCCGGCTTGAGTTCTTGTGTTAACTGAACTTTATAAGCCTTAAAACCCAATACGGTGTAATGACGTTTGTGGAATGCCTAATTCCAAAGAACGACGAGGAATGGACAAACCTGGGTTTCCTTCAACACTTTCGGCTACAGCAGCAATATCTCGGCTGTTCTTGAGCGACGTGCACGGGTTTTTATTCTTCACATCACTAACTTGTCCCGATAGCTCGAATTTTTCTACCAATTTCTGTATTGCGGTCCGACAAGGTGCTTCACGACGACCCAAAAATGTTCGAGTTTTACGAACCGTCTCTGCCACATTTTCACCATTTTTATAGTGAATTTTAATAATTTCAATCTGTTGTTGAATCGTGTATCATTCTATTTTTATTAATGGCGTAGTTTCTACTTGTCAAATGTCAAAAAATGACAGCTCCAAAAGGGACATCTACCGAAATAGCGGGCTAATTAAAATAACACCTCTTATTGGAAAACCCTTTATTAATCTGTATTATTAATATAGTTGGGAGTTTTGTGATGACATATTCATCTGATTGAAACCTCGAATTTGTATGAAAGAAACAGATGGTCAAAGTCCAAAATGAATGATATTTCGAATTAGAATAAAAAAGTTTAAATTTTGGAAATTACTAGTACATAGAAAAACGTTGGAGTTGAGGTATTATCGTGCTCTGGAATGTATGAATTAGTGCTTATATGATATATATCTAGGTCTGTGCCTAGGCCTCATCTATTAATGAGTGCGTAAATAAATGAATGTGTGTGTTGAAATACGCGCGCGACTATCTTTTCTGGATTTTTTTCTGGATATCTTCTGAATTGTGTCTGTTCTGGATTTTGTTACTTCTGAATTTTGTCACTTCTGGATTTTGTCTCTTCTGGATTTTGTCATTTCTGAATTTCGTCTTTTCTGGATTTTTACTTTCTGGATTTCGTCGCTCTGGATTTCGTACCCAATCCCTCAAAGACTCCCTTAAAGTCTCCGTGACTAACGATTGTTAAGTTGTAAAAAAAAAGATTTTTAATCAACACTTTTCTTCATTGTGCATAAACTGGGAAAAGTTGCGTTGCATCAGAACTTCATTGTGAATGACACAGATTTACATCAGAAGTAAATTTGAAGAATTCAGAATAAGATGATTTTTTTTTCTGGATTTCCTCTGAATTTTGACAAAATCCAGTCACTTCAGGATTTTGTTTTTTCGGATTTTGTCACTTCTGGATTACCTATGTCTTTCCTGGATAATGTCTCTTCTGGACTTTGTCTGCCTGGATTTCGTCATTCTGGATTTTGTCTTCCTGGATTTTGTCTTTCTGGATTTTGTCTTTCTGGATTTCGTACCTAACCCGATTATTTACTATATTTTGTCGTTTCTGAATTTTGTCACTTCTAGATTTTGTCACTTCTGATTTTTCTCATTTCCAGATTTTTTTAATTTTTCTGGATCTTGCTCCTTCTGGATTTTGTCATGCTCCCCGCAAGTTTTATATTATATTTTCGAATGTAATAATCCAGCACTGAATTTAACTAGTAATTCTTTATTTTACAACATAAGAACACACTTTAAACCATGTCACTTAAATTACTTAACCAACTATTAACCGACATCAAAGTTTTACTAAAGAATCAAAAGTATTACTTCTACTACTAGTAGTACTTAAGACTAAAGACTATTCTTTTATATATTCTTCTTTCTTATCGAGTATTATTATGTATTTGCCTTTCTCATGAGTTTGCATCTATTATCTTAAATGCTCTGTTTTCATAGAACGCAAATATAAGAAATTTCTCATATTTGAATATTTGTTATTATGACTCTAATGTTAGTCATGTAAGCCATTACATGAATTAGTCATGTTTTACTTACATGCTGTGAAAGGGAGTTTTCTTGACTTGGTGAAGGGGTTCTACAATTGATATAACACGCACACGTGTCTTCTCACTTGCAGATATTTTTGGTAGCTTTGTCATATATACCGAGAATCACTCTGGGGGTTTTAGGGGTCACATAAAAGTAACATTTTTACATTTGGCTCAGCTGTCAACTACCTAATAAATATGAAACTGAATAAATTATATATTCACAAAGTTGACACAATCTGCTATAAATGTACCTAAATAATGGCAGCACTCGTGTGTTAGCCCATGCTTTGAAAAATACTCACAAAAATTGCAGCCATTTGGTACACGCAGTTGTTGTTTAACAATCATTTGTGAGTGTTTTTGTGAAAATGGAAAAATTCGAGTATCGAGCTGTCATTAAATATTTGTTTTCGAAACGAAATACACCTAAAATCAAAAGCTAGTTAGATTGTGTGTACGGAGACTCTGCCCCATAATTTACCACTGTAATACTTTGGGCAGCTGAATTTAAACGTGGCCGTACCAGCTTGGATGCCAATGAACGTTCTGGACGTCCAAGGCTGCAACTACTGACGATAAAATCGCTCAAGTTCACCAAATGGTGTTTGTCACATATAGCATGAAGATTTAGGCATAAGAAATCTGTACGCGCGTTCGGTGCCGCGTTTGCTCACTTTGCACCATACACGCCATCTCACACCTTAGCGGTTGCCATGGCGAAAATCCACGAACAGCTTGACCATCCTCCTTAATCACCAGATCTAGCTCCAAGTGACTTTTTTTTTATTCCTTACACTAAAAGTTGTGCTCGGAGGACAAAGATTTTTATCGAACGAGGAATCCATAACTTTTATAAATAACTAATTTGCAAAGAAAGAGGCCGAATATTATTTGGATGGGTTGAAGAGATGGGAACACCGCTAGAAGACATGTATAGACTTACAAAGGAGACTATGTAGAAAAAGAAAAATGATTTTGAAGAGAAAATGTCTTGTATCTTTGTTAGGTCGGAAACTTTTCAGAGAACCTTCGTATGTACAAAAGTACCACTGTTTGTTTTAAAGCAATCAAGTGAAAAATAATTTTAACAACAAAAGAATCAACTTTTATTATAATATATATAAAAACAAAGCAAGAAATATTCTCTGCCTTTTTACACAAATAAATTAAATATCCATTATTGTTGTCAACAAAAACAAAACATAATTCATAGTTAAAGCTACGAAATATAATTCAAATATAACATTAGCTGTGTATAATTTTCGTAGTCATAATGACTCATTTTCAAATTAACTAAATATTTAATTGTAAGAAATTACTAGCTTTACTTGTATCCTTAGCACTCCGAGGTGTCGTGCTACTTTTGTCCCCGGTAATTGATATTAAAATTAATATATTATTACGTAAAAACCACATAGGAATTGTAGCAATAAAATATACAGAGTTCACACAGGCATATAGTCCCCTCACACATTAACTATGGATTTCTAGAAGAATACAAAAATTAAAAAAAATTTCTATAGGTGGCACAAATATACAAATTCAGCTCTTCGAAGTGTAACTGATATGTATGTTTGGTTGAAACTAACCGATGTGAGAAAGTATCGGAGTACGCATCTCAATTATAAAGCAAAACTTCTTAAGCTGTTCGTACGTGTTAAAAAAATGGCATGCTACTTTCATGACGTTATTACTTTTGTCCCCGGTCTCCCCTACATAATGATGATTTTAGGTACGCTCTAAGCTTTAGAATTAAAACTTAAAATTGTCAATTCGACTAACGACTAATCGACTATTCACTAAAAGATGTACTAAAAACAAAACATAATGGGATTACTAAAAACATACTTTTATATTATCTGCTTGTAGCCGAACAGGGAGAGGTTACATATTAATATTGCAAAATAACAACGGTCCTAGAATAGAACCTGGTGCTATCCCGTATGACAGATACATATATTTTATTTATAAGTTCATTGCCAACTTTTATCCTCTGTGAGCACTCAGTTATAATCCTGTCAATTTTAAATTACTCAAAAATACCAACTGCAATTTTTAAGGTAATTTATATAAATAATATTTTGTGATTGGACACTATTCAATGTTTTTAAGAAAAGGATCAGTGGTATAAGGTATATGAAAGTATGGCTATTGTCGATCTATAAAAGCTGCTTGAGGCTTGGTTGGTTTCTTGTCCAGGTCCTGGCAGGAGGTAAAGGTAATCTTCATATCATCTTCATTCTTAAGGCAGGCAGAACTGACCATATTCAGGCAAAGGACTTCAGATTTATTAGCCTCTCCTCTTTCATGCTAAACGTTTTGGAGAAACTAATTGAAGTGCATATAAGAAGTGTATGGCAGGGCAGCAGTGATGGCCAGCATGCCTACACAAAAGTGAAATCAGTAGAGTCGGCATTATATGCAGTGGTGTCCGTTGTTGAGAAACTAATCGAGGAGTATACTCTGGGTGCAGCATTCCTGGATATTGAGCGGACTTTCAAAAATGTTACCACGGAGATTATATATAACGGACTGAGAAGGGTGGGAGTTGATAGTCTGGTTGACTAAATCAACTCAATGCTTCTTAGCAGAAAGATTAGCTCTTCCTCAGGGAATGAGGTTGTGAGAAGAACAGTCTATACAGAGGTACCTCGAAAGCGGGTGGCTGCTATTACCAGTCCTGTGGCTACTGGTAATGGATGAAATCCTTTTTAAATTCTGATAACCCGCAATTCTACAATTAGTGAAAGATTCGAGTATGCGCTTCTTATGCAGGACAACTGGGCCAATAATAGTGAATTGAGTGTAAAAAAGGCAGGATTAAACTTTCAGGTGAGTATCTTACCCTTTTCAGAGTATCAAAGTAACTTGGAATGATACTCGATTCCAAGGTGAGCTGAAAGGCTAATTTAGAAGAACGTGTTAAGAAGGCCAGTGTAGCCCTTTACAAGTGCAAGAGAACTTTTGGTGATAACTGCGAATTAAAACCCAGGGTAGTACGGTGGATATATACAGCCTTTGTTCCGCCGACCCTCTGCTACGATTTCATGGGCTGGTGGACGGTACTGACGAGGACATGTAACCTGGACGTGCTGTCAAAAACCCAGAGGATCACTTACTTGGGAATAACTGGGTGTTTCTCCGCACCACGCTCATAACGGCACTGGAGATTATGCTAGATTTATTGCAGCTTGATCTCCACTGCAATATTTTAGCGGCAATTAGCGCGGTCAGGCTCAGCGCGGTGCAGTGATTGCAGGAAAGAAACTGACTATCAAATACGTTTCCCATCTTTTGGTGGGGTGTCAATGTAATTATCCCCATCAGGAGTGACTGATTGTGAGATGGGAAGAATATGGTGGTAGCATCCGATATTTCTATCTTTACCGATGGATCCAAGACAAATGCGGGCACAGGGCCAGAGTGTACCCCAGAGACTGCCAATGGCACGAGTCTACCGGAAAATTGGATTGTTTTTCAGGTAGAGCTCGTAGTGACTTATGCTGTATGCTGGTGCAGTTATGTAAGTATAGCTTTAGGAATTCTCTAAACGGCACAAGGTAACCCTATGCTGGGTACCTGGCAACCAGGCTACCCGGGGCAACGAGATGGCTGATGAGTTGACCAGAAAAGGTTCTGAAATAACTTCGCAGCGATAGCTTATGTGAAGATCCCGATCGGAGCTATAAAAGTTGAGATCAATAGGGGTTGATCCGATGGATCAATAAAGAAAACTGCAGTATCGCAAGGCAATTCTGGCATGCATATGATAGGAAGAGGACAAGAGAATTGTCTAATGGCAGAAGAACATATACCAGGAATCTGGTAAGTATCATTTCGAGTCAGGAGACCATGCTAGGCAAACATTTCTGGAGAAGCAGTAAGGACTCGGAGGAAATTGAATAGGCCATCGGGTAGCTACTCGTGGGGAGCTGCAAAGCAAAGAGATCAGTTGCGTCCTGGGTTTCCTAAGGGAAGCAGGATGGATCTTGGGCAATTTTACAGGGTATTCCATGAGGACAAGGGGTACAAGAACCCACTGGTGGTCTAAGTGAAGCAGGTTAGGTACTTTTAGCGGCACCCATCCTACCTAGTCTAATCTAAATCTCTCTGTATATTAAAGATTTCAACTATTCTAGAGTGTATCGATTCTAGACAATCAAGTGTACTACATAAAAATTGAAATCATTTTTCATAAAAATCTATTTAGTTACCTAATTTTTGCTAAAAAAAAACGCGATCAAACACCCATTTACCACAATTTATCACCCATTACAATCTCTACTACCAGTGTAGAATGAAACATAGATGCATGGCAAAAAATCTAAGTACATAAAAATCCAATAATATTTATTATTTCAAAATTCCCCATAGACTAGTCTATTCCACAAAGGTGATTAAAACGTAAACAATTTAGATGACCTTCTTAAATTTCTGAAACATCTATAGCTTAATTTACCTACATAACTTACGAGATAGTTTACTTCATCAACACGAATTGTTAATAAATTTTTAGCGATCAATTAATTCTCTTCCATAACTGAATAGAATTTAAATTTTACGATTTGTCTTTAAACTCCATCTTAAAAAACACGCACTATTCAATTTGACTTTATAAACATAAATTATCTCGATTTTAATGAAATTCATATAAAAACTTTTCTCACATAATTTCAACCGCCTACAAAACGACGACAAGTAAAAAACCACCTTCTTTTTAAATTAGACGACACCTCAACTCTCAAGAAATTTAGCTAACCAAAAGATATAGAAAGGTATGAAAGTAGCCTTTAATTTATGCAAAATATTTTGAACGATGCTTTTTATACTTAATTCGAATAGAAAAACAAGCAAAAAATGTTCGAGCTGTGAATTCCCACAATTAGCGAAAAACTCATCCACAATTCTTGAAAAGCTTTAGACAAAAGACAATAAAATGAAAAGAAAAATATTAATTTTGCGAAACATTTTCGAAAAAGTTCAAAAAACTTCTTATTCGCTTCCTACGGATTTCTGAATGAAAACAAAAAAAAAAAAAAAAAAATCCGCGAACTCTAAAAACAATTCGCGGAGATTTTTTTGTTTTTTTTTTGTTTTTGTGGTCAATGACTAAAAGAACCGGCCGGCAACCATCAATTCGTGAAACGGTGAAGACTATAATTCCGAGACATTTGTTACTGCGCCACGCCAGTTCCATTCAGTGATTTGGAAATCTTGTCAAGGTCTTCATTTTCATCTTCGTTTACTATGTCAAGTGCTCATCACGACGAAACCAATCTTCGCCGAGCCGGGTCGGGTATGCTCTGCTTTACTCTGCAATCGAACTTAGTGAAAATTAGTATCTCAAGAAAGTGATTATCGCACGCGCTTGGTTTTGTGTAGTAGCCCCCCCCCCCATCCACCTCCAATAATTGGTGTGATTAGGTAATTTTGTGTTATGCTAATTAAATTTTCTCATCTTTTCGATTATCTATGGCCTCATGCGTGAACTCACTCACGACAATGGGATATCGCGTTCTTCGTTGTCAAATAAAGTCTATGTTTGATGGCGGTCATTAGCATGCGAATAACTTATTATCACTTGTCTACACAAGAGCCAGTGCGCTGTTACGGCTCTATTTCACCGGGTGAATAACTCGGAGGAGATGCCAACTGATCTTTTCATCTATTTTGAACGTGCGGCCAGGAAAATTGTGTTCTTTGACATCAAAGATCCCAGCAAGTGGTGGTTAATTGCTTGAGCGCTTGCCCATAAAATTTGTTCGCTATTGAACTGTGCAACGGGCGTGCGAGTTATCCTAAAGAGAGTTGATATTCGTTCGCCTCCTTGGAAAGTAGGTATGGTATTTTGTGCGTCTTGTACGATCACTGTGTTCATAATAAAAAAACCCATTTTCAAGCCACTAAATCAGTGAACGGTATACCAGTAATACCTGGTCATAGTAGGTACACATATAGTCAACCGTGAGCTGCGCGCGCATATGAGCTTATACCTTCTAAGATTGCACTGATTTCATATACTGTTACAGAACAGCGGCTAAATGTTTTGTTGTTCGGCTTTGTTCACATTATTATTATTATTATTTTGTTTTGTTTTTTTTGCTTTCGTTACCTGTTTTTCGTTTTGCACAATGATCTATGCTCGAGAGACCACATAAAAACAAACCCATAAAACTTTCTGTGTGATCCAGGGTTATTGCTGGGTGTTTGAACGCATTAAACTGCACTTAATGATCGACAGAAGGGTTATTCTACTATATATAGGTACAACGTTCTAGCTTTCCTTTTCCTATCCCTTTATACCGCACTATGCTATGAAATAAGGAGGAAGTTGTGTTCTGTTTGCTGGGGTAAGGGGGCAGGTAGCCATTGTATTCTGTGCTGGGAACGCGAGAAGCTTTTACTGAGTGAGCTATGTGTAAGTATGTGCATTCTTTTGGTTTGCACTTCTTGGGTCATGGACCCCCTTCTTTCATGACGATGTTTGTTGACTGCATCGTGCAGAGTAGTTAATTTTTAAACTGCCGTTTTTATTTAAATTAACCGAATGTGTGAAATAAAAAAAAAACAAAAGATTTTCTAGTGAACTACGCTACAAAATACTGAGGGATTATTGCTCCAGGAAGTCGAAATTTTTTTTGCGATACTTATATACTTATTGAATGGAGATTACTTAAGATTCTACGATATTTTAAAATTGCTGTGATGTCAGATTTATTATTATTTACATGCTTAAGAAGAATTACGAGATTATTTTGTACCGAAATATGGCAACGTCTGATATTTTTATAAAAACTAATTATCCTAAAAAATATATTTAAAATACGAAACTAAAATTTATGTAAATTATTCACACATAAAAGGTGTTCCGATTAATTGCCGCTATTATGTAAGGATCATTTTTTTGTCACATATTGTTTGGCTGTAGTGTGCAATGTGGAGGGGAATGTACAAAAGCAGAAGTTCTTTGAAGGGGTGGGATGTGAAAAAGCAGGGGTTCTTTGAATCAATCATAGAACCTCTTACAACATGATATCGCGGGTGCCCGGTTTTTATTAGTGAACACCATGTACATGGTGAGTATAGAGATACTACCCACTTCCAGATAGGAATCGGATTCCACAATAGAATTAAATTCGTCACAGAAATCGCAGTTCTTCTTGTGACTTATTAGAATTAGATCGAATGTAATAGACTCGGATAATATTGATATACGATTCCTTAAGATCACATTGAGTTTTATAATTATAGATCAATGGTATATATTTTGAATGCGGGCATTACCATCTCAGTGGAAGATTGCAAAGGTTTATCCGACAAAGAAATTAATTAAACTCTCTGCGCCACAGGACTTCAGACCTATAAGTATTCTTGCAGTATTATCAAAGGTGCTAGAGAGGTTACTCTATGATCAGACTAGAACTTATATGTAGGTTCATTGTATGATCGCAAAGCAGCAATGTGGCTTTAGATCTAAGCATAGTACTGCTACTACTTTATTACATTTTGATGAATCTCTTAGACGAAATATTGAACTGCCAAAGGCGACAATACTATGTTTGTTGGATTTTGCAAGGACTTCGATTTTCAGTTTAATTTTAATCAGTCTGCAGCGAATTTTATATGATCCTATTTAACTCACAGTAAGCAGGATACTGTCTTGAATGTCATCTCGTCAAAACTGTTACCTCTTCAATCGGGGTGTCCCACAAGGTTCAATTTTCGGTCCTTTCTTATTTATGTTGTATACTAATGATATCGTGTTAAAAATCCTAAATACTCTTCCTTCACACTGCATGCTGATTCCTGTCATCATTCAAAATTATGCTGCATCCGATAATTCTCTCTTTAATCTTTCTCTTATATATAAGTGGTCACTGAGAAACAAGTTGTCATTGATCTCTAATAAATCTCAGAGCATAATTATTTTCAATCAGCCACTTGACATTTCATCCTTTCCATCTCTTTATCTAAATGAAATTCGTATTGAATATAAAACTGTGGCTATGAATTTTGGTATTTTTATTGATAGCGACTTGTCGTGGCGAAGTCATATCAATGCTAGTGTGTCAGTCCAATGTTTACTAGAGGTTGAAAAGCTTGTGGCGACATGCAGAGTATACTTCCAGACTACGCGAATGACTCATTAAGACTCTGATTGTCCCTATTATTACATACGGAGCTTGTGTATTCTGCAATATGTATTGATAGCTTAAGTTGTAAGAAGCTAAACATAGCATTCAATGCAAGCGCTAGTTATATTTTTGGCCTCAGGAGCTATGATCACATGTCAGCTGTAACTAAGTGAAATTTTGGATGTAAGTTGGATCACTAGTTGGATTATGCGTTATGATGAATTATATAATCAATAATAATTTTGCTGAATTTCTTACGGATATTAATGAATTTCTCTAATCACAATTATTATTATTGCGGGTTCCTCGCCATTTTTTCTTATAATAGTTTCCTTTTTTCATCTATATGGAGTCAGAGTCTGGAACAGTCGTCCTATTCATGTTTCAGGATGGAGGTCTTAAGATATTTTAAGCGACTTTGAATGAAGCGATTAACATCATTATTTTTTTTTCTACTTCTTTTTTGTACTATATATAGTTTGTTATTTTATTAGTTCTTATTTTTCCTTGTATCATTTTGACTTTTTTTTTTATTTCTTATTTTTTAACTTTTTTTTTCTATTTTAGTATTTTATTTTTATCTTCTCTAACACTATTTTCTGAATTATATCATTATACGGATGGATTATTTTTGTTTAACCTATGTACTATAGACTAGGCACACATTAATGAGTCATATGAGAGAAAGAAAGAATAATAACGAAATTATTAGCTGAGTTGTGATCTGATATTAATTACCTAGGGCATGGGCGAAGAAGCTTTCAGAAAATAAAACGCATATACTATTGTTCTGCTCGTAGTTAGAGCGAACACGCAAATAATGAAGAAATGTGATGGAATTTGTAACCCTGGTTCAAAGTCAATAATTTCGTAGCTTAATTCTTCGGTTCACCAAGTTCACTACACTGTAACTCGCACTCCAACTAAATTTTTTTTTAAATCGATAAATGCTATAATTTGTAATTTAATATATAATATATATATATGTCTGATAATATTATTTCAAAACCACAATTATAATTTAAATTTATCTGTAAGGCTAAATTTAATATTGAATAAATATGAAAGAATAATTAAGATTAAACCAAATTTATGTTTAGAAAAGTTTATTGTATCTGACAATGTACTCACCAGCTCAGTATTAGGCACTCGATCAAATTGGATTTCTAATTTATTGAGGTTTGGAATTGGAATATTCTTTATTCTAGTGGATATCCAGAATAAAGTAAGGTTATTAATTCTGACTGCAGTTGATACCCACAGAAAGAATCTTTGTTCGGTCGAGAGCCGTAATAAAGTGGCTTATGTTAGTAAATTTCTTATTCAGTCGATACCCGCAATAAGAATCATTATTCGGTCGAGACCCGTAATAAGGTGGTTTATGTTAGTAAATTTCTTATTCGGTCGATACCCGCAATAAGAATCTTTATTCGGTCGAGACCCGTAATAAAGTGGCTTATGTTAGTAAATTTCTTATTCGGTCGATACCCGCAATAAGAATCTTTATTCCGTCGAGACCCGTAATAAAGTGGTTTATGTTAGTAAATTTCTTATTCGGTTGATACCCGCAATAAGAATCTTTATTCGGTCGAGACCCGTAATAAAGTGGTTTATGTTAGTAAATTTCTTATTCGGTTGATACCCGCAATAAGAATCTTTATTCGGTCGAGACCCGTAATAAAGTGGTTCAGATTAGTAAATTTTTTATTCGGTCGATACCCCCAATAAGAATCTTTTTTCGGTCGAGACCTGTAATAAAGTGGTTTATGTTAGTAAATTTCTTATTCGGTCGATACCCGCAATAAGAATTTTTATTCGGTCGAGACCCGTAATAAAGTGGTTTATGTTAGTAAATTTCTTATTCGGTCGATACCAGCAATAAGAACTTTTATTCGGTCGAGACCCGTAATAAAGTGGTTTATGTTAGTAAATTTCTTATTCAGTCGATACCCGCAAAAAGCATCTTTATTCTGTCGAGACCCGTAATAAAGTTGTTTAAATTAGTAAATTTCTTATTCGGTCGATACCCGCAATAAGAATCTTTAATCGGTCGAGACCCGTAATAAAGTGGCTTCTGTTAGTAAGTTCTTATTCGGTCGATACCCACAATAAGAATCTTTAATTTAATAGCTATTCAAAATAAAATCTGTAATCTATTCAATACCCAGAATAAAAATAATTATTTGAACTGTCAATTAAGTAAAGTATTTAAGCTATTAGTAAAATTATGGAAATAACACTAGGAAATAGAATACCAACTTGATCACTGCACTGCCAAACTGCAAAAGAGGCCGAGTCAAGTCAAATTCGGATTTATGTACCCATGGGCTGCTCATGGCACCAAAGAACGTCATTCAAAAGCGCATGGCAAATTGGCATAGCAGCTGCACTTCGTTTTCTATTATTTAAAATGCAACAAAAGAACAAAAAAGACTTGTTTGTAAATTCTATTCCGTCAGAAATATTCGTTGCCTACTGAATTTTTTCTAAATAGATTTTTATTTTCAACTTACCAAGTGTAAATCCATTGTACTACCAATGTACAGTTGTTTTTAGCTGGCTCACTTCACTGCAGCGTTAATAATTTGAACTTCTGATGATAATTTGCTTTAGATCGACAACAAAAATTACCATGCGTGAATGCAATGTAGTTATAGAAAATATAAAGTTGTTTTTGAAAGAATATTGAAATAAATTTAGATATTACTACCCGATTGCAATGGAAATCGGTTTCGAAACATGGTACCCGATGCGAAATGCACGAGAATGTGTAAAATCAGTAGAAAAAATATAATTTTCAAAATGTTGAAAAACGCGTAGTGAGTGTAAGGTATTTCCATTTTTCGACGAAAAGTCCACGAACTTATAAAAAAGGATGTTACAGGATTAAAATGAAATTTTTTCCCCCATAAAATTTTACTGTAGTTGGTGTTTTATATAATTTACAGAAATAGAAGAATTTTTAATAATTCTAAATTAAATTATAAATAAAAGAGAAAAATAAAATATCTAGCCGTACAGTTTTTTTTGAAACCAGGACCATCCACTTTCTTGACGACTACTCTCACACCAATAACATTAGCATAATTAGGTAGAGGCCAGAGTGGACCTTGCCTCCCCCCCCCCCCCCACCAGAATGTGAACCCCCAACCTTAGGACATTATAAAAATTCCTAAAAACCATTTGTCATTTTGTATAATCCTAGGCCTAATTAAATTGAAACCGTTCGGATCGGAATCGAAAAGGATGTAAATATTTCTGTTTTTTTTAAAGAAAATCTATTAAAATCTTTTTAAAATTTTTAAAAACTGTTTTGACATTGCACTCTGAATCTACTGAATTTTGACAAAAGCGTGTGAAAATGGATTCCATAGGAGAAATTATTCGGAACTATTTTGACAGTTTGTGCGGAAATTTTAATTGATAATCAAAGGGTATTTTTGAAAATTTTGTAAAACTTTGTTTAATTTGTCCGAAAAAAAAAATCCTTCTTTAAGTAGTAAATTTGGAGATAGAAGACCTATATTCTATTTTTTGCTTCGTGTGTTGACAGTTCTGCAAAGGAAGTATACGGGATCAAAGGGAAAAGTTTGTTAGCACCAGATTTAATAATTAGGAAAAACCTAAAGCGGCGCTATAAAAACACGAACATATTGAAAGCATTTAAATGTTTTTATCGTAGAAAAAATCTGCTGTATCTGAAAATGAAAAACATGTAATGCAGCATACAGGGGATTCAAATATTGTGCCTCCTTAGTGTAAGTACCGCTCTCAAAGCACATCCTCAACATATACCTCGTGCAAACATACATCACGAAGGGGGTATCAATGGGTATTCTCACACGAGTGTGGGATGGTCAAATAGATGCTCTGAGGCTGCATCTCAATCAGAGCTGGATTGGCACTGGAATATATTTTTGAATTCTTGCATTCCATTGCACCTGATATAGACAGGGACAGCGATCACCTCTACATAACTTCTTTAGCATAAATTGAAAATTACAAAAAGTGTAGAATGGTAATAACATTCTGTGTCACAAAACAGAGACAGCTCCAAAGCTTAAGAAACCACCGGAGCAGGCGTTTTTTGCGAGGAAATTCCGATACACCTTGAAAGCTATGTCATGGTTTTTCAGGCGGAAGTCAAGACTTTTATACTCGCTTTTTATACCTTAGATGAAATCTGTACAGTGTAGGAACTAAGTTTATCATTCTGTTTTTAATGCACAGAAATAATTCTGGTAGAGCATAATGGGTTGGACATCCAACGTATAATATTAAAAGGTATTTTAATTTTTGTATGTCCGTCTGTCCGTCTGTCTGTCTCTCTGCACGATAACTCGAAAACATGTTTACTTAGAGAGCTGATAAATAAAACACATGACCGTTTAAAAATATTGTAAATTTAAGTTTGACAAATCTGGTAATCATTTCGTAGGGTTGCCATATAAACATTTCAGTTTTCACTATATATTTTGACACTGCCTGAAAACGCATCGGCGTAGAGAGCTAAGATTATGTACAAAACGGTTTCATAAAAGCAGGGTAAATAAAATACAAAACTGGACAAAATTGTGCAAACCAGTTCTTGGTGTTGCCATTTAAAAATTGGGTGTTTTTACGTATAGTGTGAAAACAATCAATCTTATACGTTTTTATTGTACTGAAAGTTTCGGTACGGCCAAATTTCACTTCAAGGGTGTGAGGCTGAGCTCGGGTTACAGCTCGTGTTGTGCGCATTAGAAGACTTCTACAAGGAATCAGGCTAGAGATTTCGTCAGAGAAGTAGCGATAAAAGAGAGATAGACAACCGACATTACGATGGTGTTCGAGGCAATCAAGAGTTTCTATTGATATGTCATCGCTAATAAGCCGGAAGGCCTTCTTTTGGACTTTGTCTAACGCGGACAATGCAGTATATAAAGCCTCTGTCCAAATATGGGAATTATATTCTAATCAAGAGCTGATATGAGATTTGTAGATTTGCGCCAAGTCTGATGAAATAAAATATTTGTTGCTATTTTGCAAGAAGCCCAGGTATTTAATTGCGTTTTTGGCAGTGTCAAAAATATGATCGGACCAACTAAGATTGTTAGATATTTCAATTTCTTAAGTTCACGATATCTTCTCCATCGAAGGAAATGCGTTGAGCAGGTGTTGAAGTACGTTTGAGTGATAACAGGCAACATTTCATTTTAGAAGCAGTAAACAGTTTCTCCGTTTCTCGGACCGGAGCTCGCCGTAGGCGTTGCCACCTCGAGTATCGGGTCTTTCATTAAAGCAGATGTTTGTAGAAAGCATCAGCAGAAATGGGCGAACCTGAAAACTTGCAGGTGTACAAAATTGTTTCTTGATGGGCCGAATGGGAATATCTCAGATTTTATGGGGCTCGAAAGGAAACAATGTAGAACTGTGGTTGGCGTCATTACCGGCCAGAGCTCATTTCACGCTCATCTAACAAGGATGGGAGTTGTTGACATCCCTGAGTGTCAGTCCTGGCTGGAGGGAGAGCCGGAGACAACCGAACACTTTTTGTGTGTGTGTCCGGATTTCGCCCGGTGCAGGCTGGATTTTGGTGAATGGCCTTCTAGTAGGACAGCACAATGGCCCTCTTTGGCTTCCGTGCTGTGGGATAGGGTCACCTACCCCCTGCCATTTATTAAAAAAAAAAAAAAAAAAAAGTCATAGTTTGGTGAACTGAACATGTGGCTTCGTTTGACAACTATAGAATTCCCACGGGAATCTGTTATATATTCGAAGTCAATGGTGCTGTCGTCTGCAAAACTATGAATAGGATTGAAATTGAGAGCTAGCAGATCATAAATAAAAATCAGGAGGTGAGTAGGAATGCCACAAGACTTCTACCTCGATTAAGGCCTTAAAACTCCTTATTTCTGCTTACATAGATACTTGTACTTTTCTATATTTCCAGTAAAATAGGTTTTAATTAAAAGCAAGAAAAATTATGCCAAATTTGTGATAATTTGCACCTAATTTTTGCATCATAACTCAAAATCTACAAATTTCTCATATTTGCTGCTAAACTGCCCCTACAACTCAAAGGATTAACGCCAAATTTACGAGCTCCTATCAACACTTTCCCACGACAGCGAAATCTTGTTTTTTTTCTTCTTCCTTTTTTCTTCTTGAATATTCCTTTCTGCAGTCGTCCTAAAAAAAAAAAAAAAAACAAAAAAATAAAGACAACGTATTACCCTATATCTCGAAAGTTTGCGCGGTATATGCATGAATTCAATTTGAGAGATGTCCATCAAAACAAGCTATCCAGGCAAGGAATAACCGAAAATCTTATGTAGTGAAGCACTCAGCGACAGGGGAAGAACAGTCACCTGAATATAAGAACGCGGAAAAAAAAAGTGCAAAAACGTAAAATAAAAAAAAATAAAAATACAAAAACAGTGGGCACCATAATGTGTATAAGAAAATTCTTTTAGAGTACTTGGATGGATGCACTTTCAGATCTCAAAAAGAATCTTTTGAAAGCATGGAAAAAATGCAGCGATAAAAGGTCGAGACAAGCATAGTGGGCAAATACAAAGACAAAAGCAACAAGGCGGATCATAATGTAATTCTTATTACAGAAAAAACAAAAAAAAATACCTGCGCTTTCTTTTATTTTTTTGGAAGCACACAAAAAAAAAGGACAAAAAAAAAAAGAAGAAACTAAAAACTAAATTGAGGAAAGGAAGCCCAACATTGAAGAGAAGATCCCGCGGGAAGAAGTATAGAGAAGACCCGAAAATAAAAGACATCAAGGCGCATACCAGGAGCCCTACACAACAGAGCTCCAACGCAAAGAAGAAATTCGGTTGCACATTTTCGGGTTCTTGAACTTCACAAGATTTTTGCCTTCCTTCCTTTCTTCTTTTGGAAGCCCTCCACAAATCCATTTATATACGATATGTGTACGATGGATGATGCATTTTTTGGGAGCTATTCGCGGCTGGTCCACTATTCACACGGGATGTGCTGTCCATCATTCTGGATGCAACGAATAATGAAGTCCTTTTTTCACGTTACACTACACCATCATGAGTGTAGATTTATGATGAGATTTTTTGTTTGTTTGTTTGTTATTTTTCAATCTTTTTCCCGGTTTCTAAACAATGGGCGAGATATACAACTGTAGAAACTGATTTCGTTTTTGAATATTCTTTAATTTGGATTCAATTGAATTTGTATATGAGAAGTACCTACTTTATATATTATGTAGGTATATGAGCGAGAAAATACTCTTTGTTCCAGAAAGATATGCTGGGAAAATTTTAAAGTCTACTTACATATATGTAGGTATGTTCTGATTTTTTTTTTTTTTTAGATAGCATAATAGGGAATAAAATTCAATGAATATTGTTCAAGTTTAAAATATAATTTGATAATCATATCAGTAACGCTATCACAATTAGAGCTATAAAATACAAATACCATTACCAATATCAAGTATTTAGGAATTTATAAATCTCAGTCCTAATACTGCTGTATTGGAATTAAAATTTTACATTACCATTCCCGGAATGGCAAATAATACTTAAAAAATACCGGGAAGTAATTAAATTTGTGATTCCATTACAAAAACACTTATAGATACCCAAAAGCAGAGCTGTAAAATTCAAGTACCATTACCAGTATCATTACCAATACCAAGTATTTAAGAATTGATAATTCCCAGTACTAATACTCTTGTATTGGAATTAAAATTTTACAGTTCTATTCCCGGAATTGCAAATAATACTTTAAAATACTGGAAAATAATTAAATTTGCGGTTCCATTACAAAAATACTTAGAAATGTCAAAAAGTATTTAAAAAATATTTGGGCCTTACTATATAATTCCTTTCAATTATTTTCAAATACTTTCAATTACTTTTAATTGGTTCGACATCTTCAGTAATAAAGATGATATTTCACTATTTGGTCTGCCATTTCTACTAAAATAAAGTGCATTTAACTAAGTTTGTTTTTTTATGAAATTTCAAATTGAAATATGAAAACATAGCAAATAATAAATATTTTCCCAGAGTGTGACTTTGTATTTTTAACCTCTTGGCCTACGATTTTTTTTTTGAAAGCAAATGTACTTGTCTAGACTATTTAATTTTATTGGACCTCAAAAACAGGTATAAGTTTTTTTACAATATAATTAAAAAGACATTTGATCTAGTTCATTTCATAATTAAGTGCAATATCATGTTTAGTACTGAAGTTTTTGAAGTAATTAAATGTAATTGCAAGTATTTGAAAAGAGTTGAAAGGAATTATATAGTAATGCCCAAATACTTTTTAAAAACTTTTGAATATTTCTAAGTATTTTTGTAATGGAACCGCAAATTTAATTATTTTCCAGTATTTTAAAATATTATTTGCAATTCCGGGAATGGGACTGTAAAATTTTAATTCCAATACAAGAGTATTAGTACTGGAAATTATCAATTCTTAAATACTTGTTATTGGTAATTAACAGGTATTAAATCCATTAAATACTGAGTACTTTACAGCTCTGCCCAAAAGTATTTAAAAAGTATTTGGCTATTACTATATAATACATTTCAATTCGTTTCAATTCTTTTCAAATACTTTCAATTACTTTTAATTACTTTGAAAACTTCAGCATTTAACATAATATTTATTGTACTTATGAGGTATCAAAAAATTAAGTAGTTTTGACAATTACGTTTGCTTTATAAAATAGTTAATGAACCTTACCAGGTCTTTATCTGCTAATTCCCCAAGTTCACAGAAAAAGTAGTTATCAAGCGTATTGCTTCTACGCTTACCAAGATTAGGCCATTCGTACAGCAGGTGCTGAATGCTCTCAATATCTTCCTCGTCCATTTGCTCAGCATGTTGATAACTGCAGTAAGATTATACACATTATTCCGGTTCGTCCTCAGCAGAGATTCAGTCCTCGCAGAATAAATCTTGGGGCAAAGCTATCTTGAAATCAGCTCTCCCCATCTGCGATTTGACAGCTTATAGGCCTGTACATCTGAATCCTCTTCGCTGATTCTAGGGGCCGACCTATGGATTCCTCCGTTAGACATATATTCATAGCGGAGCCATTTCTGGCTAGAGCATCAGCTGCCTCGTTTCCAGGTATGTCATTGTGATCACGCACCCAGCAGAGAATAACTCTTTGGTTAGTAGCATCACGTGTCCCGAGCTCACTGCGATACCATTGCACTAGGTGCGATATAATGGTGCTTGAGTCCAGAGTATTGATTGCAGATTAGCTGTCATTACAAATCCTGATAACTCGATCACTAGGTACTTCACAAAATGCTAGCAGCAGCCTTGCTGGTTTGCAAATGGCCACAGCCTCCACCTGGAACACACTATAGTGGTCCGATATGCGGTACGATTTCAGTATTTGAAGGAGTGCTGAATATACCTCAGCTCCTACCCCAACATCCATTCTCGAACCGTCCGTAAAGAGACATATATCAGAGTCGTTTATCACGCGATTACCATCCTACTCCTCTCTGCTAGAACTGCTAGGTGAGAGCGTGTTTTCCAAAGTATAGTAGCTCCCCGTATTCAGTCTCCAGTCTCCAGATTTTCAGTATTCTGTTGTGACCAAGGTCTGCTGTTAACCAGCAGCCCAACTCTTTAAGGCTTAGTACACTCTATACATTTCTCATGCATGCCGAGGGGCAAGATCCGGAGCATAATCTCCATTGCTGCTATTGGTGTTATTTGAAGAGCATCTGGAGTTATAAAGATCACGATATTCTTGATAACTAAAGTTAAAATTTGAATATTATCGAGGAATTGAGTCAGATTTTTTCGTCAGTCTTATAGTTGCTGGAAATAAAAGTGTTTTGTGTTAACTTACAAGACTGCATAGAATGGGGCTTGTTGAAGATCCGATATGTAGAGGATGCGGAGAGGAATCCGAAACGGTGACTCATTCCGTTTCTCATTTTCCGGCCCTCTCAATATAACGTTACAGATTCCATGGCTCACACCTCCTGGAAGAACTGCATGAAGGCGGAAAGGAGGGTTGAATTTTGTTAGAGCGTCCGGTTGGGACTTATGAGCAATTGCTTATAAATCTGGAGGGTGACCAATAGGCCTTGTTGTGGGCTACGTTCCATGGACCCATTTCGGATCCCAACCTCGGTTCAACCAATCATCCATCAGTTATAAGACAACTCTTCTTAATAGGTAAATTTTGATTGGATTTAATTATATTTAAATTCTTGTACGGAATCCTGATTGCGCGATCCCGACTCAGTCTTAACCGAATTATTTATTGATAAAGTCTTAGCATTGATTACCCGAATATTTTTCATTTAATATTATCTTTCATAAAAATCTATCCAAATCTTCCGGCTGTAACAAAATCTTAGCCTTTGTGAAGATCTTTATTATATCGGAAACACTACCTACCATCGAACAAGACAAGTAAGACAAGTGAAAGTTAAAGAGAGAATAAAAACTGAAACACCCTAAGAAAGAAGGAACATCGCCCCGAAGCGATCAGACTGTGGCACACATAACTGTAGGGGAGCCCTTATGTCATAAGTCGCAGCACAAATTTATAATTACAAATAATGGATCTCAATTATATCGGAAGGTAGTAATTTCGAGAAAATTTTCTACCCGAGGGGATCGACTTTAGTGGCATCTGCCCAATCAAAAAATTTGATCTCCATATGTATAGTACAAAATGCCTCGGTCTGGTGGTACGGATTTTTGTAATCCGAGCAGTTCAGAGTTCTTATCTCCTCGACGAATACCCTTGTCTACTACTCATCCCAATGAAAAGAATGTTTCCCATCCAGAGCTCTATGTATATAAGAACACACCGAAGAATTTGCATAAAAATGACACTGCGCGGAGGTATTTCCCTCCGCAGACTATTTACATTCTTTTCGCGCAAATTCATCCGACGGACGACTATGCCGCCGCACATAAATAGCCTCTGTGAGTTAATTTCTGCGATGTGCCTTTTATTTTATTTTTTTTTTTAATCTTCTTATTTTTATTTATAGAGTTTCATTATTGCATGCGTTTTTTTTTTCTTATTTTATTTCCAGAAAACAGGAAATGATCGGACGTCATATCTACTACCTCGGTTGCAACAAATGCCGTCATCATCACTGCAGCTGAAGCAATCGCTGCTTTTGCGCTCTGGAGAGATCCTCATGCCATCCCGTGTTCATCACCTTCGAATTGTTTCAAGTTCTTTGCTGTCATTACTTTCCGGTCTTTTTTCTTTATTTTTTTGTTTTTTCAATTAGTTTCAGTTTGACATGTGTTTTATATGCGCGTAATCAGTAACAGATCCCTAGCTGATCGATACTGATCTTGCTATGTTGAAAATGTAGACCGCAGTGGTCGTTTATGGTATAAAAATTTCCGTGTGAATCTCTTTTTCGCCTTCTCTCTTCTTTATATATATATTCATTCCATTCGGTCGTTAACATTGCGTCGATCGCGTCGGTAAGAATGTCGCTGAAAGCTATTCAACAACCGACTCAGTCGCCTGGATCAATAATGAGTCATAAAGCGGCCAGTGATTTAGTGACATCGGTCAGTTCTGCTGGACCGAATAGTGTAAGTGGTAAAGTGAATAATAGTAAAAGTGGTAGCAATATAAATAACAATAGTAGTAACAATAATAATAATAATAATAACAACAACAACACGATAGTGAGTAATGGTAGTGTTGCTGCCGGTAAACAGCAACAGAACCAGCAACAGCAACAGCAACAACAACAGCAACAACAACAGTCCGATCAGCAAGGATCTGCAAAAAAGACTAGTGGTAATGCTACAGCCCGCGGTAATGGAAAAATTCAAGCACCCTTACCACCTCCAGCATCAGTGAATACAACGATCGGCGGTACAGCACCTGATGCTAGAGCAAAACAGGTGCTAAAAGAAGCTGTTGATGCTGTTGTCAATAGTTTTGCTAAACACACACAAGGATATGGAAGGGGTAAGTTGAACTGCTATTTTGTTGTTGTTTATTTTGTTTTTTTATTATCTCTTTTACATTTTCTTTTTTCTAGTTTTATAAAAATTATTGCAGTTGTTGCACACTATCCTAACATCGAAGAGAGATAAGGTTTTCATTTACTCATATTTTTTTATTGGTCGCAGTTTGTAATATTTCTGGAAATTTAAAAAAAAAACTTGTATATACATAATAATAGTATTCAGAAGAGAAATTCTTTTGTCAAAAATACATACATACGCAGTTAATATTCGTACGGCTACAGAATTTACTTTTAATACAGGGTACTTCCGCCATCATAGTTCATAGGGCAGGAGGTGATAGTATTCACCTATTCAAACAAAAAATTGTATGGCAGGGGAAGGGCATATCAACCGTTTCGGAGTTACAGGGTGACTAAGAAAATATGCTAGTTTTTCACAAAATACCTTATATCTTAAAAAGCACAGGGTGTACGGTCACCGCCAAGAGCTCATTGTATGCAGAACTTCATGGCTAACGACTCCTCCTCTCGTCTCAGGAGTTATGGTGGTATAAACTAAAAATTTCGGATTTTAATGGCTTTTTTTACTTTGACCTCTTATTATTAATCACCCTGTAACTCCGAAATAGTTGATATGCTCCCTGCCCCCATACTGCCTGCTATCACTGAAATTTTATTTTATTCTAATATGTTCGCCCTGGAATTACTACAGACTATATCATCTTTAATTTCAAAGTATTTGTTAACCTGTTACAGCCAAACGAGTCTCTGACTCACTTGTTGACTTACCCATTTATCTGTGGTAAGGCCACTTTGAATATTGAAATTTGTTTTCGAAAAATATAAACCGAAAATACTGATTCGTAAAGAAGTGTTCCAACATGTGTCAATCGGTTCCTTATTCATTCATTCACGATGAGCAATTTTTTCGTAGCACTTTTCCTTCACCCCTTTTTTAACGGCTGACCGTAGGTTGACAAATATGTTTTTGATAAAAAGTATGCATTATGAGCTTTTTAAAAGTACCTCACTTCTCTTGATCTGTTGGCACACGTGGCATGTATTTTTAAAAATTTTGGTTAAAAATGTACCTTTCTATTCGCCGTCATTAAAAATTTTCTTAATAAAGATTTGGTTAAAAAAATTAACCAAAAATGTACCCTTAAGATATATTTTAAATTAAAAAGAGTCATGTCAATATCTTTAGTCCGTCAAAAGTTATTAACATTTTTGTGGAGTCTGTTTGGGTTCAGTGGAAATAGTTTCTACAAAAAAACCACACACATACATGAAAATATTTCAGTTGCTAAAACAAGGGTGAAGGAGGGTGTTTTTACGAAAAAATTGCTTATCGTGAACGCTGATCACAACAATCGATTACCACATGTTGGAACACTTCTTTACGAATCAGCCTGTATATTCCTTTAAGAGCAGCTGAATAATTTTATTAAATATTTCTCAGAGACCTCAAAAATTAGTTTTGTATTAAAAAAAAAACCATCAGCATGAAAATAATTAAGTAAAAATCTTCTTTTGGATTTTATCTTTCAAGATTTAAATATAAAAATCTTGACTACTTTTAAGCAAGGGCCATAACTTCCAAACTTTCGTAAATTTCATGGTTGTGAATCGGCAGCGTTAAAAGTATCTTCTGACATAAGAATTGCTTTTAATCAGATCTATCTTAGTGCAATGGTACTTTTTTATTTTTCGAAAGCCTTCGACAGTGTTGATTTGCATTAGGCTTTATAAAATCCTTGCTTAATGATACATGTGAGCGATACCTCCTCCAATGTGGCTCTTGTTTTACGTGGAGTTCCACAGGGATCGGTACTAGGACCATTACTATTTAGAATGTTCATCAATGATTTACCACAAATGGTTAAAGATGTAAAAATTCATTTGTATACGGATGATATATCTGAGCAGACGAATTGGGCGTCTTGAGTATTATATGACCCGTATAAATGTAGATGTTGACAGGATTACCTATTGGTCTGTATCATAGATGGCACAAGAACTAGATGTCGCATACAGTACCAAAAAAGTATACAAAATTTATATGGCTGGGTGGTCCATTCCGGAATGGACCACAAGATTTAAAATGATGTATGCGTTGAGTGATTCATATTTTTTCGTATCTGAAGTATTGATGAGGTCGGCTAAATGTTTACAAAACTGCAATTATAAAAATATTTGCTTTTGGCATGCTGTAAAATATGTTATGGTCCATTCCAGAATACACTACCCATTTCACAATCTGTATACTCTGTTTTAGTATGCCATGCGACATCTAGTTCTTGTGCCATCTATGTCTGTATGCAATAGTTTGCTACTCAATCCCAAGAAATCACAGTGAAAATTCTACTACAAGCAGTAATCTGAACACAGCAGATATACCACAAGTGATTCTAAATGGCTGTAATATGTACGATATATATCCTTTTCAAACAAAGTCAGGGAAATTTACAGCAGTCTTCACAAGTTGTGGATTTCAGCTAGCATTCTACCTACTGGCACTCGCTTAAGGTTAGTGAGAATGTTATTAATTCCGATCTTCACCTTTGGAAGTGTGATATTTCCAAGCAGGTTTGCTCGTAGGGTTGAGGTAGCATTTAATGATTGTATACGATTTGGTTTTGGATTACATAGATTTGACCATGTCTTATCCCTTACCTACTGCAGTTACTTGGCTACCCTTTGGTCCCCTACCTGGAATTATGAACATTGTTATATCTTTATAATTTGTTGCACTCAGGTAAATCAGGTTATATCAGAGAAAGCGAAATCGAAACATCATTATTCATCGCTTCAGAAAAGTAGTCATGGAAAGTTCTTAGGTTGTCCAAATTGCTCGTTTATGGAACACTTTCTGGACTGGCACGGTCAATGCATTTAAACGATTTATATGGGCACATTTCCAGTCCTTACGTATTGGAGCTATATATATATATATAGATATATATCTTCAATGCAATAAAATTCAAATCAATCTTTTTACCTGATACTACTAGTCCATGCATTCCATGCCTTGAGAATATTCACATCTAGATTGAAAATTAATTTTCTTATGAAAATTTTTAGTCTTTTCTATTAAAATACTTCCGGATATCGGGACTCCCTTACTTCGCCGTTTACGAAACCACTCAAATGGTGCTGCATTGAATTGAGGATTTTCTGAATCTCGTAATGTTTTCCGCTTTTCCATTTCTTTCGTAGAAACACTTTCTACGAAAAACTTTTAAAGTCTAACTTTATCTTTAATTTTATCTTTAATAGATAAAACTTTTCGAACATGTTTACTTGAACCTGAATCCATATTTAAGCAGATATCTGTACACACTAAACTCACACGTGACAAGTTTCCTTAAAAGCATTTAACACTGAAGTACATAACTGAAAATAACGCGATATAAGAAAGTAATGTAAATAATATTAAAAAAATAAATAAAACATTAGTTTTTCCAATAAATCTCGAACCAAATTTTAGCTGGCAGTAGAAAGAATTTTACCAAGAAATCTTGGCACAAATTTTACATTGTAGCAGAAAATTATTTTTCGGATACAAGAAGTCTTTCTGGATAAAAGAATAAAATCAAAAACTTAACACAGAGGAAACATTTTCCGAAGTTCAAAGGTTTCCGGATGTTAGAGTTCCCGGCCAAAAAGTTTCACTGTATTATTATATTTTATATCCATTAACACCGTACCTATACGTATACATAGTAAATATTTGTCTGTCCGAGTATTGCAAATGATACGGCCTTAAAGTGATTTAATTTGTTTTCTTGGCAAAATGTTATCGTTCTGTTTTACCAAGCTACTGTTAATTTGTTACCATTTGATTCTGCTATCAGCGGAAAGATGTCGTTTGAAAATGTATATCACTTACTTTGATAATTTGAAAAAATTAACCCTTAGTAATAATTTAGGTAAATATTTACGCGCCATACAGCACACCATTACCCAGGGACATCCCATTCTTGTCCCACAAGTTTCATAGCTCTCCCGGGATAAACAGGAAGTATTCAGTTTGTACTTAGGAACTTATTTATAGGAGTTATTAGAAATTTCCCATCAGTTCTTCTATTGGAATATTCTCAGTATATTACAGACAGATACATACGGGATGTGCAGGACAATTTTGGGACAAACAAGGGAAAGTCGTTTTTCCACCTTCCAGAATTTATTTCAGTATTTTCTCTGATTCTCGTGGCTCGCGTGGTTCTCTGGGACAAAACCAGAGCAACAAAATATATATGGAAGAAAGAAGCCTTATGAGAACTGGCTTTTTAAGCCAGCTCCATGCGTGAAGCTATATTAGAATTTTACTCGCTTCTGGAATTTCTTGTTGTTTTGGCAAAGTTTGTTAGTTGTACATTTCAGAACGTGATGTTTTAGTAATTTTGTTAAGATTTCAATTTGCCTGTGTTAAAAATATTGTGCAAGTGTATACACTTCTGGCATATATTTTCCAGCCATTATTTTGTTTTTTTTATTTATTTGTAAAAATGCCTTCCCATAAAAAATATCTACAATCTCAGAAAATCTCAAATAATATCCCGAGATATTCCTCCGTACATCCTGCCAATAAACTAGGAGAGATCCGTAAGTCGTCCGTCTTATGTACGCTCGCAGCAGAAATTTCAGATTATTGAATGTGTTAACTGTGCCTAAGTACAACCAGAGGAAATCCTGTGGGAAGAACATGGGATCTACCTGAGACATTCGTCATTCCCAGGGATGTCCTAATTTGTTAACTGGGATCGGACGGGATTTCCCACGTACAATTTATATATTCTAACAGGATTTCCCAGTAAAATATCTACCACGGACACATTTGTGCTATATATGTGGGGATGTTCCTAGTCTTGCCGTTTGGTTTTTTTCGGAACCTAAAAGCAAAATAAACGCTTGGTAAAACCAGCGAATCAATAGTATATCTACACATAAGCGGCTATAAAACTTCTTAAGCTGCACCCTTGTGTTCCACAGAAATCTTAAGAAGGCGGAATAGCTATGCAGGCACATGTTAATTACTTGGTAAGCCAAGAGGAAGTAATAGATCATTGAGGTAAACTATAGTATAACTATATATACTGAAATTCAAACTGTAGAAGCAGATACACTTATGCTGATTTCTCTGGTTTGGTTAGTGTGATAGAGGTATTTTGAGTTTGAGATGGATGGCGTGTAGTCCTGTCTGCCTGCATGAATTGTCAGCTCTTTCCATGGGACTTCGCTTGATTTTACCTGGAGATGATGCTGGTGAGGAATTAATATTGTTAGTCCTACGATGCCATACTCCAGCCTCCTTGTAATACCAGTTAGCACATGTTTTGTCTGATGTCCCTTTTGATTCACCCGTTTGAGAGAAGATCGAATCCCAATCGGGGGAGAGAAAGGTGAAATCTTCAACTTTACTGATTCACATACTTTTTACCAAAGTTAACCTAATGTCATTAGGTTAACTTTGCTTTTTACTTTTCTTGTCGATCTTGGTGACATACATTACTTTCACCCTCGCTGCTCTAGTGGTTTAGACAGAATCCATATAAGAAATTTTTTTATCTTATTATCACCCCTGTAGCTTTAATGGTTTTGACAGAATCATTGACTTTTGAGATGTAACTTTCTTGCTTATACCCAGAAGGCGTCCTGGATCATCGATTGCAGGTAACTTATTAAAATCTGAACTGAAACACGCTAGCTCCATTTGGGCTATATTGTACATCGCTGTCATAAGATGTCCCTAATGAAACGTTAGCAAAATTTTTAGGATTTTACAAAAATAATAAAATCGTAGGCTTTACTCGTCGAATTTAAATTTTACATATAAAAATTTTTAAAATAATTCTTTCAAAATTTTACGTTATCGTAGAATATTACACTTAGATCTGTGACACTATACGTACCTACGGGCGAATTTTCCTGAACGGAGTAGTTTTCCCAAATTTTAACATACAAATTTTAAAATATATAACTTATTCAAATTAATTCTTTTCAAAATAGGATTCTGTTGCAAGGTAATGTACTTATCTGTGGCACTCTACGTATATGCCTGATCCTTAACCAGCTGAGCGCCACAGAACTCCCAGCTTCGATCTCAAGCTCTTTTCTCCGATTTTTCTTTTTTTTTTATCTCTTTTGTGTTATTTCACTGCTTTCTATGAATTTTTCTCATGATGCCGCCACGTTATACCGGATGGAATCTTTGCCATTTTTCTCGATTGAACGCCTTCTACTTTCAAGTTCAATTTCATTTCCCCCCCCCCCCCCCGTTTTTTTTTGTTCTTTTGACTACTTTTCTTACTTAGTACTCGACACATATAATAAACATGGCCGCCCACTCCTCCTGTCATCGTCTTCCGGCTTTTTCCTCGGTCTAGTTCTTTACGTTCCCGCACATAGCATACTTCGTTCCCCTGACAGCTACTGGATAATAGATGTCAGTGCCGTAAAGTAAAATTTTAATGTTATGATCACATGCGACCATAAGATGGTTGAATCTGCATTGGAACGGGTGATACAATTATCTATAAGATAATTTTTAACTAGATTGAAAAAGAGAGGACCGAGTATCGAGCCTTGAGGTACGTTTCTAGGAGATGGAAATATGGTATTACTTTTTCCAATTTTTTTCTCTTTTGATTTATTTATTTTTACGGATCTTTCATTGAAATTGAAGGGGGGGGGGGTAGAATCCTGTTTCGACATAAATCTGACTGACACTTTACATAATTAGGAGGATCGATCTGATTCGCTTAGTTCACTTACTTTATTTTTATAATAATCGCGATTATGTATGATAACTTCAGAATTCCTCAACTAAATGTAATTTATCGTTACTCAAATTAATTTCCCGCGTTATTGAATAAACATGGAATTATTTTAGAATTGTTAGGCAGATGATTTGAGGACCACTTTTTATTCTAATAAGATTTTTCTAGGCATGGCTACCTCTTGTATAGGCTACCATTTCCGCAAAATCAAGTCCTAGTTAGTTTGTATAGGGGCGGGTGTAATTTGTTTGGGTCTAAATCCAATATAAAATATTTTGCACATTAACAAATTATTTTTGCACAACAAATATCGCATAAAGAAAATATTACAGCCACAACGGAAAATGTCTCACCAATGGAAATCGGACATAACAGTGTCATGCACGATGTGATGTGACAACATCTTAATACGCGAATGGATAGATTTACATCGAGACTAAATTGCGGTTCATGATTACATTCTTCTTCTTCTTCTTTTTCGAAATCTTGTTACCTATAATGAACATGAAACAGTGATTTCTTTCATAGACTTCTAGTTTTCTAAGCCATGTCTGATATTTAGTGATCGTGGAATTGCTTCCTATTAATTATGCTAATTAGCTCTCCTTGAATTTTATGGAACAGTAGAACCATAGAAAACGATTTAATTGCTCTGCTATCGCAAGATTTACTATGCTGTTGCTATAAGTTGTATATCTCGAGCATGGGAAAAGAATGCAAAATTTAACCTCTCGAGATTGGAAGCTAATTTAAATTTTTGTTCTGCAATGACCACGATCGATATAGAGACACACTATTTCACTACAAGAATTTGACAATTTTTGTTTGCTTATTTAATGTTTAATTTTTCTCTAACAAATAACAGTCAAATATAGATTAAATTTAGAAAAATTACAACTCTCTCTGCCTAGTATCTAGATTGAAATTTAATTTTAGACAGGGGGTGAGAGTGGCTCTGAATTCAGTTTCAAGATTGGGCATTAGCTCATCATTATTCCTTTTTTTAATTTTGGAATAGATCCCATCTTTGTCTAAGACTATTTATTTAGGTTTTGAATCTGTCCATTCGCTATTATGTTGCTAGATACAAGATACAAGAAAGAGGAGTTTCCTCATTGAGGATAGTTTTATTGATCCCAACTAGTCTTTTATTGGTTTGCATCTTGGCTATCCTTGAGAATATTGATGGTTAAGCTATTTTTCTTATCGAATCAATTCGAGGTTTAATGGCTCGATGATCTGTCTGACTTACTTACCTTTATGAATGGGAAAAAAATGAGTCTCATAACTCCCAACTATAGGGCGGATAACTCAGAAAATTCCTCTCTTAAATTGTAGTAATAGTTTTTGGTTATTAGTCTGACAGATACATACCGCATCTCATCTAGTGTATTGTCTTGGTGGAAAGAATTTACCCTTTTGGTCGTTTTCCCGATTTTTTTTTAAAAAAATATCCCGCGAACAATAGAGGCATTGTTCGTACGACGATCTTTCTTGAAAATTTTATGTACCTACGGTGTGGCGCACGATATCTGGACAAATGAAAGATTATTTTTAAATATAATTTTTATTGCAAAAACGGAAATTTTTATTTATGTTTTACTAAATTGCTTACTCATATATCCTCCCCCTGCTTGAATTATTGCCACCATTCTCGATGTGAAGCATTCGGAGGCCCGTTTTGATGCATCACGGTCCATATCGGCGATTGGCACTTTGATAGCGGCTCTCAATGATGCTGCGTTTTGATAGCTGGACTTTTTGATGACTCTTTTAGTCACACTCCATATGCATAGAAGTCAAAAGGATTTTAATCTGGGCTTTTGGGAGGGCAGAATTCTTTAGACCATAATATATTGACGATGTCGGACAACTAAATTTTAAACCAAATGACTTGTGAGGGGCGGACGCACAGTTCTACTGGAAAATATACGGCTTTCCAGACAACACAGTTTCCATCCACGTCTTGATTACATTTGTCAGAATACGCAAATAAACTTCTTTTGTAACATTTTTCTTCCGATTTGTTAAAAACATGTGGTGGTATGACAGCACCCTGGTTGGACAAAACATTTAGCACGGGAACATTCGCCGGAAATTTTGGACTTGAAACAATGGGAAGATCTCCAGGGTGATTTCAGATAATTTCTTCGATTGATTTTCTTAAGGAACACTAAAGCAGGTTACAATGTTCAAGTAGCTTTGTCCTGGTAGCTTCGGAAAGCATATGTATGTCTCACTTTAATTGTATAAAACTTGTAGCGGAGATCTTCCTCGACGATTTGATGATTTCACTAATATCGACAATCGATGACAATTTTCGGATCAACTGCTCTGGATCCTCCGAAATCAGTTCCTGAGACCGTTGAATGATGTCGGGCATTCTGATGACGCACTTATTTGATTGAGTTTTCCTCGCCGATATTGCAAAATTCGGGTACCTGAAAAACCGAATGATTTCTGTCGTTGAGCGCCCAGCGCGAACATTTTCAATAATCGCGGTTCTTCAGTTATACTCCGCTCTTGGTTTCAACTTTGAGACTGTTTCAAGGTTATGACTCATTAGTACATGTGTCAAGCTATTTGGACGCCAATCGTGATCTGTGGTACAGAGAAAAATTAAAATTGAATTTTGTCTGAATTTTGGCGCCGCACCTTAACTTTTTGTCTCTTGTAGGGCATCTTTTACATGCTATGTTGTGCTCTAAAGGTTTTCCTAATACATATATGCAAATCCAAGAGCTCTTAGTAGAAGGAAATATGGTTACAAAATGACGATCTAAAGGTTACCGATTACATATGAGGAGCGTTTTTGCAAAACTCGATAACTGAAAATTGATGATTTTTCATTAAAAGGTTTTTTATGATTTAAATGGAAACAAATGAATGTTTTGAAAGATAGGCATTTTTATTCATGCAATTAGGTCACTGACTACGTATAAATAGAAAAGCAAGGAAAAAAGAACTTAGTCACAATAGTTAAATAATCTGTACGAGATCTCTCCCTTCCTGTATTTTTCTGCCACCCTTCCAAAAATGCGGTCAGGTGGGATATAGCTGTGACCTCTTATGGGAAAGATGTGTTGAAGTTGTGTAAATATTATTATTATACCCCTTAGGAGGTCAATAAAGCAGGAGATGGTAGTACTCACTTAGACAAATAAAAAATTATGTGAAAGGGGGGGCGGGCAATATCCACTGTTTAAAGGTTACAGGGTATTTAAGAAAAAAGCTAGTTTTTAATAAAACACCCTGTATCTTAAAAAGTATAGGGCGTACGCTCAAAGTTAAAAGCTCATTGTTGTATGCCTCAGAGCTGGCCACCAAAATACTTATATCATTTCATAAACAAAATTTTCCATTTTATCATACTCCTTAACATTGTTGATAACTTATCCGGAAGTCTGCCTGGCTTCCAGTGGTGGAGAGCTCTGCAGGATGGCCTCGAAGGCCTAAGAAAAACCGGTTAACGTACGTTGTTATTTCATAAAGTTTTTAGTGACGCAGCAGAGAATTATATCTCATGATCAATGGTAAAAATGGCAGATACATTGGATGGTGGGAAAGTGGTGACAGACGAAAACAAAGACTAGGAACAATGCTAAAATTTTGCACGCGGGCTTTTTTAGAAAAAAGTAAATTCAGTTTCGAAAACCAATCGGGCAATTTGTTCGTAGGGTTGCCACACACAAATTTCAAGTGTTTTCATACCAATGGTAAATACTAGTTCATAAATACACTAAATCCGGCAACCTCTTCTTGGTGCTGCCATACAAAAAAATTATTTTTCACTATATATTTGTACACTGCCTGAGAACGCGTCAACTAACGGAAATTTTGTACACAGCGTTTTCACAAAAACAGTAAAACCAAATTCAAAAATTAAATAAATCGGGCAATCCCTTCTTGGTGTTGCCGTATGAAACCAAGAAAAGGTTGCCGTTTTCATGGTCCACTTTTAAACTTGTATTTGCAATTTTTATGGAAATGCCGTGTACAAGATTTCAGCGGCGTACGTCTTCGCGTTCTCAGGCAGTGTATAAATATATAGTGAAAGCCCAAAATTTTGTAAGGCAGCACCAAGAAAGAGTTCCTCGATTTTGAACTGGTATTTACTATTTCTGTGAAAACACCACGTACCAAGCTTCAGCTATCTGCGTTAACACGTTCCCAGGCAGTGTTCAAGTTTATACTTAAAAATAAAATGTTTGTATGGCAGCACCAAGAAAGGCTTGCCCGATTTAGTCTATTTATGAACTAATATTTTGTGTTTAATTCAGCTCTCTATGTCTACGCGTTTCAGTGCCGTAATATATAATGAAAAACGAAATTTTTGTATGGCAACCGTACGAAGGGTTTGTGCGATTGGTTCCATTTTCAAAACTAAATTTACCTTTTTATAAAAAAGCCCGTGTGCAAAATGTCAGCGCTCTAGGTAAAAGCGTTTTCGAGCTATTGAGGTATGACGTAAGTCTGCCGCCGTTAACCGGCTTTTCTTAGGCCTTCGAGGCCATTCTGCAGAGCCCTTCACCATTGTAAGCCAGGCAGAGAAATATTTTTATATCGGCTGGACTCATCTGAATCGACTCTTATAGCAGACTTATCGCTATTTCTTTGACTTTTGAAATACCACAAAAATTTCTAATCCCTAAAATTTTGAAAAAATTAAGTTTTGATAAAGACGAATTGGATGGGTGAATAGAGATCTGAATTCCGAATAATTTTTAGTCAGAATTTTATTTTCGCTCTTACCGGAGTTGTCTAGTTTTGAAAAAAAAAGCTCCCGTATATCAACACAACGCTGAATAAAATACCAATTTTCAGTGCTTGCCCTATTTGATTTTAAATTGTTGAATCATCTCATCTCTGTTTACCTTTGTATATTAATGATTTCTCAAATTCCATCTCCAACGTGCCAATGAGTAACAATTTAACAAAATTATACCTACAATGTGTTACAACATCTGTTTTTTTTCGGGAAGCTTATTATCTACTAATCTAAGGCAAAGGCCCTAGTACAAACCATTAGCTTGCCTCACTTTATAAGTTTCGGTCAAGACATATTTACTAATTATGAACAAGTGTCTCGGATCTGAAATTTTCTTTCTGGATCATATGCAGATAGCAGAGATTGAAAACTTCCAAAAACTAAACACTTGAAGGGGTTACATGAGTTTCGAAGGCTAAAAAATAGGCGTACTTTCTCTATTTTTTTTTTATATGATACATAAATTATTTTATTCCAAATTTTAAGCATATAAAAGTGCAACATTTAATAATTATTTTATAAAATTTTCATTTCAAAAATTCGAAAATTCAGCCGGTGGGACCTGATTTTCGGAGAACACATAAAAAAAAGTATGCTTTTAGTGATCAGGATAACCATTGCCTTCTTTATTACAGGCCGTGGCGATATAAAATGCACATGTATGAGAAACGTGCTGTTTGAAAGCTTTTAGCATTACGCATTATGGAAAAACACGTTTCATGTTTAAAAATTTATGTAAAATAAACAACGCTTCTGGTGAGGATAATTCGAACGCCTATTTATAGGTCAAAATGTTTACATTTATGGTAAAAAACGTAATTGTAATTATTTGAACAAAATTACGAAGTATTTCTTCATTTTCCTAAACTACCCAATTTGCTGCGAAATGAGGGTAAAACTTTCGCTCAAAACGAAAGTTAGTTTTTTAAACTTGAACTCTATTTCCCCTACAAATCATGAATATAGTTTTCTAATGAATGACAACATCAAATGCATAATAATTAAACTCATCAATTAAATGTAATAATTAAATAATAATTAATAATTACATTTCATTTGTTTGTTAGACTTTATAAAAACATTCATTTTAAGTTTTTGACCATTAAATTGACTTTCTCTAATTTTGAAAAATAAAACAGAGTACTCCTCGAATTGCAGTGAGTTCAAAAATTGTTTTTTTTAGAAAAAATAAATTGGAATAAAACAAAAAAATTTCTTTTTTAAGTTACATAGAATCGTCGATTCCAGCTCCATAAAGCAAAGATCTTGTTGCAGCTGTAATGTGGAGCGCATATTAAAATAAATTATTTAAAATAGGTCACACGTAGAAAGTGAGAATGACAAACAATAGTTTAGCAGCTGCCTCAATATACTTGTATCGCTCCCGGGCGGTCTAGCCTAATTAGAATAATTTCCAAAGCCTTTCTCTCCCTCTTTAGACTTTTACTACGATTGACTTGAAACTTTGAGAAAATATTCTAGACATATTGTACTATTAGATAAAAAAATTAAAACAACATGTTTTTTTTTTTAACCATCGAAGAATTTTATTATGATCAAACTCAAATTATTAAATCGAGATCCTCATATTTTAATCACCTATGAATTAAGTTTTGTTCACGAAAGAATTTTTTGGGATTCTCCGGTATATAGCAAAAGCTAAAAAATGTTCTAATTTGTTATTTCATCACAGAACCCATTAATTTTTAGTGACAAGTTTCAAGTCTTGGTTTGACTCATCAACAGGTCCCAAATAGCGAAATTGGGTGATTTGAAAAACAAATGAAAAAAAAAGAGAAGAAAGAAATGAAAAGTTTGAGAAAAATAGAAAAACACAATTTTTTATTTATTAAAAAAAAAATTTTAAATTTATTTATATAACTTTATATAACTTATTCAGGGGTGACCGCTGTGATCGCCCAGGAGGTGGGGCTGCCATTTACATTACTAACAAGCTAAAGGCTAGAGTTATTGCTCACTCTAATTCTGGGGTACTAGATTTTATTTGTATTGAAGTGGACATTGGCAGGCAAAAATGCGTTCTATGTGCAGTTTATTGTCCACCTAAAACTTATAACGCTGGAAATTTCGCACATATTATAAATACTTTATCCTCGATTACTCAACGTTATGAGCATGTAATTGTAGGAGGTGACTTTAATGTTGACCTGCAAATCGTGAATAGCATTTCTGACTCATTTGTATTTGATATGCAATCCGCAAACCTTAGACTAGTCAATTCAATACCAACCTTTTTTCGTACATCAAATCCATCACAATTAGATCTATTCTTAGTTAGTGACCACTCTAGTGTTTTATTTAACAATCAGTTAACACCACCTAGTATTCTAGATCACGACATCCTATTCTTATGTTATGATTTGGAGCTAGATCTAACTGATCCTAAAAGGACTTTTTCATTTCGTGACTATAATAATATTGACTCTGAAGCACTATTCGAGGAGTGCTCTGTTACGCCATGGGATTCAATAGAGCAATTGAGCTCGATTGATGACAAAGTGAATTGTTTTACTACGTTAATAAACTATTTATTCAATAAATATGTCCCAGTTAAAATAAAAATAATCAAGCCCTACACTTGCCCATGGATGACTACTGAGATTCGATCTATGATCGCAGAACGTGAATTTCTTTACTGGCAATATCAGCGTCTTAAAACCGAACACAGTCATAGGTTATATAAAACATTAAGGAATCGGATAACCAGTAAAATTCGATATTCTAAACGAATATTCTATGCTAATAAGTTCAGTACTAACTTGCCGCCCAAAAAGCTGTGGCAGAACTTACGTCAGGCCGGAGTTTATAGAGATTCGGTGAAGAAGTGTGACATTGACCCGTCGGTTCTTAATAAGCACTTTGTGAATTGCCAATCATATACTCCTAGTCGTACACACAATAGCAGGGATTCTCTTACTCTAGTTGGTGGTAGTTCTACCGATCCCAGCTTTAGTTTCAGGTGTATTGAAGTGGACGAGATAATCAGAGCAATTTGCTCTATCAACTCAAATGCCGTAGGTCCAGATCTAATCACTCCTAAGTTTCTGAAACTCATACTCCCTTTTATTCTGAGTCCTCTTCAGCTAATTTTTAATCACTGTCTGACTAGATCTACATTCCCTGGATTATGGAAAACTGCGAATGTGCTTCCCATTCCAAAGAAGTCTTCACCAGAGACCCCCAGTGATTTCCGACCCATAAGTTTATTGTGTTTCCCAGCTAAGGTGCTTGAGAAGTTAATGTACTGGCAAATGCAGGATTATCTGAAGATTAAAAACTTAATCTGTGAGTGGCAATCGGGCTTTCGATCTGGTCATGGGTGTGACACAGCCTTACTCAAAGTAAGTACTGATATCCGAATAGCCTTGGACAGTGGTGAGATTTGCATCCTAACTTTACTTGATTTTTCAAAGGCGTTTGATAGTGTCAATCATAGCAAACTTTTGTGTAAGCTCTTAAATAACTTCAATTTCTCTTCACCTGCTCTGCGGTTGATTTCTAACTTCCTCTCTAATCGGTTTCAAAGGGTTGTACTCGATAATGACATATCGTCTGATTTACTTCCACTAGTTTGCGGGGTACCCCAGGGATCTGCCCTTGGTCCCCTACTGTTTAGTCTGTTCATAAATGATCTTCCGACAGTTTTACAAGATGTACGTATACATATGTATGCAGATGATGTGCAGATCTATCTGAGTCGACCAGTTGGGCTTATGGAAGATTGTGTGGAGCGTATTAACAGAGATTTGGATAGGATTTTGCAGTGGTCCACATCGAATAAATTAAAGCTAAATGCGGGAAAGTCACAGTGCATTGCATTGGGCTTCAAAGATCAACTGTCTCTTCCCTCTGTCTGGTTAGGTGGGAACATCTTGCCATTTGTCCACAAGGTACGTAATCTTGGAATTATCCTTAATGTTCATATGAAATGTAGTGACCACATTAATGCTTGTTTGGCTAAAATTTATTTTGGCTTACGTCGCCTGTGGTTATTTGCCAGCATTTTAAGTGTTAGTATGCGTCTAAAGCTAATAAAAACTCTCCTCCTACAGTATTTCTCTAGTGGACGACTAGTCTTCAGTCATGTGGACTCTGTCTGCCGCAGGAAACTAGATGTGGCATTCAATGACTGCATAAGATTCATTTATGGCCTACGCAGATATGACCACATTACACATTTTAGAAATAAATTAGTAGGCTGCTCTCTCGAAGCTCATGTTAAACGAATTAATTTAATTGTCTTGTTTAAAATTATTCACAACAATGCACCTGGTTATCTAGCAGAACATATTAATTTTCTACAGTCTCGGAGAGGTCGCAATCTTTTGATTCAACGCTACCGTACATCTATCTTGGAGGGTTCCTACTTTGTCCAGGCGTTTCGATTGTGGAACGCTCTTCCATGTAGTGTTCAGCGCGCAGGCACTCTCAGTGCGTTTAAGAGGCATCTTATATCCTATGTTGTTTAACTCCTATTTCTTATTTTTTTTTTCTTTTTTCTTTTTCATCGATTGAGTCCACATGAAGTTATGCTTAAGTAGATTTTAATTTCATGTTTTTTTTGTAATTAGTTCTAAGTAATCTTCTGGATGTTGACTTAGCGTGCACTCTTGCTGCTTTTTCATTTATATTAACTTTTAGTCTCTCTGAACTTTCCAGAAAATTTTTTCTAAAATTATCTATTGGTACTAGTATAAGATATGTATCTCTTGTTGTACCTTTATATGAATTCATGAATAATAATAATAATAATTTAAAGAAACAGATTCATTCGAAGCGAATCGAACCTGTATACGCCACGCATGAATACTATGAATTAAAGTAAATTTTTGCATATTATTTAGAATTGTGGCGATATGGAACAATTTACCATCTACCTAAAATTTTCAATTTTCAATTTTTTTATTTTTTTTTTGTAATTAATTTAACAACGATTTTCAATTTTATATCTAAATTAAAAAAATAAATTAAAAACTAGGTATCATAACCTTAATTTTAGATTTTCTTTTTTCTTTTGATTATATACAAAATTTTATGTTATAACATTCTCAGATACATTAATAGCTTTTCAAGAATTAAAAATAGATCTCTAACCAGATTGAACAACATGACTACAAGCAATGTACATATATAGAGATAAGTAATAGTAGATAATGTAATGATCGTTTCTCCTAACCTCTATAAGAAGTATGTATGTGCTGTGTTGTTGTTTTATCATTAAAATTATATACAGGGGGCAAACTTGAATGGGAAATATACAGAGGAGCATCAAGAATTTTTCTTCTTCTTGAACATTTTCCGAAAGTAATCATCTCTCGGTTAACACTTAACCAAAGTAATAAATCAATTTACGACTAATGACTAGACATGGACAGAAGTTGTTTTAATATGAAACGCACACTGTAACAAAACCAGCAATTATCTATAATAAAATTCCATCGTTTATATTGCGCACCGCGGACACCACGATCTTGATCCAAGGAAGAAAACGACATTTTTTTTTTTCAATATACAGTACTACAGAGCAGAAACAAATACAAAAAAAAAAAAAACGAAAGCAAAAATCCGAAGAGCAGCAAATGCAGATTAATATGATCGTTAAATTGGAAAGCAATTTGGGCTGGTCGGTTGGTTGATCGGTTTGTGTCGATGGTGGTATACAACAGTGTGTGGTTGTTTGGTTGTTTTAAGCTGAAAGATAATGTCGATCGCGACCATATTTTATTAGTACAGCAATAACAATAATATAACAAGAACAGCCAGTAACTACTACAGCGCAGGCGTCGACAATGACGACGACAATGACGACGACAACGACAACGACGACTACTCTCCTCAATTCTTTGAAAATAAAAGTCATGAAAAACTTTCTCTTTTTTATCAGAAGAAATCCTGTAAAAGTGTTTTCTTGTTAAACAAAAAATAAATAAATAAAGAAAATAAAGAATGGCTCTGATCTTAGTGTCCACCGCCTCCACTATCGTTAATTTTTATGCAGCTTTCAGTTTAAAGTTTCAAGCAGGTACACAAAAACTTGGGCGATGGAAAAATGCAATGCGCACCATCATCATGTCCAAAAAGGGAGGGACATAATGCATTCAAGTCAGAGGTCATTCGTGCGCCAATCTGCAATTTAAACTCACGTAAATTTGAGGCTCGATTTGGAGTACTAAATTCTCTGGTCCCCCCATTGGGCTTGTTATTCATGTATGTACCACCAGGTACAGAAAACGTAGGAATTTAGATATACCTATACATCTACCAACAAATCTGTCTATGTACCTACCTTCCTCGATCCATTACCGTCTTGTTGGAGTTAGTTTTTTGTATTTCTTTAAAATGTTGCATCAGTCGCGATCTTACAAAAGCTAGAGGTACGGTAAAGGATGATATCACAAGACGCTAATTTTTCACAGATTGAAAATTACTTAATACGCGGAAATTAAGACCGTATACTACTGGTAATCTTCTACTACAGTTTAACGGGGGCGCAATTGTTGCTTCTGCTTTTCCTGATCTTCTGTCTGTCCGTCTGATCGTTCATCCGCCTTGTCTTTATAGCTGCGGGTTCGTTTTTTTTTGTTTTTTTCTTAACTTAATTCATGTGACCTTTATCGCGTATCTCTTTACATTTTGGTAATTGGAAATTTTCTTTATGCATTTTGATGATCTTGTTACAAGCATAAATGAAATACCTTCTTTTTTCGTTTTTTTTTTGTTTTTTTTTTTTCTGCTGTTGGGTGGAAAGTGCTAAATACTACACGCCAAAAAGTTTCCAACACAGTATGAGATTAAAATATCAAACGATCAAACAAGTCACACGTGTGTGTTGTGTTATTCATCCCCAGGGCTATTTGTTTAACCAACCACGAAGTATAGCGTTAAATTTGATTTCGTTGAGTAAATGCCATTATTTCTGTGGGATATCTATGTACTTACTTGAAAAGATACTTATTTCTTTGCCATTTTCTACTTGGTTCACCCCGACCGACCGACCGACACATTTAATATGCAATGGTCTGGTAGATTTTATTATTGTCTGCTTATGTCCGTTCTGAAGTTAAAAAAGAAAAAAAACTAAAAACAAAAAAAATCTTTATTGTCTCGAGTTTCTTAATGGACAAATGGCCTCATTTGGTAAAATATTTCAATCACAATAATAAAGCGTGAAAATTACTAACTAGGTCTAATGCTGGAAGGTAACATAAATTCTTCTGATCATGTCCATTTAGAGTATGTTCTAGGTATGTATGGTGTGTTTTACCACCACCGGATATTGCAAGTATTTTTAATGATTTGTGCGATCAGGTGTTCCATTGCAACCATACCTATGTCATTCTTTCATTAATCCTATATAGTAAATTGGTTAAGTTAGTCATGTATGTACTTACGGACGTAGATATATATTACAAGATAATAATAGAATAGATATCATGAAGGGGACAATAACCTATGAGAAAATCAGACAGGGTACACATAATATTTTAATTCATTGGAATTTGTTCGCAACATAAGGTGAGGTATATCTACAAGTATTTAGGTATGTACTATCTTATCTTTCTTGTAATGAGTTTTAATTCACATGATAAACGTGACTTTATCTTATTGGAGTAATATTTACTGGCAAGGTCGTTTTATGTATACTATAGAATTGATTTTAAAATTAATTACAAGGTAAAAGAAAAAGGATCTGACACAATTATAATATTACAGTTCTATCTCGCTAATTGTGAAGTGTTATTTGAATTCTTGAAAACTTGGATGGGAATTGGACACGTTAACCTGTGTTTTGTATCAAAATTTTTTATATAAAAACAAGTAAAAAAGCTAGAAATGATCTATAAAACCAATTCTTATGATACCCTAGATGAATGCCCGTATGAAATTTTGTATGGTTACCCATTTGATTTTTGCAGTGGTTTTTCGCATATATTTCTAAAACGGTTCGTCGGACAGAAAAAATGATTACAACCAATTATTTAGAAATTAGTATTCTGAAGATATTTTTAGTACAGTAAAAATGTCTAGGACTGATCGGTTTCACAGTATACGTAAAAAATCTAAATGTTTATATGGCGACAACAAGAAAGGGTTGCCAAATTTAGTCCATTTTTGAAATTTTTTGCTATTACTATGAAAACTCCATGTACCAAATTTTAGCACTCTCGCGTTCTCAGGCAGTGTCCAAATATATAGTGAAAAACGAAATTTTTATATGGCAACACGAAGAAGTTGCCCGATTTGTCTCATTTTCGAACTTAACTTTACTTTTTTTTTCAATGTCCGCGTACAAAATTATAGCTATCTAAGTACACGTGTTCTCGAGTTATCGTGCTCACGGGCAGATGGACGGACAGACTGACATGAAAAAATCAAATTAACTTTTAATATTATGCGTGGGCGTTCAATCCATTTTTCTCTACCATCATTATTTCTGTGGGTTACAAACAGAATGACAAATTTAGTATACTCTATAGATTTCATCTAGGGTATAAAAAGTGCCAAATGTCGGGTGTCTTTGGCAGGGGTTGATCGTGAATTGAAATTAGTGGTGGGGGGGGGGGGGGGGCAGCATACTGCAATTAAATTTAGAAAAAAAAAACAAAACATCAAATGGGACACCACTTGTCCAGCGCCGTAGGTCGCTTTGTTTAGCCATCGCAGTACTTTAGTGAGGTACTAGGAAGATTTCCGTTAAGCGGGGTTGATGATCTGTCATTTTTTAATATTTTTTTTTTCACAAAACGTCATTTATTAATAGAATAGTAGTTTAGGGTTTAGCATTGAATAAATAACTAATAAGGAAACGACATATCGGGTGAAAACCTAAGCCACTCGGCGAAATGTGTTAGTGTGCTGTGTTTGTATTCGTTTCGTCATGGCAGTAGTGAAACCCTGAAATTTTGAAGGGGGACATTTTTTATAATCCAAATTGCTATATAAAATAAACAAATTTTTGGCGCCCCCTTATCTTCAGATAATAGTCCTTGGCGTTGCCTATGATAATTTAAGTGAACTTTCAAATAAGTGACCAGCCCTCTTGTCGTTTCTCCCCCGCTCCATGGATTTGACTGTCATTGAATTGCCTACTCACGTACACTGTATTCGCACGAAACCCCGCTTCCTTATTAGTTATTTATTCAATGGGGTTTAGGGTGCAAACTGTAGCAGTCATTCAAACCAAACTTTTCTCACTTTTACAAACTAGCATATATGTATAATATGGACTGCTTGATATGCTATTTCATGCGGATACAATTTTTTGTGTCGAAAATAGTTCCCACTTCGGTGCCATCATTGAAAAATACCCATTGGCGGGAAGTTGGAAAGTGATTTTAATAAAACCTTTCGAATTTCTGTTGAGTATTTATGAATATGTTGCCTTTGGTAAAACACTTTTTATCACTAATTAACCCAAATAATAAATTTAAAAATATTTATTTCGACGAATCCACTTATTTATTTGTTGTTTACAGTTCTCTCTCAGTTGGTACTTGGTGCTTAGATGGAAAGAGAACGCTATATAGAAGTGAGCGCACTTTCTGCAGTGTATTTCTATAGACGTAGTTAATCCATATTATACATGTCAGTGGTTTTACATAGGAATGCTGTAAATATTTTAGAATGTTAGCAGTTAAGACTAAGTTAGGGCTCTGATGCTGTAGTGAGAGAGTTTGTTTTGTGGCTTGGGAAGTGTTTCTCGAGGGTTTTGGATCACCCAAAGTTGGGACCCCAAACTCAAATTCTCTGGGGTCATGACCTCCAGAACCCCCCCCCCCTGGATCCGCCACTGATCTTTGATTGAATAATTGGGGATTTCTTGAAATTGTTATGTAATAAAATAGTGTCGCTATGGTGAAGTCTGTCACAATAAAGAGGTAATGGACACTTTAAAGAAATTCAAACGTCACGTGTTTTGGTATATATGTAGGTACTTGAAATTTTTGGTGTCCAGTGGAAAATGGAATTTTTGGTTTTCAATTGCTACATGTTTTTCGCGAAAATTGTAACAGTTTGTGTACTCTACGTCTGCTTGAGAGAGAATAAATAAAAACATATTTTCTTTCATCTTGATTTCGACATTAGCTGGACATTTTTGCAAGATGATAAGTATATGCAATTGGAGAAGGTGGAAGGGGGTCGCGCAGAGATCAGTGACACACACACACACACGCCCCGCATACACACATGCAGCCAAACACACATGCACCCACACACAAACAGACCTACATACAAAAAAAAGTGCAAAAAACATAGAAAATGTTACATTTTCGGTACAGAGTGCGAAAGGTAATTTTAAAGCTAAGGTTTTGGGCTTCTTAAATCCAATATGAAAAATTGGTATTGATGACGTGTTTTTTGATAAAAAAAGTAGTTAAATACAAAAAAGGAGTAAAAATTCCGAAATTTTAAATTTACTGAGCCATAACTTCAAAACGGTCGGGAGGAGGGAACAAATTTATGGACCATTGGAAATGTCCAGCGATTATCTATCCACCAAATTACAGACTGGTCTATAAAAACATACCCAAAATTGTTTAGTTCCGTTATCTCGGAAGCCGCCTTCAGGTACCATACCACTTACGGAACACCCTGTATACCGTGAAAAATTTGACTATCCCGTATCACAATGTACAGTATAAAGCTTTTTGATGTTATTATATAAAAAGTCGACTTTCGTCCAAGGTACAACCTACCTGATTTACCGCAGACACATCCTGTTGTAACTTGGGCAGTAGAATAATTAACAAAATCATTAAATTAAAGTAGATGAAGTGAACGGATATTTAAGCGTTAGCCATAAACTCCCAAGCATAAATTCTCCTTGATTTATTAATTCCTATCTACCTAGAATTTAAAAGAAAAGACCAATTTCTACAGTTGTTTATCCGCAAATCGGTATTATTAATGAAATACAAAAGAGCAAATGTTTAGCTTCTTAAAATAATGAATTTATTAACAATCTGCTGGTATCTTCATCTTCAGTATTATTACTGAATTGATACATGTAACTGTATCATTTACATAATTTTCTCTTTGTATCCATCTCTAGCACATCTTGTCTATCTCGATGACATTAGATTGCATGTTTTAAACATGATGTTCTACATGTATAAAACATTACTCCTGTTGTCTTTCAGATTGTTCTCTCTGGATTAATGTTACCCCTCTGTTATTCTGATGTCCAACGATATATCATTAAATTTCTCTAACACTTCTGGACAACAACCGGTGTTACAGTTTACCACGATTGTGGTCGAATAAGATACGAAATTCTTGTTTCTTTCAGAATGAATGGTTGAGGTAGCATTTCCAAAAAAGTGCACACACAAATTTAGTTTTGAATGGATGATTCAGCGGTTTCGTCTTTGCTTGACTTGACTAGTAAAGATCGTGAAATAATCAATTTTTCTAGGTTTTACAAGAACATTTACAACACTGATAAATTTTATTCTTTATGAATTTCTAGTAAAAAGTCAAACTTTGTCATTGTTTTAGAGTTCTTATGTTTATACCCTAGATGAAATCTATAGGGTATACTAAGTTTGAAGTTTGTCATTCCGTTTGTAACGCACAGAAATAATGATGGTAGAGCAAAATGGATTGAACACCTACGCATAAGATTAAACGTTACTTTGATTTTTGCATGTCCGTCTGTCTGTCTGTGCGCATTATAACTCTAGAATGCGTACACTTAGAGAGCTGAAATTTTGTACACGGATTTTAAAAAAATAAATGAAAGTAAGTTCGAAAATGAGACAAATCGGGCAACTCCTTCGTGGGGTTGCCATACAAAAATTTCGTTTTCCACTATATATTTGGACAGCGCCTGAGAACGCGTCGACATAGAGAGCTGAAATTTGGTATATAGTGCTTTTAAAGTAATAACAAATAAAATTTCAAAAATGGAATAAAACAGGCAACCTCTTCTTAGTGTTGCTATATAAAAATTTAAGATTTTTACATATACTGCGAAAACGATCAGTCCTAGACATTTTTATTGTACTAAAAACTATTTCAGTATACGAAATCCTATAAAATTCGTTGTAATAATTTTTTCTGTCCGACGAACCGTTCTAGAAATATAGGCGAGAAACCACTTCAAAAATCAAACTTGCATAGATCGGTGACTATACGAAATTTTATACGGGCATTCATCTAGGGTGTCATGAGAATTGGTCTGCACCACGCCCACGGCGGCATTGGAGGTCATGCTTGACCTATTGCCGCTGGACCTTTATTGTAAAGGTGTGGCGGCAATTATGCTGTCAGGCTGAGAGCGGAGGGCTGGTGGACGGAGAGGGGTTTTGGGCACTCCAATATACTCCAGAAGGTAGACTGTAGGGACTGCAGGGTAGAAACAGACTATCAAGTACCCATCCTGACTTTTGGTGGGGGTATCAATGCAACGATACCCACCAGGAGTGACTGGGAGGGGAAGGAGGTGGTCGTTACATCCGATATTTCTATATTTACGGATGGCTCAAAGACGAGTGCGGGCACAGAGGCTGGAGTGTACTCTAGAGATCTCCAGTGGCACGAGTCTTATAGACTGCCTGACAAATGCAGTGTTTTTCAGGCAGAACTTACAGCGATTTATCAGGCGGCAACATTGGTATCCATGTGCAGAGAGCCCGCACGGCACATCTGTACATATACTGATAGCCAGGCAGCCATCAGGGCGCTGGATGCTGGGCTGGTAAAATCAAAATTGGTGCAACTATGCAAAACCAGGCTTGAGGAATTGACTGTAAGGCACAAAGTGACCCTAAGCTGGGTACCTGGTCATAAGGATATCTCAGGCAACGAGATGGCTAATGAGTTGGCTATAAAGGGCTCCGAATTGGATAGCTCCGCAGCTGTAGCTTACGTGAGGATCCCAATCGGAGCTTTAAAAGAGGAAATCATCAGGGACGTCTATTTAAAGGCAGGCCTCCGATGGACCAGCAGGGATACCTGTCGTATTGCGAGGCAATTGTGGCCTGCATATGACAGGAAAAGAACAAGGGAACTGCTTAACAGCAGCAGAGCAAATACCAAGAATCTAGTAGGGATCATGACGGGTCACTGGGCCATAGGAGGAAATTGAATCCGTCAAGCATGTGCTTTGCGAATGCCCCGCTCTGATGAATAAAAGAGGTAGGCTACTAGGTAGCTACTTCTTTTCAAGTCTGGGGGAGCTTCAAAGCATAAAGTTCAGAGACATCCTGAGTTTTCTGAGTGAGGCAGGATGGATCTAGGTTAAAGGTCTTGGATATGTCCTGAGTTTTCCAAGGAAAGTAGGATAAACCCGCGGCTTGAAGGGTTATCTCATGAGGTCTAGGGGCACAATGGACCCGTTGGAGGTCTAAGTGAGGCTGGCTCGTTGTCTAGCGGCACCCCTCTTACCTAACCTAACCTAGACCGATTCTAGCTTTTTTACTTGTTTATGGAATAAATTTGTCTGGTAAAGCATTTAGATTTGTTCTAGGGGATCAATTTCACGTTAAATTTTTATTAAAATACAAATACTAAATTTCAAGTTTCTACGACCAAAATCACAAATTATAAATAAATTATCAACTTGAAAAAAAAAATGGGAAAATTTAAAAATTGTCTCACACACCGTCACATTCCTCCCATCTAGCTCTTTGGTTCAGGCTTTTTACAAATTCCTACTGAAATCTAAGATTCAAGTCTGAACCGCAGTTTTATTATTCTTAATTTTTTTTTTCTAAAATTTATCATTACCCTATCATCGTCCTAGTGGAAAAGATAAAGTAAATAACTTGCTTTGATTGATTGATCTTGTTTTTATCGCAATATTTTTAGTATTAACCACGACAGTCTATATGCAGAAGCATTTGCATTGGGCTGGAATTGATTATATTCTTTGGTATCGGTCAATGATCAAGTTGATTATATTGGTTCTTTAGTGAACTATCTTTTTAATAGATTTATATCACTTAAAAGAAGGCTTGCCATTGATCCAACCAACCTGTCCCTGGTTTATACCGAGAATTAAAATTTTAATTTATCAAAACTTATATAGAAAATGGAAACGCTTTAGAACTCCAGATTGTTGGAAAACTTTTCGTACTCTCCGTAACTCAATAAACCGCGAAATCCGTCGATCAAAAACAAATTTTTACATTTCGAATTTCAATGTGAATAAATAAAAAGCTGTGGATGAATTTAAGATACATCGGGGTGGATAAATTCAAATCTCACTCCAACTTCAATGAATCTATGACGGCAGAAATGGGAGACGTTTTAACAACTTTTCATCGGGACCATGCAAATAACAGGTGCTCATCTATAAATATAATTGAGATTGAATTGTATATATAGCAATAATGCCCATTAGATTCAATCTCATGGGAATTGATGGTATTCATCCGAATTTAAAGAAAATCATAATTCCTTTTATAATAGTATTTCATTTACCAACATTTCCCATCAACTGGAAATTGGCTAAAATCGTTCCAGTTCTTAAAAAATTACATACCCAGGAATATCGTCCGTCCTAGTTTAATACTTCCTTTCTTTTCTAAAGTGTTCGAAAAATTAATGAACAATCAGCTGTGTCAATATATTGAAAGAAATGGCTTAGTATCATTGTATCAATCTGACCTTAGACCAAATCATAGCTTCATCGCAGCCTTAATTAAAATATATTCGAAAAGAAATGGCGGCTAGTAATTTATGCCAGTATTTAGTGGTATGCCCGAAGGATCTATTCTAGAACCTTTACTATTTACCATCTTCATCAACAATTTTACCGGCGTTATTCTGCATTCTAAATACCACTTGTATGTTGAAGATATTCAGTTATATATTTCTAGGCATTAGAATCAAATTGCAGATGCTGTCAAGTACATGAATGTAAGAAAACAAGCCATAATTATATATAAAACCGTAATTGACATAGCCAGCTGTCTTGTACTTAGTATGAACAACGAGGTGATTTCCAATAATAACGTGGTATAAGATCTTGGTGTAACATTGAATCGAACTTTAACTTGGTCAGATCATATCAAATCTGTTGTGTCAAGGATATATGCAACTTTTCGTGTAAATTATCTTTATCTGCAATATACACGCTCGCTCAGACTCAAATATTTTTAATTAAAGACCTTGTAGTACTATTACTACTTATTTAAGGCTGTGAGCTGTTCTGTACAATTGATTCAACTTCCCAAGGAAAACTTAATGTGGCTTTCGACTGTGCAGTTTGTTATTGTTTTAAGCTTCTGAGATATGACTATATATTTCTCCTTATGTGAATTCAATCTTTTTTTGTACATTTCGTATATATCTGGACTTTTGCGTGTGATCCCTTTTTTACGTAACTTGATTTAATATCGCAAACCAACTTATCTTTATAAAAAGCTTATTTTTTGCGGTCTCATAGGACAATGTATTTAATTATTCAAAACTACAGTATTCGGGTTTCTGAGCATCAATTTCTAGTCCAAGCCATCGGACTATGGAACACTATTCCCCTTGAACTCAAGAATAATAACAGCGGTAATTTTTTAGTACGGGTTATACACACGGTACATAACACAACGCTATACGAACGTCATTACTGGTGGTCAATTTGCTAAGGCAAGACACCTTAGCAAATCAATTCACACACTTACTCCAGTCCCTTCACTTTGATTTTGTTAATTTCTATCCAACCTACTACAACACGTCTAATCCTTCTATTCTTGACCTGATTCTTGTGACAGATAATGGAAAGATCATTACACACGATTAAATCAGCCCTCCTAGTACACTCAACCATGATATCATTTTTCTCAGCTATGACCTTATGCTAGGCATGAATCACTCTCCTATTAAGTATTCTTTCCGAGATTATAAAAATATAGATACTGATTCCTTATTTGATGAGTGCATGGTTTTGCCGTGGCAGCGGATATATGATTATGTATTAGTTGATGACCAAGTCGACATCTGTACGACGTTGATCTCCTATCTGTATAATAAATATGTACCTGTTCGGGTGAAATATACTGATGCGAATTGCTGCCCATGGTTTACTACAAGACTCCGCACGCTTATTATAGAGCGTGAGTATCTATATCAACGGTATAGGCGGCTCAAAACTTACGAAGCCAGGTCCTTGTACAAAACTGCTCGAAATAGAACCACCGCAGCGATTAAACTGGCTAAACGTCAGTATTATAGTTCCAAAATTAATACTAACCTTGATTCAAAAAAGTTGTGGAGGAATCTGCGGGAAATCGGAGTATATGGTAAGGACAAGAGCTACTCCAGTTTCCAACCTGAAGAATTGAATGCCGTTTTTACCTCGATCAGTAACTCCCCTGATGAAACGTCTGCTCCACATCTGGCTAGTTTATTATCCAATTCAGTAAGCAGTATCTCGCATGATTCCAGTGACCTATTTTCTTTCCGGTGCGTTAACATGGTTGAACTTATTTCGGCCCTTAATTCAATAAAATCTGATGCTACTGGACCTGATGACCTCTCACCGCGCTTTATCAAAATACTGCTTCCAATCATCTGTACATTTATTCTTCATATAGTTAATTCATGCTTGTCTTCATCCTCCTTTCCCTCCAATTGGAAAGTTGCTAATATTCTTCCAATTCCAAAGATATCTTCTCCAGAATCTCCAGCAGATTTTCGTCCAATTAGCATACTATGCTTTCTATCTAAAGTGGTTGAAAAATTAATGTACCGACAGGTTTCTGAACACGTAGACAAAAATAATTTATTAACCTATGGGCAATCCGGATTTAGGACGCACCACAGTTGTGAAACTGCTATCTTAAAGATATCCACTGACATAAGAAGTGCTATGGATCAGGACAAATTTACCACCTTGGTGCTTTTGGATTTTTCAAAAGCTTTTGATACCGTTGATCATAGCATTCTCTTGCAGAAGCTCTATGCCTCTTTTAAATTTAGTAGTACAGCAGTATCGATGATCAGTAGTTTTCTATCTGATCGCAGTCAACAAGTCAAGCTCAATGATAGAATATCCATTCCGCTGCCGCTAGTGCGAGGAGTGCCTCAAGGTTCTATCATGGGTCCATTGTTGTTCAGCCTATTCATTAATGACTTGCCAGTAATGGTTCGTGATGTGAGCATTCACCTCTACGTAGATGATGTACAATTGTACTTAAGTCGTCCAATTGGGCTTATTGAAGATTGTATAGAACGTATTAACTCAGATTTAGATAGAATCCACGCATGGTCTAGGTATAATAGGTTACAATTAAACCCTAGTAAGTCCCAGTGTATAAGCTTCTACAATAATTCATTTGATTTGCTTTATGTTCCACCAGTAGTGTTAAATGGCTCCGTCCTACCAATGCTTAGTAAGGTCACCAATTTAGGGATAACCTTGAATAGCAGTATGAAGTGCTGTGATAATGTCAATATGCAATTGAGGAAAATATATTCTGGTTTACGAAGGCTTTGGCTCTCTGCTAATATCTTACCTTGTAGTATTCGTCTAATGCTAGTGAAATCGTTAATCTTGCCTCATTTCACTTCGGGTAGCATTATTTTTCCAAAACTGGATAGTGTGTGTGGACGTAAATTAGAGACTGCATTTAATGACTGTATTCGATTCATTTTTAGATTACGTAGGTTTGACCATGTATCCTCTTTTAGAATGCATTTATTAGGATGCTCGTTGAAACATTTTCTACAACGTAAATCGATTATCTTGTTGTATAACATACTGAAGTCAAATAAGCCAGAGTATATTAGAGAGTTATTCTTGTTTACAACATCCCAACGGAATAGAAATTTAGTGATGCCACAATTTCATAGGCTGGTCATGGAGAATTCGTACCTTGTTCAGATCATCCGGCTATGGAATAGTTTACCTGTTGCTATCCAAACAGCAGGCACTGTCAGTGTATTTAAAACGCTAGTTAAAACCCACTTAAAATATTCAATTATCTCTAGAACCAATATATAATATTGTACTTAAAAAAGATTATAAATCTTGTATGTACTGTCACCAGGAATAAATGAATTTGAATTTGAATTTTTTGGGCTTCATGCAAGATAGATAGCTATTTATTTATTTCGGCTAAGAAGTGGCTATGAGCTAAAATTTCGATAGGATTGAAATTTTCTTTGCATCATTTTTCATTGAATTACTAATCAATACTCATAAGCATAATTAAAAAGATAAAATAATCTAGTCATTTTAATAAAGAATGCAAAAAATAAAAAATAAAAAAATAATAGTAAAAATGTAAAAATGCTCGCCAAATTATTATTTTGTGCAATTGAAATGCTAATAAAACAAAAGACTTAAGCGACGAACTTGAATTTATATATGTACAATTTTTTTTTCTTAAGCCCATATACATACATATGTATGTATGAAAAATAGGCAATGTAGTAATGCACTGACATAAACCAAATCTTAATACTTAAAACGTAACTATCCCCCAATGAATCATTCTAATTCGATTTAGATACCGATTATATAGTGGATGTCCAGAAATATTCCTCCAGTCAAATTAGATTGCTTTGGATGTGTCTACTGGCAAGAAATCTTTTTCAGAAATTTGATAACATGTCAAGTACTTAAATTTCTTAAAACATAAATGAAGAAAAGAATTTCAGGCATCTGCCTACAGCTTTTGAAGTTACCGTGCCTACAAAAAAAAAAAAAACCACCGAAATCAAGCTTTGTCTTACAACAAAAATAACAACAACAACAGCAACAACATCAACAACAAAATCTTAAAGTCTTATGGCACCAAGGATAATGAAATTTTATGCATAACTAACTCCCTGTACGGAAAAGACAGCGAACACAGATATTTTTTTTTTGTTCCTTGTTTTAACTTTTATTTTCTTTAATACAAAGAACAGCAGCATCAGCAGAGCCCTCCACCCCAGGCTTGTCATCAAATTTCATTTTCCCTCTTTTCGGGGATACTTTAGATAGGATTTTTCGATGTAATTTAATAGCGAACACTAAATGTAAATCAAAATTTTTTTTTTTTTAATTCATCCAAGCGGCGAATCATATTGTATACTAATTTCTGATTGAAATATTTAGGTAATAATTATAAATATGTAAAATAAAAAATGTGTATGAGACCATGAAAATAAAAATAAATTACAAAAATATCTTAAGACTGTGTATCTTCAAGTCTTCTTCCCAGAACTGGTATATGTTTATAACAAGTATCTGCTCTCGACAAGATATGTAAGCAAGCGTGGAAATTCTCACAGGAAACTGTCAACTAGGAATTCCTCTTCTATTTCTAAAGAATGCATTCCTAATATGATACCTGTTAAGAAATATGTTATAATATAGATACTAATTATGAAGCGCGTAAAAAGTGTACTATTTTTTGTACGCACACACACCTTAGGTATATAAGTATGTATATCCAAGAGCTCAAATAATGGCACATGAGGTGTGTAACTATAGTCAATGTCCTTATTAGTTCAGGTGATATGAAATGTCTAAACAAACCATAAGGAGGTTGCCACCAATTCAAGCAGCATGGTAAGATATATCCACACATAAGAGTATTGCACTTTATATATCCACCTCAAGTTACGTAGATATGATTTGATACCTGCAGTCCACCACTTATGCGCTTCTAGTTTTATTTTGTAAGCCGTATACTACTTTGTTGATGGAAATCTGTGTTGTTGCTGCTGTTGCTGCTCTGTGAGTATGCACTATAAATCATAATATCGCAACGATCGGCGACTGTATCGATAATTCTGAGAATTGGAAAAATTCTTTTCATTCAGTAGGTATAGGAAAAGATTGACCAAGATTCCTTGTTCTAGGAAAATCTGCATTATGAAAATGGAAGCAAGTTATGGTAAAACTGATTTGTTTTCTTCTTTTGTTTAATATCACAGCACAGGTGTTAGTTGGGATTTTCTTTTTTTATTTTTTTTCCTTACTTTTTAGGGTTTTTTGTTTTTTTTTTTAATAGAATAATTCGTAAAGGAAGATTAATATGGTACTGTGGTAGAATGAAAATATAAAGAATATAATTTCACTTTTTAAGCCTGCTTGTTATCAGTTTACTTTGAATTTGGAAACTGTTGCATACAATATCGTATAAAATATCATTAACAATATCAATTTCGAATTTATATACATGGAAAAACTAGGTTTTCAAAACTGAACAACGCCCTACCACAGGGTTCACTTTTATCACCATTATTGTTCAACATCTTTGACCCTTGTAATTTAGATAGTTTGCACATTCTGATATAATTTAGTCATACCCGTGAAAGACCAAATATCAGAATGTTTGAGGACATTACTATTCAACCTTCTAGCGCTTAGTCGATATATTTTCGTTAGTACTTGGCGAAAACTGAGATTAAGTACTTTGATTTTAACAATAAAATAGTTTTTACATAGCTCTTCGTTTTTTTCAATCTTAATCATAGCCCAAGCATTTTGATTTTCTCTTAAACTGATGTGCCTAGAATTTCGCAGATGAAAATAAAAAAGCATTTATCCCATAAATAGTCCTCAAGCGGTCATTGATTTTTTTTGTGTTGAATAGAAGCCAATTTACCTCCGATCAAGATTCTATTCTTACGAAAAACTTCATTTTCTATTAGACCCACTTCGTTAATCCAAGAAGCATAATGTAAATTTATTTTATTTTTCTTCTTAAACTAAGTACAATTATTAATAACTCGTTGGACGCAGAATAATGAGAAGAATATAACTGTAAAATATTTCTGACCGAGACTTGCTAGTTTCGAAAATATGCCACAAAAAACCCTTGGTGTGTGGCTTGATTTCAGGTGGCACTTCCTATGCAGTTTTTTTACTCTATTTTAGAAACTAGACATTTATTTAGCAAAATTCCTTTTGACATCGTTTTGTATTCCTTTACCCGTTAAAATAAGCCCTCAATCGTCAAGATCGGTGACAATATATTTTTGTAATGAAAAAAGTGCAAAGGCTAGTCCATGCTTTTTTTGCGAAATTTCGATTAAAATTTTTTGTCACCGATTTTGACAAATGAGCACTCGTTGGACGCGGAATAATAAGAGGAATATAGCTGTAAAATATTTCTGACCGAGACTTGCTAGTTTCGAAAATATGCCACAAAAACCCTTCGTGTGTGGCTTGATTTCAGGTGGCACTTCCTATGCAGTTTTTTTGCTCTATTTTAAAAACTAGACATTTATTTAGCAAAATTCCTTTTGACATCGTTTTGTATCTCTTTCTTCGTTAAAATAATCCCTCAATCATCATTTATCACTCATATCACAGCCACTTATTTATTTATTCAGCAGAGCCAACAAAACAAAAATATTCCACGTGCCTATTACAGAAAAAAACAGCAAGCAAAAATAAATAATATAAACAAATACAAAACCATAAAAAAAAATCATCAGATGTAAATAAAAAATTAAAACAATATATATAAAATAAGTAAAAAACGAGTTTTCAAACAAAACTGAGGACAAGCCGCATGAAAAAGTAGAAAATAAACTTTTCTTCACACACTGAGGTGGACTCAGATTTTATTCGCTGACAATCACCTATATATTTCAGTAAGATCAATCAGAGGTAATAAGTGATTTGATTCATGAAGAGAAAGAATATTCAAGAGAAATTTCTCAATCAAAAAATCTGAGTCCACCTCTGTGTGTGAAGAAAAGTTTATTTTCTACTTTTTCATGGGGAATGGCCTCAGTTTTGTTTGAAAACTCATTTTTTAATTATTTTATTTTCTGCCCTTTTCATGTTAACTAAATTGTTCTAATATCAATTTAACCGAACTTAATTATATTTTTACTTAATTCTAATTTAATTTTAGTTTCTTATTTTCTTTTTAATTTTCCGTTCTCCTTTAATTTTTCTTATATTTCTTTCTTTCTTCTTTATTTTGAGTCAATTTTTGAATATTCGCAGTGATATTTTTTTGCGTCCATACGACTCGAGAGTTTCCAATCGACTGACCGTACTTCGAACACAATCCGAACAGTTTCGATAACTCGGACTACGGTTTACCGAGGTTTCGAAAAATTCGAAATTTTGAAAGATGATTGGAAGTCAGCACCGTGGTTGCCTGGAAGTTTTTGTTCAGCTGATCAGTACCGACATTTTAAGTCATGTTTGGTGCCGATCCGAACACAAAAATTTTTCGAGTATCAAATCGTTGAAGTACTGCAACGGTTTTCCGAAATTCAAATTATGTTTTAAAAAGCGCTTTTTAGCTGTATTCTAACTTTATCCCATATAACATGAATTTTCCCGATTTGCCATGTTTTCCACAGACTTTTCCTATTACTATGGAATTTTTTTATAAATTTACATGAATTTTCCTCGATTTTTCATGCAAGTTTCGTGATTGTTGAAGAGAAAGTATTGATGCCAGTAGGACGGAAAAAAAATGATTCCGCATAGGTTATAAAACTTTTTTGTCGGAAAATTTTCCGGAAAAGTCGGAAAATTCCGTAAATTTTCGGAAAATTTTCCAGAAAAATTTGAAAATTGTGCATTTTTCCTGAAACAGATTTATCACTAATCATATCGATGAAAATATTTCCGATGATTTTCCCGCTTTTCCGGGTTTTCCATGGAGTTTTCCTTAAAAGCAACTTTATGCAACTCATTTCGCTCTACAACTTTGTCTTAGGCTGCTTTCATGGTCGGAAAAACTCCGGAAAAGCGTTTTACATGAATTTTCCTCGATTTTTTCTGCAAGTTTTCACCATTGTCGGAGAGAAGGTAATGATGCCAATTGATAGGGAATTTGATCCTACATAATTTAGAAAACCTTTTTACAGGAAAAGTTTCCGGAAAAGTCGGAAAATTCCGGAAAATTTTTCATAAAAATCGTAAAACTCTGCATTTTTCCTGAAACGGATTTATCACTAATCAAATTTGTGCCAAATTTTCAAATGATTTTTCCTGATTTTCCGGGTTTTCCATAAGAAATTTCCGGTTAAAATTTTGATGGATTCAATTGTCACGCGACATGAACCTGTGTGCTAAATTTCAGCTAGCTGTGATGACGAAAAGTTAGTCTACGAGAGTGTCGAAAATAGTAAAAAAGAAATATATAAATATACAGACAGACAAATTCGTGTACGAGTTAAAGGGACGGGCTGGCCGCAAAAAAAAAGTAAAATTAAATAAAACTAGAATAATAAATTATAAAACTAACACAGCAAAATATGACTTTTCTTTTTTAAATCTAATGTAAGCAAAAGTCCATGAAATTACTTTTATTCGTAAAACAGGCCCTTCAACTTTGTCGAAGTTAAGTCAAAGTCAATGAGGTCTGAGTCGCCATTGAAGGCTCTCAACATAGAGCAAATAGGTTCATTATAACCCCGTAGGTGTACAAGTCATTTCTCAAAGTTCGTGGGCGAATATTGAAGCTAATTTTTGAATAAAAGCTCAGAAGCGTCTACGGTACCAGTAATTATTTGAAACAAGAAGACTACCTTACTTACCTCACTCCTTTTAGTAAGCGTAAGTAGCTTAAGAATATTTAAAAAAAAAAATCATAAAAAATACACCAAACGAGAATATAATACTCAATAAGAGATCGAACAATGCCTAGATACAAGGTCCTTTAAGTAAAAGGATCATTAAAATCAGGGGTCCGTCTTCTGCGGCATTAGCCTTATTGATTGTCTTGTCAATTTGTAGTAAAAAGCTAAGTTTGTTGCCTAAAAGTACACCAAAGTGTTTGACTTCATTGGTTTTGTCGAGAGCGATTGATATGGTATGTAGTCAGAAGTGCACAATTTTTACGGGTACAGCTAATAGCTTTACATTTGTCAATATTTAGGTACATAAAATTGATTGCAAAGCCCAACAACCAATAAAGCTATCGACTGTCTTAAAAATTGTTACAGAAAGATTAATAACGTTTGGTAAATTGTTAATATATAAAATGAAAAGCAACGGACCAAGATGGCTGCCTTGAGGAATACCGAATGGTACAGATATTTCACAAGAGTGAGACATCCTAAACAGAACTGGCTGTGGATCCTATTTGTTAAATATGACTCTAGCTATTTAATTAAAAAAAAAAACAAAAATGGGGAATTCAAGGACACCAGGCTTGAAGAGCAAAAGCTTGTGTGAAATTTTATCGAAGGCCTTACTCAAATCGATAAATATGCAGTGAACATAGTTTTCGTTTTTCCATAGAGTGATTAATGAATATTGAATTATAAAATAAATAAATTATTGAATAAAATTGACATTCTTTCAACTCGATTATTTATTTACTCATTTAACCAAAAATAGCCAAGTTTTTCGCCTCCTCAGTTTTTACACTGATTTTCTAATTTTTGTATTTAATTCTTTTGAAACAGCATTGCTCTTGGAAAGCTTTTTATTATTTATACTTATGTTTTAGAATTACAGAGTTGTAAATATATGATAATTACAATCAAAAACTGTAAAAAAATGTTGAGGGAAGCGAGTTATTATGCGGGACATATATGTCCCAACCGGTTTCTTGTGCGACATATAAGAACCGATGAGAATCAGAGTGGCATAAGTCAAGTTTGCATAAGTTTAGAGTAGTCAATTGATGTTTTTTCACCTCTGCCCATAAAAAGTATGGACACCTTTTATTGAAAATGACAATGAAACACTGCCATCAGTAGCTGTCATTATAAATTTTAACTTACTTCATGATAGTGCTTAGCGGATGAGCGTTTAGAAGTAAGAACTTGCTTTTAAAAATTACTGACTCGCGCCACTATGATTCTCACCAGCTGATATGCCCCAGGAGGGGGCGGTACATACTCTTAAACCATAACTAACAGAAAACCAAGTATTTTTTTCATTTCCCCTTCATCTGTATCTAAGATAACTTGATACGATTTGGGAGACGTGCGATATATTTCCAGCCTTTCATTCGTACATTTTGCAATGTAAATGATTAGAATTTTTGGAAAAATTTGATAAAACACTTCCAATGAAGTTTGTGAATTTATCAATATTTCACATGGTATACAACGTCGATTAGATGAAATAGCTTTCGTCGGCGTAAATGTATGAACAATTAAATGTTCCTATAGTTGAAACCAAATACAATCGCAGGGTAAATGTCTAGGTTCAGGTACAAACTCTAAAGGTTGATCAGAACAATCTGCAGGATTAGTTAGCAATGCATCTTCAAATTATTCGTCATCAGTCAGGAGATATTCAGATTGAGATTCACTGAATTGTGTCATAATCGATGTCCTCAGTCAATATTCCTTCAATTTCAGTGTCCATCGGTCTAGGTGTGGGCTTCTTCCTAGCAAAGCACTCCTTGAAGAAATTTAAAAAAAAAACTGTATTATTCAACTTTGCTGGAATAGTTTGATCCCATTGAATATATCTGTTGGAAAAAAAAACGATGAAAAACGCTACACTCTTTTATACTCCTCCAAAGCACGTTCTAACAAACTTCACAATTGCACAAAACGAATATGTTGAATGACAGCTACACCCACAAATTCGGATTTTTGAGAGTATAAAGACCGAAATGGGACAACAAAATTCTATTAAGGGTGTTATTAGCGTTCATACGAACGAAATTTTGCTGAGACTTATGCGTTCTATAAGGTCCGAAAGGTTTAACTCTTTGCACCCGAACCTTTTTCAGTATGGATAATCAGTTATCGGATAGTTGTTTTAATAAAAAAAATCAGAGGGGAGCAAAGTCTTAAAAAATAAGGCTCTAAATTTTTCATATCTTGGGACCCTCTACCTTCCAAACCAGCCATCCGATTGAATTTCAAATATTCAGTAATAATTAAAATTCACGCTATTTTTAATCTTGATCGACCGAACACCAAAAAGATTTCTGGCAAAAGAAGAAGATGTTTTTTTTTAAAGTCAAAGTCAGGCTAATAAACTGCAACCTGAAAGATAAATCCGAGAATAATCCAGGCCAGCAAATAAGAAGTAGAGGAGGAAATTAGGGAGTCAGGGGTTTTTCAATTATAACTTAGCCATTTGAACTCGGAGCATAGGGGTGTGGGTACTGAAACTTCTTCTCTGGATCTGGGCTATTCGATTCTGGAGATTTTTTTTAAATGTACTAAGTCAGCCTTGACCCCCGGGGAGCCCAGTATATTTTCAAATTTGTTAAAAAAGTAAAAGCTTTCGTTTTTTTTAGATCTTTTGATACCCGTACTCACCATTTAGTACTTCCCTTTTTCTATTGGAACTGATGTACTAAATTTTTCGCACCTTAGATCGGCTCTAACTCGGTAGGGTTATCTGCGAACGGGAAACTACCTTCATTATTCCCCTCAGCCAATTCGTAAAAGAGAATTTTATTACTGAGGATACTTTTAAAGTACGGTTAGGAACACCTGGCGGTGGGTGGCTCGAATACGGCATGTTGCGTGATGAAATTAAAGGTCTCACTGAGTAGGTACTATCCATTGTAAACTTTTTTTTTCCCAATTCAGAAAACTTCGCCATTCAAATTGAAGTAAAGAATAGGATGGCACTTGATAGACCCTGTTCGGGTGCAAATGGTTAAGAAAACTATGAGAACTTATGTCCTTGAAGAAAGTCTTTTTAATATACAGAGCTATCCTTCTTTCCACCACTCTCTCCATCTCTCTAGTCTGACTAATTGTTTTTTTTTCTTTTTCTTATATGAACTATTTGGGCATCTTCACAGACAGCCAAGGGCTGGTATTAGTGAAGAGTCTTCAAAATAGGAGTCATCATCTCATCGGAGATTTGAACCCGTAACCTACTGATTAACAGAATTTATAAGTAACCAGTTAGCCGTGTCGAATCTATGTGTTTGCTCTGCACTATCCAATATTTGAAATGTTTCTATTTTGTCTCACTTAGTCACTCTTCACTTCTCTTCTTGATTTTAAGTTTTTGGTGTTTTCGTCAATATCTTACTTGTTCCTAAAAAGTTTATCCTTTTAAATATTTAACAACCATGATCAAGCGCCATCTACATATTTATGATCGTTATATGTCATAAACTAAAATTAAATGCGATTTATTTCTTCCTACGTTGTATAGGTACTCAAACTTTTATAAATTTAAAAGAATTTCTCTTCGTGCGTTATAGTGTTGACCTAATCTTAAGTTCGTTTAATACATTTGCAACCAAATCTCAATAGCTCATTATATACTTAAATTCCATAAATTCCAGCAAAAGGTCTATCGGTCCTATCATATCCGCAAGAATTTCATTATTTCGTTATTAGCTATTGCATGAACATTAATATATAATTGCAGCTGGTAAATAGGTATCTATTGAGCAAACCAGGTGTTAGCAGCGATGTTAGCTAATCATCTCTCATTGACCCCTCGTTTCTGTCATTTCACGGTAAATTTCTACAAAATGAGGACGGTTGGGATAATGTTTTCCCCTCAGCATAGAAATTTATTGTCAAGTTCTTCATTGTCCCTCGCTAAGTTGACTTGTGACTGACCTTTAAACTTTCGTTCGTTCAAGAAATGTGAATAGTATCGAACAAGCGCAGAGTCGCCTGAACGAAGTTTGTTCAGCTCAACGTGTCTGTTATTAAAATCATCAAGGTTTCAACAAAAATACCATAGCTCTGCATTATAACTGCACACAATACATTAAAAATCATATGTGCATATAGTCAGAGAAAATACTAGAAATAACAATTGCTGCATTTTACCAATACTGATTTGAAAATTTTTCATTTGCCATCCATAAATGATTCCATCTTCCTTCCAGGCAACGACGACGACGACACAACGACGACACCATGTCCATCTTCCAGTCCCATAGTCAATTAAAATTCTACACCAAAGTGAAGAAATTCTTCGACACAGTGCAAATCTCTGAAACGAGAAAAGAACTTCTGAGAGCTGCACTATCTTTTTTACTGCTGACAACCTAGATTGGTGTGGCGGCCGAAGGAACTGAATTCTACGATTCAGCTGCACCAGACTTCCTCTCTAGGCTTAGATTATACTATATATGTATATTATGTGTAGAGGTATAGACATCTTTCTCGAGGAAGTGGGTATCCATTGCTAAATGACAATTCCATGTCACAATCAATTACACTTTCATTCAATTATTTCATTTATTTGCGCGCAATTAAAATCAAATCTCATGGAAGCTGGTGGCGGACGTGTCACGGTTTCTTTAATGTCATCTGAAGATTGTTGTGACACCGCAGTTGCTGCAATTTGTGATTGCAAACAGGTGGCTGCTAGATGATAACTAGGCGTGTGAATGAATGACTTCCTAACATATCTACATATGTATGTATGTACATACGTATGTACATTTTGTGATGCGAGGCAAGTGCAGGTTTTATGCACACACACACATATACATCAATGTATAATGTTCTATGCCATCAAAATTGCGAGCAACTTGAGCATCTTGGAAATGTCAAAATGTGGCAGATTTAAATGTCAATGTGTCAGGAGAAGACTCACTTCAGAGATTCACTTATATCAATTTAGATAAGGGGACAGGACGACAATGCCAGGCAATATTAGTGTTTATGCCGACTTGCAAAACATGTGGCCTTTTGTAGATTATTTTTTTTTGTTTTTGCTATATAACTTTCTGTTTCTGTTACTCCCACCATGTTAATATGATGTCTGCATAGGTGTCAAGCTGTCTCAGTTGTTAATCAAAGGTCACAGATTGAAATTTGCATTGATTTTTGATTGGAACTTGGAAAATATTTCTTCATTATTTTTATTTAGTTGGAATAAATTTTTGGGCCAGTTACAACATTTGTCAATGAGTTTTTCATCTGTTCATATGCCTCACGAGGGATTTAAGGAAATTGAAGTAGTATTATAGGTTGGATCAATGGATTGAAAAGAGGTTGAGTCCACCGGGTGGAGGACTCTAGAACTTAGACCACAGCTATTCCCATTGTTCACCCTCTAGACTCATGAGTAATAGCTCACAATTCCCAGCCAGATACTTTAACAAAATTCAGAATTGGCTCCCAACACTCCCTGCCTGTCTCGTCAAGTCTATCAGGACGTATGAACCAATGAATCTGTAACACTTTCCGGAGAGGGCGGGGTAGTGACACAAGAAATGAGTCACCGTTTCGGACTCCTCTCTGAATCCTCTACATATGGGATCATCAACAAGTCTCATCTTGTGTAGGTGACAACTGAGAAAAGAGTGCTCAGTAAGAAATGACACAAGTGTTCTCAGAGTCGGCTTGCTCAGTCACAATATCTTTTTGGTCAGATTTACATTCAGGTTTACCCCACACTTCCTTAGTATGTAGTTCTGCCCGAGGAAAGTATTATAGGTTAAAATCTTCAGTTAAATTAAAAAATAATAGTAGCCTTAAAAAGAATACGGCACTTCATTATAAAAGAAAAAAAAAACAAAACTAGAGGCAGGATTTTCCGAAATCATCGTATTAGATATCTTGAAGGACTTCGATAGAAAGCTGTCAGCGTTTTACGTGAGCACCTGGCTTTAAGCCTTAATCTTACGGCAAGCGACAATCAGCGCCCTGAACGGTCAGAATATATTACATTCTGTCTCAAGAGTACCAGTTTATGTCAGTGCATTTTTGACATTGGACTTACTGGTCAAAACGAGACTTATCTAAAATCTCTCCCAATCTTTGGGTTACGGAACCCTGTTGATTTAGCGCAACTCCACGCCGAAAGTCAATCTTCTAAGCATCCTTTAGATCTTTGGACGCAGTATGCAGTTATACAAAATGCATACTGCTCTGTTCAAAGAAGAATGGCCGCCTAAAAATCATGCAGGCTCAGACTATTTCTGGACGTATATGGGGCACCAAAACCACTACGATGCTCGTACAAAGGGGTCTTCTACTACTAATTGCAGCACTATCTGGGGCTCCTCAACCCCGCAGTACCAAGTTAACAATATCGGCTACCCAATTGGTATGGCTTCGTATAACATGACCATAAGGTCATGAGTACTCTCAGTGGTATCGTTGCATGTTGATATCCTTGTAGTAGTGGGAGTGGTTACTCCATTTGGGCCTAAGATCTTATTTGCAACGTCTAAAAAGGTTGCATCTATCCTATATACGCAGAACACCATCTTAATGGGTGCTGTCAGCTGGGACCACGAGAAGGTCAAAATATGCCCGATTGAAGGCTGGATTGGCTAAAATATTAGCACCAGTAATCTTAGAGCATACCATGTATATATAAGCGCTACTCAAATACATACTCGATTTTCAATATTCATCAACTTCTACTTCACCTTCAACTACTTCTCTATGAACAACTTACAACTTACAACTTATTACATGAGCATTTATATTCTTTGTATAATGACTGTTAACGCACTGTCGCCATTTATACCCTGTAAAAAGGCACAAATTGTTCCCACAAAATTTAGGGGAAAAATCCCTAGAAATGTAGATATGTATGGAATATACCATAAAATGTAGGGAATATTCCCTAGGGAAAAAAATTCCTATAAATGTATGGAGATCCAACGCCATTTTCCACACAAAAAAGCTCCAATACTCTGTTCAACAAATTTCTTCTATCAAGTATGCATGCTTTTCCCTTATAGGCTTTTCACCTGGGCAGCCTTGCGCTTCACAGTCTTCTTTTCAGGCGCCGGCCTTCCATAGAGTCTGGCATCCTACTTTTTTAGCAAAACTTCAACCATTAGGTCTAGAACTTGTTTTCTTCAAATGAATGGAAAGTTTTCTCTCCCGAGGTTCAATTCAAGTTATACTTCTGACCGTTTTATAATCCGTGCCGGTGTACCACAAGGTTCTATGCTCTCTCCTATTCTCTTCTTCATTTTTATTAATGATCTGCTAGCTCCAGGTTTTAATTCTATTCATAGTTTTACAGACGACACCGCCCTTGATTTCGTGTACTCGCTCGAATCTGTAGGTAATTCTTGTGGGGATGTTATAGTTGATAAACTAAGTCACATGTTTAGTTCACTAAACTATGACCTTGCAACAATATATTCGATTCGGGCAGAGCGATACGGGTCTTGTTTAATGCTTGCAAAATGCAATGTTGTCTGGTTTTGATCACCATATCAAACCTTTTACTCCATCAGAGTTGGCGCAAATCTACAAGTGTCATATCAGGCCTCGATTAGAATACAATTCCAATATTTGGGCAAGGGTTAGCCACGGACTCACCCTCACACTCTTTAAGTCAGATTCGGCCGTACCGTGAAATTTCTCCAAACCTTCATAAGTAGAACAGTACGAACATGGAAGATTTTGCCATCCTTTGTTTTTCCCCCTTAGCTATGAACCGCAAACATTCAAGCGTATTATACATAGGTCTAATAATCCTCAATTTCTCACCGCTTTTTTCATTCCTGCAAAGGAATCATAGGGTATCCCCTGAGCTTTGGGGAAATCAAAAAACAAAAAGATAATGAACAGTACTCAGTTCTAGCTAAATTTTCCCATTCTTAAGACGGGATTTTCTGTTTGCTTTAGGATCTACATGGTTAAAAAAAATTTGTTGAAAGTCTAGAATCACCGTTTAGAATCCGAAGAGTCTTGAAGGTAAAACACATCACATTCATCTGAAGAGATGCTGGGGTTACTGTTCGAAAAGACCTTGCTTGTGGCACGACTTTTGACATTTTTTTGCCTTTCTATTCATTATTTTGAACTCTCTCATATTTTTCTTTCTAATTTTACTTTCTTTTAATTCCTCAATCCTTTTTTTCTCAGGCGTGTCAGTCAATATACAAAATTTTCCTTTTTCTTTTCCTTTACGAATAGTTTTTCTAGGGCCAGCCTTAGGATGTGGTCTGATCATAAAAATGGTAGCAATATTGGAAGTAGAAGTTGAAGGTTGATCACGTATAACTTGTAATTGTGAGGGAGTAAGGGTACCTACAGGCATAACATAATTGTTCGTGGTAATTGAAAATTCATCATCGTGGACAATTTAATTACCAAGAGGGCGGTCGGTAACGTCAGATAGTAAGAATTCATGATCACGAAAAATGTTTGCATTAATAGGAATTTACCTATTACTTTACATCCTTGCACTATATTTGAGGGTGTGAAAGCAAGAAAAGAAGCCGACATATCCTGAAGAGATCATGAGTTCCTTCATCGCAGTATGCTTTCAAAATGTCCAAATATTGTCCGATCAAGGTAGAAGGTGACTAAAATCAAACCATTTTATTCTGCCATATCGGTGAGAGAAACACAGATGTGACTTTCATAGTTGTCGCACATTACGATATAAGAAGATTCCTTCCCATCCTGTTTGGTACCTCTAGGGCCTAGGATTTGTGGTGAAATGTGATATACTGATTTCCTCGACTTTCCAAATATTTACAGCCAATATGTTGTTTGGGCATTTTTCTAATCATATTTTGATGTTAGAAAATGTTTTGGAAACATAAGTTCTATTAAAAGTGGTTGACCGTGCCAGACTTATAGCTTCTGGCTTGCATAGGTAGCAAAATTTCTTTGCAGAATGTTTTTTTCTAAATAAAAGGCACCAAAAGTCATCAGCCAATGTTTTCTTATCCCATGATGGTAGATAAATTTTACCATTTTGTTTAGCAAATTTATAAGCAATTTTTTACATTTGTAAGAGTTAAACCATATTGTAATGGAGCAGGTTCTTTTATATAGTTAAGGAGGAGTAGCTCTTCGTCTTCTGTGAACAGTTTTTAAATTGAATTATTTTCTGGTAGACTATTTTGCTCGTTTCCAGTCTGTAAGTGTCTGTAAGTTTTGACATACCCAGCAGAGCTGACAGATTATTTTTTAATAATTGAAAAGTTCTTATCAATTTCTCATTATCTATTGGTACCCTCTTAATACACCTCTTGCTACGTGGCATATTTTCAGTTAAAAAGTATAAGGATAGTATTAAAATAATGAGTAAACACGTCGTACCATGAACATGTCCGAGTTACCACGTGCTCATTGTGTTCAAGGTACAATACACGAACAAAACTTATTTATTAATGTCATTACATTTATAGTTTAAGTTTATAACAGTTTTGTTTACTCGTTTCAAAAGATTAAAAAATAATAAAAGATATTAAACATATTATAGATAATTATGGCAATACCCACATAGCACAAGTGTGTCCGTGGTATGTTACTGAGAAATCCTATTGGGATATATAAATTGTCCATGGGAAATTCCATCAGGTTCCAGTTAGCATCATAAGACATCCCTGGGAATGACGAATGTCCGAGGTTGGGATGTGTCTGGTAGATCCCATCCTCTTATCACATTAACACATTCAATAAGGCGAAATTCCCGCTACAAGTGTACCTAGGCTAGGATGTCTTATGGATCTCTCCTAGATTGTTGGCAGGATGTACCGGGAATATCTTAGGATATTGTTTGACAAAAAATAATAATAATGGCTGGAAAGTATGTATATGCCAGAGGCGTATACATTTGCATAAAACATAAATTCAACATTTTTAACACAGGCAAATTACATTCCTATGATAAAATTCCAAAAAATTCAGGTTCTGAAATGTACAACTAACAAAATTTGCCAAAACAAGAAGAAATTCCAGAAGCGAGTAAAATTCTAATATAACTTCACGCATGTAGCTGGCTTAAAAAACGCAGTTCTCATAAGGCTTCTTTCCATATATATTTTGTTATTCTGTTTTTATCCCAGAGAACCGCGCGAGCCAGGAGAATCAGAGAAAATACTGAAATAAATTCTGGAAGTTGGAAAAACAACTTTCCCATGTTTGTCCTAAAATTGTCCAGCACATCCCGTATGTATTTGTCTGTAATATACTGAGAATTTTACCATAGAGAGTAGTTGTGGGATATCCCAGGGAATAACTTATGCGAAATTTCTAATAGGTCCTGGAAATAAGGTCTTAAGTACAAACTGAATACTTCCTGTTTATCGCGGGAGAGCTATGGGATCTATGGGACAATAATAGGATGTCCTTGTGTAATTCTGTGCTGTATGGGTACATGACCGAAAAGATTTATTTTTGGAGTGAAAAACTTTTAAATACCACCAACATCTGTCAAGAAAAATTCGCAACTAACAAACACAGAGCATGTGGTCAATTGCCAGCGGTGCATTTGAAAAAAAAAACAAATTTTCAACCCAGCGATCAGAGAGGTCTCATCAGTATGGTTATCTCTGATCACCTACCATTGAAGTTGGCGACAAGGGGAATAATCACCTAAATTGAAAATTGCAATGAGAAATCTTGTTACCATATGATTCACACTTGCTTTTGATAAAAAGTATTTGTATGGTCAATTGGGTGACCCTATCATCGAACTACTATGGTAAGCGATCAGAAATAACCATACTGATGAGACCTCTCTGATCGCTTAGTCGAAAACTTCGATTTTTTCTTTGCATTTTCAATGTATTATAGAAAATATTTTCAGTGAATTTCAGTCTATAGAGACGAGAAATGTCCGCCTATATTTGAAAACAACCCACTGATCGAGGTACAACCGTGTCCCCTGTACTTTTTTTTTTTTTTAACTTACTAATCAGATCTTTGATGAAGTTCTATAAATAAATAAATAAATACATAAATGTTACTTAATAGTAGCATAAATTACTGGTCCTTTTGTACCTATTCATATTGCTTAATATATCCACCATGCTGGATAATCTTATTTTTGTTTTTCATGCAAACAAGATTTATTCATCAGTTGATAATGGAAGCTCCATTTATAAAACGTTATAAAAATTCAATCGCCACCAGTATCGGATTGGCCTACGCACTTTTCAAATTGTCTCCCTAATGATAAAAACTCATAAAAAGTTTTAGTGTTTCATTCATCCTAAATTACAGACAATCCCAGAGAGAATGATTCTCTGACAAGTCTGGTCATAAATGAAATAACAAAGAGACATAAAAAAAAAAAACATTCGCCTCCGCTATTCACATCAGACGTACTTATCTTTCCTCTGCACTCGAGTGTTGCACTCGAATATACTTCAGGTAATTCAAATAATCACTTGCTGCGCAAAGAGGAAGACAATGGCACTAATTTGATTATAACTCGTGCACGCCAACATAATTTTCTTTTGTTCTCTCTAAAGTCTAGAGTTGCTATATATTTTGTAACTTCCGTAGTTAAGTAGTAACTATGTATGGGGTATCGTTTTTCGTATTACAACACTCGATGATACTCTATATTACAGACGGTGCTTTCTCTTCCAACACTTTATTATAATTTCTAAAACATACTTGTGACATATTCATGCTAATTGATAGATTTCCAGAGGCTCAGATTTTATTCAAGAATTTCACAGCTGCCGATCTACATATACATATCAACGTACATTTATCAAGTTATGACAGCGTGGGTTGGATGAAAATTTTCCAGACACTTTTTTACACGAAAATTGGTTCTGGCGTGGTAAGCGTTTATGGTGTAAGAAGGCGCTTCGTTTCATTCATGATTTGTTGTTCTTCTGAGGTGGCCCGGGGATCATTGATCATGCCCAGTATATACGATGAAGTAATTATAGAAGGAAATTCGTGATCAACCGATCAAACAGACACGGTACGGCACGCACTTTATTCACTGCCACTTTTTAAATGGAATAAAAGTGGTGGAAGTCTTTGCGAAGCTCCTTTTAAATTGAAAGATCGTGATCGATTAATATTCGGGCACATGGCAACAATCAGCAGCGACGTAGGTAGCAATTCTTTTTTTTTCTTTATATCAATTTTGAAAACCGTTTATGACATGAATAAGCATCCGAATCCGGAGCTACTGATTTTTATTGGATATTTAGGCTATAGCAGGAAAATGTTGGATTTTTGTTTTTTTTTTGTGTCTGTTCGAAAGTTATTATAGTAGACTTAGTAGATTTTCTAAATGACTAGATCAGTCCTAATTAAGGCATAAGAAAAAAACTTTATCAATTTATTGTAAATCAAAGTCCATAATACACAGTTCGTGCCAATTCTAAATCTATGTTCAATTTAACTTGAAACAAAAAAGGACTGATGATCGTGTACGCGCGTACATATTTCAACACACGATCACTATTTCGTGGTGAAAACACAACAATTCAACAGCAAAATAGCAGCAGTATAAGACGTATCAACATCTGGTGTTTAACAACACACATTCATTTTACACGCGCATCTAACCTGATACGTAAGTGCCATTGTATCACGGTCTCCTGTCATGTTCCCCTTAGTTGTTTATATCGAGAAGAAAGTTCTGTCGAAGTCTTTTAAAGAAAATGCAAACAACGAACTGCAAAAATAGGGAAATTGCGCAAACGAAACCAGAAATAATTCACAAGCAAAGAAAAGTGTTGAACATGGTCATAACAACGAGGAAAAAGTGATCGCGCCGTACCTCTTAAGACGTGAATGTCATTAGACCTTGCCTTGTCGTCGTTGTCGTCGTCGTCGTCGTCGCCGTTTTCGATGTTGTTGTTGTTGTCATCGTCATTGCGAGGTCTTTTTACATGTTTTCAGCTGATTTTTCCATTTTCATTTCTACTCTATTTATAAAGAAATTTCATTTAGAGCTGCAATATATCAATGAATCCACATTTGTAGGTATTGTGTGTGGGAAATTGTAAGGTTGCATTGCGACGACGACGACGACAACAACGATGAAGTGAAATTTTAATGTGCTACAGAATAGGGAAAAGCTGAACTTGTTGGTGTTTTATCAGTTGAAGAGATGTAATGAATGGACTTGTTATCACAGCACTAGATATTTTAGTTTATAGACAAATTGGCACGATTTCCGTTAAATTGTTGAATATTGGTGTTGGGAAAGTTATGCTAGAATTTGGTTGTGTGCGAATATATTTTGTGGTGCTATTGATTTTATATAACAGCGTTATCAGGAGTTTATGATTTTTTTAACTATACTGACTGTCTCTCAGTCATCTTTTTAGAGGATTGTTCGAGGATTACGTAAGGTTTTTGGAACTATGTATGGCTGGCTTTAGGAGGAGCACGAAAAGATTCACCATTCTTCTTTATCAACATTAATCACCTTGTGACGTCGTTTCCTCAGTCGCAGGGTTTTTTTGGTCGTCAATAGTTCGGTCGGTAGCAAAACGTCGAAATTTGAGTAGCTTCAGTGGAGTAATGGGTCTAAATGATAACAGCTGGTTTGCGTTCATTTTCTTGCTTGCGTAAAGTAAGTTTTAGAATGATTATATTTAGCTGAGAGGTACGATGCAGGGGCGCACCGAGAGGGGGGACGAACGGGACCGGTCCCCTTCCAGAATTTCAGTTTTTTGAACATAATTTAATTTATTATTATTTATTATTATTAATTTCCGTTGCACACGTGGCTTCCGTTACACATGTACTAACTAGTGGATTTTGTCATTCACGTACTACTATTAGTTACACGTTTTTCACGTACAGGCGGAATTGTGCGCAGAAACGGATATTTTGTTTCAGAACAAGTCAGTACAACTTTTAGAATATATGCATCGGTCGGTCAGGTGAGAGGTTGACGACGGTTATCTGGTGAGTCTCCATTGCCCCTGTAAAATGTATAAAGTGGGCAACACAGTGCTAACCTTTCCAACCTCAGCTTTAGCCTCAACTTTGACAGTTTTGTAGAATATATGAGATCAGGTTATGCAGAACCTAATGGTGGTTGGTGAGGTCGACTAGGTTGAGGTTGAACTCGACTAGGTCTACTCTCTACTCTGCTTTGTCAGCTTTGATAGCTAATTTTTGTTATCAGGAAACAGTGTATGGGAAACTTTAAAAAACAAAACAAAAATTGGGAAGCATATTTAACGTAAAAAGTTGTTCCTACTGTAGTAAATTAGTAATTTATTAATTAACAATTTGAATTTTTAAGCCAACATGCCAATTAACTGCTATCATACAGAAGTTGTCAAAGCTCGCATTGTGAGCTATAAAAATTATCAGAGTTTACCAGGTTGAGGTTCTTAAAGTTTTAATGAGGTCGAGGTTGGAAAAGTTAGCACTGTGTCTTCCGTTTAAATAATTCGTTTAGACTGCCTAAATCTAATTACCCGATGGGGTGGTGGGAGAACTTTCCGTTATACACGGACTGACTAGGCGACTCCATTGTTCACATACTACCACTAGATCTCCGTTTTTCACGTACCGCCTTATAGGATGGCTTTCCGTTGTATACATACCAACTAAAGGCTTCCGTTTGATACACGTAGAACCAATAGTCTTCCGTTGTTCATGTATAGGGTTGGAGGCAGAGACGGACTTTCTAGTTTCCCGGACAAGACAGTTTAACTTCTGAAAACTTGGGTAGAATATTCAGGTGTGCATCTTGAACTAGCCCTGCAGTAAATCTATATTGCCACTTTTATGATATCGATTCAAAAAGTAACTATGAATTATAAGCGAAGGAAAATTTTATATGGAAGAACTTCATAAATAGTTCTACAAATGTCTACCTATACACATAGGTTCTTTACAAGCTTAACAATAGCAGTACAATGACATTAGTCAAATTAATGGAAAGGCTTTGGGCTTTTTAATTTCAGTATAAAAAAATGATGTTGATGAAAAAAACAAAATTGGTAAAAGTAGCTAAAAATTTCAAATTTGTTGATTGTGATCCTTTCAAAATTGTAGGAGGGAAGGGTCGCGGTCAATTCTCGATGTAAATATGAATATATATATAGTACGAATGGCAGACGCTTGTGCATACAGTATCAGCCAATACAAATTCAATTGAAAACACTCCCATGACATTAACGAGCAAAAGTCAGAAATTTTAAAGGAAAGTAAATTATTTTTATTTCATTATTGCTATACAAAGCATTAAAAAAACAACACAAACACAATCTTCAAGCAATCTCTCATTTTTACCTACAAAGTTAAATTAAATTTACGAAAAATTACTTCATTGATGGAACAAAACAAAACAAATGCAACTTCGTATTTGACAATTTTTGTTTTTTTAATATTAATAAACTAATTAGTATTTTGTGGCAAATCTATTATTTTTAATGACAGTTTGGCATCTGCGAGTCATATAGTCAATTGAATTATCTATTGTTATTTGTGGGATCTCATTCCATATACTATTTTAATATTTTTAATCAACTCACCTTTTTTACTGATACTTCCACCCTGTATTTTCTTTTTAACAATTTCTCATAGATTTTCTATGCTGGCTTTCAAGTAGTTCCCAAGCTGTCGAAAAAGACAAGGAGAATAGTTAACGCAGAGCTTTAGCTAAGTATGAGGCAAAGATTTTAATTAGCGGGCGCTAGAAACCAGCAATCTTTGCAAACGTTAATCCCTTTAAGGATATTGAACACATCTGTGGTACGGATTTTGTACAAATCAACGCGGGAGATGAAAAAACAGATGTATATGAAGTGGATAGAAGATGAAAATTTTAATCGAATCTATCAGCCAAAATATTCGCCTTATTCACGGAGTCAATAACCACTTCATTAATTTATTAACTAGTGAAGGTAAACAGAAAATGCTGAAGTTGTTCCTGGTCATTTTGACCAGAGACCAGAAATCTTTGCTGACTTTGCAACTTGCCAAGATTTTTTGTTTAACATTCTAGTCATTATGGACTTGCAGGTGTTCCAAGCAGTCTTGTAGACTTGTTTAAGTTCTGGACATGGATTCAATTGATAGGTGAGAATAGCGGACTATTTAGCTTTTATTGCTTGGTTCCACTTACCCTTAAACCAAGAGAAATTTTGCTGTTGTTAATATATGTATTTACTCATACCAACACTTAAAATGTTACTTACTATAGGTTCATTAACAACCCTTGAAGCAAAGCAGACCGACTAAACAATTACTGATTGAGAATTCCCCAATCAATAGTTTTCTTTTGCTCTTATTTAACGTTTGGGCTAAATATTGTAATAAGGCTATTGCACATTTAACGAAATAATAAAAAAATAATTACTCTAAAATAAATCTCTTGCTTTAAATGTAATAACTCACTACAAAAATACACAATGATTTTTTAACCGTTGTGTAGTTTCGCTGAATTTCTCCAATTACGAATTATAATTGATTCTTTAAATGTTTGTTTTCCCCATCCGATAATATTCTAACAAGCCGTCCTTACATCGAAGAATTATTAAAGACCCTTTGAAAGTTCTTTCAATGAAAACAAACCTTTCATCGCTTTTACACGAATAGTCTCTCACCTGTTTTAAAAACCTCGAGAAAATCTACGCTAATGTACGCGAGATATCAGCACTTCCTGTTTTTTCTATACATTTCAACAAACACGACCTAAAGTGGAGCGAAGGCCAAAAGGCAAACCGCAAACCGCAAACCATAAGGGCTGCGTTCTTAAACATATCAAATTGAAATTTGTATGTTTTTTCAAAAAAAATTACAGCAGAATAGATTTACTGCGCAGTGAATCATTTTATTAGGAATAATTCAGAAGATCTACTGCATTTTTTTCCCCAGGGGTGTTCAGGGAGTCTGCATAGGATAGGGCTTGTTGAAGATCCGGAATGCGGAGAGGAATTGGTAACGGTGACTCATTTTCTTTGTCACTGTCCAGGCCTCTCAGGAAAACGTTACAGATTCCTTGGCTCATACCTTCTGCAAAAACTGGATGAAGCCGGAAAAGAGGGTTGTAGGCCAATTTTGAGTTTTGTTAGAGCATCCGTTGGGACTTATGAGGAATTGATCATAAGTCTGGAGGGTGAGCAATGGTCCTTGTTGTGGCCTACGTTCCAGGGACCAATTGCGGATCCCAACCTGGTTTCAATTCAATCCAATCCAATCCAAAAGTGGGGGGGGGGGGCTCCACCTACCTGAATCCGCGCCCAGTATGTATACAAAAAAGTTGGATTAACTCATGTGCCTGGGCTGCTATAAATTTTTATGAGCTCAGATACTTTTATTTTCTTAGGAATTTTCTGAACAAATTTTCTTTAAAAATTTTATGTAGCAGTTCGAACACAAGAAAACAGACGACGTTAGTTAATTTTGGCTGTTTTCAGATTATAATTATTTTTATTACAACAATGTGGTTAACTGTGTGTTTTATTTAGTTTTGTTTTCATTGTCCATTTCTTGTTAGATAATTCATATCATCGAAACAAAAACAAAAATTCAGTAGAAGAAGTCAGTTACATTCATCCATAGTCTTTTCTTATCCCCTCCCCCCCTTTTTGAAGTTATGGTTCAACTAATTCCAAAATTATGGTAAATACCTATCTATACTAATCTACAATTTATTTATGTTTTTCAAAACACAAATCTTCAACATCGTATCGAATTTAAGAAGCTCAAAGGTTTCTATTCAAAATATTATCTGTCTCCAAAGTGTAAACCTTTCTGTTTTATTTTTGCATTTTATCTTAAGCATATTGAATGAAAACGACTCAAAAACCTCATTCACAAAATTCCCTACCCTCGGACATTTACTAAATTGATTTCCTGGATCTTACTGAAGGAGAGGAGGTGAAAAAAAACAACAACAAAGAAATGACAATTAGTTTACATCCTCTATCCATATTTATATTAATCAAAGCAATGAACTCAAACGGTTCTTAATTGCTTTGTTATATACATAAAAATTGTAAGCTCCTAACATTTGACGTCTTTCGTTTCCTTAATAAGATAAAGATTGAATATAAGTAATAAATATTCCGATAGGCCCAAGTATATTTATTATTTTTATAATGACTGTTATAACTAAGATCTACACGCTTCCCATATATACTTCAATCCTGTTCCGTTAACCAATCAAAGAATTAATTTTCCCCTAATCCACCTATTAAATCTCTTTCATATATTCGAATCAATTTCCTGAAAGATTTTATCAAATCACATATATATGGTAGCTGCGCTATAAGATCATCCAAAATGTGATTGATTTATCTGCGTCTATGCCACGTCTTACCTACGTTTTCAACCATCTACCAGGTATATAGTTGCCATAAATATTCAGACCAATAAACTCTCCACAATATCCATAAAGTGTGCTTTCACACCATAACCGTTTTGATCATCTGTATAAAAGTGGCGATATGCACAGAGATAGAATGTTGACATTACAGGCTTACACTCAATTTCCAATATGCTAAATGAGGTCCCACATAAAACAACATTTATACCACTAACGACAAAGACGACTCGAACAAAAGGAGGAAAAAAAGATTGTGGAATAAAAGAAAAAGGCCGCCCAGAAAGTCACATATCCCGGTCTTTTCTAAAACGACGAAAACGCTGAAATGTTGCATAAAACGGCATAAAAGGTGCAATAAAAGATATCCATCCTCCGCTCCGCTTGGACAGTGAGTTCGCAATGTGCTGGCCTGGCCTGGCCTGGCCTGTGTCTCCCTGCAATCATCTGGGGGAGAAAATTCCGGCAATGGGTACGGGCTACACCACGGGATGATGCTCTTCTATCTGGTACTTAATCTGGTTATGGGGCGTCCAGTATGACAACACTTTATGTGTATTATATACCTACATATGTGTTTCCAATGATCAGAGTACCGTTTGAGGGGCTTTAATTCGCAAATCGACATATTTTCCACGGTGTACACTCGCAACGCCGCCACTCTAGCTGCACATCCAGCCGGGATAGAGAAAGAAATGGAAATCAAAGTCAGAGAGTATGGCCCCATAGTGGAACGCTGATTACATGGGATAACTCCATAGACCTTGGAGGCTATAAATCAAGCCAGGGGCCTGGTCGCGTGTAGGGCCAGCATCATCATCCAAGGGAAAGATATATTCGAATGGTCATTGAGCTCCACCACAGTAGCAACAATGAAACATCACACACAACACAACAAACTTATTGAGGAATTTAGGACAGAAGACGTCATCATCGCCCTTTCGTCTTTCTCCCGGTGACTGATTAATGCGTCCTTTGAACCTTCGGTTTAATTTATAAACGGGCATATAAGAGGATGCTGTTGTTGAGGCTGCTCACTGGTTCATACACACACACACACTATATTTACATATACACTTCAGTATCTACCGCGCAGTGTCAAGAGTTCTCTGGCCTTCGCAAATAAAACGATCTGATGCCGAAGCAGCGCAGTTTCATCAACGCCAAAGTGAATTCTCGCGATTTTAATAAAAATTTGATATGCAGGACCTAACGGTTTTTCGGTGATTGCTCATTTTTTCTGCGTCTGTTGACCGTAATCGAGCCCTACCCAGTCGTAGCATCGCTAACTGACAACAAGGCGGCCCCTCTCCAGCTACCTTAGTTCTTTTCTTAGTCAATTTATTTGTTTCCATAACTCTTTTAAGATGTTACCTCTTTCGGTGCCTTTTCCCCAGAGATGAAAAATTGACCGCCTTTTTGGTCAACACTTACTCATACCGCTCTCGATGTAGGTCGTAAAAATTTTATGTTTATGCGCTCTAACCACCACCGTACGGTTGATGATGTAAAGAGAGAATTCTGTAAGGATAACGAAAGGAGATGAGTGTTTTTTTTTTTTTTTTTTATAAGACATTTGCAGTAACTTTTTAGTTATTTTAATTACAGGAAGTATAATTGTGGGGGACATAAACTGAAAATTATGTTTTTTTGTTTTTTGTGTATAAAGCACGCGATAATATACTTAGTACAGGAAGTTAGGGGAAGATTGTTGCGGATTGTATATTAAGGTTTTTTAGTTGGACTAACTATCTGTTTTTAAATGAAACTTAAGATAATATAAGATAAAAAATAAGTTAAGAAAGTATTAACTTTTAGTTTAGTTTTCATAAAATAGTGATAATCAAATGTAATGCTAAATAACGTCGCAATGAAAGATTCTGGACTAGATTGACAACAAGATCAAGCGTAGATTATTGTTGAATAATCAAAAAGAAAAAGCAGAAAGAGTATAGAACCGGTCGACCTTAATAGGGGAGCTTTAGAGCTAGCGCCATCTATAAAAATAATTATAAAAAAAAAAAATGGGGGGGGGGCTCATTTGAAGGAGTCTCATGGTGTACCATTAGACACCTTATTATATATCACATTGGACATCCGAACAATCTATCCCCCCGAGACTAATTTTCCCCCTAAAAATAATGTGATTGGGTTAGTATTAACACATATGCAACTGTGGAGAATTAAACATAAACCGAGAATTATATGTAATACATAAAATGCAATTCTCAATCAGATGTGGAAGAGAATTTTTGAAATTCACGCAAGAAGATGAAATTCTAAGAAGATACCCATTTTAGGCCCGACATCAACCGACGACGTGAGAGATGTCTTAAACGATGCATTATGATACCCTGAACATATTATATTAACAATGTTTATTTCAATGAAGCGGGGAAGAGTCAAAGTGTGATCTAGTACATTTTGAAAAATCTAGTACAGCATCGAATTCCCTTTTTCTTTCGAACTGAGGTACTAGATTTTTCGCTCCTTATATCGACGACTCTAACTAAGTAGGGTTATATCCGAATGGAAAATGGATTGCCCTGTTCGCCTCAGTTAATTACCAGCTACACATCGTAGAAGAAAATTTGTCTCTGTATACTTTTATGGAAGGGGTAGGAACCCCAGGTAGGGGTGGTTCCAATACGGCCTGTTGCATACCAAATTAAAGGTCCCACAGAGTACTATCGGATGGTGTACATTTTTCCTGATTCAGAAAACTTTCTCGAGACGTTTTTGCTACCGGTAAACCCATTTTCATGCACTTGGGTCACATACACCCCACTCCAGTTACTATACTTCGCATATATTTTTGCAGTTCTTTCTTCCATTCCCATTAGTGTTATGTTGTGAACATTTTTCTCATTCCACGACGTACCAATTCCGCGTAATCACGAGAAGTGGTCAAGTTACATCCGATCGCCAAAGCTTTCGCCCGCTTAATTGAAATACAAAGAAATCTCAAACACTACTTTTCGATGTAGTGGCCTTGCTTCTCAATGCAGCTTGTGAGCTAAAGGTGAGCTGTCTTACACATATGTACATATATATAACTTTGTCAAAAAAGTCTCTCGTCATCTTTTTGGCCCATCTTTTGACGGCACTCTGGGCCTAATCAGAGAGGTGAAACGATGAAAATCTGAAAATTCCAGATCAAGGCTTTGAGCGGGGACACCCACTTTTCGGTAACCAGTCACAATAGAGTCAAGCATTTGTTCACCTTCCAGTTTATAACGCTCGAGAAATTTCGGTGAAGAAGCGATTCTTAATGATTTATGTTGATTTGTAAGCAGTTTTGGGACCTTTTTCTAAAAAAAAAACAAAAAAAAAAACTGTGTTCATCTCGTCCAAAGTTAATCGACTCTTGTCACGAACCATTTCTTCCATCTCATCAGTCACGATTGGTGTTCGTCATGATGTTCATCATGAACATTCGTTCTACCGGCCTTAAACTCACGACGTCACCACTTTATACATATTTGGAAGGTTCCATCCCCAAAAACAGTTTTTATTTCGTTAAAAATCTGAAACGGCGCGTTTCCCTACCTGATTAAAGTCCTCACCTTCCAGCTGACGTAATTCGTAGGCGGAATCTAATTTCACCACAGTGTACTACAACAACAGTTTTCAAGCGATTGACATAAACGAGTTCGCATTCAAGTTTGTTAAAAAAAAACCTTTGAGCATCAGAGTACTCTTGCCTCGAATAAATCTCGATCAGATGCCTATTTTGGTCAAATAAATTTCAATAATAATAAGTGAAAGGTTAGCGCAATCTAGATATTACCAATATTTACCGAGAACATATCTCAAATGAAATATGATAATCAAATTTAGACAATGTTATATGATTTATTTCTATCGAAAGTGAGGAATAGTTTTTATAAAGTTTTAAACAGGCACCTCTTCCGATTTTATTTATACATTTCAAAAACAAAAAGACACTCCCTTGAACTTCTCCCAAACAAAGCTCCCAGTAGGATTTACTTAAAAACGATTTTCATAGAATATTGAAGTGATTTCAATACAGTCTTTTTCTTATCAATCTGAAAGAAAGAAATTAGAGTGGAAATTTAAAAATTTTTTCCCATATCTTCCCCATTTCAATGTAATACCTTGTAACGAAAACTACATATTTGTGAGGTTTTCCATAGGAAATTTTCCGTCGCTTATGATTCATAGTTACTTTTTGAATCAATACTATAATAGAGATTCACCAGATCACCGTAAACTTCCCACCTAACTGACCGATCCAAATATTCTAGAAGTTAAACTGGCTTGTCTGGGATACATAGAATACCCGTCACTCACTGCCTACAATTTCACCTGTACTGTAAAGTCAAAAACGTATAACTAGTAGTAGTATGTTGGCAACGGAAAGCTTTTCCATTGTACCTCTCAGCTGAATTTAGCCATTCTAAAACTTACTTTAAATATTTTACACTTATATCCCTAATAACCAAGTCCACGGACGTTCATCAGATATTCTTAGTAAATTTTCTTGTCTCATCATGGAATATTCCCAAGAATATCAAAAGAATTTTATGTGAATATCACGGGGTAAAAATTGCGCTGTCCGAGGAAAATATGCCGTTATTATTCCAAATAATTTCTTTAGAAATAATTAGAACAATATCTTTGGCAGTTTAGCGGATATATTATTCTACATAGAGGAAGTTTGTTCAGATATTCTGCAGAATTATTCACTGAATTTCTTTAGAAATAATAAAAACATTTTCTTTGGAAAAATTTGCTTTTTACTACTTTTTCTCAGTATGTCCAAACTTTCTCCATATGTTTTCATATACGGAATTATTGAGAAAAATTATGGACAAATAAAAACAAAGAACAGTTTTAAATATTGTCCGAAATTGTCCACTACTTTTGAAATTCGCTAGATTTTGCAAGGAACGGCCAAATAGCTCGGGTAAAAGTTCGGATATAGTAAAGACATGGTTCTGTGTTAAATTTTTTTGTTCGGATAAATTTTGGAATTCCATCTAATATTTTTGTAGTATAGTTTAAAAAAGTATGAGGACACTGGAACTGTGGTTACTAAGGAGGGACGCAAACAATAAAGCAAGAAATTGAACTCAAACCAGCTGGTATCATTTGGATCCATTACTTCACTGAAGCTACCCAGCGACAAATCTGACGTTTTGCTACCAGTCGAAACTTTTAACTCCCGTGAAATCATTCTGATCAATCAAAATACCTCACAACCTAGAATCGCCTGGGTACTTAAACTGTTTTCTACATTTGGACATCCATAAAACGGTGGTATATGTTGTGCTTTGTGATTGAAAAACAATCAAAGTTTTTTTGCTAATATTATCTATAAGTTTTGAAAGATACTTCTTTAATTAAAGCTCGATTAGGGTTGCAACCTAGGTAGCTCCAAATAAATTGCATCAAATAAATTGAAACGAATAGCATAACAATTTATTCAATTCAGTTAACTTGGCACTAAACTTTCTACTTCCGAAAGTTCGAACTTTTTATAAGTGGAGTCGCATACACCTGGATACTACATTTAGTTCATTTCTATCGAAATCATTCACTAGAATTTTTGCCATTTTACCATCGAATGTATAATCAACCGGCATTAAACAAAACAAATTAACAAATAAGGAAAACGAAAAATTATCCCTTCCCTTACCCAGTCGATTTATTAAAAAATGCATAAAATTTCATGAGTCATTAGAATTACTAGGCAACATTACCAATAAATAACTCAAATCGATGAACAAAAAACCTAAAAGTCTCTGCATATCCTAAAATAAACTCTGCATAAATGTCACGGCAGTGCAACCAACTAACTCTGTCTCTCCTTTCAGTATAAGTTAGTCGTCATGCGCATATTACTTTGCGCTTGTTTATCTTCAAGAAATAGTTATTTTGCAAGAGAGCCTCTTAGCCACCACCAGAGGGAGACCGCATTAACCACTTAAATGATAATTGCAATTCTTAATAATTTATGCAAAATATCTATTTTTCCTTGAACATCTGTAGCGCCACAGTAACGTCTCTCTAATGTAGAAATTCAGTTCGGAGCTATAGTAAATGCGCAAAGGAATAAATTTATGACAAATGCCACCAAGGTAAGAGGTAGGCATTCTTATGGACTGTGTGCTATCTGATCCTCTGGAATTCTTATGATAAATATTTGCTCTCCCACTTTGAGTTTATGTTCCAGAGTCAGGTAAAATGTATGTAGGTATGTTGGTATGACATTAAATGTGTAGCTCTTAAGGAAATCATTTGAGTTTCCAATTAAAAATTCAGTCTAGATTGTGCGTATTTGTCGTATGTATTAACACCATAAGTCAAGCATTTGATTTCTAGACGATATCATTTTTGACGTTTTATGATGATAATGGAGTTGGTGGTAAGTGACAGACTTGAGTTCAAATATTTGCATTGACTTAAGTCATCGTTTTTCGGATATAATATTGAATTTGAAAATGGACATTTTTACTAAAGTGCGTCGAAATAAGTGTATTTGAATGGTGGTTCGAATATAAGCTTTAATGTCATTGATTGTGTATTGGAAATTTATGGTCAGAAAATATGGATTAGTTGATTCATGTATATTTTTGAGTACCATGCTACATACTCAATCCAACGGCTAAACATACTCTCCAAAATGATTCAATCAATCAATCCATATCAATCAAAGTTTTTCACACGCCATTAACGAAACAAAACGAATTATGACGAATTTTAAACCGAACCGATATTCCAGGATTTGAAAAGATTTTACGTAACAAGCTTTTATTTGGGCCTAGTTTTCACTCATGACTTTAATACACTTTACACTTAAAATTATTCCGAATAACTAGTAACTTTATATTACGCGATTTTGGAAAGTTAGAAACTCTTATTGTGGGAAGATGACTGACATTACCTTCTACAAGGTGAGAAATACTCCGAAGGTCGTGAAAGCGTTGAAAACAACAACGATGATCGAGCAGCGCCAGGATGGTTTCCTGTGCTAGAGAAAAATGTAAATCTTTCGCGCAGGTAATAAATGCTCCACGTTTCCGAGTTGATAAGGTGAAGAGGTGATAAATGGTGGAAGTTTTCAACCTGAAGTTGTGTTGAAAGTTGACTAACGAGAGGGTTTGGATGTTGAGAGATCTTCTCAAGTTGCTTGATCGCTATAGTTAGGAGGTAATTTGCTTCACGTATGATATATGGCCCTGCAATTCTATTGTGCGTGAATTTATTCCTAAGGGACGTTCCGGATCTTCTAGTATGGCAAAAAACTTGCTAGCGAAATCTCCGTCTAATACGCCAACGTAACTGGTCTTCGCTCTAAGACGACTCGCCTTTTTACAAGTTCGACGAATTCCTGTTTCGACGTGGTCTACTTGACCGAAACATGGCTGTGTGGGAAGATCGCTGATGAAGAGCTTTTTGGTCCCGAGTTCTTGTTGTTTCGACGTGACCGCCATCATTTGTCTCTAGACTGGTTGACTTTATTGATTCCGGTGATCTAGAATTTATTTGTGTGGCTCTCAGGCTTTCACACAAAACTGTATATATTGCTACAGTTTATATCCCTCCATGCACATCTGCTGATATATTTGATTTGCTGGCTTCATGTATAGATAGGCTTACTGAAGTTCTGGTGCCTGCCGATGAGTTGTTGCTTTTTGGTGATTATAACCTGCCTAATGTGAGTTGGGTACACTCTCTGGACGATGAGGGCTTGATGCCCTCTTTTTTAGCGACTCCTCAACATGCCATATCTTTTATTGACAACATTATTTCTTCAGGCCTAATGCAGTCTAGCGGTGTGACTAATGATTCTGGAAAATCTCTTGACTTGGTATTTTCGTCCGATCCCAATGGTACTCTCGTTAAGCTTTGTTTAACTCCTATGGTTCCTGAAACAAGTCATCATCCGGCACTACATATAGTCTTGTTTTTTGATCCTGTAACTTCATCATTTAATGCCTCTAGTAACTACAAGTATTGTTATAACTTTAAAAAAGCTGATTTTAATAAAATGAATCAATGGCTATCCGCTTGCGACTGGACCGGTGTTCTGGGTGAACGTGACATTGATAAAGCTGTGAGCTCGTTTTGTGACATCCTATTTCTTTGTTTTACTCACTGTGTACCACTTATTAGTTCGAATCGTACTTCGTATTGTCAACCGTGCATCAATGGCTCTTTGAAGCAATTTAAAAATTTGAGGAATAAAGTTTGGAGGAGGTTCTGTTTCTCAGGGAGCGATGTTGATTACGTAACTTATTCTAATTTGCGTACTCAGTACATATCGTACCTGACTGATTCTTATAATGATTATATACATAGAATTAGGTCAGCCTTGCGTACGGAACCTAAGCAATTTTGGAAGTTTGTGAACTCTAAGCGCAACTGTAATTGATACCATTCATCGTTGCATCTTGGAAACGTAGATAGTGTTGATGCCTTGGAGACTTCCAATCTTTTTGGTGACTTCTTTAAAACTGCCTTCTGTGATAACCACTATGATATTAGTTATAACGATTTTATCCATTTGACGACGCTTCCGACGACTTCTCTTCAACCTAAAGACCTGTTGTTCGATAAAGCGTCTGTCTTCAAGTACATTTCAAGCATTGCTGATAGTTTTTCTATTGGTCCGGATGGCGTTCTTTCCACGCTTATAAAACATTGTGCTACGTCCATCGTTTTTGTTTTGTGTTCTTTAATTAATTTATCTTTAACCTATGGTGTTTTTCCTAAACTGTGGAAGCTTTCTTTGATTATTCCTTTTCACAAGAAGGGTAATAAGTGCGACATTTCTAACTACACACCCCCGTCGTTAAGTTATGTTGTATTGGTAAGGTATTTGAAGCCATGGTTTGCGATGTTTTGTCGTTCCACTGCAAGCCTTTCCTGCGCTATTTTCAGCATGTCTTTATGAAGGGTAAATCTACTACGACTAATTTGTTAGAGTTTACTAATTTCTGCATTTCTGCAATTGAAAGCGGAAAGCAAGTTGATTGCATTTTCACGGATTTTAGTAAAGCCTTTGACCGAATCAATCATAAAATCTTAATTCATAAGCTGATTGCTCTTGGTTTTCCTTCTGTCTTTGTCAATTGGCTTCATTCTTATTTATCGGATTGTACGCAGCGAGTTATATTTCGCGAAGCTCTTTCTGACGTAATAAATAATACTTCTGGCGTTCCTCAAGGCAGCCATCTCGGACCACTCCTTTTTATTATTTTCATTAATGACGTATCTCTGATTTTGACTAATTCAAGAATACTTTGCTATACTGACGATGCCATTGTTTCTAATGAAGACGAGTGTGGAATTCTAAATTTCGACTTAGACACCTTTCATAAATGGTGTGCTATTAACTGTCTTCCTCTCAACATCAACAAATGTACTGCTATGTCCTTTTCTCGTAAAAGGAGGCCATTCAACTTTAGTTATACTTTAGATGGATGCTTATTATCTAGACTTGATAAAACCAAGGACTTGGGTGTCTTCCTTAATACACGTCTATCCTTCGAGGATCATATTAATACAATCGTTGCCAGGGCTAATGCTACTTTGGGGTTTGTAAAGAGATGGTCAAAGGAGTTTAATGATCCATTCATAACGAAGGTCCTATACTGCACATTCGTTAGACCTATTTTGGAGTATGCCAGTCCGGTCTGGTCTCCTTTTTATGCTGTATACATAAATCGTATTGAGGCTGTGCATAATGAAAAAATGAAAATGAAAAAATGAGCAGGCATTAAATTTCAGTAACTAAAATTTTGTGTACACTTGCTGGGTATGCAGAATATTGAGAACAAATTCCTGTGTAGTTAATTATTATATGAGGATTTTTTTGAGTTGCCTTTATTGTCAAAGTATACATGACTTTTTACACAACTTCACTTGATGGTCAAAGTTATTAACTTGTGTCATGCGTTCTATTCATTTTTAGTTCATCATAACCTGAATGAGTTAAATAACAAGAAAAAACAAGAAGAAGAGCAATTCATTCCTTAGGCGTATATTTTGACACTTTAGTACGACAAAAGATCAGAATCACCCTCCTGTTGGTATTCTGCAATTGCTTCATCCGCCGCAATATGTGTTTGAATCTCTTCAGTAATGGCCTTCTACTTTTTTCTGATAATCTCTAAGGTTAAATTTTTGTAATGTTTTAAAAAAGTTTAATAATAAGTAGGCATAATAATAATTTTATCTTCCTTTTGACGACTTTGACGATGATGAAGTGACAGCCAAAAACCAGAGATGGGCGTTTTTGCATTACCACTAAAATGGCAGCAATACTAAATTTTAATGATAGTTAAAATATAGGTTGCACTATCACTAAATGATTAGTGGTAGTGCAAATTTTTTATCACTATCACTAAACGAATAGTGGTAATGCATAGTCTATTGCATTATCACTAAACGATTAGTGGTAGTGCAAATACTTTTCACTATCAATGAGTGATAATGAATTCGTGCATTGGTAGTGCAAACATCTTTCACTAGCACTGAACTGGCAACGAGCGAACATACAGAATAAAAAACCTTCCGTTCAGTTTTCTGTTTTGCGGAGATGGAGATGATTCATTAACAATTAACACTAATGCGTACCATTAAATTGCCGTTCAGAGTTAGTGAAAGATGTTTGCACTACCAATGCACGAATTCATTATCACTCATTGATAGTGAAAAGTATTTGCACTACCACTAATCGTTTAGTGATAATGCAATAGACTCTGCACTACCACTAATCGTTTAGTGATAATGCAATAGACTATGCATTACCACTATTCGTTTAGTGATAGTGATAAAAAATTTGCACTACCACTAACCATTTAGTGATAGTGCAACCTGGCTTTTAACTATCACAGAGGCCTCTAGTGCTAATGAAATAATTAATGCACTGAAAATTTAATGCACTACGCCCATCTCTGCCAAAAACATTACTTCTTCTTCTTCCTTCTTGAAAAATAAACGTCTTTTATAGCCGGGCTGACTGAAAAATTCTCCAAATCCTCTTAACCTCTTAAAGTTAAAATTTCTCCACATTTATGTAGAATACTAATTCTGCTAAAATCTCTTACTGACTAGTTGTAAGAAGTTAAGAGAGTTTCGTTTTGTGGAGCAGACTTTGAAAATTTGTAACATATTTGGAATCTGAGATCTGGAAATTGTATGTTACCAGAATGTTGTCTATTACGATGTTTATTATAAGGTTTTAAGGAAAGAGTTATATTACAATAAGTAGACTTCGAGAGTCCACATCATCACTGTGGTTATCTTTCAATTCTGTGTAGATTATTGTAATTACCTCTCCGTCTCAGAATTAAAGTAATCTCCAGATCGCACAAAATTAGTTAAATATTGTTTTTAAAAGCATATCCACAGATTAAGAACAGCCCACGGAAATTTGGTTGTTGCTTATTCAAAAACAAAAAAAACTGTTCATAACAAATTCAAAATTTCAATGTATACTAAATCCTTAAGCTAAGTTCCCACGCAAACCAATTGCCCGCATTCATATAAATTAAAGATTTTACGCAACTATCGTTTTCCACAAGTATATTTTATGGACATTAAAGCTTTCAAAAGACATTTTCTATATTTTGCATAATTTAAAAATAATTTTACAAATTAGAAAAAAGAAAACCCAACAAACAAATAAAAAGGATAGACACCTCCATATGTGCACTGAGTTTCCGGCTCTCGTATACCTAGCCTTCATACACCAAACAGACAAGTAAACTAACTCCTCGGCAACCAGGTGCAGGAAATTTTTGCTAATCCCATTCCAGTAAATTATGTCAGCAGAATTACCGTAGCACTTCCATTTCAATGTTAATGGACCAATTAAAAACAATGTTTATATTGAATTTATTTACCTATACGAGTATTGGCAGGAGCAGTGGACACTGGCGGCCGTGGTCAATTCGGAGCTGTTAGACAGACCTGTCCCAACGCAAATTGAGTGCCACCAATAAGGTTAGTGAAATGAGTTGCAATTGGTCAGGAGTGTAAATGCGTTAATAACTTCATTTCATGGAAATTCTGATGGAACGAATGTGGTTATGAAGGAAACCGCTCGGGGATAGAGGATACTAGTAATAGTAGTAGTAGTGAAACGGAACTATACCTCAGAAAAGAATCTCTATATGAATTGGATGCTGCAACTTAAGTAGCTGAATGAGGCAGCAGTTGAAGGACAACTGAAAGGCACATGTCTTTCTTATACATTATTATGATGATAATGATCATTATGATGATAATGATGATGATTATGATGTTCCTCTTGCGCATGTCACTGTAAAGGTTCAGTGTTACTCTGCTGTTTTTTGCTTCTGGCAGCAGAGGAGCTAGGTAGGCTAAGTATGATTGGAATTCAAGTTTGGTGGCATAACATAAAATCGTGTGCCCAAGTAAAAAATTCCCGCTGATAAGCAGAATGAAGTTTCGGCATTAATAACAATTATATAGACCGTTGGTTGTCTGGCGCGAACACCATGTGTGTGATAAGATCTTTATAGGATTTCAAAAATAATTTTTTGATATTTTTGGAATAGCCTTCAGCCATCTCATGAGATTGGCTGCATAAAAAAATAAAGAACAAATTGAGGCCATAGTAAGTGTTATATAGCAATTCTTGTTGGAAAAGGACTTATTATTACGTGGAATTTCTTCAATAGTAATGGGTTGCAGGATTATTTTTTAACACACATTATGTTATATTATAAGCATAATTAGTTAAAATATTGTTTACTAATTGGTTGGTTCGATAATAAATATGTATAAGAGTGAAACGATAATAAATTCCGTTGTAGTCTTAAGTCAGGAAGTTTGGATCAGAAATGACCTCGTATAGACTCTCTTTGGATTTTTTCAATTGGGTCGAATCTGAAGTTTGCGCATAAGTATTAGGAGCTCTATGCGTTCGTTAACTTAAATCGATTTTAACATTTTACTTAGCTTGGATTTGGTTTTTTAGATGAATACCAAATTGCTCATTATAAGAGGAATGCCTGGTGACATTGGAATGCGGGCGGATTTGATGTTTTTCGCGTATAAATTATATTTGTATGTCGAATTTCGGTAAACATTACTATTAATATTATTATAATTGGGGGGGGGGGGGGGGTGCACAGAGTTCCCGCCTCTTATCTATAGTCGCCACGATCTATAAAAGTTTTTGTGACAGTCCCCCTCATGCCCTAGAGGGCACCCATTCGTACTTAATTTGTAAAGCTTATTACCTTCTTGGGGGCCATTTTTGCGAAATCTTCTGGCAGTGGAGATTCGTTTCCCAGATGTCTTAACCATATGCGTCCACAGAGCTTTACAGTCACATAGGACATGTTCAGCGGTTTCATCGTCTTCCATACAAAAACAACAGGTCGCATCATTGACCTTACCCGTCTTTTTAAGATTATATCCTTGTGTATAGAACTATATAGTATAGTGATTGAGAAACGCACAGCGTTGCCAATTTATCCGAAAATCGGCTAATTTGGCCAATTTTCAACTTCATTAGCCGAAAAAATTTTACCTTAGCCAATTTTGATATTTCTTCCGCAGATTTTGGGATTGACGCAAACTACACTTGGTTTGGTGTGGTGCTTTGGCGATCAGATGTATTTTGAGACACTTTCTTGATTGAAAAAAAGGATTTGTTCCGCTCGTGATTGTCCGAAATTGATGCGTCATAGAAAATGACTTCCTATGAGAAAAATATTCACAATAGAGCCATAATGTCCCTGAAAGAAAGAACGTAAAAAATATATGCGAAATGTAGTATTTGGGGTGTAATGTGACCCGAGTAAATGAAACTGGGTTTTCCGGCGACAAAAACGTTTTTTCATTTACATTCATTTTGTATATAATCGAATTTGGGGTTTACCGACTTTTAGCCAATTTTCTAGATACATTTAGCCAATGTTAGAAAGAAATTATTGGCAACACTGAAAAGGCAATTTGACTTAGTACCTTGTTGTGTTGTAGAGGCGCTACTACTGCAAGGCAGACGTAACGAAAGGGTTAGCCAGCACGGCCTAGCTCCAATATAAAATCAGCGATGTCTGGACCTGATGTAGGAAAAGCTATATGCTCCTCCAATTTTTCTAGCACTACTCCACAATATTTTGTTAAATTTCATTAAAATTCTAAACTACTCTACTCTAAACACAACTATAAATACGTAACGCAGTATTATGTTACGTATTTAAAGTTGTGTTTAGAGTAGTCCAGATTTTTATATAATTGTTTTGCAAAATTTTTGATTATGTCAGTCTGACTGAGAATTTCGTAAGCTGAGAATTATATACAGGGTGTCTCAGAAATTAACATCAAGCCGGAATAGGGCAATAGACCAAGTCTTAACAGTTATCAGAAAAAATATGAAAAAAAAAAATCTTGGTCATGTACTTTTCAAATTATAAGCATTCAAAAATAAATCGTAAAAACTGACACCCTGTGACCTGTGACTGCAAATATTAACTTTTCGTCAGTTTTTTTTCTTTTCTGTAATGTAACCATGAATAACCCTTCTGTAAATTACAGTTAAAAGTTAAAACATATAACTGCCTCAGTTTCAAATAAAAATTTAGATTTTTGCCCAATATTGCATTCAAAATAATTACATTACCCAACTTTAACCGACTGTACTGTAAAAAAAATGTACTACACTATTTTGGCAAGTAACATTAAAAGATGGCGCGTTTAATAAGGATTCCAAAATGGTATGACACTTACTAATTGCTACTTCCTAATTGAGGAAAAAAAAATTTTTTAATGAAGTCGGATTTCATACAATTTCGATTGAGATGAAGAGTGACGTTATTTTGACTGGTGTGAGCGAGACAGATGGTGACGCTACTTTATTCAGTGAGAGTGAGATATATAGTGACGCCACTGGGTACACTGGTTAAAAAAGTAATTTGTTAGTTTTAGGTGCATTTGAAATAAAATAAAATTTTCTGATAACTATTATGACTTGGTCTATTGCCCGATTCCGGCTTGACGTTGATTTCTGGAACACCCTGTATATATATATTTATATTTAAAAATTGTTTAAGAAGTGATTCCTTAAAAAACCGTGAATTTTGAAGTAAAATTAAAAGCTGTTGTTTTTAGTCTTTTAAAGTAGCAATACTAAAAGAAATAGAATAAATGGATTTAAGTGTCAGCAAAATCCGAGACCAAGGTTACGATGGAGCCGCTGCAATGAGCGTTCAGTTCAATTGCGTTCATGCCAAAACTGCTCTTTGCGTCCATTTTTCAAGTCGTAGCTTCAATTTGTATGTGGCAAACTCTTGCAAGGTTCAATATATACGAGATTGTATGAACAATTTAGAGGATATTTACAACTTTTTCAATACTTGTAAAAAGCAAGTATTTTTGAAAGATTGTGTGTTACGCCATATTCTAGAAGTGAGAAAGAAAAAATTGAAAAACGTCTGCCCCAAACGGTGGATTAAATGACATTATCCTATAACATGTTTTCTTGAATTATAGCCAGCAGTATTGACGGATATATCGTCATGGCAGGATCCAGTTGCTTCGTCGAAAGCATAAAAACTTTTAAACAAAATTAACAAAATTAATCAACCGGACTTCTGTATAACTATCTCTCCTTTGCTTGCATAAAATTGTTAGTTTTAATGTTGGCCTTTGTCGTTTCCTACAAACTAGATTTGATCGAATCTGTTGATGTTGCTGCAGATCTCCTGGTCGAAATAAGAGCAATAAGAGATATGTAATAGCATATATAAAAATGATTTAGAAAAAGCAAATGAATGTAAGCTGACATACACATAGAAATAATGTCCCTGTTGTATCTGCGGAAGACTATTTTCGCATTAAATTTTTTATACTATTTCTTGATGAATTCTGCGCTACTTTGGAATCTAGATTTGGGATACATAAAAATATCCTTAAAGTCTTTAAATAATTGTTTCCTATAGAAACTTGAAATTCTGAAACATTGGAGAAGAAATAAAGCATCTATGTGAATTTTACACGGGTGACATTGAAGCATCCCAAAAAGAAATGATTTTTGGAGGTGAAGTTGTGGCAGCGAATATTCCTTCAAATAGACAAGCTACCTACCACTGCAATTGGAGCTCTTTCTGCTTGTGACAAAAATTTGTATCCAAACATTTTCAAGCTTCTGTGTGTTTATTGGCTACTTTATCAGTGACGACATGCGATGCCGAGCGGTCGTTTTCCACACCACTGCGAAGGCTAAAATTTCGTCAAATTGATAGTGATAAATAGATAAAATTTGAAATAGAATTAATAAATATCAAAATTTCGACAAAGTTATTTGTGACTAAATTCTTCACTTGGACCACCCTCCCATGCGCGTAGTTAGGTAGGGGCACGGGTGGGCACCCCCCCCCCCTCCTTCAGTGAATCCGGTGCAGTATCGGTGCCCACCCCAGAAAAATACGATCCAAAATTATTAAATCTAACTAATCGATCAATTATATTTAAGTTTCAACCAAGCAAGCATGAGAACATACATTGAAAGTAAAGGGTTTTTTAATAAGAGGTGTTATTTTGATATTCAAAGAAAAATGCCATTTTTTGAGATAAATGATCGGATCTTTATTTCATTATAAAGAGGAAGGTGTGCCGTTAATAATGAAAAATAACTTCAGCCAAATGACCACCACGACCACGCCAACAGGACCATATCCTTTTCATGAAATTTTCCATAACCAAATCGCAAAGTGGCTGCCCTATGTCCTCGATAGCCTCACGAATTCCATCTTTGAGGTCTTGAACGTTGGGCTGTTGGCGTAGACCTTCTCTTTCACATGGCCCCAAAGGAAGAAGTCGCAAGGTGTTAAGTCACAAGATCTCGGTGGCCAATTGTGATCACTTCTTCGAGAGATAACACGGTCCGGAAACTTTTCCCGTAAAAGATCAATGGTTTCGTTGCTTGTATGGCACGCAGCGCCGTCTTGTTGAAAGTAAACGTCCAGATCAATACCATCCAATTCCGGCGCAATCCATTCACCGTAACTGTTGCTCCAGCCTCATTTTCGAAAAAGTAAGGTCCAATGACCCCGCGGGACTATAAACCGCACCAAACAGTCACACGTTGAGGATAGAGAGGCTTTTCAACAATAACTCTTGGGTTTTCCGAGCCCCAGATGCGACAATTTTGCTTGTTGACGAAGTCATCGAGGTGGAAATGGGCCTCATCACTCAAGATGAGTTTTTGATGGAATTACGGATCATTTTCATGCATTTCAAGGACCCAATCAGCAAAGATTCGACGTTGTTGATGATCGGTCGGCTTGAGTTCTTGTGTTAACTGAACTTTATAAGCCTTAAGACCCAAATCTTTATGCAAAATACGGTGTAATGACGTTCGCGGAATGCCTAATTCCAAAGAACGATGAGAAATGGACAAACCTGGGTTCGGCTACAGTAGCAATATTCTCGGCTGTTCTTGAGCGACGTGCACGGGTTTTATTCTTCACATCACTAACTTGTCCCGACAGCTCGAATTTTTCTACCAATTTCTGTATTGCGGTCCGACAAGGTGCTTCACGACTACTCAAAAATGTTCGAGTTTTACGAACCGTCTCTGTCACATTTTCACCATTTTTATAGTGAATTTTAATAATTTCAATGCGTTGTTGAATCGTGTATCGTTCCATTTTTATTAAAGGCGTATTTCCTACACTTGTCAAATGTCAAAAATTGACAGCTCTACAAGTGACATCTACCGAAATAGCGGGGTAATTAAAATAACACCTCTTATTGGAAAACCCACATAGAAAGTTAAAATTTTCACAGTCACATTAGGATTAAAAATGAAACAAACAAAATTTTTATTAAAATAGTTGTAGTCTTTAATACATGTTCTAAGAAATCAGTTCTGGAAATACACAAGGCTGTCCTTCTAGCAAATTCATATTTGATCTACCGGGAATGAACTCGAATTTTATCAACTTCTCTGGATCCAATCAACATAGATAACCTTCCAAAATAACAGCGTTCGTTTCATTTAAATCTCACAACTGTCCAAATATATCTTACCCCAGCTGTGTGTGTAATAATAATTGCACCCAGAGTGGGGATCGTAATAATTAAATTGTCTTTCAAACAAACACATAAAATCAATTAATTTCCGATTTTATTATAATCTTCATGCCCTTCATGCCTCACTTCGGTCACTGCTTCGGTGCAATCGGTTTATTTTACGTTTTTCAAGATTTTTAGATTAATGTCTTCAAGGAATAGCGTTTCTGGCGTTATGTCGCTGCAGCAGTAACTTGTGCAACCTGCACCGCACCGACCGCCGATCACATGGGGCTAGCTAAAGATTCATGCGCAATGGACATACAGGGTCTATATAATAGTATACATATGTGTGTACATTCATACATACATCCATACATACATATATATAGTAGTTGATGCAGGCAGCTGCAGTCATCCATTATGGTCAGTGTTCACCCACACAGATTCTAATGGGGACTGAAGTTAATTATTTATGTCCCGTCTTTTTTTTTGCTTTTGTCTTCTGTTTTCATTATCCGAGGTCTTCCTTGCGGGTCGTTTTCATGCAGCATAATATGAAGAAACCTTTTCGTTCTCATCACTTCAACCACAACCAAACTATACATATTGAGAGCTTGCTTTAGTCTACCTCCTATAAAAGAGTCTCTATCGATTGAATAGATTTACACACAAGGTTCACTTATAGTTCAGGTGGACAATTTCCGTGTGAACTATATCAGGGCGCCTCTATGTGAATGTGATATCAACACTGAACGAATACCTACCTATAATTAAATATTCATAGAAAATCTGTTTGTCACCCTCGTTACCGTTGTTGTTGCGCAAGATCGCCATTTATCAACATCCGCAACCGATAAGTCTTTCCGAATACAAAAGGATGTGAAATTGAAGAATGAGAAAAGTATTGTGCGATTCCGCATAAAATGGATGCTTGTTGTATGTTGAAGTGGAGAAAGTTTTGAGTTATTGGATACCTTTTTATAGCACGTCGATCATTATTATAAGTTGAATGCAAGACAAATTAAGAGAAATGTCCGCGTCCTAATTTTGTACAGATATTTTGTTGTTGTTATTGTTGTTGTCCTTCTTTTAACATCTCATAAATAATCTGCGCATCCGCCAAGTCAACACCCACGCCTTTAAATATTGATTGCATCGGCCTGAAACGTATTCATTCACATATCATTTAATTAACCTCCTTCAGTTTAAGGATAATTTATTGCCAAATCCATACATACATACAGATAATGATACATACATACATATGTAGATACAACAGATATAAGTTGATTAAGGAGAAAAGATTTCATAATATAAGAAGCCTGAGACAGTCATTCGGGGCGCAAAGAATAAGAAGTGCACCACCTCCTCCGCAACAACCTAACTAAAAGCAAATCTCTTCACGTCAAGATATTGAGCTCAGTGCCATGCTGTTGCAGAACTGTCCATTGCCATTGCACCAGCCCAGAACTGTGTGGCTTTTTAATCGTATGCGGAAACTGTACGCATTGATGAACGATAAAACCGGATAAAATCCACCAGAGACAGGAGGATTGAGATTTTGAAGACCAATCTTGTTGGTTCTTGTTGCTTTACCCAGCCCGGCTCTTCTGGCTTAGCATTTAGTGCAAAGGTAATGGACATTATATAGTACTAGATGGCAGACATTAACTGTTTATGAGCATGTTCACGGATGAAGTGTATGATTTTTACTGCCATTGTCATATCTAACTTTATGCTGTTTGTGATCTGTATGCAATTTATCTCTTCCGAGCTGGAGTTATGGTTATCAAATGTGCGGATTCCTTCTTGATTCTTTGTACTTTTGGTGAGATGGTTGATCTCTGTGGTTAGTGTGTTTGTCATTTTCATAATGGCTTTGAAATATTTAGAATATATAGTTAGAATTGCATTGTTTCACAGAAAATTTTTATATAAAGGGTTTTCCAATAAGAGGTGTAGATGTCACTTTTGGAGCTGTCATTTTCTGACATTTGACAAGTAGAAACTACGCCATTAATAAAAATGGAACGATGTACGATTCAACAACGCATTGAAATTATTAAAATTCACTATAAAAATGGTGAAAATGTGGCAGAGACGGTTCGTAAAACTCGAACATTTTTGAGTCGTCGTGAAGCACCTTGTCGGACCGCAATACAGAAATTGGTAGAAAAATTCGAGCTGTCGGGACAAGTAGCGATGTGAAGAATAAAACCCGTGCACGTCGCTCAAGAACAGCCGAGAATATTGCTGCTGTAGCCGAAAGTGTTGAAGAAAACCCAGGTTTGTCCATTCCTCGTCGTTCTTTGGAATTAGGCATTCCACAAACGTCATTACACCCTATTTTGCATAAAGATTTGGGTCTTAAGGCTTATAAAGTTCAGTTAACACAAGAACTCAAGCCGACCGATCATCAACAACGTCGAGTCTTTGCTGATTGGGTCCTTGAAATGCATGAAAATGATCCGGAATTCCATCGAAAACTCATCTTGAGTGATGAGACCCATTTCCACCACGATCGCTACGTCAACAAACAAAATTGTCGCATCTGGGGCTCGGAAAACCCAAGAGTTATTGTTGAAAAGCCTCTCTATCCTCATCGTGTGACTGTTTGGTGCTGTTTATGGTCCCGCGGGGTCATTGGACCTTACTTTTTCGAAAATGAGGCTGGAGCAACAGTTACGGTGAATGGATTGCGCTATCGACAGATGATTAATGATTTTTTATAGCCGGAATTGGATGGTATTGATCTGGACAACGTTTACTTTCAACAAGACGGCGCTACGTGCCATACAAGCAACGAAACCATTGATCTTTTACGGGAAAAGTTTCCGGACCGTGTTATCTCTCGAATAGGTGATCACAATTGGCCACCGAGATCTTGTGACTTAACACCTTGCGACTTCTTCCTTTGGGGCCACGTGAAAGAGAAGGTCTACGCCAACAGCCCAGCGTCGATTCAAGACCTCAAAGATGGAATTCGTGAGGCTATCGAGAACATAGGGCAGCCACTTTGCGATTTGGTTATGGAAAATTTCATGAAAAGGATATGGTCCTGTAGGCGTGGTCGTGGTGGTCATTTGGCTGATGTTATTTTCCATTATTAACGGCACAACTTCCTCTTTATTATGAAATAAAGATTCGATCATTTATCTCAAAAAATGGCATTTTTCTTTGAATATCAAAATAACACCTCTTATTGGAAAACCCAATATAATAAAACCTAAGGTTTTGTTCATTTTGTTTGTTTTTCATGTAATTAGAATTTAGAATTTCCAATAATCCGACACTACCCTGGTCTGATATCTGCCAGATTAGTGTCAGGCTAATACTTACTTGAGAAGAAACTTTATACATGCTTTAAACACGCCGCCTTTTGAAAGGGGAAAAAAGTAATTAAATTAAATGGAAGCTATGGACAGAAGATGCATTGCTAATAAGTAAAGAGTAATTAGTTTTTACATCATGGAAAGGGAAGTTTTTCTTTAAGTTGCTCCACAGTTGTTGATTATGACTTTATTTTCTTTCTTAAAATATAAATATTGCACTGATTTTAGAGATAAAAGGAGCGGGCTATCCATAAACCCGATGGTGCTATCTAAAAATTCAGTTATGAATTTTACAAGTATTTATATGCCTCATTCTAGCTTATTTAATTGTTTCCTTATTAATCTTTAATTTGATAAAAATCAAACTGAATCAAAATTGTGTATAATCCCCTATAAATGTTGTTCGGAACAATTGTCAGACCTTTGTCGAAGAAAAACGATCAGCACCAGAAGTTCCATGCAATATTTCAAGTCGAATTTACATCTATTCGACGTAAATTGAGATTACGTAATATTTGCGTCACACTTAGGTAAGTGGAGAATGAGCAAAACGTCGTATCGAAGTAAATTTTTATTGAAATTGGGGAATATTTCCTTATAAGGGCAGAGGACACATTTCCTTGATTTGGTAAATTTAACGTAAATTTCATGTCGAATTTACGTAAATTTTTCTTAATCTCGACCTATTTTCTACCTAGTTTAACTTATGTAAACGCGTATGTTAATGTAGAAGGAATTTCATGTTAGAAAAATTCTTTGTGTATATTTTTTCTACTAGGTAATGTAACTTTAATGATTATGAGACGTATTGCTTTAGTAAAATGTATAGAAATTATGAGTTTATTCAAAATTAATTCTCTCAGCTTCTAAGCGCTCAGTTTAAAACGACAAAAATTTTATTGAAAAATATGGAAATAATTTTTCTAAAAAGTTTTTTTTTAATTATTCTTTGGTTTGACGTTTAGAAGCTTGAAAATAATTTAAATATTCTTAAATCGTTCTGAAATTAAGAAAAATACGTTTAGTTTTGAGGCCACCCCGTCCCTTTAACTCGTACACGAATTTGTCTGTCTGTATATTTATATATTTCTTTTTTACTATTTTCGACACTCTTGTAGACCCACTTTTCGTCATAACAGCGAGCTGAAATTTGGCACACAGGTTCATGTCGCGTGACAATTGAATCTATCAAAATTTGAACCGGAAATTTCCATGGAAAATCGGGAAAAATGATTTGAAGATTTGGTACAAATTTTATTAGTGATAAATCCGTTTCAGGAAAAATTCAGAGTTTTCCGATTTTTCCGAAAAAATTTTCCTGAATTTTCTGACTTTTCCGGAAAATTTTCCAGTAAAAAAGTTTTCTAAATTATGCAGGATCAAGTTCCCTATCAACTGGCATCATCAGTTTTTCCGACCAAGAAAGCGTTTGAGCGTTTTGCAACCTAAGACAAAGTTGTAGAGCGAAATGAGTTGCATAAAGTTGCTTTTGTGCAAAACTCCATGGAAAACCCGGAAAAGCGGGAAAATCGTCGGAAAAATTTTCATCGATATGATTAGTGATAAATCTGTTTCAGGAAAAATGCAGAATTTTCCAATTATTCTGGAAAATTTTGCGAAAATTTTCGGAATTTTCCGACAAAAAAGTTTTATAAGCTATGCGGAATCATTTTTCCCCGTCCTACTGGCATCAATACTTTCTCTTCAACAATGATGAAAACTTGCATGAAAAATCGAGGAAAATTCATGTAAATTTTTAAAAAAATTTCATAGTAATCTGAAAAGTCTGTGGAAAACATGGAAAATCGGGAAAATTCATGTTATATGGGATCAAGTTGGAATACAGCAAAAAAGCGCTGTTTAAAACATAATTTTTGAATTTCAGAAAACCGTTGCAGTACTTCAACGATTTGATACTCGAATAAATTTTTTTAAAAACTGGTAAATCAGTGTCTTTTCAGCCGTCATAAAATTGTTTTAAAATATCTCCATGCAGCACGTAATAACAATTTAGTTAACGTGAAAAAGGCAGAAAATAAAATAAGTAAAAAACGAATTTTCAAACAAAACTTAGGCCAAGCCGCATGTAAAAGTAGAAAATAAACTTTTCTTCACACACAGAGGTGGACTCAGATTTTATTCGCTGACAATCACCGATATATTTCAGTATGATCAATCAGAGGTAATAAGTGATTTGATTCATGAAGAGAAAGAATATTCAAGAGAAATGTCCCAATCAAAAAATCTGAGTCCATCTCTGTGTGTGAAGAAAAGTTTATTTTCTACTTTTTCATGCGGGTTGGCCTCAGTTTTATTTGAAAACTCGTTTTGTTACTTATTTTATTTCTATTCATTCCTTCAATATTTAGCAGCCTTGTTTTGTTAAATAAATATGGCGCATATTACATTTTTCGACCTAAAAGTTAGTTTGGCTTAAAACTTTTCCTTATACGACGACTTTCAAATACCCACCTGGGAAAATGGGAATACCTAACTTAGACAAGGTTTACTGTCAACATTACCTGGAATACATTAGTAATGAGTTCTGAACATACCTTACATTTACCTGGTTTAGGAAGGCAGGTATAATTCTGATGCGTCGTATTTTTGAGCAGGTTATATACCTCGCAGGAAATACTTAAAGAAGGCAGAGGTAATGAATATTCATTCTTGTTGTTATCGAAAAGAGATAGAAATAATGAAGTGAGTGCGTTCAGATCAAAAATGCGTCATAGAATTTCATTGTTTTTCTAAGAATAATGAAGGGATGAAGAGTGCGTATATGAAATATATTTTGATTTGTGCATTATTTTAGAAGAAGAAGAAATAGATTATGTTCAATTAAGTACGAGATACGAATAAATGAAAGACGCATTTATCTTCCACGTCTTTTTAAGAATGCAGGAAAAATTCTACCCCTTACCTATTAGTGAAAACAGAATGAATACTTCTCTTAACCTTCCTGAGAGTATAAATTGAATGGTTTTCTTTTTTTTTCCAATCTTTGAGAAAATTCGTGCTTTTAATGCTACCGTGCACATTTCTGAGATGACAGAATGAATACTTCCACAGAATTAAAAGGGAATGCTTCTTCTCACCTTCCAAAGAATTAGTAAGGAATACTTCTTCTCACCTTCCAAAAAATGAATAAGGAAGGTCTTTTTCACCTTATTGGTTATGCAGAGGAAAGGTGTGATAGCCACCTATCTATATACCTTCCTGTCGTAGGACAACAATGCATTCAAAGAAAAGAACTGGGTATGAGAGCGTACACCTTTCATAGAATGTATTCGGAATGCATCCGAAATGTATCCATTTCCCACTAGGTATGATAAGTTGAAATAACCAAAATTTTCGATTATGAGGGCAAAAATCCCTGTTTAGGTAATTTTGTGTTCAAAGATAAAAAATTTTTCCTATAAAGACATTTCCAACATAAAAGAGGGAATTTCACCCTAAATTATGGAATTTCGCCTTAAATAGGTAAAATAGATTTGACAATTGAAAGATTTGCATTGATTGTTAAACAGAGAGACCGTAAGCATATGTCGATATTACTATCTCTTACAGTTTATTTACATCTTAAAAATAACAAAATTCGTTAAAAAGCGGGTGAATGCAAACACAGTTGAATACGCATGTACTTCGCATGGTTGGGAAGCAAATAATCAAATGTGTTGGCCCAAATCAAGTCTATCATCTTTAAGAAAAAATGCAAATGGTTTTCCAGAGCCTGACTGATTCCGATATAAATGTGTTGTAAAAAGGACCAACATTTGTAATCTTGATTCAATGGGAAGAACAGATTATTAATGCCAATGATACTGAAACCGAACAAATGTAAATGATCTTTAATTGTTTAATTGTTGGTAGTATTATTACGTAATTTCCACTATTAAGGAATTTGGTAGACGTGCCCATTTAGTCCAATTTATCTTGATGTTAACTTTTTTTTGGGAATTCGGACTTTGAGGGGGAACACAATCGAATAGGGAATTATTTAGGTAATATTTACGTTATTTTGCCTTGAACTTGGGAATAGATCCAACTAGAAAGTCCATACATTTCCTTAAGTTTGACCTCAAAATTAAATAAAAAGTAAGGAAAATTGACTGAGATTTCCCTATTTTTTCTCATTCCCATGAGGTAAATTAAAGAGGAATTATTACGTTACTTTTTCCTAATATTAACTACAAAATCAAGATTACTTTAAAGGCATACCCATTTTAGGCCCGACACCTCCAGCATGAGAGATGTCTTAAACCATGCATTATAATACGCTGAACATTTTTTATTAACAATGTTTATTTCTATCTAAAGGGGAACCCTAGTAACCAAGCCCTAGGACGTTCAACAGATGTTCTTACGAAATTTTCCTGTCCGAAGAATCATTTGCGTGGAATATTCCCAAGAATGTCAAAAGAATTTTATGGGATTGTCACGGGGCAAAAGTTACGGTGTCCGAGGAAAGTATGCCGTCATTATTCCAAGGAATTTCTGCAGAAATAATAAGAACAATGTCTTTGCAAACTCAGCGGACATTTTCCGCAGATACTGTATGGAAAGTTTGTTTGGATATTCTGCAGAATTATTCCACAGAAATTCTTCAGAAATAATAAGAACAATGTCTTTAGAAATTTACCGGATATATTCCATGGAAACTCTATGGAGGTTTTGTTCGGATAATCTGCAGAATTATTCCACAGAAATTCGTCAGAATTCAGAATCTTCATAATTTCTACCTACTATAATAAATAAAAAGCATTTTAAATATATTATTGTTAACAAAATAAAATTTATTTATATTTATAAGAAATTCAATCAAACAATTCAATTATAAAAAGAAAGAAAAAAACATCTTAAATTTATTCAGATCTGGGTGGCTCTCCTCCAGTTCCTCTGTGAACGAAAAAGTTATTAGTCTTAAAAGTAATAAAATTACTAAATTTATATCTTACTTCACTTCTTTCCTTACGGAGTCTTTTAATCTACATAGGGTTTTGTGAAATTTATCTTGTACATCTATCCCTTGTTGTATACTCAAAATCTCTTCACACAAAGTTCTAAAAGTAAATGGTAAATACTACTTTACTAAATAAATAAAAAGAATATTTTTCTCGATTTCCTTTTCTTCTAGTTGATGTCGTACACAAAATCATAATTACGCGTATTTAACTAATCAATAATGACAAAAGTAACTTCGAACAAAACTTTGTCCAATATTTGTCCGCAATTTTACTAAGAAAGGAAAGACTACGGACATTTCTCTGGACAATGTAAATGTGAGCTTTTAGTTATACCTATCGAACCACCACATTAAATTTTATCACTATATATATATATATATATATATATTATATAATATTAAATATAAAGTAATTTTCTTAGCTTTGTTTTTGTCTATTTGCCATATTTTATCCCAATACGAAATTCACTTCACTTACAAGAACGCAACACTAAATGCATGTGATTTCACGACACCATATTGGATAACGTCTGGATATAGTGCAGATTCATTCCAACAATATTCATAGCATGTCCAAATTTTTCAGTTCCACAGTCACACTTTTTCCAACAAATAAAAAGGAAAAGTTGATAAAATAAGAAGAACGGTAAATTTACCAAAAATTTTGTCCGGTAGTTGTCCGCTGTTTTTTCAATCAAGGAAAGAGTATGGAGATTTCTTTGGACAAAGTAAAGATTTCAATTTCTACTTTTTCTGCAGTATTTCCACACTTTTTCCATATGTTTTCATATACGGAATCCTTCAAGAGAAATAATGGACAAATCAAAGAACAGTTTTAAATATTGTCCAAAATTTTCCACTGCTTTTCCAATTCTTATCTCATATAAAATTTCTATGGAATTTTCTATGAATGGTAAAATAGAGCAGGGTAAAACTTCGGAACAAGTAAAAACATCGTTCTGTGTTGGAATTATGTTTTTGGATAAATAGTGGAATTCTGTCCAATATTTTTGTAGTATAGTTTGGAAAATGTGAGGACATCGGAATTGTGGTTACTAGGGAAAGCTGGGGGAGTGGTTAAAATTGTATCTAGTACCCACACTCCGATACGCAGAGGCTTAAATAGCTATTTATAGCCATCCCACTTTTTTGGTATTTCCTTCTTTTTTATTCGAACTGAGGAACTAGATTTTTCACACCATATATCGACTTTAACTAGATTTTTCACACCACATACACATATCGACTTTAACTCGATGGGGTTATGTCCGATAGGAAAACGGGTTTCACTGTTCGTCTCAGATCATTACCAGCTATAATTCGTAGAAGAAATTTTTTCACTTCATACTTTTTGAGTGGAGAGTATGAACCTCCGGCAGGGGGGAGGGGTTGTTCCAATACAGCACGTTGCATATCGAATTAAAGGTCTCGCGGAATACTATCGAGTGGTATATATTTTTGCCGATTCAAAAAAACTTTCTCTGGACGATTTTGCAGCCGGAAAACCCATTTTCATGCACTTGGGTCACATACATTCCAGCAAAATTTTCGCATATATTTTTGCAGTTCGTTCTTCCATGTCAATTAGTGCTCTGAACATTTTTCTGATAGGAGGTCATTTTCCACGACACACCAATTCTGCACCATCACAAGACGTAGAAAAGTCCAGTTTACCATCCAAGAAAGTCGCTTAAGCTACATCCGAACTCCAAAGATTTCCTCCGCTAGATATAAATAAACATTGTTAATAACATATGTTCTGAGTATTATAATCCATCGTTTAAGATATTTCTCATGTCTGAAGGTGTCGGGTCTAAAGTTGTATGAAAAGTGGGCATTCATCTTTTTTTTCTGATTTACCTGAAAGAAGAGTCACCTTTGAGGTTAAATTCTTAAGTCTTGTTTACGTAATTTTAACCAAAATAGATCGATCGGCCTTTGATTATAGGAAACTCAACCTATAATGTTACTTGGGTTGGAGTATCTACTGCGATGATCTTGACAGTGCCATCTATTATTGAAATAATATCAGTCGAGGAATTGGAAAAATCGAGAACATACTTGTACTTAACAAATTGAGAAAAATATCAATTTAGACTTTCCAATCCGGAACAATGTTCGTCATGTTTCTACATAATTTTTCGCTAAATCCATAAATGACTGATTTGTATGATTTGTACGTATCTACATATTATGTAAAATTATAAAATAGTAAAAAAGATATGAAATCAATATAATGTAAGTTATTCAAAGCTTTTTTATCTACTACATACTCACATACACACTCATCATAAACTGCACTCTTGCACAATATTACCCTCATATAAAATTGCGATTAACAACAACAAAAATACAAAAAACAAAAATTGCATCTCTCTCCTGTCAGATAATCATTTCTCGTGAGATATTTACAACCATCTTAAGAAATCAGAAATCATATTTTTTGGTGGCCGCATAAAATCAATAAAATTCACTCAAGTTTGAATCAATCGCAAACAAGATATCAAGACATCTTCACTCTGAAAGTTATCGTACTTTAGCGCACTGTAAATCTGTGCAGTGCTGCTGCTGCTGCTTGCTGCCTTATTGATTTTTCTTTACCTCTTGGTATTTTCTTAACATTTTTTTTTTATTCTCTTTGCGTAATTTTTACTTAATTTTTCTTCATTTTATGCATGCATTCATTCGTACGTGTAGATATTGTAGTATACCTGGACCATTTTGAACACAATCAAACTTTGCGCGTACTAACACTTAGCGACATTTTATTACTGACTGATGATGATGCTGTTGCTGCTAGTTGCTGCTGCTGCTGCTGCTGTGTTAATGCTCATTTTCCTTTGCAGCCACCGAAGATTCTACCACCAACTAGCAACAGCAGCAGCAACAGCAATGGAGCGCCAGACAAAGAAGTTTACGTCTTAAAATGAAACAAGATGAGAGACCGCATCGGAACCATAACTTCTTCTTATTTCCCTTGTTTTAATATTTTATTTTATGTTCTTATTTTTTTTTTATTATTTTTTATTTTTTTTTTTTTTTTGTATTATTTTTTTATTTATTTTATTTTTGTTTTGTTTTTTTTTTTCAAATAAAACGAAGCAACTTCAACTGATTGCGAATACATGCGACATGAATTACATGTGCGCACTTTACACTGCTCTTTTTGCTTTTATTTTGCCATCTTTTTGCGAGACTCGCAAAACTTAAAGCACTTGAAGAAACTCTTTTGCTCTGCTGTTGCTGCTGAGCTGGACCGACCAACTGTGGTGGTGGAGTGCAGCACCTCCGCTACCTCTGCATTCTGTTGTGCCTGCCACTCTTAAATTGTTGTAGTTTTACTCCTCAAAACTGAACTCCACGGGAAATACTTGTGTGGCCAAGCCAAGACTGTTTTGCAGTACAGCAGCATCAGCAGCATCAGCAGCATCAGCAACAGCATCAGCATCAACAGAGAACAAACTCAGTCAGTGTTACTATGGGATACGGAGGACGGCTATTGGAAAGTTTTGTTTAGTTTCCAACAAGCAAGGTAAAAAAAATAAACAAAAACAGAACAAAAATCAAAAAAATAATGACAGAAACGAATAAAAATTGGGAAGGGAAGGAGTACGAAGCGAATAAAGAAACAAAATACAAAGAACATAACAAAAAACAAAAATACAAAAACAAAACAAACAGACAAAAAAAACGCTTTTAGTCTTGTGAGATCAGGGATGCCTGATGTACATTAAGATGTGAGTGCGAAAAAGTGAATTACTAATAAAATATGAGTTACTGTTCCTCTACAACATAGTTTTAATTAACAGGAAACTAATTAACGATGATGTAGTCAATATTTCTCTCTTATGAATGTTCGAGTTCTTTGCTTATTATTCAACATCGTTGAGTTTGAGTAAACTACTTACTTAGGTAGGTATATCGTGCCGAAAGATATGTTTCTTAATTAATATTAACGTAAAATACTTATGTTTTTCAAAGAAGAAGAAGAAGAAAAAAGGGTAAATTAACCATAGCTTTTTTTTTTAAATCCATTATAAGTGGCGCACGCGCAGTAACGGTGATAGAATATATGTAAAATAATATATTTATGTTGCTGTTGTTGCTCAATTAAATCTCATCTAATTATTAAGTAATAAAGATAATTTGCAAGCGTATCCTCCCATCATAAAAGGTAGGGTAGATTACGAGGAATACTTAAGTGCCTATAATATACTATGTATAGTTATTAGAAAATCAACAGTAGGGATTCCACTCCAAATCTAGAAATAGCTCTGATAAAGTTCACAGTCAACAATCCACTCTTCTCTTTATAAACGAAAAGTTACCATACTCCAGCTTACCAATTTTCGAAAGTATTCGATACGATATCGTTTGTCACATTCAACTGCGATATAACTTATTCAGGCTTTATGATGGTTCAAGAAGTTTAGTCAGTCTCATAAAGTGACAATGGGCGATATAAAATATTTATTAATGTTCACCTACGGTATCCCTCAGGGATCAATTTTGGGTCCACTGCTTTTTATTTTTAGATAAATTTTTTTACCCATAATGGTGTGTAAATTTTGGCGATATAGGCCAATTTTGAGTTGATTGGTATTCAAGAATCGCCGCGTGCCCACAACAGAAAGGCGTACCGTCGATTCCCCTAACTTTGGACGACTTATCAGGAATATTTCGTTATAATTTCTTAAAACATTTAGACTGTGCCATTAACTTTTAGTATTGAGGGCTTGTGTATCTTCCCTAAATAAACAAAGAACAATTTTCTATACTTAACATGTTTTATACAGTATATTTAATAAAAGGTGTTGGTCCAAAGTAGGGCTCTGAGTTGCCCAACTATGGATCATTGACAATAATCTTTCCACCAGATTTCAAAATTGATGGTAGAGAACAGGGAAATTTAAATTTTTTTTATATTCCGTGTTAATTTTTTCAATAATATATACATGTGATATTTTAATATAAAATTCGGTTTTAAATATTTTTGGTTTAAAATTTTATTTATCTTTAAGTTTTGCCCCAAATATCTTCAATTTCGATGATTTTGAAAATATCCAATGATGATGATATTTTCTGGTTTTTTTTTTATACTTTTAGAATGATATCTTCCCTTTTTTTTATCGATTTGCGACCATTTCCAGAACGCTCTATATTTAGGAAATCATTGTACAATAGTACAATTTTGGTCCATTGTTGGGCACCAACTACTAATATGGAAAAAATTTATAACTAAAGTCAAGATATCAGAGAAGAAAAAAAATGTGTATAATATTATGCAATCTATTGTACTTTCCACTTTATTAACCTTACTATAATTATAATAATTTTCCATCAAAAATAGCAATTCAAGTTATACTACAAGAACTACTCACTGCAGAATCGAAATCACTACTCACTAAATGCCATATTTCGTACTAGATGCTTGTAAACAAGTGGTAATAAGCATAAGACTGTCGATCAAGTACGTGCAACTGAATTTCCATGATGCCAAAACGATTACGTTGATCCATTGTTGGGCACCTGGTCCTGGGGAAATTCCTTCTATCTAAGATGTATCGTAAGCCTAATGAAGTCTACTCAGATTGATAGTCAACCAAGTCGAGGGTTTTCAGCCAAAGGAATAGGCCAATTTGTTGGTGGGCTGTGATCACTGGAATTAGTTGATCAGACCAACGTTGAACATTCGTTGGACAGTAGGACCTATTCCTGAAACGCTGAAAAGTTAAGCAAAACTACCTTTTGGGGACCCTAACTGTCTCCATGACAGACCTGGCCAAGCGTCCTGGGCAGGTCGAGTTCTTGTCTGCTTGATATGTCAAATGTTAACTATCCCAAATCTAGACTATTCCTGTGACAGTCCGGACGAATACTTTTGACAGAGAGAGAGAGAGAGAGTGCGAATTTTGATGAATCAGAACACTGTGTGGTTGCAGGTTACTAAATGCGGTTTAGCCAAGTCGATCTAGTATCGGGAAGGCGAAAGAATTAGCGGTTGTGTAATATACGTCTAATCCAGGACCATAAGGATAGAGCTGAGCTTCGAGTAGTGTCGAACAACTAAACACACAACTTGATTCTGAAGTTTTGAACAATCACAAGCAAGATTCACTTCCGTTAAAGCTGTAAGGCGAATGGGTAACTTTACATTTGCTATATGCTGTTCAACAGCAGACTCTGCGCAGAAATCGATGCTCTCCAGTTTACCTAAAATGGATACCATTATCTGATTTATAGGCATAAGGGGAAATGCTGTTCCTTTCAGTTTCTTCTTCAAAAAATATGTCTGTAAGTTAGCCAACTCAAAAATATCTAAAAAAAATAAGCGCCAAAAAGTGAATTAAGGGAAAATTAACCGTCGAGAGGAATGAAAATGAGAATTTGTTTTTTACATAAAATAAATACTTTTATAAATTGGCTTTACCATATTTTGTTCTTCTATTTTCCATTGGTAGAAGTAAATTCCAATTAAAAAAAAAAAAAAAAAACATATACAAAATGGCGGCTCCAGTTCCCATCAAACAAATTCGTGCACGGTGTGTTTTGGTCTGCTAGTTGATCTGAAACAAATAGAGTTCAAAATTCTTAAACTAGATGAAATTTGGAAGGACTTATTGGTTCAAAAAAACCTCTGAATAACGAAATGCCAGCTGTTTGGAAAAAAAAAACCACACAATTTTGCTGTTTCAACGTACTAAAAAACTATTTCTAAATCAATTTTTGACAAAAAGCGCTTTCTGATGGCCCCTCAAATTGAATTTTCTTTCAATTGCGAACAGAGATTCCTGTGAATCAGTTCATCCGCTGAAGTGCTGTGAAGCGCCGACAACTTACTTCAGCTATTCCGGCACCATACAGAGGCCCTTCTTGTTCTTCTTCCAAGAAATGCAATTGTGCTGAATCTGAAGGTTAACCGGTTTCCCGAAATTTATTAGGCTACCTCAAGTAGCGAGAAAAGGTCTCCCAAGTAAGCGCGCTCCGAGCGCCTCATCTACCTGTTTTTAATGTTATGAAATATTTCATTTAATTTGTGCTTACAACAGAACAATAGTACTGCTAAAAAGGCAAAAGTTCAGTACATTTAAACGAAATTTGAGTTAAAGTCACTCTCACAATGATTTAAATCATAAAGATGACGTTTGAGCTTCGAATGGACCACTGACATGTAATATAAATGGACTGACTGATCGCCTGTTTCATGTGGCATCAGTTTTGATTTCAAAAAGTATGCTCTGACTGGCGCTGTATTTAAATTATTTGGGAATTTCTTATACAAATGTATGTGCATATCAGTGGGATTTGCAGAATTTACCACAAAAGTATTTGGGACTATTTGTATTGGTAATTTTAATTATAAGACGAAGGAAGTATTTTTTAGAAGGCTGTATTGGTTGGAAATACCGCTGAATCGTTACAGTTCAGTGGGAAAATATGCTCTCACGGAAATAGACAGGAGCATGAAAGTGGTGCCATTTGTTTCCATGCATTTTTGGTTAAACGAGCAGTCCATTTTTATACATTTCAGTGGAGTGGACCAACTTACAGACTTTTGACATTTTGACAATTAACCTCGCAATTTTTTTTTTTTTCGTCGAAATATGCTTGGAACTGCGGATTGATACAAAGGTGACGTACAATGCAACAATATGTAGTGAAGTGCACTTTTACCTTTGGATGGTAAATGACCACTTCACAAGGACTTCAAAAATATACACTGTGAAAGTTTTAGGGACAAATTTTTTGACAGCGTTTGGCACAAATGTGTGCAGCGAGGGCCGGCTAGGTGAAACTATATCAAGAGCTAAGATGTGATGTATATCCACCTCGCCTCGCTCAACTCTTGATATAGCCTCGCCTCGTCTCGTTCTGCACGTATCCTTATTATTTTCACGCCATACTAAAAGTGTTGGAAGAATGTAACTCCACATAAGTACACTATCAAAACATCTGGGGTACCACCATAATAAATCTGAAAAACCATGGTGGTCCAACTTACAGACCTGCCCAGCCTACGGACCTCACCCTAAGTGTGGTCATTAGATGATATAATTTTCAACTCAACCCAATGAATTCTAGTTTTAGCACCTTAGAACTATTTGTCTTCACCTCTTATCGTCATGAATGTCAGAGGTCGTAATTGATTGTAACTCTTAATTTTGATATATGATTCTGTTATTAAATAATTTCAAGTGCGCTTAAAATAAATGTGTGATCAAAAAATAAGGTGAATTTTTCATTTAAACTTCTCGGGTAATATTAAATTATTAATTTGTTTTTTTTTTTTATTGGTAGTACTGTCTTTGAGATTTATCCACAGTTTCATGTCAATATATTCAATTGCTGCAGAGCTACAAGTGTTTTTGTAAAAGTAAGTTTTTCGATTTTTACTCTGTCTGAATGAATATTCTGCCGCGGGTGTTGCAGAAGGCTTTTGGTAATGAAGCTATGTAAAAAAAAAAATTTACAAGTGGTACAAAGATTTCAAAGGAGGCCAAGAACGAGTTCAAGATGAACAGTGAACCCGGATGACCATCCAAATCTTCCGATTATACCCACATCAATGAAATCAATGATTTGGTGCTCTAAAATTCAACGACTGACAATTAGAGACCTTTTGCTAATGCTGTGGGCATTTCATTTGGATCAACATTTTCACCACGATAATGCACCATCCCACACTGAATTAGTTCTTGGAGCATATTTCGCCAAAAACTCTATGGGTCGAGCTCCACAATCACCGTATTCACTTGATTTAGTACTGTCTGTTCAACAAACTGAAAAAACCGCTCCGGGGATGTCGTTTCGACTCGATTGAGGAGATAAAAGTCGTATCGAAGAAAGTGTCCCGGTAAAAGACTTCTTTAACTGTTTCGAAGATTGGAAAAAAAAAATATTGGCATAAGTGGATTGCATCGGATGGGGAGTACTTTGAAGGCGATAGGATTTGGAAGTATAAATAAAGATTTTTTTTTTATAGAAACAAATTCACCTTATTTTTTATATACCAAACTACGCCGTTATCTTTGGATATCGGCTGGCAAGTTGTGATCCAATTTCTTTAAATCCCTGATCTGAACTTATTTTACTCAAGGCTGTTTTATTTTTGCTAAGGCTGATTTTCGTTACGTCTGCAAACTAATTTTTTTAATATCAGTTTATTTAGATCCTAGATAGACACGTACTTTTTATTAGCTTAATACTATTTTTCATTGATAAGTCAAGTCGTCATATTATCTGGGCAGTATGTTTCTGCTAATTTGGAGAAATACATTTAGAACGCTACCTAAATTTCAGACTACTGTGTTTGAAAATTCTTCAACTGTTTTATGAATTTACCTTTATTATATCCTGGATGAAATATATAGGTAGGATAGGACACCCATGCACAATTATAAAAGTTATTTTGAATTTTTGCGTCTGTCCATCTGTCTGTTCTCGCTATAATGTGAGAACGCGTTTACTTAGAGTTCAAAAATTTTCCACACAGCTTTTTTAAAAAAAAAAACATTATAGATTTACAATCAAAAATGGTAGGAATGTCATACAAAAATTTTGTTTTTCACTAAATACCTCCTACTATTTGAACACTGCCTGAGAACGCGTTTATGTAATTTCGTACACGGTGTTTTCACAAAAATAGTAAATAAGATTTCAAAAATAGACTAAGTTGGACAACCTGTTGATGCTGTTGCCATACAAAAGTTCAGGTTTTCTTTACTTATATGTACTTTAAAGACGATCACTCCTAGACGTTTTTATTGTACTAAAAAGTACTGCAGAATATAAAATCCTATGAAATTTATTAGAGTCATTTTAATGTTCTAGAAGTAGAAGCGAAAAACTACTTCAACAATCAAATCTGCACAGCGGGATGACTATACGAAATTATATACGGGCATTCATCTAGTATATCGTAAGAATTGGTCTTAGACCAATTCTAGCTTTTTTCCTTGTAATTTCATTAAAATTTAGTTGAGTTCATTTTCACAGTAAAAATATGCACCTAATTTCTGCAACATGAAACAAAAATGTGAATAGACTAGTTTTCAGCGCGTGAGCTCAACTAAAATTTAATTTAAGAGGATTTTCGATCTATCCAATCCTACAATTATTAATTTATTAATTCTGCTAATCTACTTTCAAGTCAATACTTTTTTGATACTATCTATATAATATAATTGAAAACGTGTATAAGATAAGCGGACGACATACGAATTTTAAAATGAATTAAGTGCAGGAGAATAATTATTATTAAAATGCTTATTAAGTAAACTTACTCTTTTTAGAGATAAAACAGGTTGAAGATTTTTGGTACACACTTTATAAGTCACTATGTAACTCCTAAACGAGATACACTCATGATAATGATTTAATAATCACTCAAAAAGATAATACTTATAGCTATCCAATGGTTCAAGCGTTTTTTTACTCATTGCGAAATCTAGAGTTATTTGAAATATTTAGTTAAATTAGTTTCTGTATCTATTGTAAGTATACCTAACTACTGTGCAGTAGAATTATTTTTTAATGTAGAAGAGTATTGTTTTTAATGAAATATGTTAACTATAAAATAAATAAAAATTAATACTTAGGTTCAGGACTATGCTTTCTGCTCTGTATATCGGATTAAAATTGCACTAACAACTTACCTAGCAAATTCACCATATTTTACACGTATTTTTTACCAGATATTATTTTAAATTATACCTTAAATCTATTGGTCTTCCATAAAACAACAACAACGTGTGGTATTTTTACAGTCGTAATTTCTTTTCTGAATGAGCCTTTCAAGCATTTCCCCTTGGTGTGCTGATGCAAAATTGCAAAAGACTCAAAAAGGATTGATTTAAGCTGATGACCTTAGACTCCTTAAATTCAATATAAAAAACTAGTGTTGATGTTTTTATTTTTTTTTAACAAATAGTTAAATGAAAAAATTAATTAAAAATAGGAAAATTATTTATTATTTTTTTTACAAAGCTTCAAAATGGAGCGGCAGATAGGAAAAATTATTATCTACATATCTAACAGATTTTATTCATGAATTTATTGTTCAAAATTTATAGGATGCCTACAAATTTTTTTGTTTTTCTCTCAAACTTCAGTATCATCCCCTTCAATGCTAACGTCTTATTGCTAAATAAAATATTACCCTTCATAATGATAATGATAAATCATGAAATCTGTGATCCCTGTGCAGAGCTGGGCAATACTTAAGTAAAAAAATACTTAAGTACCTATTACTTAAAGTACATTTTCGTTACTTAAAGTCTAATAAGTCTGTTACCTGCTTAATACTTACGAAATGCCCTACTCAGTACTTGAACGTAAATACTTGCTTCTATTTACTTGTACTTAAGATTTGGTTTTGTACTTAAGTACCAAGATTTTTATTTAAGTATTTCTGAGTCTATTAAGTACCTACATATAAAAAAATATCTAATGCCCTTTACATACAACAGGATCTAATGAATCATTATTACTAACTATTCATTAAAATGCCGTGTATCACATAGTATTACGTCATTATGGATCGAAAATCAGATCATAATGAAGTACACTAATGAAGTGTTTTCTTCCTTCATTATAGCTATAATGAGGAAAAATCTGCTAGAACTGAACGCATTTTGGCATATAATATAGGTTTGAAGCTCTGCTATGAATCTGCCGTTTTGAAAAATAATAAGAAGAAATACAAAGAAATGCAAGGCGCAAACTATATTGTCAATATTCTTTTTAATATAATGTTTTTTTTTCATTTGCAAATTATTAAATTGAAAAATAAAATAAATAAAAACAAAGTAATCGCGTTAATTCGATCCATATCGCTTTTTAAACATTATAACTATATATAAAAACTGCAACCGTACAACTTAATTAAAGAAATGGATGTGTATCTGAAGTTTATAATGGATCGTTATATTCTAATGAGTCATTAGTTTGTTCTTCATTAGGTTTAACGTATAATTCTTCGTAGAAAAGTAAAAAAAATCTCTTGCGCAGCTCATTTTTTGTTGAGCTTTAAAATACGCAAAAAAAATGTCATAGCATGTGCCGCAACCGCGCGTCAAAGCAAAATCCTAGACAAACTAATAACATACAAAAAAGACTGGGAAAGTCTAAAAAATAACAGTAACATCTCGCTCCAATCTAAAATCAACGATGCCTCGATGTGATGTAGGGAATGCCTCAATTTTATTTTTCGAAATTTACTGAAATTTTTTTTTGTTAGAATTTTTATGCATTTTGGAGGCGATAATGGGTAGCGTAGCAATAAAAAGTGAAGGTTTTACTCTACGTGATGTAGAATTTCTTTTTTTCAAGAGAACTATACAATCTGACATACAGCTTCCGCCACAATCGATCTTTTGCTCCAAAAATTCCCTGATCTAATCAGATCGATGAACGGCAATAATACAGACTCAAATCAGCGAGATCGTTTAAATTTATTTGTTTTATAGGACTTTGTCAAAAGTTTAATTTAATCATCCATATTCTTTCGCTGCTGTGAAAGATTCAACATTCGGGAAAAAATACCACCTTATTTCTGCGAAATTCTGCGACACGTCATGTTATGCAACAAGCTCAAAAAACAGCCGAAACTTCTATCAAGTCATTTGGCCGATATCATCTTACGGACTTAACGAGAAGAAATATTAGTGAACCCTGAAAAACTAAGCTCTACCAAATTGAAGTGCAAAACAAATGTAGTAAGTAGAAACAAATTTATGAAAATTGTAGAATTTTCAGGGAAAACCATTTAGAGCCCCAAACGCATTTCTTCTGACCTTGATTCAATGCTGGTAAAAAAAAACGCCTTGAATTCCATTCAAACGTTATAAGTCAGTTTGTTATTCCCCTTATTTTTATATAGTGCCATTAGAAAGATGACAGGTGGTCGACAAACATCCAAAAGAGTTGGATTGTTTCGGGTACCTGGTCGCTAAGCATTCCAATTTCCCATGCGAATTTCAATCCATTCGTGAGCTAAAAATTTTCCTGTTTTCTATTTTTCGATTATCCATTTATTTTGAAATGTTTGCAGTGCATGTATTTCAGCATATTTTTTTTTTTACTTTACTTTAAGAAAGTTGTTTTCAGTCTCCACTTCTTAAGATGATTGTTTTGTCATAATTAACCTTTGTTATGCTCAATTTGTTTTCAAAAAATGACTAAAACTACCAAAAATGCATCGACTTACACTTCCACACAAAATGCACAATACTGATGAAAATATTTGATCAAAATCAGATCAGATCTGATGTCTTTGAAATCTTCAATTTTACTTGAAGTTTTACTGTATCGCTGTCTACACGGTCAAGTTTCAGAAAAAAATGAGTCATTTCAAGTGTAAGGGCGCACAAATAGAAAGTGCCTATGATTAGACATTTAGTGACGTTTTTCACTTTATATATTTTTTCTATACAGGGCGTTTCCATCATAACGGTCCATAAGGCAGGAGGTAATTGCGATCACCTAACCAAACAAAAAATTGGCCATGAGGTTCTTCTTAATGGTAATCGTTCTTAATGGTAATCGTACATTCTGTAAAATGACTTTTAATGGTAACCGTACACCCTGTACTTTTTAAGATGCAGTGTGTTTTGTGAAAAATTATCATATTTTCTTAATCACCGGGTAACTTCGAAACGGTTGAGAGGGCGTCCCACCCCCTACCATAAAATTTTTTGTTTACTATCTCTTCTTACCCTACAAAAATATCAATTTAAATATTCTCACCTCATTGCTGTAAATGAAATGAGGTAACTACTTACATAATTCTTAGAAACTATTTCTAATAGTCGACTCCTAGACAAGCAATTCTAAAAATAACTCTGATGTATCTAAATACATTTTTTTTAACAATAATAGTAATACTAATAATTAAATTTTTAATCTGATTAAAATTTTAATTATTTTATACAGCAGATATGAACAAAAATAAGAAAAAAAATAAAAGAAATCGAAAAAAAAAATAGAAGGAATGAAAAAAAAAAATGAAAACGTAAATTTCATAAAATTCACATTTATTATTATTTTTTTGGTATTTTTTCAGGAAAACACCGATCGTTTTTGTTTTGAAAATATATATAAACGTTTTCTTCTCGACAACAGCTCACTTTCATATTGTCCTCGTAGCATGTAAATTGCTTTTTGTTTTTGTTTAAAGTTTGTTTGAAGTCTATTTTAATTTATTAACAATGTATTTTATTTTATTTTTATTTTAATGTAATCAGCTGTCCTATTCTGTATAATTGTTATTTATTATTACTTTTAAGAAAATTATTTATATGCGCAGACAAAAAGAGCTTCTGAAGAAGGGCCGCACCTGGACCCGAAACGTCGAGCAAATGAAATAAAAAACTATTTTCAAAACAAAAACGATCGGTGTTTTCCTGAAAAAATACCAAAAAATCCTTCATCTATTTCAAACCCGATCAAAAACGTAAAAAAAATCAGCTGTAAACTCACACTCACCTACATACATATATCTGTCTATCATGACTTATTATTATTATTATAGAGGGAACCCAAAATCTCATATAACTAAATGTCCACTGCGGATAATTATCTAATCAAAAAAGAAAAAAAAATATATATTCTTCTCAATTTCAGCTACTGATCTTCCCTTCTCAATGAAATCGTAAAACATCATCCGCATATAGCCTAAGCCATAACACCTTTAAAGATCTAAATAACAAACCAGCCAGAAGTATAATCACCTCTTTTTCTACATCTTGTCTATACGACGAAAAGTATCTCATCAGCGGTATAAATGATTACCTGACAGTTTCTCACTCATTCATACTTTTTCTACTTTTTGTTTTTTTTTCATCTCATAGTCAGTCAGTCAGGGGCACTTATAAAGTCTTTCACGTTCACATGATGAAAACATTAAAAAAACTAAAAAAAAAAACAAAAATAAAAAAAAATATATCCAAAAAATATCTTTACCAACATATCACAATTTTCTGACTATAAACTAACTCTTCCAGGTCATTCAATTCTTAGTGATCTGGTAACCCATATTCAAGGTAGATGTTAAAATGGTAAGGTAAACTCTCTCCTTTTAGTCTCACATATGTGCCGAACGTGATTCGACGTGAATTGAAGGTTTTTGTTTGATTTTTCACAGTATTGCTACTAAACTAAAGTGGTGCCTTTCACAGTTTTTTCGGTGTTTTGTTAAATTAACAAAAATTCACTAATAGGGCTTTTAAGGCCGTATCGCATCTGTTTATAAGTGCTATATACGACTACAAAGTGATCCTCGAGAGTTTGTTTTTCATCGTCGTTGTCGTCGTCGTGTCGGCCGTCCAAAGTTAAAAGCTGAAACGTGCAATTTTCTAGTGATTTTCACGAAGGTGTTTTGTTTTGTTTATTTTTTGTTCGGTTTTTTTTTTTTTTTTGTTAAGTTTAAGCTTTTGCAATATCTGGTTCTGTTAAAAGGGCGTACCTATACCAATCGATACTAACCAAGAGTGTCGCCTTTGTAACCTAGTATAATATAAGTAGATAGTTATAATAGTTAGAAAAAGAAAAGAAAACGTAAAATTCTCTCGACGGGGATTATCTTGTTAATTTTTTCTTTAATCTCTTGTGTGTGTCTATTAATTTATAGAACCTGTCGAATTTGTTTTTTTTTTTTTACACCAGGTCATGGAACCATTAAATACCACCATCTAGCTCACCTACTAATAACTTAATCAAGTCTTGATGACAACCTTTCAATATAATCGGCCTCTTCTTGCCACTTCACAGAGTGAACCCATAAACTTGATAATTTATTCAGATGCCCTGTCCCGTACGTCCTTTACTCCCTGAAATATAAACTTATGGTGGAGGAGCTGGTGATGATGGTGGTGGAGGAGCTCTTCTTGTTGTTTTTTTTTTCGTTTTTTCTTTTTTCTGTCATACCTACCTAGTCTTAGCAGTTTCAGCTTCAATGTTGGAGATCTGGCTAGCTGCGCAGAGATGATATACATAGGTATATAGTATAGAGTGTGTATAAAGCTTTATTGCCACCCATACGACGAATCTTGTGGTGATCTTGTTCTTTTCGTTAAAATTTACAGTGTGTGTTAAATTATCGACCTTTATAACGTGCCTTTTAACTCTCTATCCCGCGCTCATAGCACCACATCAAGAAGAGCGGGGCACCACAAAACAGTAAACAGAATAAAATAAAACAACAAAATCGAGGCGTTCAAGACGAATATACCCAGCTATATAGGTAGTCAGCAGGTATAATATCGAGAGGTGTGCACCTACATGGAAGCTGGCACCACAAAGGCAAACATATTTATATAAATTTTCTTCTTACAAGAGTTGTGCAGATCATTTCTCTCCTGTTGCAGAACTGATTGTATAAAAAATAAGGAATAGTATAAATAAATAAATAAATAAATAAAAGAGTAAAAATAAAAAGAATAAAACTAAGTGAAAAAATGAATTAAAAGGTTCAAAACAGTTTCGAATTCTTGAATATATTCTCTATAAACTAAAACAGAGACATAAAACACGTAAACGAACCAACGGTAGATCGTATTTAATGCAAAAACCAAAAGATGAGCGCAAATCTTCTCTTCTTTGTGCCTGGCTGGTCTGGTCCGGTCCATCTCTTGTTCAGGCTAACTATCTTTTTTTTTTTATATATATGCAAGTAGATACATACATACATTAATATATACTTATATATGTATATAACTACTGCGCCGACGCGACGAGCCAGTTCATGTTTTGTGGCAGTTCGGCCAATGTCCATCTATATCGTCGTTTCTTTTTCTTTGCGATATCTTCCCTTTTCCCATGATTTTTGTTTTGTCTTTTGTCTTGCTTTTTTTTTTTTAGATTATCTTATTTTTGGCTCCATTTTAACAATTTTTTTATTTTTTTTTTAATAAGTATATTTACGCAAAAAACAAATCGCCAATCGGAAGGAAAAAGAAAAAATTGCCGCGGGAAGAATTGCATATTAATATGCACAGAGAGAGAGAGAGAGAGAGAGAGAGAGAGAGAACATCATAAATAATAATAATAGGAGTAATAAAAAGTGAACAAACCGCAGCCAAGCGACAAAACGAATTTGGAAACAGAAGAAAGAAGTGTTGTCCAACAACTTTCCATAGTCAGGTCAGTTAGTTAGTATCGCGGCCGGCCAGACCGGACCGGACCCTCTGATGTCCAAACTGATTTTAGGTAGGCCGCGCCAATATCTCTGTTCGTTTTATATGGGTGTCATAAGGCAGTTCTTCATTTCCTGTTTCATGTCATTTATCATTATGAAAAATTATTGTGTGTATATTTTGGTCTAATCGTGTGTTCTTTGTGTTCTTTTTTTTTCGTTTTTTTTTCTTTTAATCTGTCTTTGATTTGATACGATAATGCGCTCCAATGATAGTCTACTGATCATTTAGAGGGAGCTAATATGTATGGAACTATGTATATATATATATAGTTTCGTTATACCTAGATGTCCCCCATTTAATTTGACTGTTCGTGTCGCTATTTATCAGTAAAATCTGTAAAAGAGATATCAAAATCAAAAGAACATGTAAGTTATTTATGTAGATGCGTTATGAATGTTGGATATAACTAAATCTGATGGCAATGTCTCTTATATTAAGCCCTTGGTAGTGTTTTTTTTTCGCTTATCTCTCAATCAAAATAAGGCAAGCGAGATGTCTTACTGTATAATGGTGTGATACTTGGACATCTATTTAGAATGCTATTCCTAATAGCTAGTTTGGTTTCTATATTAAGCCATTTAAGGGCATTTGTTATTTATACCGATCTGAAATTACCGAAGTAGTTACTTATGTATATTGCTACTTAAGTACTAGTACCGCTACCAGAACCTAATTTTCTTCTCAAATTGTTTTCAACATTCATAGACCTGTAAAATTCCAAATATAAGTACCATTACCAGGACATTGACCTTTTAAGTACAAGTTCCAGTACTGGTACTCAACAAAATTTTCAAGTACAAATTCCGATACTGGTACTAAATCTTTCAAGTAAAAGTCTAGGTACTGATACTCAAAATCCCACATACAGGGTGTCCCAGATTAATATGACTATATTTTGCCAAATGATTCCCCTCGTCCAGACAAATAAAAAATGTGACCCTAGCTAGTAACAGGATGATTAGTAAAATATTTTATGGATATGGTCTATTTTAAGACGGCATTGTAGATATGGAGAATCTTAGGGTCTTTCCTATGAATATTAAACCACCCATGTATACATTTCCACTCCAGAGTTATGACGCTTCAAATTCTAAATTTCGGTTTTTAAGTTATTTTTTGTTTTTTAAATATCCTCACTAACATACATTTTTGTTACAAAATTTCGTAAGTCCATAGTCTCCTCTCTAATTTAACTCCACACACATATGCTCTATCTATGACTGTTAAGGATTTTTTAGCTTTTAACCTATTCATAGCATATTGTACTAATAACCCTGTATCTCTCCTCTGCCATACAACTTTTTACTAGTCTGGATGAGAGGAATTATTTGACAAAATTTATTCATATTAGTCTGGCACACCCTGTATTAGCTTAAGTACCCTATAAGTACCAAAGTACGCAATTACTATAAATACCGCCATAAGAGGAAGTGGAAAAAGCTCTTGCAATCGAAAAATCTTTTACAAAAAAAATTTCTATGAAGCCAGAGCAAGCGTTTCGTAATAGCAGAAACCGTATTACTCATCAGTACGGCTTGGTTCCTGCCTGTCGTATACGTCACAGTGCACAGCCAAGCTGACCTCACTAGGTATTGAAGTAAATAGGCAGTATTTCGCCTAGTGTATAAGTCACATTTAAAAATTATTTTAGGTGCATATATGAGGTCAGCTTGCGTTAATGGCAGGCAGGAACCAAGCCGTACTGATGAGTAATACGGTTCCTGCTATTACGAAATGCCTGCTTTTGCATAGAAATTCCGTTTTTTTTTAAAGATTTTACGATTGCAAGAGTTTTTTTTCCACTCAATTCTCGAGCTGCAGATTTTACAGCAAACTCAATCAATTTCATATTGACTAAATTCGCTGTGAATTTATTTCATGGCAGAACTCTCTATAACAGGAAGTACTTTAGCTCTTGTAAATTATATAAATACTCCTTTTAATAATAGAGGTTTACATGCAGGGGCAATAACGGTTATAATTTATTCCCAAAAAAGTTAAATTGCAGTGGTTTGCAGTGATTTTTATTTTCAAGTTCTTTAAATAATTCTTTTAATTCTTTTAATAATTCTTTTAATAATTCTTTAATAACGTGCGTACTTAGGTACTTAACATGAAAGCTAATATGTGGGGCTTAAAAAGTACCAGTACCAGCACCTGAAGTTATGTACTTGAAAAGTTTTAAGTACCAGTATTGGGATTTGTACTTGAATTATCTTTTTCTGAGTACGTTATAAGAAGAGGTAATAATATTTATTAGTAGAAATAATACTTTCATAAACATTATTCCTAAGTTACATACAAATTTCTTAAACGGCTCTATCCTTTACACACAAAGTTTCTCTTAAAAATCTTAAATTATTTTCTCTTTTTATTTCTACTCGTAGGTAGTTCGTTAAATGGTTGAAATCCTTTATATATTAGTGTATTTTGTGTCCTATTTCTATTAAATAAGCCTATTCGAATATTTAAACCTGCTCCTCTCAAGTTATACGGCTAAAAATCTGATACCATCCTAACTCTTTCGTGTAGATATCTTCGTATAGACATCCCTTTCTAATTAAAATGAAAAAAAGTAAATTAAAAATGTATTCTTTGGGTGAAACTCATCCATTTTAAGGCTTCTAGTATCATCTTATTGGCATGAATCTATTACACCTTTATTACATCTAGCTCTATTTTGAAGCTTTTGAATTCTTTCTAACTTTGTATTTGTGCACAGAAATAGTATTGAAGAGCAATACTCAAAATGTGGTTTTGTTAAAACATTATATATGTTTTCATTGCAAACTCAATGTCAATAAATTTCCTTGAATTCTTCTAAAATAGGCTAGTTTTTATTCCAATTTTTTACAACTATAGTCAATATGTCCATTAAAGCTTAATTTGTTGTCAATAATAACCCCTAAATACTTAATTTAATTCACGCACTCAATTTTTTCACCATCAATTTCTAAGTTATTTTATACGTACTAGTTATGACCATAAATTTAGTTTTTTTAACATTTAATTTCAGTTTATTCTTTCTAAATCATTCATTTAATTCATTTAAATCCATTATTAAATCGTTAATGATTCCTTCTACATCTTTACAAATACTGAACGCACTCTTAATATCGTTTATACATATATATTAAAAGCAATAATGTCCTTAGAATTGATCCCTGTGGTACTCCGGATTTTATTTCAACTGCTTCGGAAAGGATGTTATTCACGCTTGTCCTCTGTCTTCTTCCCTCTAAATAGCTCCATAAGGAATTGTACTCCTTGGCCTGAATTCCATATATTTTTCAAGCTTTGATAGAAGAATTTGTCTGTCTTTAGTCTTGAACGGTCTCTTAAAATCCAAGAATACTGCTAGAATAGCGTTACCTTCTTCTATTCTGTCATTGCCCAATTTAATGCTGTCTCGCCATTGTGTTGCTTTCTAAACCCTGGTTGTTCCTTAGCTATAAAAGGTCCTGGTACTGGTACTTGTACTTGGAATTTTACAGGTCTATGCAAATTGAATAAAAAAGGAAAAAAAACTGGGAAAAAAAAAAAAAAAACACTGTTGGTATATATTGGGGATGCTAATTTTTCTTTTCGATTTTTTTACATACTCCTCTTAAGAACATAGGACTTCCACTTAGGCTCTCCACCTGACTCTATTCTGTATCAATTCGTATCCGAAACTCTACTTCAGTTTCTTGAGGCGATCCTGCATTAGAAATCCCAACGTTGAAGAGCTGCCATCTGTTGTTTATTAAGAAAAGCGCATCATATTCTGGGAGGTTTTAGGTTGTTATCATACTTAGATGATGTTAATTCGGTTGACGTCTTCTGCTTACTGTGAAAGCGTTATAAATGTTTAAGTCCACCGCAAATATTCCTCCAGTTCCCTGGAGTTAAGATTTCGGTGCTGCTTGAAGAGAGGGGTGATGGAATTTTCATAGGTGGATATTAGGTATCTAACGTAATACGAGAGATGTGTAAAACTATAAAAGTCGAAATGAAACTGGGTAGGATGAAAACCGGAGGACCGTGGCTTGAGAGGGCCAGATTCACGGCCCCTGGGATGATAATCAACACAGTCATCAACTTAGCTACCGAGACCATAAAGGATGCTCATGTTACCCTATATAATTTCGAAAAAGACAATAGTTTTCGTTAACAAAAATATTTATTCTTAGGCGGTTTTTAATAGAAACATAACTTGGCAACTTTAAAAAAATAAATAAAAACATTAACTAAATTTCTAAAATAAACTACACACTGCGATGCAGAACCACTGCGACATAAATGTTGACCGGCAACATCTATGTAATAGCGAGTTGGAGAAAAGGGCTATTAACTTCATATTTACAGTAAAGTTAGGTTCACTATTATGCTTGGCTATAATATTGTCGCGAAACCTTTATCAGAGTATTTATGTTTCTGGTTGCAATTTTAATAATGGAATACAAATATGCCAATCAACACTCTAATGGGGATGGTTGGCACAGTAGCCGGGGATAATTTGCACATAATTTACCATCTAAGAACCTTTCATTCTTAGATCAATTAAAAAAAAAAACGATTTTCTTTTTACTATTTTATATTCTTAATTAGATGAGAATCACTGAAACAGTTTTGACATGTATAAAATTTATTCCTCCATGCAAGATCCATGAGTCCGCTTATGACTATGACTAAGTGCATTGGATTCACTTTTGTTTTGCTAAGCTGTTTAAAAAGAACTCAACTCACACAAGATAAAAACATTCAACATCTTCTTCTTCTTTAGAACTTTCTCCATCTTTCTTTATTTTCCACCAATAGGATTTCTTTTGTTTTTATGTTTAGACCCATCATTTCTTTTTCTTCTTACTTTGCTTCTTCCAATTCTTTTCTCACAGGTGAATCAGGTAATATGGCAGTTATCCTTTTTCTCCTCTTGTTTATATTCGTTTTACGTTCCGTTGCTTTTGAAAATGGTTTGAAAGCTTCCAACGGTGAATATGTCGACGTTGAAGGAATTGCTTCTATTGAATTATTTGTTTAAGGTGCTGGTTATTCTGTGGAACATCACCAAGATGGTTCATTTCTAATGATTTTTATGGATTCTGATTCTGCAGAAAGTGGTCTCCCTGTTGCATATCCCGGCATGAAATCGACATCTTAAAAGATTTCTCTATTAAAGGGAAAAATTCCAGTAACTTTAAACTGCGCTTCATTGTTAGCAGGTGTCGCTGCCGAAGGTAGAGATGATTTTATTATTTCTGGGATATCATACATTTCCATTGTGCTGGATGATTGGTCATCCAACTGTCAAAAGCTTAGTTGACATATTTCTTTAAATAAACTGCTAACCTACAGGTTACGTTAGATAAGAGGGCTACCGCTAGAAAGCCTAATCTGCTTCTCTTAGACCTCCAGTGGGTCCATTATGCCCCTAGTCCTCATGGGATAACCACAAAAAATACCTTAGATCCATCCTGTTTCCCTTATGAAACTCAAGATTCATCTGAACTCTTTGCTTTGAAGCTCATCCAGTTGAAAAGAAGTAGCTACCTAATAGCCTAACCCTTTTATTCATCAGAGCGTTGCACTCGCATAGTACGTGTTAGACGGATTCGATTTCCTCCGAATCCTTATAGATCCTGCAGAAATCGTTCGCCGCTATTCCCAGTCTTCTAGTATGGTGTCCTGTGGTTCAATGATCCGTAATGACTCCTACTAGATTCCTGGTATACGTTCTGCTGTCATTAGGCAGTTTTCTTTTTCTCTTCCTGTCGTATGCAGGTCATAGCTGCCTCGCGATATGGCAGGCTTCCCTGTTAATCCACCGGAGACTTGTCTTTTGGTCGGCGCCCCTGATAGTCTCTTCTTTTGGGGCTTCTATCGGGATCTTCATATAAGCTGACGCTGTGGATCTATCGATTTCAGTACCCTTTTTGGCCAACTCATCAGCCATCTCGTTGCCTGGGATATCACTGTGGCCAGTTACTCAGCATAAGTCACCCTTTGAGGTATACATAGTCAATTCCTCAAGGTTGGTCTCGCATAACTGCACCAATTTTGATTTAACCAGGACAACATCCTGCGCTTTAATGGCTGCTCTGGCTATCAGTGTATAGGCAAATATGTCGTGCGGACTCTGTGCATGTAGATACCAATATTACTGCCTGGTAAATCGACCCAAGCTCTACCTGAAAGACACTAAATTTGTTCGGCAGTCTATAAAACTCCTGCCACTTGCAGTTTCTGAAGTACATTCCAGCTCCTATTTCCGCATTCGTTTTGGATCCATCCATAAATATAGAGATATGGGATGCTACCACCATATCCTTCCAATCCCAATCATCCCTGGTGAGCATCATTGCATTGACACCCCCCACCAAAAGTTGGGAAAGGAATTTGATAGTTAGTTTCTTCCCTGTACTAACTGCAGCTTATGTTCTGGAGTATATTAAAATGCGCAAGACCCCTCTCCGTTCACCAACCCCTCGCCCCCCCCCCCCGCTTTAAGCCTAATAGCGCAAATTGCTGCTAAACTCTAGGAATTGAGATTTAGCGGCAATAACTCAAGCATGAACTCCAGTGACCTCGTAGGCGTAGTTCGTAAACACCCAGTTATTCCTCCCAGACAAGCGCCTTTCTAAATTTCTACCAGTATATCCTGGTTACATTTCCTGGCCATCCACCAGACCGGCCGAACTTATGGCTGTGTACATCCAACGTACCACCCTGGGTTTTAATCCCCAGTTGCCACCGAAAATTCTCTTGTACGTATAGAAGGCCAAACTTACCACGTTCTTCTAAATTGGCCTTCCAGCTCAGCTTGGAAGAACGTGTTAAGAAGGCCAGTATGGAATTTTCGGAGATTAAACCCCAAGGTGGCACGTTGGCTGTACACAGCCATAGTTTGGCCGGTCTTCTGCTACAGCAAACATCTGCATACATAACTTTGAATACAGTAGATTCATTTAATGGTTCCACCCCCTGACTCTACTAGAAATTACTAATAATAGCATCAATTCATAGATATAGAGAAAAAAAATTTCAAAATAACGTTCAAAAAGTATCAAATGATGATGGTGTATCCGGAAGAGCCCTTCTGGGCATTACCAACAGTTTCTGGACTATATGACGAAGTCGACTATCGAGGTGAGTACAAGATGTCAAAATAATTCGCATGCTATTCTCCGCGCTAATGTTCTTAACATAAATTATTCTCATAAATGTAAGTAAGTAGAATTTTAGCTCTGGATGTATAGATGCACTTTATCTACATCTACTCTACATACATACATGCAGAAATAACTGCATACATAAATATAATCACATCTATCATATCGTAATCTCCTTGGCTAAGATCTATTTGCTTACTCGCGATCTCTGATTTAATTGAGACAGACATGGTGTCCGGTAGTTGGATTTCTTGTGTTTTGTTATGAAAGGTATCGGAGGAGCGCTCTTGTTTAGTAGTTTTTACCTATTTGTCATGGACTTCAACCATTCACGGTCTCACGCTGTTTTGCGGTTTAATTACCTGCCGTGTAATTAGGTCTCTTTGGAATGAAAGCGGTTCATCTAGTTATAAATGTGAATATCGCCCACGTGCAAAGTTTTTGCAAATATCAATTACCATAGGTATATTATGCCTTGTGGTGATACTATGTTGCTGATCGCTATATGTATAGTTGCGTATACATAGTATATGTTGCAACACAGTTCCCTTTATGGTTTTTTAATGTTATGTTTAAATTAATTTTTTTTTTGCTCCTGAAGATTTTTTATGAAAAATAAAATCTATCTGTACATGCAATTTACGGTAAATAAATGTGTGTTTTTTTCCACAGATATTTTCAAGCGATTTGAAAGATTTCTAGTATCGATACGGAGTCTTGTTAATTGCTGAGGCACAAAATCCAGTAGGCGGGAAAATAAATCTTTGGGAATGAAGAAATTAAGAGCTCCATGATATATTCGAAAGGTATACATAGAGTTTATGTATACATACATCATACATATATTATGTAGTGTAGATAACAAGTGACTGTTATGCAACCCCAAACGCATTCAAATGTCATGATTTAATATATGTTTTGTATACTCTGATGATTATATCTCTCAAATTAAGTGTTATATGATTGGACTCACTTACTGCCTATAACATATTGATTAAATAAATAATTTAGTATATAGATGGTGTAAGTTCCAGTAGCGTGCTGTACGACTATGTTTAATTGCAATCTTAATTTACATTTATATTATTTTAGTATGTATATGCGGGTAAACATGATAAAAATTGATTGCAAAATAAATAAATATATTGGGGTCGATGGTGTTGTGGCATAGTTTTCATAGCCTTCGTAGGTTTTTTGTTTTTTTTTTTGTTTTTGTTATATACTGCCTGCCAAAACATTTCAACCACTTATGAGGATTCCAAAATTTTCAGTTTTTTCTTTAAAATAAACTAATTAAAATGATATTCATAAAAAAAATTCACTGATCGTTAAACCCTGTTTATTTTTGAACGTAAAAACATAACAATTTTTGAGACCAGCCATTCACTTTAACTCGTACACGAATTTGTCTATTTCTTTACTATTTTCGACACTCTCGTAGACCCACTTTTCACAGCGAGCTGAAATTTGGTACTCAGGTTCATGTCGCGTGACAATTGAATCTGTCAAAATTTGAACCGGAAATTTCCATGGAAAACCCGGAAAATCGGGAAAAATCATTTGAAAATTTGGTACAAATTTGATTAGTGATAAATCCGTTTCAGGAAAAATGCAGAGTTTTCGGTTTTTCCGAAATATTTTCCGGAAGATTTTCCGGTAAAAAAGTTTTCTAAATTATGCGGGATCAAGTTTGCTATCAACTGGCTTCATTACTTTATCTCCGACAATGGTGAAAACTTGCAGAAAAAATCGAGGAAAATTCATGTAAAACGCTTTTCCGGAGTTTTTCCGACCAAGGAAGCGTTTGAGCGTTTTGCAACCTAAGACAAAGTTGTAGAGCGAAATGAGTTGCATAAAGTTGCTTTTGTGGAAAACTCGTTGGAAAACCCGGAAAAGCGGGAAAATCATCGGAAAAATTTTCATCTATATGATTAGTGATAAATCTGTTTCAGGAAAAATACAGAATTTTCCAATTTAGTTAACGTGAAAAAGGCAGAAAATAAAATAAGTAAAAAACGAATTTTCAAACAAAACTTAGGCCAAGCCGTATGGAAAAGTACAAAATAAACTTTTCTTCACACACAGAGGTGGACTCAGATTTTTTGATTGGGACATTTCTCTTGAATATTCTTTCTCTTCATGAATCAAATCACTTATTACGTCTGATTGATCTTACTGAAATATATCGGTGATTGTCAGCGAATAAAATCTGAGTCCACCTCTGTGTGTGAAGAAAAGTTTATTTTCTACTTTTTCATGCGACTTGGCCTCAGTTTTGTTTGAAAACTCGTTTTTTACTTATTTTATTAAAAGTTATCTTAATATTTAATAATGTCATCCTTGTTTTTTATCACACTCTTTATGCGCCTATACGCATCCTTTCTATGCAACATTTTATGCATTCAGCTATTGTCGGAGATGCATGCCATACTTCCTTAATATTTTTTATAAGGATCTCTTTAGTTGGATTCATACGTTCATAAACCTATTTTATTATGGGGTGCCAAACATTTTCTATGACATTTAGGCCAGGTGAATTACCAGGCCACGGAAGAACGGAGATCCGGTTCATTTCCAGAAGTTTTTTTTCCCCGATTTTGCAGTATGGCATGGTGTACCATATTGCATAAAGGTAAAACTGCCTGCATTTAGTCTAATATTACCAATATAAGACAACAAAACATCTTTCAGTACCTTAATTTACTAATTGTTGATTCATCATTTCTTCAACAAAATAAAGTGGTCCAGGTCCTTCTTCGCTTATAACACACCCCTAACCATTACCGAGGGTGGATGTTTTATGGTCGGTTGAATGCAGGATGGATGACAATTTTCGGAGCGATGTTGCCGAACTGACCTTGATGCTTCTGTCATTGCGTGCACAGTCGACTCCTCACTAAATAAGACGCGTAAAAAATAATTTTATTCAGCTTTCTTAAATTTAATTTTCAATAGTGTGGAAAAACTAGAAGCAAAAAAATTTACACTTTACCAATTATCAACAGAAATGTTCTGAAAGTTCCGTGTGAATTGTAGACCGGCTTTAATCATCTGATCTGTGGGACGTGCGGTTTTTTGTTGCGACCCTTCAGCCGAAGTACATTTCAGCACTTTTTCGGTCTATAGTACGCTGTGATAATTCTATTCCTTCATCTTGTAGAATTTTTTTAATCTCTCGAAATTGTAACTTCCGATATGCTGCAAGTGTTGCCGTCATCCTTCTGTCTGTCTTTGCTGTAGTTTTTCTTTTCCTTCCAGTTTCATGTCGCCTTGAAGCCAAAATGCAAGAATGGTCTCTTAGTTGCTTTGCCAAATTTGCTACTGTAGCATGACTAATTCCTTCCATTCGGACTAGTGGTTTCCTGCTTTAACTAAAGCAGAAATCGCTGCTTTTTTTCGAAGATTTTTCGATTGCATAAAGAGTTTTTTCCACTCAATATTAGCTTTCTTTCCCAACTGAGAAAATGAAACACAAATGGGTAAAACTCACTAAATTATTTAAAAACTAAGCATATTTCAATTAATTTGTAATAAATTTGTACTCACTCTGAACAAAAGACTTCCAGGAACAAAACTTAACCAGAAAGATTATTACTCTTTAATATAAAATAGAACTTAATTGCTTAAAAAATGCCCACGCCCTTGCAACAAATAAATTCAACTTTCAGAGAGATTGTTTTTCTCTAGATAAACAGCTTAGAAAGGTATTAATCCGCATCAATTCCATGAAATATAAGCAACAACAATGGCGATCTTTTTCGCAGGAGCAATGGCGATCTTTTTCGCAGGATCAATGGCGATCTTTTTTGCAGGTCGAACAAAAAGGTTCCTGCAAGTATTTCACAGTGCAATATTTTTGGTTGTGGTTATAATGTTTGGGCAGGGTACTGTATAGTCTAATCTCAAGTCTTCATGTATTTTTGCGTTACATGGCCTTCGATCGATGACTTTATCACCTGATTTTTTAAGGAGAATGCCCCTGTTAGGATATGAGAGTTGTCTTAAATAATTCATTATGATACTCTGAACATGTTTTATTAACAATGGTTATCTCAATTAAGGGGGGGGGAACCTTGAGGGTATGGGGCAAAGTTGGATATAGTATATATTGATAAATCTAGTACAAAATCGAATTCCTTAGATCCTGAGAAAAAGTTTGTGTACCCACTCTCCTATAGTCGGACACTTAAATAGCTATTTATAGCCATCCTCATACTCACTTTTTTTTTAGTATTTCCCACTTTTTTATTCGAACTGAGGTACTAGATTTTTCGTAAATTCGATCGGCTCTAACTCGTTAGGGTTATGTTCGGACGGAAAACGGTTTCTACTGTTCGCCTCAACTCATTACCGGGCTATAATTCTTAGAAGAAAAGTTTTCTCTGGATACTTTAAGAGTGGTGGGTGGGGGGGGGGGGGTAGGTTAGGAGCCACTGGCGGGTGGTTGGTTTCCAATACGGCATGTTGCATGTCAAATTAAAAGTCTCGCCGAGTACTATCGGGTGGTGTACTTTTTAAACTTTTCTGGCACGTTTTTGCTGGCGAAAAACCCATTTTCACGCACTTGGGTCACATACACACCATTTACTACATTTCACATATATATTTTTGCAGTTATGTCTTCCATCGCCAAAGAATTCCCATGCTTAATTGAAATAAAAATTGTTAATAAAATATATTCAGAGTATCATAATACATCGTTTAAGTCATCTGTCATGTCTGTTCATGTCGGGCCTAAAGTTGTATGAAAAGTGGGTATTGCCCTTTCTGATAGAATCAAAACGAAAACAAAAATACAGAAACAATATTTTGTGTACGATATGAAATAAGATAAGACTAGAAAAAATCATGTTGCACGAGTTGTACACGACCCTAATATCGTGAATAGCTTTAGGAACGTCGTCATTTGTAAATATAATAAAAAATAGCGAGTCAAGAATAGATCCCTGACGTGTACCATTTTTAAGGAATTAAATGCTAAGATTTCGTTATTGCAATGCAAAAAAATTTTACTCTTTTGATGCTCTCCTTTGAAAGGAGACCTTATCTTAGTAAAATCTTTGATAGCATGTGTGATATTATATCTGTAAGTATATCAAATGTTTTATCATTTTTGGAACTAAGATGTTTCCAATGTATGAAAAAAAACAAAACACTGTTATTGCTCCAAACTCTCAACTCACAGTAAAGAATGGCTCCTGTCTTTAAGCAGAATTATTTGCAAATTGAAGGATGCATTCATTTAGACATTATACTCACGTTTGATTTGTATTTTGGTGAAAGCAGACAATTCTCGTATGTTTACAAGCCATGCATACTGTTGTAGCAGAATTATGCTATAACTATGATTCTAGGTAGCCGGTCCCAGCAGCGTTGGTAGTGGAATAAATAAATAACAGATTTGGTTTTCATCTAGAAGATCAATTAGAAAAAATTCTACATTAGGATGTACAGCACTTTATCACGGTTCGCCTTGGGTTTTGTGTTTAAGATTTTCCTATTCTATCAACTGCCCTGCCTCAAATTTTTCTTTGTAATTCATAATTTCTCTGTAGTTTCTCCTTTGTATACGTATACAGACCATTGCCATGGATTCCTCAAAGCTAGCTCGACAACGATCACTATGTTTTCGTCTGTCTGCTTAAAATTCACGAGTAAATGGTGCAATTTCATGTTTTACTCCCAGGATTCGATATTGTTTTGAGCCTGTACTGTTGTCGTCCGTGGTAAGCTGTGTATCCACAACAAGGTATATCTTCAATGGATTCCTGGTCACATGGAGATCTTGAGAACTGAAAGGGCTGATCTTCTAGCCAGATTTGGCCTTGGTTCTCTGTTCCTTGGATCGGAGCCCGCCGTAGCCGTTGCCACCTCGGTTATCAGGTCTCTCCTCAAAGCGGATGCTCGTATAAAAATCAACAGAAATGGGTGAACCTGAGCACTTGCATGTGCGCAAAACTTTTTCTTGAAGGGCCCAATAGGAATTTCTGTGATTTTCTCTCTTGACTCGGAAAGAAACAATATAGAAGTGTGATTGGCATCATCACCGACCGCAGCTCGCTTTATGTTTATCTAACAAGGATGGTAGTTATTGACAGCTCTGAGTGCTTGTCCTGTTTGGAAGGAGAGCCTGAGACAACCAAACACTTTCTTTGTGCTTGTCCGGCTTTTACCCGGAGCAGGCTGAAGGCGTTTGGGTCTACCCTATCCTATCTGTGGAATGAGCTGAAAAACTTATCTAAGAGGACTAGAAGGTTTTGGTAGAAGAGTTTCTAGCAGGTTAGCACAATGGGCCGTCCTGGCCATCGCGCTTAGAATCTCTCGTCCCTGTGCCTAAAAGAAAGAGAAAACATCCTCCATCTATGAATCTGAACTGATAGTCGATCATGATTTCTTCAATATACAAGGAGACTACTTTGTAATTACTGCATATAACCCAAATTACCATCCGGTTCATCCAGGTGGGTGCAAATATCTTTTATATACAAAATCAAATTCAAGAACTTTTATTCCATTGTATTTTTCTTAAAAAGGAAAGAAAATTAAATTCAGAGTCTACTGCCCTTAAATAAATCACCCAAGTCACGAAAAGTCTAGAGATTTTTCACAAAAACACTATTACGGATGTGCATAATTTTTTCTTAGCTGTATAATCTCAAAAATTAAATTATTTCTAACAGTAAACCCTGGGAATACGTGAAGATATTAAATAAAAAAAAAAAACAAAACAAAAAAAAACATTTCCTCAAGCAAAGAATTAGCGCCACTTGACTGATTGCGATTGCGTGCTCAATCCGGTGCACTTGAATTTCAGATCACTGCACTGCGTGCCCAGACGACTACTTCCATTCGATCGATGTGAGGTGATCTTTGATGATCGCCCGAGATGAGAAAAATAGCCGCTAGCAGTACAAAGATGAATGGGGAGAGTGAACACATCTAGAGATATACCCACATCCGCAGTTCCCGATGTGAGATCTGATTCTTCCCATAGTTACGCTGTCAGTTATAGCGCGGGGTCCAGTCCAGAGATCGAGCTACGACGAATCAAATTGTGTTGAGCTGTGTGCTCAACACTTTTTCCACTTTTTCATTTCTTGTTAATATGCCGACATTTATGTATATAAGAAGCAGCATCTCTTTGGACCTTGTTATGGCCCGGTAAGGTCCAACATCAGTGAAGCCTCTTCTTGAGTTTTTTAGTTTGCTTGTTTTTTTTTAATTTTTTTTTTTTACGCACCAGCCGCCGCCGTCAATTTTCGTTGAATGATCACCACTACAACTGCTTTTTAGTTGTTTTTGTTGTTGTTGATCGGGTGCAGTTTTTGTGGCTATTTGGTAGGTAGTCATCTACTGTGGACCGGCTTATCTGACGATTACAACCTCTTCCGATTATTCAACCAACCATTCTGTACCTTGCTTGCTCTGTGATTTACAGCCAGGCGCTCAATATGTTTTTCGTATAGTATATGAACATACATATCTGTAGACAGACAGACAGTGGACTTGAAGAGTGAGCCCCTTAACAGCAAGATTTTCGATTATATTTCCGTTATTAGAAGATTTAAGTGGTATACCTGTTCCTTGGTAGGTAACTTTGGAAATCAGTCATTTACAGTTGCCCAATAAATTGCTGTTAACGACAAAATTAACTGCAGGCCATGAAGGAAGGCGAGAGTGTCGTAATCAAATTGCCTAGAGAGGTGTTACAAGTCAGACTTGGCTAATTGCGGGATATATGCATCTATGTACGTACATGCCTACAATCATATCGGCAGCAATTATCAGCTTGCTCACGATGGGATTCCTTAATTCTCACACAATTCATTTCATGATTTTATAAGATATAACTTTAGCGGCTACAGTTGAACGGGGCTCTCATTGGGACAACTCTGGGTATACCACACGCATATTGTATATCTCACGAGCTTGTCACTGGCCAATTTTGATTTATCGTGAAAATATTTTTCAACGAAAATAATAATAGCCGCCAGTCATCGAGTCTGTATATTACTTAATCTAGTCATGCAGTCTCGGATATTTGAATATTTAGTATTTTGGAATTATTTCGTAGAATTTTATACTTGCGATATTTACAAACACAAGAAAAAAACAAAAAAGATCCAAGAAGCTCCGTTTGAGTTTGATTAAAATTTCCATTCGAAATGCTTTTAATAATTTATTTTAATCTGATCCAAGAAAAATTTGATTTAGTTTAGCGAGTTTCCTTTGGATAGTTGAATTGAAAAAAATTACATTTAATTTAAAAAAAAAAATCCTTAGATTTAGTCGACGAGAATTTGACTGTTTTTGATAGTTTCAACAAATGATGAGAACCGATTTCTGAAAAATAAAATTTGGAAGAGGGGGAATGATTAAAGGTTTTCCTTCATATTATATGAATTACCCTATAACTTCTCAGCGATATACCCTATGATGATGGTTCGAGATTTATTAGATAATCGTTGAAACTTTCCATAACTTTTTGATATGCTTAAAAAAAATGGGGGCTTCTTAATTTCCATATAAACAACTGATGCTGATGAGGAGTTTTTTTAAAAACTTCGTTCAGCCATAATTGCGAAAGAGAAGACGAACGGGAGGAAAAGCTTAGTATAGATAGATCCTTGAAAACTATAACAATTATGTAATTTAAATCATCATCACAGGGGTATCGTACATATTCCATCGTACTTATTTTCGAGCATCCTATCCTGTAGACCTATTTTATAAACTCTATGAAAAGTGAACTACATATGTAATGTACAAACGATAGCCTTTCTATGTACATAAATACACCCACTTTCTCACATTCTGAAACACAGATGGCTGGGTATTCTAGATTCAAGAAATTTCAATAAATGAGATCCCACCTAGTGTTGGGCAAAATGCAATCTGATTGATGATTAATGATTACGATTACAATCCGTAATCTGTAATCATGATTACAGATTGATAATATTAATTAGAAAAGTAATCATTTATGGCGATTAATGATTGATCAATCTTAACCGTAATAATGATTACATGATTACATTTTTTGATTACAAATTTGGAAAAGGTTTAAAATTATAGTTAAAAGAAAACAAACATTTTATTTCTATCCCGAAGTGGGTAGTGAATAACTCAAATTCTTATCCTTATTCTACAATAGCTGCATTCTGCCCTTGAATTCATTCGAACTAGCATATAACAATGTGGAGCAATATGAAAAGTCTAGCAAAATCAAAGCGTTAAAAGGCATTATTGCATTTTCCATGCTCAACGACTTTCTTATACGCCCCCAGAAATGTAATCTTTTTCGCTATCTTTTTTCACATATAATCAAGATCCTCGAATTTAAGCTGATGATCAGATATGTGTGAGTCTCTATCAATAGAAGCACTTACATTCTTTACACTGACTTCAATTAATACATAATTCAACAGTGCCTTGGAGTTTTCTATAATAAAAATTCTTACGATCACAGATTGTTTGTTTTCTTAGAACTAAATTTTAAAATCTCTTCAAAAGTTTCATTTGTAATCAAAAAAAATGTAATCATGATTACGGTTACATTTTCCTAAGATTACTCGATGTAATCATGATTAATGATTGATGGGTAATCATGATTGATGTAATCATGATTGATGTGTAATCATGATTAATGTAATCATGATTGAATCATGATTATTAATCTGATTATGAATGTAGTTGATTACGCCCAACACTGATCCCACCCCAATTAACTGTTGAGATCATGAGGAATTAACATCTTACGGTAGTCTATAATCTAAGGTAGTCTGGCTTACTTAATCTTATTATTTATAAGATAAAAAATAAAAATACTTGCTTTCTACTTTAAAGAGAAATCAAGAAATAAAAAAAATAAAGCGAAAGTAATCGTTAAAGGTAACATTTAGGAGCTTTCGCTAATTGTAATATCTCACAACAACAACAAAAATTAACTCAGATGTTAAACCCAATGTCAGTCAATGGAATCTGTTTCTTATAAGTCAAAGGGGAATGTCCATTTTAAGTTTGACATCAATAGATATGAGACCTGTTTTAAACGATGCATTATGATACTCTGAACATATTTTATTAGCAATGTTTATTTCAATTAAGCAGGGCAAAAATCGAATTCCTCAGGTACTGAGAAGAAGTTAGAGTACCCACACTCCTATACTCGTAGGCTATTTATAGCCATCCCCATAATCACTGTTTTAGTATTTCTCTCTTTTTTATTCGAACTGAGCTACTAGATTTTTCGCACCCTAGATCAGCTCGGTAGGGTTATGTCCGATCGGAAAACGGGCTTAACTGCTAATTACCAGCTACAATTCCTGTACGAATATTTTTCTCTAAATTGCTTTAGGGTGAGGGGTAGGGACCTTCTGCGAGGGATGGTAGTTCCAATATGTCATGTTGCATATCAAATGAAAGGTCTCACCGAGTATTAACTATCGGGTGGTGTACTTTTTTCTCGATTCAGAAAACTTTCTCGGAACGTTTTTGCTGCTGGAAAGCCCCTTTTAATGCACTTAGGTCATATATACCCCAGTTATTACATTTCGTATATATATATTTTTGCAGTTCTTTCTTCCATGGCTCTGTTCTGAATATTTCCATAGAAAGTCATATTCAAAGACGCACCAATTCCGCGTAATTACGAGAAGTAGAAAAGTCTATTTTTCAGCCAAGAATTGAAATAAACAATGTTAGTAAAATATGTTCAGAGTATCATAGTGCATCGTTTAAGATATCTCTCATGTCTGTTCATGTCGGGCCTAAAGTTTTATGAAAAATGGGAATTCCCCTTTGAGTCTCTCCGTTGCTATTTTCTTCTTTATATATGCGTTACAAAAGTTAACTAAAACTCGAATATGTATTATTTTATACAATTTCGTCTAACTCTCTTTGCGAAAAAGGTTAAAATAGTAGTAAAAAAAAATCTGCATTGAAAGTATAACTGATTTCTTTTTCAGTATATCTATGACTATTGACTGTACGAACGAGGTATGCTACATATGAAAGATATTTCGACATATTGTACATATGTATATTATTCCATGCTTGGACACCCATGTATTTAAAAAGTTATTAATATTTTTATTTTGATACTTAGAGTGCTGAAATTTTGTGCACAGCATTTTCATAAAAATAGTAAATATAATTTCAAAAATGGTTGAAATCAGGCAACCCTTTCTTGATGTTTCCATATAAAAATTTAGAATTTTTACGTATATTGTAAAACTGATCAGTCCTAGACGTTTTTATTGTACTGAAAAGTTCTTCAGAATATGAAATCCTATGAAACTAGTTATAATTATTTTTTCTGTCCGACGAACCGTTTTAGAAATAGATGCGAAAAACGAGCTCAACGATCAAATTTGCACTGATTGGTGATAATATGAAATTACATACAGATATTCATTTAGAGGGTATCATAGAAATTGGTCTTACTTAGAATTAGACCAATTCTAGCGTTTTTACTTGTTCTAATTAATTGTACAATTAATATTTAAAAAACTGTTTTATTATAACTTCAAAAATTTCAATATTTTGGAACACACCGAATATGCTGCGTTGCGCATTTGTTTGGGAAATTAACCTAATTTGTTTTTATATTCTAAATAAAATTTATTGGATGTACTAAGTTTGTCATTCCGTTTGTAATGCACAGAAATAATGATGGTACTTATAGCAAAATTGGTTGGAGACCCATTTTGATCTTTACATGTCCGTCTATCTGTTTGTCCGTCCTCACGATAAATCGAGAACGCGTTTACTTAGGCCAATGTCACAAAATGACCACGTGTTCAGTTATCAGCACATCATGATAAAAATCGCGTTGTTGTCACACGAGCGTAACTTTATTCTCACAACGGAAAATTATGTTACTCTTTTCCATTAGATATTTTACTTGATATTAATATTTGATCAAAATGAATGTTTCAAAAAATGTCTTAGTTTTACAATCCATTGGAAAATTTTTAAAAAAGCAAAAAAAAAAAACAGAAAAGAATTTTTTAGTGCATCCACTAAACAGCGAAAGATATTTCACCAGGCATTTCTCTTTGAAATATCCTTAATTGAAGGAATTTTAAACTATTATCGTATGTCTTATTATGATATTTAAATATATTGCGTTGCTATAGTAACACTCAAGATCTGGTCTCTAGCATATCTCCGCTGTCGACCTCAATTTTCCTATTCATAATTTAAAAGTTTGGCATCATTGCAAAAACACTGGGTACACCAGTGGCGGATACAGCGGGGGGCGATCGGGGCTCTAGAGCTCTAATAATAATAAATCAAAATTTATGTTCTAATCCAATGAAATAGAAAATATAAAAAAAAAATTTAAAAAAGACCGTTTCTAATCCGGCGTTAAAAAAATAGAAAATAATTTCTCCCTTCATTTCTCCAGAGTTTCCCTTCATTTTGCATTTAATTAAATTTTTAAATTATATTACATTTGTATATAAATTTTAAAATTTTCAAGGTATACAGAGAAAACAAGATCTGGATAACAATTTCCCGAAATTTAAATTTGGAACTCCTAATGTTTATCAAAATACTTAATTAAATTACTTTCCTTTGAATATGCTTTCTTTGTGTAGGTACCATGAAAATGTAAAAATTTTTATACAAATGTAATTTGATTAAATGGAAAACTCTAGATAGTTATTTGATATATTTATTGTTTTTTCCTTTTTAGTCATAAATTATTCTCAAAAAAATGTAAAATTATATCACTAATGAATTTTCAGTACAAGCATTGTTGCACTTTTTTGTGATCGAAAGCTCACAAAAGCCAGGTATTTTGATGAAAACTAGTATGTTGGAAAAATTATCATAGGCGGGGTAATTAATCTCAGATTCAGTTGTCCTGCAAATATTTAATTTAAGGCAAAAAGGATAATATGTATATTAACCCTACCTAATTAGCATTCCTCGAAAATTTCTTCCACCATTTAAGTTGCAAGAAATTGCAGTCCAGCCCAAGAAATTATGGTGTTTGAGCGAAATACAAGCGACCTATGTATGAAAAACACCAGTAGTAAGGCAAGCAAGAAGTGTATAACGTCTATTTTATGTGGGATTAAATTTTACTATGCTTACGGGATCAAAAACTTATATTATATAGATAAAAGAACTCTGGCGATATCTGAATGCTAAAGAAATTTTTATGCCAAAACGAAATAAGAAAGCTATACAGAGCAGTCCACAGCTGCTGGCAAGTGCGGTTATAGGGGGCGATGGGGGCGATCGCCCCCCCCCCTAGAGCAAACGTCTGGATCCGCCCTTGGGGTACACTTCCATTTTCAAATGATGCGCGACCATTTTGAGAGCTCAACAATTTGTAAACAGAGTTTTCATAAAAAATGCAAATATAAGTTTAAAAAAATTTTCCAAATCGTGCAACCGTTTATTGGTGTTGCCATACAAAACTGGACTTTCTGTCTGAGAGCTCGTCCACATCGATATACATAGCTGAAATTTTGTACAGATGTTTTCATAAATATAAATAATAGTTAATAAAATTTCAAAAATGAGCTAAATCGGAGCACGCCATCTTGTTGTTGCCATACAAAACTTTTTTATTTATGAGTAATTCACACTTTTTTTTTTTTAATACGACGCACCTTAAGAAATTAAGTTCAAGTAGGTAAAATTTGTTATATAGGGTCCGCTTCGGCTGTGTGGCACGTAACGCCGTCCTGTTGAAACCAAATGTTGCCAATATCCTCCTCTTCAATTTTCCTGAACAAAAATTCGTTCAACATGGCCTGATAACGATTGCCATTGACTGTAACGGCCACTCCTTGCTCATTTTCGAAGAAAAATGGCCCAATTATGCCTCTGGACCAAAATCCGCACCAAACAGTGACTCGTTTTGGGTGTATCGGCTTTTCAATGTATGCGTGCGGGTTTTCTGTGCCCCAAATGGGACAATTTTGCTTGTTTACATACCCGCCAAGATCAAAATGAGCTTCATCCGAAAAGATGATTTTTTTGGCAAAATCGGCATCTTTTGTAAGTCGATCGCAGGCCCACTCAGCGAAGCGAAAACGCATTGGATGGTCAGTTGGCTTCAACTCCTGAACCAATTGGACTTTGTATGGCGTCATACCAAGATCTTTATGCAAAATTCGTCTCAATGATGTCTCCGAAATGTTCAATTGTTGAGAAAGACGGTGAATTGATGTTGATGGCGCTTCACGCACACTTTCTGCCACACAATCAATATTCTCGGGTGTACGCACTGTTTTTGGCTTTTCACGCTTTGGTTTATCGATGAGGATGCCAGTTTCTTTCACTTTTTTCACAAGATAACGAACATACGGAGCTGACGGTGCTTCTCTTCTTCCAAAATCCGTACGCAATTTTCGCACACATTCTGCAACATTACCATGATTTTCAAAGTAATGTCGCAATATTTCCCAGCGTTGTTCAAGCGTATACACAACCATATTCGTTCAGCGGAAGAATAAAACTAATTATCTGTCAAATCAGACATGAGCTAAGTGTTACCATTCACGAAATAAGCACTAGTTGAAAAAAAAAAACGTTAGATGGCGGACCCTTTATTTAATAGAATACTTCTTTCTTTTAATTAATTTTAGGTATACATAAACGATATTAATTTTATATATAATCTTCTTTTACACCATCCATAGATAATAGACTAATAAAGACATCTCATTCAATCATTTCAAATATCAATTTGCAATAATATTCTCCAACCAAGTTATGCACGGTATAGTGGTGTTGTACCCTCATGTCTTGGCAATTTATCTTCTGATTAAAAATAATCAAGGACTTGATAATTGCGTCCACATGTCATGTGATGTTGCCTTATGCCTACCAGCAGAATTTACCTAAGATCCATATATTGCTTGTGCTGCGGTTTCAGCTAATTTCATCATTCGACAGGTCGCGTCGCGATACCACCATCATCACATGACATGGTTGGTATTGCTGCTGCATGAGATGAATGTGTCTCCCTCTAATAAATTTGCATCAATATATTCTCTTTTCGAATGTACCCAATAATGGCGAATATAATTCCTAGCAAGTCATCGCAACAACCTACCCACGATTATTGGCTGGTTGGCCGGGTAACGAACGAATGACCGGACCGCATGTATATGGAAAGCGTTAGCGGCGCAGTTTTTCATATCGAATTGATGCATTCCAGATGTACTTATAATTGCATCTGCGTATTTCTATTAAAATTTACACTGTGCAGCACTGCGGATGATGGCTAGCTGCTGCTGCTGCTGCTGTTGCTACTTTTGCATTCGGTTCGGTTTTCACATACCTAAAAAAAGTGAATTCACCTCACAGAGCTAAACGTCAGCCTGGCAGGCAGCAAGAATATTATTTTTGTGTTTCATAAACGTCTGGTGGGAGTTGCATACATAAATAAAGCCCCAACTCAGGGACGCTTGTTGAGTTATTAAAGCCACGACATCAGATTAGGATCAGCTGCTGTTTACTTTTTGCTTGCCGTTGTGGGAAATGTACAAAATGTGGCGTGTCTAAAGTTTTGAATTTTATTAAGTGATTATCGATTGGGCCTTTTTGATGCAATTTATTTTAATAATGCATTTCACATTTCACATTTTTATTTGTTTTAATTTATTTTTTGACTTTGTGTACATGGATGAAAACCGTTGTCTCTGGGGAATATGTTTCCAATGAGTAGGTTTACAGCTAATTCACATGAAACTGATCACTTTGGTTAGGCTGATTTTGGGCCTATATAACCATATCTGGAGGGTAATTCTGATCTTTTGTCGTACTTAAATGTCAAAATATACGTCTAAATGAAATGAAGTTTTCTACTGATTTTTTCGTGTTTTTATTCAGGTCAGCAACCCTTGCATGACGTAGAATGAACTAAAAATGACACTTCACATTACAAATTCAAAATAATATTTCGAATTTAAGCACTTGTAATGCTCTAATTAGGCGTAGAATTTTTATTTACCAGTGTACAATTTTTGTCACAACCTCTGGGAGCAGTTGACTAATTTGTCGATTATTTAGTCGTGTTCTTTGACGTTTGTTCATCGATAACTCATTATAGTTCATTTCATGGTAGATAATAGTGAAGACACAAAATGAACTGTATTGAAGAAAAAAATCGACAAAATATGTCAAAATTCACGACTAAATAGAACGACAAACAGCACAGAATCACCCTCCTGATTTCAATGAAATTTTTACAGTTTGTAGGGAATACACATTCCTTTCCCTTTTGTTTAACAGTACAAATTAGGGCTTTTGATATTCAAAGCTTCGAAGCTTCGAAAGAATATTCAAGGGACGAAGCTTCGACCTTTGAACGTAAGATTTTCATTCGAAGCTTCGCAGCTACCATACGATCGTGAGTCAAAATTTGAAATGCTAATTTGACCAACTTCCCGTTGAACCATTGAGCTAAAACTATAAAATTTAAATAAACCTTTAAAACTCAATTCAAAAGTATTATTTACATTCTTATTATACCAATTGGGTATTACGTGTTTGATTCAAAATTTGTAATCGGGGTATAGAAATTTTCCCGGCTTGTGAATAACCCTTCTGCCACTGGTAACTGAAGCGAACTCGGGGAAAGCGATTTCATCGATTTGCTTTGCAATAGGAATGGTACCAACTTCCTATGGAATTACCTTATGTGTTTCCTTTGCTCAGAAGTCTTCATTTTTTTTTAAGAAACTCAGGGCGGATGTCTCAGATTATATAAAGACCTCTATTAGGACACAAATAAAAGAAGAAACAATGTTCTCCTCTGTAACGCATGCCTTGGAATGCGTCCAACATTTCATAATAAGCATTTCAATTATTCATTAAATGTCATGTAACTTGGCTCCATATGACTCGTACCTAAACTTTACAAAAAGAGATTACTCTTTTGGACTTTTTACCGGGTTAAACTTAATTTTCTTCAAGAAAGAATTTTTTGGGATATCTCCGGTATATAGCAAAAGCTAAAAAATGTTCTAATTTGTTATTTCATCACACAATCCATTAATTTTTGGTGACAAGTTTCAAGTCTTGGTTTGACTCATCAACAGGTCCCAAATAGCGAAATTGGGTGATTAGAAAAACAAATGAAAAAATGAAAAAAGAAGAAAGAAATGAAAAGTTTAAGAAAAATAGAAAAAAACAATTTTTTTATTTAGTTTTTTCCTCATATAATTCACACCCAGAATTTATTCTGAGTTTATATGAGAAGAGATCGGTTTGATCTATTTTCAAGCGTCTGCAGCAGGCAGAAAACCAAGCTGCACCGATGAGTGGAAGGTTTTCTGCTGACACGAAACGCTTCTTCTTCTTCCTTTTTCTTCTTCATTTTTCAGCCCACTGCGTGGCGTATACAGGTTCGATTCGCTTCGAATGAATCTGTTTCTTTAAAATTTTTTAAATTTTTTTAATAAATAAAAAAAATTGTTTTTTTCTATTTTTCTTAAACTTTTCATTTCTTTCTTCTTTTTTCATTTTTTCATTTGTTTTTCTAATCACCCAATTTCGCTATTTGGGACCTGTTGATGAGTCAAACCAAGACTTGAAACTTGTCACCAAAAATTAATGGATTGTGTGATGAAATAACAAATTAGAACATTTTTTAGCTTTTGCTATATACCGGAGATATCCCAAAAAATTCTTTCTTGAAGAAAACTAAACTTTACAGTCAAGAATCTTTGTAAATGGGAGGTTGGAAATCTGTGTAATAATTGTGCCCCTTAAAAATCATACTAAAATCTAAACCCAATAAATAATTAAACAAAATTACGAATAAATAAATGAATAAATAATTATCTTGCTAAATACTCCTTGTATAAATATTTGCTCAAAATAAAATATCCCAAAATTAAAGTTAATCATATTCTAAGGCAATGAAGATGTCTTCGATTAAATTTGTTCAAGAAGTCATGTCACCTCAGCTTAATTTCCAGTAATTATGGGATTCGGAACCATTTCTGTGTAGGAGAGAGTCAGCTGCGAGGTTTCCGGTTTCGTATTTTTTTGTTTTTCGCTCCCTTCGGAGGAGGTTCTGGAAGAAAGCGAGACTAGGCACGAGGCAACACGAAATGGTTACAAAACAAGTTTTTTTTTTTTTAAATAATACATAAAAAGATTACTCTTTTGGATTTTTTACCGGGTTAAACTTAATTTTGTTCGAGAAAGAATTTTTTGGGATTCTCCGGTATATAGCAAAAGCTAAAAAATGTTCTAATTTGTTATTTCATCACACAACCCATTAATTTTTGGTGACAAGTTTCAAGTCTTGGTTTGACTCATCAACAGGTCCCAAATAGCGAAATTGGGTGATTTGAAAAACAAATGGAAAAAAATGAAAAAAAGATAAAAGAAATGAAAAGTTTGCGAAAAATAGAAAACAAAAAACCAAATTTTTTATTTATTAAAAAAATTAAAAAAAAAAATTTAAAATAAACAGATTCATTCGAAGCGAATCGAACCTGTATTCGCCACGCAGTGGGCTGAAAAATAAAGGAGAAAAGGAAGAAGAAGAAGCGTTTCGTGTCAGCAGAAAACCTTACACTCATCGGTGCAGCTTGGTTTTCTGCCTGCTGCAGACTGCAGAACTGATCTCTTCTCATATAAACTCAGAATAAATTCTGGGTGTGAATTACATGGGGAAAAAACACTCCTATACAAGCCCAGGAGGAAAAATAAATAATTTTTTTTTTGTTTTTAAATTTTTTAATAAATAAAAATTTTTTTTTTATTTTTCTCAAACTTTTCATTTCTTTCTTCTTTTTTTTTCATTTGTTTTTCAAATCACCCAATTTCGCTATTTGGGACCTGTTGATGAGTCAAACCAAGACTTGAAACTTGTCACCAAAAATTAATGGGTTGTGTGATGAAATAACAAATTAGAACATTTTTTAGCTTTTGCTATATACCGAAGAATCCCCAAAAAATTCTTTCTTGAACAAAATTAAATAATAGAGACAAAACAAAAAAAGTCATTAGAAGTAAAATCGGCAAGGTCAAAATCAAAGGCGTTAAGGAACAATAGCAATACCGATCGATTGATAAAGAAGAAGGAGCCTCGAAGGGGATATTACCAAGCAAGTAAAGTTAATATAAAAAAAAAGAATAAAAGCAATCAATAAATACCTCCTAACCTAACTAATCAAATTTTGAAATCACGAATAATAACGTAAGTACTAACAAAATAGCTAAAGTGAAATGGAAGCAGGACGGCCGTGTCAGGAATAAGTTAGGCGCATTAATAGTGTGAAGATTTCCACCCGCCAATAAAAAAATTTTTGTTTAGAATTAAATCCAGAGTTATAATTAAATTGGTTTCCCTCCTTAATGTAAACTATACAAAGCTAAACCCCTAGACAATTGGGTTATACCTCTTCAAACACTACCGAATTTTAGATCCCGTTTAAAAGTGCCCTGAATTTTCTTTTCAAGAAACGTCATCCTGAACATGCAATACCGTGACACACTGTTGCCAGGAAGACAACGATAAGAATTTTAAATTTTTGGCCATCATAATCTTCTTTTTCCCAAAGATATTTGCCTTGGAATAATTTTGATGATAACTAAATCAAAAGCATGAAAGACATATGTACATATGATTTATGCACTTACATTTTATGTAAGTACCAAATATTAGTCACCACAGGTTCTGTAATTTTGTCCGTATATCTTCTTATTAAACTTTTTATTAAACTTGACACTTTTAAGTTAAACAAATTTTGATTACTTTTTCTTATTCGGATAAAAACATTTCTTTTAATTTGTCAATTGAACGAACAGGTCCATTCTGAATGGATCCGTACATTAAATAATAATAATATAACTTTATTAGTTTAACAAACTTTAAATTCACAAAAGTTCATAAATATTCGATTGTTTTCTTGTGCTTCTAATATTATAATTTCATTTAAAAGATTCTAAAATTACTTTTTCTTTTCTTGATACATATTCGTGTCGTGATCTGCTTCTAATGAATTGCACACCTACTTTTTTAAATCTATTAAACTTAGTCACTCTCTTAAGCTAAATGGAAAGCTCATGAAATTTCTGCAGATCTTTATAAAATAAGAGATTTTTCGCTCTTGTCGATACAGTCGATATGTGACGTCAGCACCTCTAATTGCATATGGTTGCATATCTGCCACTAAGTTCAATTGTTGATTCAAACATTTCGGAAGTGGCTTCATCTTTAGGTTGAATATAAAAGTGACTACATTTAACTCTGTACTCTCTTTGATCCTTATCCACTTCAATGCCTCCAACGTCCATTTTATGAAAGTATGTAAATCTATTACACTTTGCTACACAGGTTTTATTTTGCAATTTTTGAAGCCTTTCTATTGCTTTTTGAGTAGGTATAGGATAACAATAGAATCGTCGAACAATATTCAAAATGCGGTCTAATTATGGCATTATACATCGCACTTCCGGTAGAAAAATGACCTAAGTGCAGAAAGCACATTCTCCAGAAATCACGTTTAAAGTTTTCTAAAATTTTATAAGTTAAGTTTTGTATTGTTATTAGCAAGTATTTTTTATGTAAAGTGATATTAAATAACTTTAGATATTTGGGTAAAAACTTTTTTTCATTTACTTTTAATTGCGTTATTGTTTCACTAAATTCTCTTTTTTTTTATTGGAAGTTAAAACGTTTTATGAACATTTTATGACATTGTTCTTCCAGAAGAGATGATCGTAATTTAATATATTTACCCTTTGCGATGTTGTTGCTTTTTAGACACATCCGTTCATTGACACAGTCCGAGCAAAGCTGATAAATCAGACATTGTCATTTCAATAGTGAGATGAATTTGGCGCTAATGCTACAACAAATTAGACACTTTATGATGGAAACTACTGACTTATAACAATGAACAGAGCGTATTGTCTCAATTTCCTATAGGAAAGAATGTCACTTCAGTCCTTCAGTATGTTGAAAGTGTAGTAAATTCGAATACAAAAGTGTAGTAAAAGTTTATTAAATGACTTCCACTAAGATTAATTGAAAATTTTCTTTAAGTAGGTATTAATTATTATTATTAATTATAGCTTGATGTGACCATTTCATAAACAGGAGATGACAAGTACAAATTTTAGTATAGAAACTCATTAAATTATTAAAAAATTGAGTTATTAAATCGCAGTTAATGACTAATGAGAAAACTGAACGAATTGTTAGGAAATTTTATTAAAATATTTATAGATATGTAAAACCATAGAGATTTTATTTAGGAATTTCATTTTAAAAAACAGTTTACATATAAAATTATAAGTTCTCACAACCCACAAAAATAACAAAATTAAATTTTTAATTATACTTATAAGTTACACAAACTTTACGTATTATTGCTACTAAATTAAGTAATTTTATGAAAATTGAGTGAAAAACAAAACTCTTTTTACATTAAAAAATCCTTGAAAAGGAAATTTCTTTGCAAAAACGGCGTTTCTTATCGGCATGAACCGTATATAGTCATCAGTATGGCTTATTTCCAAAATGAACAGCCAAGCTCACCTCATGTATGAACTAAAGATAATTTTTAAGTGTGAATTATATGAGGAGAAATAGGTGTCTATTTCATTTTGATAATAATTTTGCAAATTGCTATAGCTTACATACAAATTTTTCGTTATTAGAACTTTTAATATTTTCCCACAAAAGTTCGGGATAATCATATGATTGTCAATTATCAAACTTTTGAAAAACTACGAGATTTTTTATGAAATTTTGAACAACTCAGGCTTGAATCAATATCGCTATGAAAAATCAACGGGTGGCCATTCGTTGATTGTATGGAACTAAGGTTCTACTTAATGAATGTTAAGTCAATTTGTTTGCTCCTGTTGCTAGACTCCCACCAAGTTGTCCTGTCATCGATTTTATGCCGGAAAATTAGATAGGTAAAAAAAATTTATGATCGCTGACCAATTTCTTAGACACAATAGCTGTGTTTATTTTTTCGCATTATGGGTCCGAGACTGGATCAGAAGTAATTTTCGTATTAAATTATTTCGATAGAGCTATGAAGTAAAATATTTTATCAAACACTCAAATAAATATATATTCCAAAATTACTTATCATTCCTGTGATAGATATGAGATGACCTTTCGACACTACATATGTATATAAAAACACAAGAAATTTCTTAAAAATTCGAACAAGTTTCAAAGCCGAAGAGCTACGAGCGAATGACTAATTGGTCCAATCTACATCGAGAGCTACACACTATAAGCTACAAGCTACGCGAAACTTTATTTCAATTTCATGAAGCGCAATCTGATACAATGAGCGCTACAAGCTACACATTCATACTGACAACTTAACATGAATAAAGTGAAATTTTCTTTGAGAGTTTTTCAAGTTTTTAGTACCATTATATCGTATTTCCTTGCATTAAATTAATTATTTTTTTCACTACACGTGCTCTTTATTATTGACTAATAGTAACCACAGAATGTTTTTAATATGAAACATGACTTTTACTTCATTATCATATTGGTATTATTGCAGCTACAACTACAAAATTAGAAATTGGTCTAAAATCAGCTACATTTTCATGTATTGCTAGCTACACCATGTAGCTTGAAGCTCTCTATGTAGCAGTTTCTACGGTACTCCATATGTGCAAACGGACATTTGTAGCTTGAAGCTTGCAGCGTGTAGCTCTCGGTGTAGATTAGCCCTTATACCCACTATTACTACTCATAAGAAGACAAACAAATGCCCAGACGTAAACTGGCTCTGTTGAAGCAGCAGCCCTAAAGTTAAAAATTGTGAAAAGTACGCTCCAGCACAAGAATTTAATGCCAGCGTCAGTTACAAATTGTGCCCATACAATACGAAAATCGTCCTGTTAAACTTTTACATCTCGCTCTACAATCCATCATCGCATTGTGTTTCCCAATTCAATTCACCGCGTAGGTGAGGTAAAGCTTTGGGGGAGGGGTCATAACCCTCCGTGACCCTCCCCCTGATTACGCCCCTGACTTATGTAAAAAATTCTGTCATTTGGGTCATTTGAGTCAGTTGGGAATAATCATCTTAATACCCTATAATTACCTACCGAATTGTTCAATTCAGAGGAACGCGCAAAGCTAAAAGTGCGTTTAGTTTCTGAATTTTACAATCACTATCAAAATCGTGCTTCTGTAACTGCTCAACTGTTGAAATGTGGCGAATAATTTTTTTCTTAAGAAAAACCCTTCTAAGGAAATGAAAATTACAAATCTATAACACAAATCCAAATTAGTTGACTTTAAGTATGTGTGCGTTCCTGACCGAACTTAAAGTCCCAAGTCGACCGTTGCAGATAGAACAAGAAAATATATAATAATATTTGTAAGCTATAAAAATTATCCATAATTTTTCTTAAATACTTGCATTAGCTTGGTACCCCTTTGCACCCTTGTGTATATGCTGGAGAAGGGAGATATATACCAAAACTACGATTTGGCGACGGCATTTCCTGTTGAGGGACTAGAAGAAATAAAAATTAATTCAAAAAGGATACCTTTTTGGATACCTAGTAGCGACTTTTTATTGTTTCTTAAGCTGCCGAAACAGAGTTGTGGGTGGAATATATGTATACAATGTTAACTAGATGCAAAAGTTTAATTTCAATCTGAAAAATTATTAGTTTGTATGCTAGCAATGTAAATGAGAAGTTTAAGATCGATTGAAAATATGGCTTGAACAAATAAGTCAAGAAAAGCAATTTCATTTCTCCTTGCGTCTAAAGAAGCTGACTCAAATCTTTGAAGTCAGTGTACTGACTTGGTCAAAATGACCGTATCGTTCGCGACCAACCCATCACTTAGTTAGCACACCTAGAAAAGGTCATAACTTTGCACTTAAGCTGAATTTAAATTTATGTGTAAAGTATAATATAAGATGTACCCATGTAACCCATTTTACACACTTGTGGTAATAGCATATTGCTTCGGTCAGGTCTAGCATCATCAACACTATTTTCTAAATATTCTAAGGCCCAATTTACAAAATTAAGGCATTTCCGGATGATCAACAGAAGATTGGAGGACATAGCTATTCTGAAAGTCTCAATTATTTTGAGAACATCGATTTCACTTCCTTTACATTTCGTTGTCATATTTGTACTTTTTTTTATCGTGCGGAATAAAATTCCTTTAAAATCTTTGGGTGAGCTTCCGATAAAGGTTCCCGAAGTATTGAAAAAGAGCCTATACAATAACGATTCTCTAGAATATCATGATTGTAAATATGTAAATAGCACATTTTTGGCGCAAACGCCATCTAGCTGCCAAAATCGGAAATTGAAAATTTTATAAAAAATCACTTTTTTCAAATATCTTAATAACGGCAAATGATACGAACTGCAATAAACATACATATCTTTTAATTTTCAATATTCTAGCAAAAATAACGTGCCGAAAAGTCCTACTGTAAGGACGACCAACGATATTGTGACATTTTGAAGAACTCTTATCACTTACCCGTCATTAATAAATAAAAAAAAAATAAAAAAGTAGTCCCGATATGTCATGCCCTCATGTAGAAAATAGTGGATAAGGTTAAAAATCATAAAATGTTCTTGTTCGTCCTTTTAGTAGAATTTTTCTGCTCATTCTTTATTCTGAGATATTGGATATTAAAGGACATATATTTTTAGCGAAGATAATCGAAAAATAGTTATACTTAATAAAATTTTCAGTTTCTTATTTCGACAACTAGATGGCGTTTGCGCCAAACCTGATCTAGATATTTGAGGAGCTTTTTTCAAAACTCGATAATTGAAATTTGAAAATTTTTCAGAAGGAGGTTTTTTATGCTTTAAAGGGAAATAAATGAATATTTTGAAAGAAACACATTTTTATTCATACAACTAGGTCACCGGCTACATATATGTAAACAGAAAGGCAACAAAAAATATCCATAATAACTAATAAAAAAATACTGATGAATTTCAAGTGATTTCATCAAAAGTCGATAATTACAGTTTTTATCGAGTTTTGCTAAAACCAACTTAAAAAATTGCTTTAAATGAAAACTTCATCTTCTTAATATATATTCTTCGGGAACTTTCATCAGAATCTTCTTTTTTATTCGCCTTAAATATGGCGTCATAAAATTGTCTGGCTTCATCGGGAATAGCAAAAAATTTAATAAGTTTCTCCACATCCTGCTTCTTTTTCACAGATACCATGTTTGGAATTGGTACTTCTTGTAAAGTACGCATAGATTCTTCGAGGTATTTATCTTTTTTGAAAGGACACATGTCAAAAGGTGTTCCGGAGTAGGTGCAACTTATATTAGTTGTTACTTTGGAGTCGTCTTTCCTGTAACCAATAACTCTTGTTTCGCTAATTTTGAAGGGTTTTTTGGTTTTGAAAATCATTTTCGAAATACTTTTATAATCATTTAATTTCCAATCAGTGTTTAGTTTCCTGACCGTACCGAACTAACCCAAAATTGTTAAATAGTCCGTAGGACTTATAATTTTCTCTCTCTTCCTGTATTGTTTTTCTATTCTTCCAAAAATACGATCAGGTGGCATATAGCTGTGACCTCTTATGGGAAATTAGTGTTGAATATGTGTAAATATTACACTTCGTTTTAAAAAATGATTCAGAGCCGTCATCAGTATGGTTTTTTTTATTTTGCGATGCACATGAATCTGTGAATAACCGCAATGTAGTTGGTCTGTCCTCTTTTGACTTAACAATCAGAGTCAACTCCAACTGCTCAAGAAAATTGAGTAATGCTGAAGCTATTTGATTGGCTGCACGTTGTCCTTCTGTCTCAAGCCAAGTGTAAAAATAGACATTGTTCTTAGTTGGTTTCTCCTCGTGAATAACAATACCAAGATTGTAAAACCAAACTTGACGGGAATAAAAAATTTCACTTAGTGACAACGGCTGATTTTGTTGCATATCAAAAACAATAGTTATAGTGTTTTTTTTTTTTTTGGTTCATTATTTCATGAAATTTTTTTGCCTTCAGTTGATGGAGTTTTTTGTTTTTTTTTTTGGTTCTATGTTCTTGCCTTTTTTCTAAGTCAGATTCGCTTTTAATATTCATTTCAAAAATTTTGCAAGTAGAACACGTATCGCTGTAGGGCTACCAAAGCCCAGATTAAATTATGCATAAAACATTTTTTTTATATTTGGAAAAGGAAGAGTATTCCTCTTGTCTTTCCTCTCTGCTCGTTTTAGATAATTCAAACATTTTTCTAAGATAAAGCGCCGGTGGTAAATATTTGCGCTATATTTTATGTCTCGAATAATGACTTTCTCGGCAGTAGAATTACTTAATATGCATTTTTATATCTTCTGTCAGTTTTGCATCTTTGGCAGTAGAACGATCCCCATCTCATCTTTCTTTTGGGACGCCTGAAGTGATATGATATCTATGATATCTATATAAGTCATATATAAAATATTAGACCTTACTGAATATGCCGCTCTAGCTTTTTTTATAGCTTAGCTTGCAATTAGAACACACCTATCCTTTGAGGCATCAGTTATGTTTGTAAAATATTCTGCACAAACATACACAATTTCCCCACCTCTTGTTCTTATAAAATATTTAATTGAAACAGCGCGCGAATACTGCTTTTTGGAAGAATCAAGCCTGCTCACAACAGGGTAATGAACTTTCATATATCGCAGTGAAAAGGCATCTTGCTCTATTTTATTTTTGTTGTTTTTCAAATGGTGAGAAAACACTATAATATTCAAAACAAAGGTAACGAAAAAGTTAAGATGGTACCTGAAACATTGTACTTGACCGAGTTTTACAAAATATTTTTCTGTTTCCTTCTCCTGACGCAAGTGTGTGTTTACATTCATTTTTAAATTAATGTTTTATTATTGAACGTTGCCTTGTCTTTCTATTCTTAACAGCTATATTCTCCGCCGTCTTACGCAATTTTCTTTCCTTAGCTATACTGCATTAACTGGAATATTATTAAAATTAACGTGACTTCACACTTTGGAATGACAATTAATACTGCAGTTCCTATTATCATAGATGGCACAAGAACTAGATGTAGCATGCCATACTAAAGCAGAGTATACACATTGTGAAATGAGTAGTGCATTCTGAAATGGACCATAATATGTTTCAGATTGTGACGGATGCAAATGATTTTATAATAGTAGTTTTGTATACATTTGATCGACTTCCCCAATACTTCAGATACGAAAAAATATGAATCACTCGTCGTATACATCATTTCAAATCTTGTGGTCCATTCGGGAATGGACCACACAGCCATATAAATTTTGTATACTTTTTTGGTACTGCATGCGACATCTAGCTCTTGTGCCATCTATGCTATTATGCATTTGAAGCGCAAATGTAACACAAAGGAATAAAGGCATTCGGTAGAATGGCCAACAGAGAAATACTTTTATGACGGCTTAAGTAGCCTGAGTTACGGCTGAGCTGAACTCCTGTTATAGTGAATTTATCGCTATTTGCTTGACTTTTGATGTAATTATCGAGTTTTGATATAACTTTTGATGTAATTATCGGCTTTTGAAATACCACGAAAATTTATGATACCTATAACTTTGAAAAAATCGAGTTTTGAAAAAGACCAATGGAATAGGTGAATAGAGATCTGAATTCTGAAAAATTTGATGTCGATATCTCATTTTCGTTAAAAAGCGAGTTATCGAGTTTTGAAAAAACGCTGCTCATTTTAGAATCATGATATTTTAGAAAATCGTTACGTTTAGGTTGTTTTTCAATAGGTACTCTACTTCGGTAGCCACTATCGAAAATTTTTCCAAGCCTTTCAATAATTCGATAAACCTCAGAAGATCGATTATGTTGACAGAAAAAATTTACGAACTGCGCTACAGCGTGAGCGCGAACAGAACACGAATTTCTATAAAATTGTTTTATGATTAGTAAAAATTTTTCAAGCATATATATGTACATATGTATGTGAACCTTTCCATTAAAAAATGTCAAACTATCCTCTGAATACAAATGTCAATGGAAAATCAAATATGGCAACCATGACATTTTAAAATTTAATTCCAATGTAATCTTGATACCAATTTATTTCGAGATATTTTCTTGTGAAGCTCAATCGTTTTTTCCGAACACAAAAAAAAACAAAAAATTTATACTGAGCTATAACACGAACTTACTATAGGTACTTAAATAAAGTCCGTAAAATTTCCTTCATTTCTATTATATATTCGTTTAGTATATTTTCATATATGTATATGTGTGTGCAATTAATAAATCATTATCAGCCTAATACGTTTTCATATTCTACACATACATAAACCTATATGTCTGGATATCCGAGACTAATGCTATAACCTGGTCTCTGCCACATTCTCGAATCTCATCTCATAGTTCGTAATCATATTTGAATCTCGGAGACTCTCATGCCCATAAAGCCATATCCATGACTAGCCATAATAATCTGTAGAAATCAGAGACACGACCATGTTGCGCCACTAACAGAACGTAAATCACAATTGGCTAGCACTTCCGGATGCGGCGCGATGTCAGCAAATATTAATTGAAAATAATTGAACACCAAAAACAACCTGTCAACTCGGTGTCCATTAAATTATCCTCGAAAGTAATATATTTCCTAGGATTTCAATATCTCCATCCAGTCCTCTTTTCACTCTTTCCTTGTTCACTTGATGACTGACTATAGTAGACTGTCGGAACTCCTGTATGTCGTGATTCTAGAGTATATCCTGATGACATATCCATATTCTGGGTTATTCTGACCCATATCAAAGGTACCAGGCATACGATGATAGTCATTTTACTAATATCCGGTCATAGGCTTTACAAATTTATGAAATTATATTGAAATGGTGCAAAACAGACAGCAGCCTGCGGAGAGTGTGAAACTGCATAACTTTTATATTCCTCCATGGATGGTCTATTAAGTATGTACGAGAGAGAGTATGACTGTGACGACCAGTTCGCCAGCCCCATACTTTATGGATTTATGGAACCGATAGTCTTGCAAGGCATTTCAATTCTTGTTTGTTGCATAATTTTCCAACTCAGAACTTCAGATTCAGCTAGCTCCGGTGTTGGCTGGATGATTTTGTGGAGCATTCAAGATCAAGAATATTACTAGCTCTCAACAACGACTATGTATAGGTATATGGATGAAAGCTTTTATCTGGATAGAATCAATAGACGACTTTGCACAGCGGCACATCTCTACCGCCGATGGATGCATTTAGAAGAAGATCGTCCCGCTGCTGCCACCACCGCCGCCGCCACCGTAGAAATAGATTGCACAAAATTCCTACTGACAAGTTATAAAGTGGTTTCGATATGGATACTTTACGGCATGTGCTTTGGGGAGCATTTTCATGTGATTTTATTGTAAACAATTTAATAAGAGATGAGAAAATTGAGTTTATCGCTACCGGATCAATTTAATACAATTGAGGCGGAGAAATTTATGCGTTTACAGTAGTTATATCAGTTGCAAAGAAGAGGAAAATTAAGCTAGTAGAGCGTGATTATACCGTTGTGTATTGTGAATTCGAATTAATGGATAAAAAAAATTATGAGGTTATTCGTAGATTTGAACCCGAAGTCCCGAAGAATCATCCTATTTTTAACAAATGTATATCGCTTAGAAGTTTTGGAGCTATTCAAATGAATAGGCAGATATAGACACAAATTATAATATAATTGTGACTACCCGTATTTGTCGCAGAGGCCAGTTGTCGTTAGTGGGCGTATCATTGGAGGCGCGAGTGTCTTGTCACCACTTCCTTCCTGATAATGTCATGTCAGCCACGATGTCTTGCAGAAGTATAGAGCTGCAAAAGCCGAAGTATATTCACTTGAGAGTTGGACCCAAGTAACTTTGGATGTTGAATTTCCTATCTTTGAGGGCCGATCGACCTATTTTGGTTAAAAATACGTAAATTAGACTTAAGAATTTAACCTCAAAGGCCAATCTCCTTTAAGGTTAATTAGGAAGGAAATTTTACTTAATAATTCCTTAAATTAGGTCCTCAAAGTAATCTTAACTTTGTAGTTAATTATTAGGGAAAAATTACGTAATAATTCCTTTTTAATTTACCTCGTAGAAATTAGGAGAAATAAGGAAAATTTCCTAAATCTAAGGCAAATTTCCTTACTTTTTACCTAAATTTTACTTAACTTTGAGGTCAACTTTAAGGAAATGTATGGACTTTGTAGTTAAATCTATTCCCAAGTTCAAGGCAAGATAACGTAAATATTCCCTAAATAATTGCCTATTCGATTGTGTTCGCCCTCAAAGTCCGAATTCCCAAAATAAGTTAGCATCAAGGTAAATTACCGAATTCCCTAATAGTTGAAATTACGTACTAATACTACCAAAAATTAAAATTCATTTAGTTTTGTTCGGCTACAGTATCATTGGTATTAATGAACTGTTCCTCCCATTGTATACACGTCATCAAGATGACAAATGTTGCTCCTATTTACGACACATTTATATCGGAATCTGTCAGGCTCTGGAATATCATTTGCATCTTTCTTAAAGATGCTACGCTCGATACGTTATCGTAATCGGCCTTTATAGGTCAAAATGTTTACTTTTAAGAAAGCGAAAGTCATTATGAGTAAGTATGTATTTCAACAGTATATTACAAAGTGTTTCCGCATTGAGAAGTCCGCTTCCTCAACAAATTATGAATATGATTGACAGAACTGTCGCAGCAAGTATAAAAATTTTAACTTTTCGAAATTGAGCTGCAAGCCTCACGATGCTTCGAAAAAGCCTTATACCATATGCTCGCCATTATTTAAAACCGATCATCACGGTTAATGCTTTCTGCGCCGATTGATTGCGTTTTGGCTTTTAGTCATCGACGCTGTAAATGGGGATTTTGCAGATGATACTTTGCAAGATGAAAAAATTGGATGCTCTTACTACAAATTATATTTCAGGCTTCGTTCCTATTTTTGATTAAAGATTTCCTATGATCAAGCGTAGCTTAACACCACCGAAAAATATAATAATGTCCCCCACCCACCGCTACCCTCCAATCACAGTCCCAAGCAAGGAAATCTCTTCACAAACAGATAGAATTCCTCTATCAACTCACTCAGGATGAAGGAAATCTCGCGAAGTTTGGGAGAGAAATGTACGAAACTATAGAACGAATGCGAAAAAGGGGTACCAGCGGATAGAAACGAGAACATGGGCAGCTTATGAGCATGGTCCCAGTTCAAACAACCGAAATTTCGGTACGGCAGCTCATCACAAAAGGGTACAAAATGAAGAAGGGACAGAAAAGAAAACTTCTCCTATTGAAGGCTAACCATGAAGGGATTAGAAACAAAACGAAATTATCTAACCTCGTTAGTTTAGAGGTATTATCCTTTATATGAAAACTTCGCCAAGACTCCATCCATACGCATTGACACTCAAAACCCTATTCCATTAGGAAGAAAATTGACGAAGTGACAGGAAAGTAAATTGCTTCAGATTCAGGCTGACCCAGAAGGGCTTAGTAGCAAAGACTGAAACGATCTAAACTCGTTAATTTAGAGATATAATACGAGAAGAAAAAAAAAACTTCGCAGACCTCATCCACCGCTTCTACTCGGGACGACCTCACATCACGCAAAAACAAAAGAAAAGGAAAGTATTGAAGAAGAGAGAGAGAAAAGTAAAATCCTTCAGATGAAGGCTAACCCAGAAGGGGTTACGCAAGCGAGGCTTATCACCCACCATTGAGGAGGCAATTGGAGGGTTTATACGATAACCTGTAGGCTGCAAGTGAAGTTTGCCTGATGCCACAGTCACTTTGTTGAATTTAGCAGCAAAACGATCGACTGTTCTACTCTGTACAAAGTTTCGGACATACACAGTCTGTCCACGTACAAACGATCTTTTGCGAGTACGCAGGTTGTATCCCGCAGCATACTTTCTGTAAGCTTTCGTGAGGTGGAACTTGACTTCGTCGCGCAAGAGCTGAAGCTTTTGGTTGGCGGATACACATTCAATGGCTCCATTCGAATCCGCTCTTAGCTCTCGGAGGAGTTGGTATGAACCCCCACATGTCACTGAGTGACGTCCAAATAGCATACAATTTACTAACCTCAACTTTATAGTTGCAAAAAAAAAAATCTTACTTTTGACGCCAACAATTGTAGAGCAATAATTATAGAACTCATTATAAGTAAAGCTGCTCTCCTACCCTTCCCCTAAGTTTCCAATTCCATTTACTTGACGATAAGAAAGTCAGTACCAAAAAGAATCAAATGGACAGTAACAAACAAGTTTTTTTTGTTTTTTTTTTTTATATTATTAAGCCAAGCTCAGGGGATACCCTATGATGCAAAGCACAGCGTGGCAGGAAGGAGATAGGGAAAGGATTAAGGGATATGAGGAGAGCGGCGTAGGTGCCGATGTATGTCGCCCATAAACTTTTGCAGGTTGTATGCCGGAGGAAAGACAGAAGATGGTAGACTGTTCCACATTCGCACAGTTCGGGATAAGAAAGCATCACGGAATTTAAGTGTATGGCCGAAGGTAATTTGAAGGGTAAAAGGATGAGCGCGGGATGCATCGCGGGTATTGCGTGCAGGAACTATTCTACAAGGGATCAGACTAGATATTTCATCAGAACATTGGCCATGCATATAGCGATAAAGGAGCGAAAGGCATCCAACATTGCGACGGTGCTCGAGCGAGTCGATATGACGAGTAATGTGCGACCAGCCCCGGCCCAGATATGGGAATTGTATTCCATTCTGAGCGCTATATTTGATGGGCTGAAATATTTCTTACACCTTTTCAGAAATCCAAGATATCTCGATGTTTCTTTAGCAACAGAGAAAATATGATCTGTCCAGCTTACCTTACTGGAAATATTAATGTCAAAAATGCATAAAGACGGTGTATCGTAAATCCGTGCTCCATCAAAAAGCGAGTGCAAAAATTATGAACTTCTTTTAAGGACATGAGAGAGCTTTGGAATTTAGTTGCATTGAATTTGACGCGATTCGCTTTACCCTAGGCGAGGATATTATCAAGGTCGTTATTCAATGATCTAATCATCCAGTCTCATTTGACAGACGTGGCATTCCATCTGGAGTCTGCAAGAGTGTGAAAGCAGTATACGAAATCTAAGGTACAGTCATCGGCAAAACTATAAATGGGATTGAAAAACAAAAATCAGTAACAAGACAGCCAAACATTCAGTAGACCCGTACTAGGAATAACTCGACAGACATTAGTGTCGAACTCATAGGTTAAGAGCATTTTGAGAGGAGACGATGTGTAGACCTTTGCTTGGAAGGAATTTGAAGGAGGATGCAAAATAAGACATACCTCTTTAGAGCTAACAAGCACGTTGTTTTATTCACAGAATCCGTATAACAGGAACAGTGTTATAAACTAATTATGATACTTTCAAATTTCATTCACGTCATAACAACTTCGACACGTACCAACTTGGGCTCAAGCTTTTATATCTAAGATCCCGTTTCTAATTAATCACAAGTTCTTTCTCCAAACGTAAGTACAATTTACTGAATTCCATCAATTACATATCAAATGTAAAAAAAAAATTTTGTATGACATAAACACCAAGATAATTTAGTTCTAGCATGGTAGAGAAAATTGATTGAAAAACAAAAAATTAATCTCTTTTTTCGATAATAAATTAAAATTGCGACCAAATTGACTTCAACACGCTGTTCAAAATGTCAATATATATCTAGAACAGAAGTAATGAATCGGATAATAAAATTCAATCCTCAGAATGCTACCGTTCCAGCGCGGCACCTTAACACACTTCTCCTCTTCAACATTATTACCAATAAATGTCACCTCAATTTAAAATTACTCCAGATTTTGTTGTAACGTAGCCCAGTTTCTCTTCTATAGAAATATTTCATAGTCGTCTGCATCACCTTGAAAAGGTGCCTGCCTACATATTAACTATAGACAGCAACGCGCAAACGCAGAGTTCCAAGACCAACAGTCACAAATACCACAATCTCATATTTACACAATCTCTGGCTCTGGTACATTTATGTATGTAATATGCTAGATCAGAGACTCTAATTAGATTTTATCATAATTCCTCTTTCAATAAGTAAGCAGTCTTGAGATTTTATTTCTTTGATTTTTTCTTGGTTTTTTTTTTTTTTTGTATACCTATTTTACATATCCTCAGAACGTGTTTCAATTAAACACGCTATACTCTCTCGCGCTCAAAATAGAAATAGAAGCAATCGACACCGCAGAATAAACGTGTGATCCAATTGACCTTCTACTATATAATAAATATATATAACGATGCCATCCCCATCCCTCAGTTATGCCATCTTAAGCCAAAACCCATACATCTATGAGTGTCCAAAGTAGTTGGTCGGGCTCATAAATAATCCGATCTAAGTCGATCTTTGTGTAACCAACCAGATGCAGATTTAGTCGATCTTGTATAGTATAACCACCATAGCTAGTCAGTTCCAATGGAAGGTGCATAGAGAAATAAACAAAATTTATTGATTTGAAGGAAGTGGTTACACTTGCGTTACCACAAAATGGTCCTCTATATCATCATCTGAGTATACTTTGTGCATATAAAAGTGATCTCTATGGCCAGCCTTATAGGCACCTTTGCATCACCTTGTTCGTTCTCGTCCTCGTCCTCATCCTCATCCTCATCTTCATCTTCATCCTCATCTTAATCCTCATCGTTGTCGTATTCGCTGGTTACAGTCAACATCGTCTTCGTCGTTCTTGTCGTCGTCATCTATCTTTGCTTAGTCTACATACTATATATCCCCCATGTGATCACAATCGAATTCACTCATATAGGTATAAATGTACCATGAACTAACCAAGCAAGCCGCAACTTTCTCGAGAAGACATGTTCTCAAACCAACCTGCTTGCGGTACCTACTTGAGAGCGTATAGTCTTCATGATCCTTAGCTATCTATCGATCGGCTTTTATAGTGATATGATGAGATAACACCGCCGCTGATCGTAAATTAATTTGCGTGCAATTGAATGCGGAAATTGTTTTAATTAATAACAAAATTTATATTTCACTTTAGTTGTGCGAGCTCTACTAGATATTAGTATCGAATCTGTAGATATACTCTTCTGTTTCATCTTAAATATATACACGATCACCTATAACAGAAGATCGTTTCTATTCTTTCCACGATCGATCGATCGATCGATCGATCCGTTGCCAGGTTTTTATATCTCATTCGAATTACTTTTCCTGGTTGCGGGGAGATTGTCATGCATTTTTGATTAATTGACTACGGTGGCCCTTTAATATATGTACTTTGAGGTAATTTTATTTTACTTTTCCTTCTTTGTACATCCTCCTTTACATCCATCAATTAAATGCGTTGTCGGTCCCGATCACTGATCACCGATCACCAATTGTTGCTGTTTACTCTGGCTGGCGAGTCGACGTCCTCGTCGTCGTCGTTGTCGGAGATGATCGCAGTCGTCGTGATCGGTGCGCATCTCCATCATTGCCTTTAAGGTCCGAAATTTTTTTTTTTTTTTAAGCGGAGTAAGGGAAACTTACTTACATTTCATATGCAAGAAAGAATGTGAGGTAGTAAAGAAAAGGCAGGACCCAGATACCGCGAATTGTTATCACAGCTCTGCCCATCTTTTGGGTACATGCTCCCAAAATGATGCCGAATCATAACACCTCTCTAGATCGATGTTGAGATAAATTTTGCAGATTACTTAAGCCTTGATTTTAACTTTTTTTTTATTTTTTTTTTCTTCTTTGATTTTTTATTGCTGTTATTTTACGTTATTTTTTTTTTTCTCAAAATTTTGCAATTGTTCTTTTTGATTGCAGTGAATGTGGTCGAAGCGCTTCAGGAGTTTTGGCAAATGAAACAAGCACGTGGTGCGGACCTTAAGAATGGTGCATTGGTCATATATGAGTCAGTACCATCGAATAGTCAGCCTTATGTATGTTATGTAACCCTACCTGGTGGAAGCTGTTTTGGAAGTTTTCAGGTAATTGACCCACACACAAAAAAAAAAAACAAAACAAAAATGATAATCACCGCGTACAATGATCACAAGGAAGTTGGATGTTTTAATCGTTTACTGCTAATTTTTTTTTTTTTTTTTTACTTTTGAATTTTTCATTTTGTAATTCTTTTACAGAATTGTCCTACTAAAGCTGAGGCACGTCGGAGTTCAGCTAAAATTGCACTCATGAATTCCGTTTTTAATGAACATCCGTCGAGGAGAATAAGTGATGAATTTATCGAGAAGGCTGTACAAGAAGCAAGAGCTTCTTTTAAAGGTGATATTCAAGAAGGTGATGGTCCAGATACTGGAATTGGGGCATTTAGGTAAGTTTACGATTTTATTTAAATTTTTATTTTGATTTTCTTAAAGACAAAAAACTGCTGTCATCTCTTTAACATCGTGTCCCTTCAGGGTGATTAATTAACTTTCTATTTTAGAAAATGTTGTGGTGCGTTTTGTAGTGTTTTCTTGAAGTGTAGATGTATAGATACATATCCGCCAAGGACTTGAAATTTATTAGCTTCATATTTCTGAAGGTCTTCAGAAGATCTACAAAGGCATGACTCGACGATCTACTATAAAAGAAAATTATATTTCTACATCACAACATGTAAATGTAAAAGACAAATTAGTTGTAATCTCGTTATGTCACATAGTAAAACCCATTGATATTAGTGGAATCCATCGAAAATAAGGAGCACACTATGGGAACGTTCCTTAATATTGAGAGAGATCTGTCTAATAAACACAAAACTCAAAAGTGTATGTATAGTAAAACGAACAATTTGAGGCTCTCTCACCCCAATTATTAGTGGTCAATAGAATCCTTATAATTCTACATATAGAAGGAATCAATGTTATATCGATAAATGCCATACCGACTCAAACAACTGGGGAAACAATTGCGATCTGGGACTAAACATACAAAGCACAGTTTTTCCTACATATGATCTCGCAAAACTGAGTAATGTAACACTTGAATTATGAACAAAAAATTAAAATATCTAGGAGTGATATTAGACTCCAAATTCAACAGAAGAGATAAACATAAAGGATCGCGTCTAAAAGGTTTTCTATGCCTGCAAGTAAACCTTTACCAAAAACTTGGGTCGTCTACATATGCGCATTTTACGCATTTACGTTTATTGTAAGATCTATCTTCACCCATCGAATATTAGTGTGGTGGAATGCTTTTGGGGGTGCTCAGGTTATAGTGAAAGGCAGGGCCCACCAGTTTTGACATTGAAAGTCCTTGGACAGTTACAGCTGTTATCACCAAGTGTGTATCTGAGTCTTGAAATCTCAGCACACGCTAGCTGTATTAATGTAATTAGTCTTGTTCGATATAGGTTACTAGCATCGCGTGTGTAACAGAGTTTTGAGGTTTTGGCACCTCATAGTTATTTTAAAGTAGAAGTCTCTCGATGGTGGAAACACTGTGAGTAGCTGGAGTATCACCAGTTCATCGAAGAGAGGCTTGGGGCAAAGTAGTACTGTAAGCGGCGCTGACTACTTTGGCGGGTAGATTGAACTTAGAGTATAGTTCTAAGACAATTTTGATGGTCCACGGTATGCAGACGGTTCTTGCCGGTAATGCACGTAATAACATCTGAAAATTTAATTACTTATCAAAACAATATAGGTGATCTGCTCTAGTGCGCAGATAGTTCCCATAGGAGATCAGCAGTGACCTCAGTCAATATAGTAGTAGTATCCCTACTTCCGTTGTCTAGTATGTTCTGAGGATGCTAGCGAAACTGTAACCACCTGTAAATAATGTAAAGTGTCAGTTGACCCTATGTTGAACTGATCAAGGTGAATGGGCAGTGTCTTCACGTTAATGCTAGTTGGTCCAATCCGAGGAGCTTTCTGTTTCCGTTACACATATCTAGTGTAAATGCTATGAGTCGACGGTCTCTACAGAGACACGCTATTGGGTACAAGTTCTTCGTAGAGTTGCTCTACATTTTGAACAGAAGCTGCCACTTGGCGCACAGAAATAAACCAATAAACAAGATATCAAACGAACTTAATAGAAAAGTTTCAACTGCTAATATAGGTCTAGCAAAAGGATCCATACGATGCATACATTTATCTATATAAGCTAAAGAATCGCTGATTGTGGAAGGTGGTGAGGGGATGAAAAATATCTGCTTGGTCTCAAGACATCTATAACCCGAAACAAGTAATTGCAAAATAGAATAAGGATAAAGCATATTGACCGCCGTGCCCCAGCACGCAAACTACGAAGGAAGATTCATGGAAATGACGCTTTACTATGTAATGTGTACTATAGAATACTCAATCCTATACAAAAAGTTTAACCAAGGCACATTCTTAGACAGGACATTTAACAACGTTCATACTGTGAGGCACCACAGTCGTTGTCTTTTAGGAAATCTCATTAAGAAAACTGATAGGAGTACCTGGAGGGAATCAAACCAACACATCTATGGATATTGGATTCAAGTGACGCAAAGTACCAAAGATAGAATAAAGTCATTTAGTTGGACATATGCGGTAACTGATAAGTTAAAAACTCACTCCTGAATAAGATTTTACCAGCAGGAGGTGTAAGTATTTTCCGGCTCTGTGCTATAAAAGACTCAAGGAAAAAAATTCTGCTTAGAAAATCCTTTAAGGTGTCTGCGAAGGCAGAAAGGCATGAAATTATGAAAGGGCTAATTCTAAGCTATGATTCAGATATCTGAATCTATTTATTGAGCATTGAGTCTAAATGGCTGCCATTGGCATAATACTGACAATTTTGAAAAAGTTATCTTATAATTATTGTTCAATAACGTCTTTGCGAGCCCCGTAAGTGTACTCGAAAGTCTGAATATGGTTTAAAACTGCTTAAAATATTGATTAAGGATTTGGATGTATAGATTGAAACGATGTTAGAATCCGAACTGGTTCCCTGAAACGTAGGCTACAGCAAGGACCGTTGTTCACCCTTCAAACTTATGAGTACTTGCTCATAAATCCCAACCGGACGCTTTAACGAAATTCAAAATTGGATCCCAACCCTCCTTACTTGTTTCATACAGTTCTTCCAGGAGGTGTGAGCTAAGGAATCTGCAACGTTTTCCTGAGAGACAGTGACAAAGAAAATGAGTCAACGTTTCGGATTCCTCTCGGCATCCTCTGCATACTGAATCTTCAACAAGTCCTATCCTATGTAGGTAACCCCTGAGAAAAGACTGCCCCCAGTGAGAATTGACACCAGAGTTCTCAGGGCTGGCTTGTTTAGTCCCAATAGCTCTTTCGTTTCATTTGGGTTGGATGTGCCCCACAGCTCCTTTGTAGTCCTACCTGAAGGGTCATCCAACCAAAGGCGACTGTGTTAGCAGTCGGCCCAAGCAGAGATAGTAGATGTAAAGTGTTTGTGTTGCGCCCCCAATTGTGGGGGAGAATGCCTCCGAGGTTGCACCAAGACGAACAAGTTTGTTCGCCTTTTCATTCGCGGTAATGTGGCCTGGGGCCCAAAGAACTAGTACCCAATATTTCCGAGAAAGGGAGTTCAGGGTGGTTTTATATTTTAATACAAGCTTGGAGGTTTTTGTTTACAAAGCCTTGACAGTTGCTTGATAGGTCCGAGCAGAATGCCATCTCCTTGCTCTCAGTCTTTGAGTTTAGGAGATATTTTACTGCTTCAAGTATGGCATTTAATTCCACCTGTAAAACCGTGACATGGCTTTCAAGGCGTATGGCAATTTCCGTGTAAGGCTCCTCACAAAAAACGTCTGCTCCGGTATTCTCTTCCGATTTGTAGCCATCTGTATATATGATAGGATTTGTCAATGACTGAATTTTCGGTTTGAAGTTGCTCCTCAGCATAATCTCGAGGAGGTGATCGCGGTCCCTGTATATGTCAGGTACGATGGACTGCACGAATTCAAATATGGATTCATTTTGAACTCTTTTACTAGTGTGAATCGAGCTCTCTCTAATTGAGATGCAGCCTCAGCGCAGCGACTGACGCCACCTTCTTGACGTATATATGCACGGGGTGTATATTGAGGATGACCTCAAGAGCCTCAGAGCTGGTTAACTTGAAAGTGTATTTAGTGTAGGAGACGCAATCGTTAAATCTTCTCTAATAGCTTGCAATGATTGATTAACTCCATTGCCTTGCACCATAGTACAGAATGGGTCAGATTACTCTAGTGTAGATCAGACCTGTAAAATTTCAAGTACCAGTACAGTACCAGTACCTGGACTTGAAATAATTTTAAGTACAAGTACAAGTCTCGGTACTGGTACTTTAAAATTTTTCAAGTACAAGTCCAGGTACTGGTACTGTTACTAGTACTTAAGTACCAATATACTTAAGTACCAATACACTTAAGTACCTTACAGGTCTGTACCTGTAAAATTTTAAGTACAAGTACCAGTACAGTACCAGTACTTGGACTTAAAATATTTTAAGTACAAGTACAAGTCCCGGTACTGGTACTTAAAAACATTTCAAGTACAAGTCCCCATACTGGTACTTTAAAATTTTTCAAGTACAAGTCCAGGCACTGGTACTGATACTAGTACTTAAGTACCAATGTACTTAAGTACTTTACAGGTCTGGTGTAGATCCAAAGGATCATCTACGGTTTAAGTCCCCACTTTTTCTCTATAGATCTGCGGCACATCGCGAAGGCTCGTAAAGCTTAATTTGCTCTGTCCTCAAGGTATGTATTCCAACTTAGTTTTCTATCTAATATGATACACAGAAATTAAGAGATTAAGGTGTTCTTCCTGGATAACTTCCGGACATTAGGATCTATAGATAGATATTCTTCCACTCTGTAGTATCCACAGCATTAAAGACTTTGAACCGTCGTCAGTTAAATCCAATAATCTTCTAAAACTGGTGGCCTGACTTTTCTACAATATAAATACTGGCTTCTAATAGCTTGCAGAATTTTACAAACTCAAATTTCACACTCTTTTCTTTTTCTTTCAGGTTTATGTTAGAGGCCAATAAAGGCCGCACTATGTTGGAATTTCAAGAACTGATGACTGTATTTCAACTATTGCACTGGAATGGATCGCTAAAAGCAATGCGTGAACGTCAATGTTCACGACAAGAAGTCGTCGCACATTATTCAAATCGTGCATTAGATGATGATATGAGAGCTCAAATGGCACTGGATTGGATCGCCCGTGAACAAGAGAATCCCGGTGTACTAGGACGAGAATTGGCACAAGCTGAGAGAGAACTCGAGACTGCACGGTTAGCAGGACGGGAATTAAGATTCCCGAAGGAGAAAAAGGATATTTTAATGCTTGCACATACACAATTGGGTGGTGGAAATGCTATGAACAGTTAAAGCCACCATTTTGCGCCTCATCCTGGATTTACTCGTAATTTTTAATTATTAGTTTCCTGCTGCTGCTGCTACTGCTGCCGCATTTGGGTAACAACATATTTTGCGAAAAGCTGTTTTAATCGTTTCAAATGTGTGTGGCTTTTCTTTATTAAATATGTTCTTCTTTAGCTTTTAAGCTCTTATACATTGGAAGCATGAAGCTGTAGTGTTATAAAAATAGACTAGAAGAGTATAGTTTTTCACCCATTCAAGCTGCAAAAAAAAAAAATATTTGTTTTGCTAGCGTGCATATTTACATACAAAAACAACAGCACTCTGATGATTTTATGTTTTTTTTTATAATTTTGCTACTCTTAGATTTATAACTTAGATACATATACTACAAGAGAAAAAAGCTCAAGTGAATGTGATTTTTTTTACTTTTTTTTTAATTTTTATTTTTGTTTTTAATAAGTCTAGATTTTAAAGTCTTTTAAAGCATTCACAAAATTACTAGTATTTAAAGTGGAGCTTTTTTTAGTTTTTTTTTTTTTTTTGTATTATTATTCTTACATTAATATTGGAATTCTGTAGAAGAGATTTTAATGTTAGAAGCTTGATGTTGGCATATTTTGAATTTACTCTTCACCTACAATTTATATATATTTTCAGTTTTTAACAGAGTCGTCACTCAAATAAGCTTTTTGAATAGGTACACCACTGACATGTCAACTTCTGTTGGCAGGGGTATGAAAACTATCTTAATTTCAAGTTTCATGCTTTAACAGTCATGTTACAAACTCAAAAAATTCCAAATATATTCAAAATTATTATTTTTATTGGAAGCTTATCTCCTATAACATCAAGAATTCCTGAAATTCGATTTTTAAGGAAACAAGATTAAGCAATTTTTATCTGCCTATACCTGAAAGTAGCTATGGGGGACAGAGAAAGGATTACAAATGTTATATTGCCATCTATTTCTATTCTATATATTCATTTAGAAAATCCACTGAACTATGATGGATATCGTATAGAATTTATTATTTCAAGTTCAGTGGAATGCAGTCGTTAAACCAAAAAGAGACAACACTATAGAAAAATGATTTCAGTGATGTCAGCGGTTATACATGTCAGTGAGGTACCAATGCAAGGAGATTCTTATAATCTGCCCCTAATAAACCCGTTTAAAAAAAAACGTATATTTAGTCAGTTTATTAATTGTTGAATTTGGTTTATATTTATAGGAATCTTTTCTTTCACTACTGGAATCTAGTAAATTTTAGCTTGACAATACTAGAATTCTATTTGATTTTGCCGCTATAGTCTTGTCCAGTGAAAATAGAAAATTTATTATGAGTATGTTTCATGTAAATATGTTAATTTCTTTATATATATTTCTCGTATCCAGTACCATCTTTACGTGTCTGGGTCTGGGCCCAAGTCCCCGTTATCCATAAGCTACCTAGCCCCTGCGATAGTATACCAACCGATGACTAATTTTCGTACTAGTAATATAACCTATTAATATTTAGTTTAGGTGTTAGAGTTTGGCTACTAAAAGTAGATCGAAGGATTTATTTGAAATTCTATACATGTCAAAAAATGTGAATACAAACTAACGTATATAGTGACTGTGTTTGTAGTCCCAGTATTACTCTGGTAGATAAATCATGATGAGCTCATCAATGAGGTCCTCATGAGTAATCAGATGAACGTTATGATAAAATTTATTCGCGTTTGAATCAAAACCGGGAAAAAATCATTTATTTACTTATTCACAAATAGTGTGCATAAGATATTGCATCTCTTTCACTTATTTCGTAATGTATACTTTGCTTCTCTTTTGTGCATTTTACAATATTAGATGAGTACTTTGATGAGTACATAATGAGTGTCACGATGAGCTTATTAATGAGTATGTCAATTAGTGTCATGATGAGCTTATTAATGAGTGTGTCAATGAGTGTCATGATGAGCTTAATAATGATATGTCAATGAGTGTCACGATGAGCTTATTAATGATATGTCAATGAGTATCACGATAAGCTTATTAATGAGAATGTCAATGAGTGTCATGATGAGTTCATAAATAAGAATCTGATTTTACGATAGATTTCATATATTTTACCGAATTCGAAACTGAGCCGTAAGGATATGGACATAACGTCTTGTTCAGCATATGGGCGACAGTCTTTCCGTGGAAAAATAAATCAAAAATTAATTTAAAATAAATAATTAAAAAACTTTAAATAAATATAACACAAAAATCAATTTAAATTTTCCTAGTAGAAATGTCATCTGACACGGTGATGACAAGAATAAATATTTATTTGTTGCTCGTTTAGTATATAGGGAGCAGATTTATAATATCCAATGAGCCCTTCGATGATATTTAATGAATGTTCATCAGGAGGCTCATCAGGACTTAATTTTCTATGTGTCTCTTCATAACTTGCAAACACCTTGATGCTTTTTAGTCAAATTAGTATTGGTTTACATAATAACTGACCCTTGCGGGGCAAGAGACAAGATAAAACTGTAAGCAATTTCTGCTAGGGTATTTAAATTTCTGGCATTTTTTTCATGACAAAATTTCAGTAGTCAAACTCAATGTAGCCGAGCCCGGGGCATAATGATGAACGATTTTTCTCTAGAATTTTCTTAAATCCTTGAATTGATTTCTTTAAACTTTAAATATACCAACCAATAACACGGAAAGAGACAAAATGTTATATAGATAAATTACTGTCTAACATCCTTCTGAAGTGGGCTGCTGATCTAAGTGGAGTGATGACCAGTTCGTCACTATATATGGGGCATAATGATGAAGGGCTCGAGGCATAATAACGAATTATAATACATACATGAAATTACATCTATTGTTTTTATCAAAATATTAAATCATTAATTAATGACCATAATGAGCTTTACAGGAATATGGATTTAAAATAAAATTATGCATTCTAAAATGAGGTACACCTCGAGTTTCCAATACCGAAAAATGCAAACTGAAAATATCTTATATGTTACTTTTAAAACAATTCCTCAATTTCGGAAATTTTAGGTTAAATAAGTTAACGATACTCCAACATTTCTTTTGTATTCATAGAACTCGAAAAAATATTGTTTTTACAAAATACCCATTTCTCGGTTATTCAGCAACCAATGTCCGAAAAACTGAAAAATTCTAATTGTTGGAGTCATTTTCCTTAACAAAGAATTTTTTCTAATGTAAAATTATGTCGTCTGAATCCACTTTTCGTTGAGCCTATCAGAATATGAAAATCGAAAAATGATAATGCCCCGCAAATAGCTTGTCATTATGCCCCACCACACATTAGTCCGACATGTTATACAAAACTTATCGAAAATTAATATGAAATCTATCATTATCCCGACAAACTTCCTACCATACACAGATATACTAGACGTACTCACCATTCAAATTAATAGGTCTAAAATATTTCCTCAAATACAATCTTTGGCAAAGCTAGAGCTTTTGCGTATTCTAATTGCAAAAATTCGTCTGCTCTTTTCGTGCAACCAACATAGAATAATGTGAAAAAAATGTTGACCATATGTTGGCAATACTTAACCCTGCATTCTGGCTATCATGGCGCGAGTTTAGAATAAAGCTGATTACAGATAATATTCATTCGTCACTATGCCCTGTTCATCATTATGCTCCGGAGTCCCCTACATATTTGGTAATCAGCGAAAAAATTTCTACTGTTGGTTTATATTAGAATTAACGCCCACTGGAGACTTTTTGTTACGCAACTTTTTTCTCACTGTCGCATTGAGCTAGCTTAGTACGCTCACAGTGAGTAAATGTCACCCCAAAAACTCATCTTTTATATACCTAATCATTCATCAATATAAATTTTGAAGAGGCAGCTGTGATGTGTATTTGTCCTTCGAGGAGGGAACTAAAGGTGGCGACATGTGATGAAAAAAGCGTAGCAACTATCAGTCTTCTTCTTGTTTTGTCGAGGTGCTAGAGGCGGCGTTAAAAATTGTTGATGCCTTAAATATCACAACAAATTCATGGCGCGAAAATTCAAATACATTTCTTAGAAACCCCACATAATCTTCCGCACCACCACTGACATGTATATAAATGGACTGACTGATCTCCTGTTTCATGTGGCACCAGTTTTGATTTCAGCAAGTACGATCTCACGGACGATATATTTAAATTCTTTGCGAATTTACTTACTGTCAGTGGGATTTACCGAATTTACCACAAAAGTATTTTAAAAGTATTTTTCTCAACACGGCATGTTGTATCTAAATCTTCGAGCATATATAACTCTTTTTTATATTACTATTACTTAGTCCAATAGCCATTAACCATTTCCTATGAAAAGTAAATTATCCCTTTTGTAACTACGTCTATGCGCCAAACACACTTCGCGGCTCTTTGTTTACAAAAAAGTGACAGTCAAATACCCTGCCAAAATCAAGATGGCGAAAATTATTGGCCACGCTGCCGTACATATACTTTACTATGAGATCCCGTCTCCTTTCGTTCTATCCTCAAAGTATTTGTCATAGGCGGTGACAAGCGCCGTATTTATCCTCTACAAATTGTCCTAGAACCTTTCCAAATATTCCGTTCTCGAAACTTCGATACTCCGAATCTAAAGTTGTTTATGTCCGTACTTTGTAGATGTCGCTTACCCTTTCTATGATACGATTCTCCGAAAGTTGTTTATGTCCGTACTTAATTAGTCATTCCATGCGAAGTAAGTAGATGCCGCTTGTCCTTTTTATGTTGTAACAATATCTTCCTCTTACACTATTATTGCAGCAGATACGTCTCTCTCGTTGAGTTATTGAATTTAATTGACGATAATCCGCGCACATTTTGTATTACCTGTTCTTTTTCGGAATCATTATTACAGGACTAGCATATTCTGAAATCGAATGGCGAATGATCCTCAGAGTTAATAGTTCACTTACTATATTTCGTAAAGTTGATTTTAACCCGTACGGAACTTTATACGGCTGATACTTAATGACCTCATCTTTCTTGAGCTTAATGTTCATTTCAACCACATTAGTATTTCCGAATTTTTTAGTGTTACACGAGAGAGAAATATTCGCGAAATTCTTTTATTAAATTCACTACTATGTTTTTGTATTCACTACTGACTTTTTTTTTTTGAATAAACACTTCTTCCTCATTGATAACCTTTCGAACTTGTAAACTATTTCCTTCTCCTATTTCGACCTTAGATGAATTTTCATTAGACTTATTCATTTCGTTAGTAAAGTTTTTGTTAGCACCTATATATCATCTTTTTGAATATAAAATTTTCCCAGAGTTTTAATAAGGGTATATACTCTTTAATGTATCAGTGTAACCGATATAAATATACAACAAGTATTTACTTAGAAATGTTATTATGGGAACAGGGTGATAAAATGGGACCGTAGGAGCTCTCCCCAGCCCCGGAAAAATTGAGAAAATCCTCAAAATTCCTAGGATTCATAGTTATGCTAGAAAGAAAGAATTGTGACGATGAACTAATTTAATTTAGATGCAAAATTTTTTCTTTTCTCTGGGGGCATCCCTTATGATGCAGGGTCCGACAAAGTAAAAAAGTGGTTTTCAGTTAAAACGTGATCAAGTTTTAGACGGTGGAAAAAATATACTATGGAGTTATACCATTGAAATTTAAAAAACGCCATTCGATAGAACTCAGCGGGGGCTTTAAATAGACGCCTCACATGTCATATTTGGGGTTTCAGGAGGATGAGGGTAACAACCCCGCACCCCAAAATACCCACACTCGAAACTTTTTTTTCGATAAATTTAATCGCCTTGTCGAACTAAAGACGAATATCAAGTTCGTTTTCTGAGAACGGTCCCCTCCTCATCCCACAAGAAAAGTTCAAATTTTGAAAATAATTAAAGCTAATTTCTGAACTTCAAATACTATTATTAAGTAATTTAGGGCGGAAAAAGAAAATCGATCGAACCAATTTGTTTTTCGGTGATGTTTTATTAAGTTTTCCAGAAAGTTTCATGCTCTTTGATGCGGCATTACTGATGTTTTGGGCTCACAAATTTGCAATACCTTTTTTTGTGGGGGAAAACCATGATGCGGGTAGATGTAAATTGAATACCCTGCAAAATCAACCGAGTACCACCTAGAAAAAATACGGGTGGACCAGTCGATAATCCTCAAAAAGATCTTTCATTTGGCACACTGGAAATTTTCCTAGGACACTCCCCTCCCCAGTTGCACCCGCTGACATTTGACGTTCAATCTCAGCTTCTAAGTACAACTATACAACCCGGTTTACACTGCCAATTTGTGAATGTAAAAATACAAGACCCTTGTATTGCATTTTATATGCATACGCTTTGTATGACTTTACTGGGCTGTAATCAAATACATCTTTTACAACGATACACTCTTTGATACAACATTGCGTGAATACCCCTGTGTTTAACACCTGGCCGGTTTAAAAAATTTTTGCCAATGACAATAGGAGTGGATCGGATTGTCTATTTGTACCGATTTTTACATATGTTTCCAAGAACCTTACACTTTCTTCCACCAAAACCACAACCACAAGACAGTATCGCATTGTTCAATTTTCCATAAATTTTCGCAACCGCATCTTTTCTGTAATTGTTGTTACATCACTACCTATAAATCTAAAAATGATAACAACTGAACATCCTCTACAAGGATTTCATGATAATATTCTTTCCCATTAGTTTGGACTGGTGTACTAATATTCTCAACAATTTTCGTTACCTTAATACAATCCTTCGCTAAATGATCACCCTGTTTGCATACATAGCAAAATCGTTTTTTATAATCTACGGTACATGCCCGAGCAAGATGACCTATTTAATTACATCTGTAACATTGCACAGCAGACTTAATTTTTTCGGCGTTCTGGATATCTCTACCTAACTCTCGATACGAACCGTTGTTTATTCCATTACTGATTAGCCTGCGTCTTCCGCAAATTTCTTGTTGCTGGGGATGGATGAGCCCATTCTAGTTGTTGCTCGATTATAGCTAGGCTTTGGTGGTGTTGATTTGTTGTTGGATAAAGCATCGCGACGTTGGTCCTGTCCATAAATAATCTAAAATTGTTTTATTTGCTCTAACAGTTGTCGTAAGAACTCAAATTTGGCAGCAGTTAGAACATTTATTAGATTTCGGTTTCCTAACCCAGAGATTAACTATGTTAGCCTCCTCTGATAACTTAATCCAAGCTAATGCTGTAATAGAATAAAATTACTGCTCAATACATTCTTCTCGTTTCCTTTTCATGGTCATTATTTCCATTTTAACAGCAAAGTCGTTCCGATCAACCTGAAAGCTCTTTAAAAAGTCTACCTTGAACTTCTTTCACATCTTCAATTCTGCTTGTTTGCTTTGGTGCCAAAACTTTCTGCTTCTTGTAAACGAAATGAGGCTAGGAATAAAGTTGTATTTTCATTCCATAAATATATTTTTTTTAGTGCTTCGATACTTTTAATCCATTCTGCAGACGTATTCTTTGTATCATTAGCTGGGACGAAAGCTTCATATCTTTTATCTCACCTATTTCCATTCTGATGGACGACGATACGATTAACTTCACATTCCGTTGACGTACTACCACTAAGGTTTCCACCCTCCTTACTAAAGCACCATTCTATTTTCTCAATAACTCTTTCCTAACTTCTTTCCTTAATAAGTTTATCACTTAATTTATATCACTAGGCATCACTTTGCTGATTTCCGGAGAATTCTTTTCTTTTTTATTCGCATTTTTAACTCTTTGACTACCTCTCCTTTTAAGACTTTTTCCCCTTGAATTTGAATTATACTCCATTTTCTCACTACCTAAACTAACTAAATTTTAATTGTTGGTTTAAATCTTCACTGTATAGAGTACCCAGAAATATCACTATCATAAACTTTCCTTTAATATTTTAAAATACTAAACGCACGAAAAATAGCTCGAAAATTCTACCCCACATTTGAATTTTGTAAGAGAATTCAACCTTTTTCCTTAAGATGCACCCGCCCGAACACGATTTACCGGCTAACTACTGTGAACTCAATATTCGAACTGCCCTCTTTTTCTCTTCACTCAAAGATCCTAAAAATCATTAAATTCAAGTAAATCCTAATATTGCTACTGCCTAACACTATGATAATCCTGAAACCGGCATTTATTACACCTTGTTCAACATACTCTCAGACACAGAGCTGGGCAAGTACCAAAGAAAAAGTACTTAAGTACAAGTACAAGTATCGAAGGCCTGAGTAATTAATTAATTAATTAAGTACTAAATCTATAAAATGTACTGAATACTTTTTGAAGTATTGAGTACTTTTTGAAGTACTTCTTAAAGTACTATTTTAGAATATTTGTACGTTGGCAGTAATATAATGAAGTATTCAGATAATAGATATTAATAAATAAATATCTTTTGAAAACTATAATATGTATAGTAACCAGTCGTTACTCTTTATAGTTTTCGGCGCTGCTCGTAGAGTAAAACTTTCACCTCTCATTGGTAAACTTATTAGACGTCTACCCAAGCACCCATTGTCGCCTCCAATAATGCATAAAAATTCTAAGGAAAATATTTCCAGTAAATTTCTAAGACGAAATTTAGACCTTTCTTACATCAAGTCGAGGTATCGTCGTTTTTATATTCCAGCGAGACGTTACTGCTTTTTGTTCTACTTGCCCAGTCTTGTTTGTATATTATTAGTTCTCCTAGGGTTCTGCCTGGACGCGTGAGTGCGACACATGCTTTGGCAGTTCTTTGCGTGCTTTAAAACTCTACAAAAAATGAGTTGCGCTAGAGATTGTGTTTGCTTTTTTACGAAGAGTTAGATATTTGTAGGTACTTAATAGAGTCAGAAATACTTAAGTAAAAATCTTGGTACTTATATACAAAACTAAGTCTTAAGTACAAGTAAATAGAAGCAAATACTTATGTTCAAGTACTAAGTAAGTAGGTAATTTCAAAAGTATTGAGTAATAAGTCTTAAGTGACGAAAATGTACTTTAAGTAGTACTTAAGTATTTTTTTACTTAAGTATTTCCCAGCTCTGCTCAGATATTCCGAGAATCTATCCTTTTTAATTACCCTATCGTAACTACCTACACTATCGGTTTATCGCCGACTCGCCAAGAAGGTTTCTTAACGTTGGATATATCTAATGATCCTTAATAAACAGAGTAGTCATTAAAATATCCTTGTTTTTGTTAACCTCATTTAAGACTTATCTTTAACAAAATTACGTTTATTATGCTCGTAAGAAATTAATTTGGTTTTGCAATATTATTTCGAAAATCTTATTTGAGTGGCTTTCATTTTGAATTTTATCGATTACATTTAAAATTGTAAAAACAAACAATCATGCACCATTTACTCGTACCGGTAAATTTCATTTCCTAACAAAAACAAAAACAAAAACTCCTCTCTACAGAAAAAAAAAACAAAAAACATCAAGAAAACAATATTTAAATAACAAGAAAAATGTGATTTTGTTTAGAAGCTTAGATTATTATTTTAAAATGTAAGTAATTAGTAAAATTTACAATAAATAACAAACACTTTTAACTATTTGCAGAAATTCTCTCTTTAATTATTCCAAAATACTTTACTCTCTCGTTCGTATGCACTTGCACTTAAAATTAATCAAATTAAGACCACAGAAAAAAAAAAATTCAAATTCGAGTCATTAAAAATTATGAAAAATTTCATAAAATAATTATTAGAAAAATTGTTTTGTATATATATTTGCAGATTTAAAATTTTTATTTTGTAATAAAAAAAAAAAAAAACAAAAACGAAAAGCTTTGGAACCAAAATTTATATTTTCTAAAAATATTATTGTACAAAAAATTAACACGAAATTTAAGGAAATTATTTTTAAATAAATTTTAAGACTTAAAATATTCAGAGGCATTAAAAACTAAATTATTAATGAAAAATATGTGATTGTTTTTGGTAATTTTAGCGTGAAAAAATTAAATTGTTTGTGTTACTTGCTGATGATATAATTAATTGTATTAACTAAATTGTTGTTATTATAATTTTATAAATTTTGATTTATATGTTTTTTTTTTTAGTGAAATACCACATTTTGTTTTGAAAAATACAAATAGATATAAAAAAACAAACATTAAGCAATAAATTTGATAGGAAAATTTTGAAAATTCATTTCAATTCTGATTGGTTATATTCCACTTGCATTTAGGCAGTATTTTTATTAATTCCACTTAAGTATTTTTACCTTTATACATCTTAAGCTCCATAAAAGTTCAGTTCTTGTTTTCCCTTAACTAGTTATGTGTAAAAAAAAAATGTGAACATTTTGATATATTTTTTTTAATAAAAACAACATTTCAAGAAAGCTACTCTTTGTCTAAATTTTCATTTTATAGGTGACATAATAAAGAGAGCTTTGTTATACTGGCGGTCCCCGTTTTACGTCGCCCCGTCTCAAGACGTTTCAAAGTTACGTCGTTTAGAAATTTATAACGGGAACTGCTTAACGTCAAAGCGAATTCGAAGTTACGTCAATTATTTTTATCGTTGAATAATCAATTTAAACGAAAAATAAAGCTATTAAATTCACGAGATAAAACTATAGAAAAAAGACATGAGTGAAGTGGAATGTATTCGATAGTTTTATACAGACAGTGTTGAGATATCTCTTTGCTTCTTTTCACCTCAACCTAGACGATTTCTGATGAAATTTTTGCCCCCCCCCTATCAACAAACACCCACTGAAATGACGCATTTAGAATCTATTGAGATTAAAAAACATAAAATAGGTAATATCTCGAACACCATTGCCCGTAGATGATTTCTGATGGGAGTTTGCCCCCCCCGTAATAGGAATACACCCCCTGAAATGACACCTTTAGAATATATTGACATGGAAAAAATTGGGTAAAATCGCTAATATCTCGAAAACCGTTTGCCGTTGACGATTTCTGATGAAATTTTTGCCCCCCCCCCCCCTATCGAAATACACCCCCTAAAATGACATCTTTCGAATCTATTGACATGGAAAAAATTGCGTAAAATCGCTAATAACTCGAAAACCATTTCCCGCAGACGATTCCTGATGAAATTTTTGTCCCCCCCCCTATCGAAATACACCCCCTGAAATAACATCTTTCGAATCTATGGACATGGAAAAAATTGCGTAAAATCGCTAATATCTCGAAAATCGTTGGCCGTAGACGATTTCTGATGAAATTTGTGTGTCCCCCTATCGAAATGCACCCCCTGAAATGACATCTTTCGAATCTATTGACATGGAAAAAATTACGTAAAATCGCTAATATCTCGAAAACCGTTGGCTGTAGACGATTTGTGAAGAAATTTGTGTCCCCCCGTATCGAAATACACCCCCCGAAATGACATCTTTCGAATCTATTGACATGGAAAAAATTTCGTAAAATCGCTAATATCTCGAAAACCGTTGGGCGTAGACGATTTCTGATGAAATGTTTGTCCCCCCTAACGAATTACACCCCCCCTCCACCCACCAGAAATGACACCTTTAGAAACTATTGACATGGAAAAATTGCGTAAAATCGCTAATATCTCGAAAACCGTTGGCCGTAGACGATTTCTGATGATAAAATAACTAAAATATTCTTTGGATCAAAAAATTATTTAGGTACACAAAGCCTTCTTAAATATCTCAATACCTAATAAAATAGAATAAATATTACAAAATAGGAGTAAAAAACATAATTAAGCTTAGATCTAGTTTTCTTCAGGATCAGTTTCTTCGTCAAGATAATATTATTCATTGCAAGATACCAGCGTAGCTTTATCAGAAAATCCAAATTGACTTGAATATTCAAGTCGTTTTTTATCTGTAAAATAAGGAAGTATTTCTTTCTTGTTTTTACGCATGTTACCCACAACAGAAATCTTATGATTTTTGGCCAATTGTACCAATTGTCGATTATTACGTCTCGTGCAATACCAGAAATTGGTGTAATTAGCCTCCTCACGACGTCGGCTGCATTATTACTTAACTCGTACAGGCCTTCAGGCTGCTTGCCGGACTAAAGTTCCATGTTGACGACATTAAAACATAGCAGCGTAGATAAAGTTTTATTCCGTATTTGTCGGGGTTTTGATTTGAGGTACTGTCGGAGAGGATATCTCCCTCAAAAGCCTGCCATCATATCATTAATAACAACATCCTGTCCCACAGGATATGGTAAAAGATAGTTTTGTGTAAACATTTCTAAAACCTCTCTTATTGGTGCAGCTTTGTCCAGAGTACCACAAAATGTTCGTGTAGTAAAGGGTTTTCCCATAAGAGGTGTTATTTTAATTAGCCCGCTATTTCGGTAGATGTCACTTTTGGAGCTGTCATTTTTTGACATTTGACAAGTAGAAACTACGCCATTAATAAAAATGGAACGATACACGATTCAACAACGCATTGAAATTATTAAAATTCACTATAAAAATGGTGAAAATGTGGCAGAGACGGTTCGTAAAATTCGAACATTTTTGGGTCGTCGTGAAGCACCTTGTCGGACCGCAATACAGAAATTGGTAGAAAAATTCGAGCTGTCGGGACACCTCTTATTGGAAAACCCTTTAGCATCATCAAACCGCAATGAATTGAGTAGACATTTTTTTTCTTTTCAGTGACATAATATTTAGTAGTAGGAAAAATAGGAACGCCTGCCCTATCACTTGCATATGAAATTCGTGATATCCTTAAGGATTCTGCTATATAAAATAATCCGAATAGTGTTCCAATTTCTACAGCATCAATCGGTTTAGAGTCAAGTGGTCCCTCATACGATAGCGCTTTTTTTTTTTTAATAAATTTGTTGGTATGTGTAACAGCTTTTTCAATAGTATTCTCCGTAATGAATAAATTTCAGGCTTGCATAAATGTTGTCACCCCCACGGCATTACTACGAGTACCAGAATCTTATTTGCTTTTAATAATCAAGTTTTTTTTTTAGAATTTTTATTGTATCTGAAAATAACTCCTGTTGGACACCAAAGTGAATAAAAATGCTGCCGAAACATTTTCTGGACATTTCTAAGAAATGAATGCTACGTTCATAAAAACTGTCAGAGGCACAGCACTTGTCGCCTCCAATATACATAAAAATTCTAAGGAAAAAATTTCCAGTAAATTTCAAAGAAAAAAATTGAGACGTTTCCTACATCAGGCAACGAGGCAACGTTGATCTTGTATTGGAGCGAGGCATTACTGACTTAACCTTGGTTACGTCATCTAGTCGAGGCATCGTCGATTTTATATTCGTTTTATGTTTTCAGTTTGGCTATGATGGCTCTGCTTTGATGCACGGGTGCGGGATATGTTTTAACATTTCTTTATGTGCTTTAAAACTGAACAAAAAAGGAGCTGCGCAAAAGATTGTGTTTGCTTCTCTACGAAGAGTTAGGTATATTTTATGTGTAGGTACTTAATAAACTCAGAAATACTTAAATAAGAATCTTGGTACATAAGTACAAAATTAAGTCTTAAGTACAAGTAAATAGAAACAAAAACTTATGTTCAAGTATTAAGAAGGGCATTTCAAAAATATTAAATAATAAGTCTTAAGTAACGAAAATGTACTTTAAGTAATGCTTAAGTCCTTTGTTACTTAAATATTTTGTTTTTAATTCAAAAAGAGCAATGGCAACAATATTATCACGTGGTATTTAGCATATATGTATCATCGATCTTCTTAGCAAGGAAAAATCTTAGAAATAGTGGTATATTCAATATACCACTGCCCCGGAGGTATCTAAATATGGCAAATATGCAAATTCATTAATCATTTGGGATGAAATTTGAGTTTTTCTCAATCTAAAAGACTCTTTCTGTGGGATTAGTTCTTTTTACATGATACCACAAAAAATTGTGTTTAGACAATGTCCATGAATTTTTTTCTTGAAATATTTTGTTCTTTTGAAATTGCAATCAACGTATACTTACACGCATTGATTTCAAAACAGTGGAAATATTTTCAAAAAAATTTTGCGAGAGAAATTTGTGAAAATATTACAAATCATAAGACGTGTACCTACCCCCAGAACTTTTTAATACTATTCAAAGTTTTTTCTGTGGTTATTTATATGTAGACCCGAATTAAAGAATTTTTATTTTCACCTGAGGGCAATACCTAACACAAATTTTCGCTGATTTTTTAATTTCAGAATATTTAAGTTTTTTTTTTTTAGAAAAGTGAAGGCATTTGTATGAGGAATTTTGCAGTTTTCGCATTGAAGAAAAGAATAACGCGCAAAAGCTCTCCAATTTTAAATTATACTTATTGTTTAGGATTTTGTTAGCCAGAAGGCAGTAAAAGTCTAAAGTATAAATTCCTCTTATTTGCCACCATTAATATTCGTTTGTGTGGTTCTAATTTGAAATTATTAACGACACGCGAATTATCGGGAGAACCTTTAAGGCAAACTGCATGACATTATGTATGTTCGAAAATTCTTAATGAAAATTTTATTCGGGCATTACCAAAATCATTAATGTTCTGTTTAAGAGTGTCATCGGATCATTGCTGTTGGCAAATGGATTTCAGCAACAAGAAAAACGCTTGTTTTCTCCTGCCTTCTTTTAAGACCTTTTTATCAGGTAATGTACCATTCAGCTCGATGATGGATAAAATCTTTTGAGAATCCTTTCTTTCATCTTATGCTAGTTCTTATGCTTTTGTTTCCATAGCTTGAGGGTGTACATGTTTTAAGATAACGGTAAAAATGGTAAGCTGGTTGCCGGCTGCATTAATAATTAATATTCAATGTGCATCATGATGGCCATTCATGGTGCTACAACTCCCTGTTGGATGGAGGCTAAAAGAAAGGAAAGAATAAAAGAAAATCGTTTCTTAACTAAGCCCGCGCTTAAAGAGAATGGGAAAGTACTTAAATTATTCCTGTGAGAGATTATTTGTGCAAAGGTAAAATTTATTTATAATTATCTGAATATGGCTTACATTTCGATCGTATGATTTTACTAAATTGTATCTACACAGTAATAATATTCAAATGTAAGTACTTAAGTAAAGTATGTAGGTATACTATGTATATGTACACAGAGGTTATTACTTAAGTTTTGCGGATGACAAAGAAAACTTCCAAGTTATTTTTCTAATACTTGAGTCAAAACCCTCGAGAAATACTTCGCAAGCCATGAAACAGAAATCTATATGTATGCGTGCTAGTCCAATTCTCTAAAATGTTTTATATTGAATCTTATGGAAAAGTCACCTGACATTGATTTTATATATGCTATGGACCCTAAACTACTATCCATACAGGAAAATAGTCTTTTAGTAATTTTATCCTTATTTCCTTATCTTCCCAACGGCTACACTGGCTTATCTTACTTAACGAAATAATAATTTTACGCTCTATAACTCTTAGCTGAGTAATAGTTGCAATAGTGTTTGTGAGGCCGTAGTCCGACTTTTGATTAATTCGAATTCATCGGATCCACTGACATATATAATATGGACTCGCTATACGTTCATAGAAATGCACTGCAAAATGTGGGCTTACTTCTATATTGCTGACTCTTTCGATCTAAGTACCAAGTACCAACTGAGAGAGAACTGTAAACAACAAATAATAAGTTGGTTCGTCGAAATAAATGTTTTGAAATTAATTATTTAGGGTTAGTACTGATAAAATTGTTTTACCAAGGGCAATATATTCATTAGATATGCAGCAGAAATTCGAAAGGTTTTATTATAATCATTTTTCCGGCTGTGCGATTTACGCTTCCAGTCTAAACATTAAAACTTATTCCGTTCGTTTTAAAAAAAATGTATCGATCGCGAAAGATTATCGCAGAATTAATTTGCAACCGCCAACGGTTTATTGACGGATAAGGCGATTAAATTTTTCATTCTATAAAATGAACGCATTAGTGTTGTTGTGTGTCTTGTAGAAAAACAAAATATAATTCTACAGTGCAGACAGATTATCTGTGATTAGTGGCACAACCAAAACTACCAAGAACACAAGAAAGAAAAATTTCCATTTTGGTGATTCTCAACTCTCTGGTTCAAAACCTACGTGTTTTAGAAAATCCTGATTGAGCCGAATTCAAGTCCATATAGGTGTTCCAAGAATCTCAATTCTATAGATTAAGATATTCAAGTGAAAGTGATAGTTCGGACGAAGAAATTATTAAAATTATAGAAAATAGAAATATTCAAAGTGTTGAAAAATTAAATAATTTCTCAAGTAAAACATATTCGGAAGAATTGAACAAAAAAAATCAACGAAATTGAGTTAGGATTGTCAAAACTCTCTACGAAATCGTATGATAAGTTAGAATATTTAGAAAAAATAATTAATAAAAGTCAATCTAAATTAGATTTATTAAAAAGTGTAAGTAAGCAGTTTGAAAATCCATAGTTATTAGAAAAATTAATTAATTAGAGCGAATTTAAATTAGAACCATTAGAAAGTGAAAGTAATCAGTGTGAACCTATTTCTCTTAATAAATCAGAAACAGTTAGTTCTAATAATTTAAATGAATGTATCCTCTAAACACAGCTGCTAATCCCCCAGTTGCACAAATCAAAGTTATACTTAGTTCTCTTAAAGTGCCAGATGCAATAAAAGATTTGCCAAATTATGATGGTAATCCTAGATTGCTCTATGATTTTTTTAAAAAATGTAAAAGAAATTTTACTTGTTTTAAACCCAGGACACCACTTGATTGGGGTCAAATAAAAAATAACCTCGTATTGCATTATTCGCATAAACATAATGAAACTTCTTTAATTAAAGATCTTTACAATATTCGGTAAAATAATAACACAGTTGAAAAGTTTTATATAGCGAAATAGTGAAAGTTCTAGCGACCATGTTTAAACACATTCAGATACACGAAAAAGATGCAAATGTTATAAATGCAAAAATAAGTTTGTATTCGGAAATGTGCCTAAATACCTTTATAACTGTTTTAAGAGAGCCACTAGGGTCCACAGTTCGAGCCATGTAACTTGAATCATTAGCTATAGCATTCTCTTACTACATTGACAAGCAGAATATCTCCTATAAGAGGGCAGAATCAATTGGAAATAAACAGATAATAAAAAAACCCACAAGGCCAATAAACGGTCCAAATCCGTCATATAAAAACTTGACTCAATAGACCCATCTAGACGTAAATAAACACGGAGACATACTACCTTATATAGTATACACATATCATCCCCTTTGGGTAGACCTCTAAAGTTCCTAGTAGATACGGGTGCATAATCATCGTTCATAAGCCTTGATTTCGGACATCCCGAAGATCTTACTGAAACAGAACCCATAATCATTACAACAATTCTAAATAAACAATGTTTAAGCCTTTCTGAATTAAACCAGTTGCAATGATTAGAGGGGCCGACTGCTGACGACTATTGCAGTCATAAGAACAATTTTCTCTCGGTTTATGGAACGTTTATTACATAGGAATTTGTAGTCGGCCTCGGCCGCTCTATCGTCGCAATTATGTTTAAGCCTTAAATGTTTTAGCACAGACAAGTAATAACAGATATCCAGCGCCTGTGATCCTGTATCTTCTGAACGTTACGCCTTATGATTATGATTTTTTTATTACATTGATAATCGTTGAACCTTTCCAATTGTCTAAAACTTTTCTCCCCCCTCCATTTTGGAGTTATGGCTCAATTAACTTAAAATTTTGGACTCGTTTAACTCGTTCTTTTTTATAAAAAAAAAATACGTCATCAAGACTATTTTATCATAATGGATTTAAGAAGCCTAAAAGCTTGGGTTTAAAATTACCTTTGTACCATTGATTATTTATATAAGGATGTCCCACGTAACGTGTTCCCTGGGCATTTTTCTCGAAAATCTGCGGACATATCGAAAAAGTCCTAATAATAAAAATTACGCATCGTTTGTCAAGGTATCCTCTGGCATAGCCAAAGTCCTTGAGAGAGGACTTGGGAAAGGATATATTTAAAAAATGTCCTTTTCGTCCTCATTAAGGATACATTTAGATTGCATTTTTGAATTCTAAAACGAAAATGTTATATTTAAAATTCCAGTTTAACCCTTTATTATCGAGATATAATACCTCAAATTGTACTCTATGCACCGTGTTCCTTTGCCATTGTTCTCGAAAATGCACACAGATATCATCGAAGTGCTAGTAACAAAAGTACCAAAAGCTACCCATCATAAGCCGGGCTAACTTTTGATATGATCAACATTTAAAAACAAAAGCCACACGAAAAAAGGATATCTTCGGTTTGGTCCTTTTCGTCCTTTCTGAGGATGTATTTTGGCTACACTGAAGAATTCTTAATAGGTATACCACTTTTTATCTAATTTGATTTGCAGTTATTCAATGTAGCCAAAATACATCCTCAGAAAGGACGAAAAGGACCAAACCGAAGATACCCCTTTTTCGTATCCTTTTTTGTCTGGCTTTTCTATTTAAATGTTGACCATACCAAAAGTTAGCCCGGCTTATGATGGGTAGTTTTTGGTACTTTTGGTACTAGCACTTCGATGATATCTGTGTGCATTTTCGAGAAAAATGGCAAAGGAAAACGGTGCATAGAGTACAATTTGAGGTCTTATATCTCGATAATAAACGGGTTAAACTGGAATTTTCAATATAACATTTTCGTTTTAGTTTTATTTGCGGAATTCAAAAATGCAATCTAAATGTATCCTTAATAAGAACGAAAAGGACATTTTTTAAATATATCCTTTCCCAAGTCCTTTTTCAAGGACTTTGGCTATGCCAGAGGATACCTTGACTAACGAGGCGTAACTTTTATTATTAGGACTTTTTCGATATGTCCGCAGATTTTCGAGAAAAATGCCCAGGGAACACGTTACGTGGGACACCCTGTATAGATGTGCGCAAAACCATTGACGTCTTAGAAAGAAGATGTCGCTACTTGCAAAAAATGCGATAAAAACTTTTATTTAATGGTTTCCAGCATATAAAGTAAAAATAGTTAAAAACCAAATAGTATATTATATCCAGTCATTGAAAATATTTTTATTAAAAGTTTTAAAACTGGAAATAACAAGCGAAATACAAGTAGCGACATCTCCTTTCTAAGACGTCAATGATTCTGGGCACATCTATATATAAAAAATCAATGCTTTGTACCCAAAATATAGCCCTAAAGTTCAATTAGTGCCAGGAAGTAGGCAATTATCTTTTGGAGATGAGCTTTTTAAGCCATTTTCGATGGATATGATAAAAAAAAAGAAAATTCCCAAAACGTAGAAAGGATGATAAATGTCACTGCTGAATGTCATTGAGCATCACATATCCATTTTCAACTATACCAGTCCACCAAATTCATTCCTATTCACGTCAAAATCTTTCAAATTATAATTTTCATAATTTTTATGTTATTTGTGATGATGTTTTTCCAAAAATTTCAATCTGACAAATTAAACAGATATACGACCCACATTCTCACTCACTGGCATATGAAAATATATTATTACGCGCAACAAAGTGGAATAAGCGACATCTGTTGGAAATGCAAACAACTTTAGGTTAGTGACATCTTTAGTGAGCTTTGGGTTCGGAGGACGGAATATTCAGGAAGGTTCTAGGATAATTTGTAGAGTATAAATGCGGCCTTACTCACATTCAGGAGGCGAGTCTTATTTCAAATAGTGAAGTGAATGAAGTAAACTATTTGGATTGTATTAACAGTGTGTCTAGAGAAACACTTTCCAGTAAGAAAAACAAAAGAACTTTGAAACAGTTATATAACTTCCTCTCAAGTAAGACGAAGTTCGTCTCATGACGGGATTTTGCGCAAGGCCTTCGAGGGAAGAGATAAAAATGTTTTATAGTATTTGCAATGTTTCCTTCATCATTAAGCATCATCAATTGATTATATAAGAATTCTGTAAAAAGCTTTGGAAAGTATGAAAAAAAAATTAAAACATCTTTGAAGTCCAAATGACTCACTATTAGAAATGGATTCTTACAGTGAATCAAATTGTTAAAGCTCAAAAGAAATTTATACCTGAGATAAAATTGACAAAATAAAGTACATTTAGAAATGGTTACAATAAAATAAGGCATAGGTAATATAATTCTTACATCTGTTTCAAGAACACTTGCAAAATCAAGAACATTTGTCATTACAAATTTATATCAACCTGATTTTTATGCTAAATTAATTATGTCATGCACACGAAATAAACCAACTTAGTCCACATTTACTTTACTATAAAGGCTAACGATGGACATCAAAAATTGATAATTTCCTCAAAGGTCATTGATGTCTCTTATTGGTGAATATATGTACAATCAATTCTGTAGTTCAATTATCCGGTTAGTCTACTTTTCCTTCTTATGTATAGAAATAAGTTTGGCGCCTTTCCATGGGCTGTTTATACATACATATATTGCAATATTGTGAAGACACGGACACCACAAATTTTAATTCCATTTTGAAATCCATTTTTGGGTAATACTTTTCCTATCACATAATGTCCGTAAATTTTACTCAGAGCATTTACCAATGACCCAATTCTGTCATCAGTCCATATTTAATATCTACAGAAGATCTGTGGGAAAAGCAATCTAATATTAACTGAATCCAAATAGGTCTGTTGCTACAAAGTATACACAAGTTTTGAAATTTGTTTTCCAGTCTGCATTCGGTATGGACAGATAAATTCAATGCGGTAGTAAATCTCTAAGTAATCTTTCGTCAGAAGAGACCAGACCCAGAGAACCATTCAAAAGTCGTGATGAGTCTACCACGTTTTCCTCAGATTTAGTTATGTACCATATATTTAGGAGGTCTGGGCTTGTCACTTTGATTTATTAATTGATTTTCAGTTGTTTAAATTTAAATTTTTATATTTTATAGTTTTGGGATATTTTTTTTTTTTTGTTCTAAGTACAGTTTAAGAGGGCTTATGCAAATTAATAAATTTGATGTTGTATGAAAGATAATTGAGTGATATCGAGAAATATGTTTTGAAAAAATATAAAAAGTATAGAATTTTGCGGAGGTCTTAACTTGTACTCGCATATATGTATGTATTTCTGCAAATTTGAGATAATATGAGTGAGCTAGTGAGCAAGATTCACTTGAGTTTTATTTATTTATTTTTTTGTTATTATTCATTTTCTTCGTAAACATTTCACAATAATATTCAACCTATCAATCATTCAAATTGTGGGTGTCTCTGTCAAAAATTTACTTAACACGTTTGCGCCGGCGCGTACCATCGGTGGCTCTCACAAGATTGCTTTATCGGACAGCGCGTACCACCGGTGGCTCGGATTTGATTGTGTTATCAGGCGGTGAGTAATACCAAAAACTTAGATCATTAAGTAACTAGAAAAAATTGCCATATCATAAATATAGTAACACCGAACGAACAAAAATTTTGTTAATAATAGTATTTCGTTATTTTACGGTATACGGTGTCTTTAAAAATTCATTAAAAAATATAACTGCGTGAGAAGGTCGTCGAGCAATGCCGTTTTTTTATTTGGAGTTGTGGTATTCGGAAGAAAAGAGTAGGTTCAAAAAACTTTGGCTTGGTGGTTCGGTGAGGGGGGGGGTACCACCCCTCATAGGGGTAGTCCAAAATGGGGCATGTGGGGTATTAAATTAAAGAGGGAAGTGAGTGCGATCGAGTGGAGAGGTTCGTTTTTTTGATCCTGTTAACTTCATATGGACGATTTACATTAAAAATATGCTTTTTTGGTGTTTGGGCATATTACACACCTTTCCGTCATTTTGCATATATTTTGCCCGTTCTTTCTTTCGTATGCATTAGCGGTCTGTTGTGAATGTTTGTTTTTTGTTTAGATGGCAAATTCCACCGACAGGTTCTTCGTAAGCACGAGATTAAAGTACAGCATTTTTTTACTAAAAAAATTGGCCATTTTCCACTCACTTAGGACTGGTTGAGAAATTAAATAGATATGTGATTAGGAGATAAAATATAGATGAAATTTCATTCGACAAACAAGCTTTAACGTTTCTATTTAAAAAAAAACAATTATAGAGTCTTTTCTACGCTGGAAGACGAGCAAATTGAGCTTTTTTTGGGTAACCTTAAATTATCTTGATACACCAAGATCGATGTAAATGTTCGATGGATTCCAATACATATTTTTTTCGTAATATAGTTAAGATATACCGCAATACTGGGGGTGTAAACTGCAGTAGGGTGGGGAAGTGGAGATAAATGTGGCAAAATTTTTGGATTTTTAAAAAAATAATTTTTCGAAATCAATTTTTAGTTCGGAATTACCTAAGAGGGTTAAATAGGGGTAGTTAATTACAATCCCTATTTGTCTTAAAAATAATTCTATTCACTAAACCTCGATCAATTTCTAATTACCGAATCTAAAATTATTTCCGTAACTACTACTATCCATCTGTCATTACATTACTTTTAACGCCATCTTTCTGCTGAATTTTCCAATATTTAAGCCACTCTTAAATTTATCTGTAATCTGTCACCATTCATTTAAGAAAAATCACAAGTCATTATTCCTAGCCGTTTAGGAATAATTAACAAAATTAGATTGCAAAATTACTTTCTAATTATTAAGTTGCTGCACACATAGGTATGCTACTGAAAAACCACCACCCTTTATCTTGGCCAAATTCCAACTTATTCCAACGAAGCCGAACACCATCCCAATTTTTTGTAGATAGTATGATAAAATATTTTGCTTCAAATTAAAAATAGAAAAAAAAGCGCTAGAAATCCTCACTAATGAATAATAATCTTTTTTTTTTAAATACTATATTATTAACTTATATTTGTTCAAGAAGTAATTTATGTGGATTCTCCGGTATATAGCAAAAGCTAAAAATGTTATTAATTTGTTATTTCATCACACAACCCATTATATTTTTGGTGACAAGTTTCAAGTCTTTGTTTTGCCTCAAAAACATACCGACGCTGCTTGGTGTACATTAAGCAGAAAAGGAAGAGTACTGTGCGGTATTTAAGGTAATGATTCACATGATTGATTGATTGACACGAGTTAAATACAACATTAAGTTTGCGTGAGCGTACTGCATTCATACAGCCATATAATATACCACTTCATACATAATTAAGGGTACCAGCAAGGTTTTAACGAGTTTTAATCGAGTCTGTTGTGGCTTGAATGAAGCAGATGGTCACATACTACGTAAGCCGCCATAGATTTTACCCACCACTGCATTTAAATACTCATCCCAAGTCAGTGCTTTGCTCATAAATAACCCCAGATTTTTAATGACATCAGAGTATAGAACAATAATATTATTAAGAATAAAATGCAAGAAATTGCGAGTGTCTAGTCTACATTTGTAAATAATAATAGACTCAGATTTCACTGCGTTAAAAACTAGGCCATTTAAAAGTGCCCGCCTAAGATGAGACGACTTCCACATCTTCATTAACTCTGCAAATGCAAATACCATCCTCTACTAGCCCAATGGATCGCGACAGGTTTAACTGTACAAAATCTGCATACAGGATTATATTTAAATGCTGGAGTAGTGGAGTAGGTACTAATGCTGTATCATTTATAAACAGCGGGAAAAGAATGGAGCGAAAGTAGATCCTTGTGGTACCCCACACGTAATCCTGATCGGGCTATAGAGAAACCCATTCAATCGGACACTTTCGTCTCGATTAGATAGATAACTGCAGTTGAGTTTAGTACTCAGTATTATTTATAACATAATTTTGCATGATCAACAAAATCAAAGGCCTTAGAGAAATCAAGAGGCACCAAAATGGAAACCAAGTCAGAGTCCATAGCAATTCTTACATGATCAGTCAATGACTTTGAGGAAAGGTGTACTGTAACTATGATTTTCTCGAAAACCGGACTGCCAGGGGATTATTAATATTTATTATTACTTCTTTATTAGTCAAATATAAGACTCTTGATATATAATAAATATTTACATATTAAAGGTTTGGCTAATTTCAATTCATACATTTCATTAAACTTTACTTTTTACATACTCAAATAATTTTCTCTTAAATATGTCAATTCTTCTTTCATTTCTTAATTCGCTGGGTAAACCATTTAAAAAATTGCAAACCCTTATATATATTCGAATTTTGCGTGCTCGTTCGATTCCACCTCTCCAGTCTTAAGTTACTACCATGACGAAAATTATAAGGCTGTGACTCAGCAACATAACGTAAGTTTTCTCCTTAAGTATACAGGTGATACACCAAGATGCATTTTAAATATGAAAATTATCGCGTCGTATGTAAGTCTTTGTTGAACATTCATCCAATTTAGAGTATTTAGCATACTCAAGACAAGCGTGTATACGCTGCATCTCAAAATTACCTGCATTGCTCTATTTTGAAATATTTATAGCCTTACCTTAATTTTACTTGAACACGCATACAGCAGTGTTGAACAATATAAATAATGTGGTAAAATCAATGCATTGTAGAGCAATATTGAAGTTTTTAGAGTTAAGTAGGTACTACTGTCTAATCCTTTTCAGAAAACCTATCTTTTTAGACAGTTTTTTACATATGTTATTTGTATGGTCCTTAAATTTTAGCTTATTGTCTAACAACCCTCCAAGATATTTAAAATTTTTAACACATTCCAGTTCTGTTCCATCAACCATCAATACTATATCATCACTTATATTAAACTTCATAAACTTAGATTTAGAAATATTCAATTTTAGCTTGTTCATTATCAACCACTCACTCAAATTTAGTAAATCCTCATTTAATATTCTAACCATCTCATTAATATTCCGTCCAGTAATATATATCAAAGTATCATCAGCAAATAGGGATATTTCGCGAAACTTCAATACCGATTCTATGTCGTTAATATATATCACAAAAAGAATAACACCTAAAACGGATCCCTGAGGTACTCCCAACTCAACCTCCACAGCACTTGATAGGATATTGTTTACTTTGGTACTTTGCTGTCTATCATCGAAATATGATTCAAACCACGTATGTTCCACTCCCTGAATTCGAAATAACCGTAATTTTTTCTTCAGTACTGTTCTGTCCAACGTTTCAAAAGCTCGTTTAAGGTCAAGAAAATCCGCAATTACTGTCTTAGCAGCATCTAATTCCCTTTTCCAGTCAAATACAATTTTGTTTAGTACTGCCTCATACGAGTGGCCCTGCCTGAATTCAAATATTTTGGAAGTGAATGAGAGCCGGCTTATTGGGCGGAAATCTTTAGGACACAGAGCACTCCTATTTTTCGGAACCTGGACTACTAAGGGTGATTTCCACAGAGAGGGGTAGTTGGGTGGTAGTAGTAATACAAGTATTACATATGTGAGTAATATAAGGGAGTATGTAAGGCAGTATAACTTTGAGAAAGCGTGGTAGGATATCATCCATACCCTTACCATTAGAACTGATCGAATATGCAGCCTTTATCACCTCATCATAAGAGATACTTCAAAAGTTGAATACATCTGTACTATCTTCCTCCAGTCGAGGGTACCGGAGCTGTTGCTGATAGTGGAGTGCTGGAAAAGGTAGAACTGGGATTTATATCAAAACATCTATTTATATTGTTAGAATCCAGTAGGCATTCGTTGTTACGAGATTTTCCAATCTCAATTTCACGAAATTTTTCCCATAACTCTTTAGATGGGAGTCTTATATTGAACTTAGATCTATAATAGTTCACTTTGGAGGTACGAACAGCCATTTTGGTATTGTTCCATAACCTCCGAAAATTTTTCCAGTTTTCCTCATTCTGATTTCGTCTCCAAAGATGATATTATCATTATTATAATCATTATTTATTAAGATGTAAAAAACACTTCAAGATTTACAATTTTATAGTAAGTATTTATGTAATAGGGGGAAAAAAATTGGACACATAAAAAACCTAGTTAATCTAAGAACTAAGACTAAAAATAAAAAACAGAGTACGTGATCCCGAGTATAACAAGTGACTTCTAGAAATTAACATAGATATTTGATCCATTATTTGAAACAGAAAGAGAAAATGTAGACAAGAAAAATAAGAAAATTAAAATTAAAATTAAAGAGAGAGATACGTAAAAAGGTGAATATGCATACATAAAATCAAAAATAAAATCTACAACATTAACTAGGTGAAGTGAGTCTGGTAAGAAATAAGCAGTCTCCTCAATGCGCCGAACGAGCTCGCCCTCTGCAGGCTATTCGGCAAAGCGTTCCAGATTCGAATGGCCTGAACAATGTATGATCCTTCAAACACAGTGGTGCAAAATTTTGGCAGTCGAAATTTATATCCCCTACTTGTATTTAAAGGCTGAATCATATTGCATAAATAAGAAGGCTGTGCAGAAAAAGCTAGTTTGTACAGAAACATTAAAATTCGTCGCTCAAAGTAAGTCTTCAGTGCGCACCCTAGCAACGAAAAACTAAGATGAGATATGTGATCATACCTTCGTAGTCCAAGGACAAACCTAATACAGTCATTAAGTGCTACATTCAATTTTCTAAAGCATTGAGAATCAAGCTTAGGAAATACAAGACAACCTTGACTAAAATATGGCAAGATCAGCGATTTGACTAGATGGCAACGCAACTTGGGAAAAAGAATTCTAGCAGAGAGCCAAAGACAACGCAAGGTGGAGTAGATTTTAGATAGAGTTAAATCGACATGGTCGCAACATTTCATGGTAGAATTTAAAATAACGCCCAAGTTACGCATTCTGGATTCATATGGGATAGTGATGCCATTTATTTTGATATGTGGTAATGACAAAGTGTCAAGTGGACAATTAGAAGAAGCAATGCACTGAGACTTGGCAGGGTTAAGATTGAGATTGTTATTTAAAGCCCATTTGCATATTTCACTCACGTCATCATTAACGCGGGCCACACAGTCTTCGATGAGTCCGATAGGACGCGAAAGATAAATGTGCACATCATCTGCATACATGTGTATGTTTGCGTCACGGATCACCGAATGTAAATCGTTAATGTACAGACTGAAACACAGTGGACCTAGGATAGACCCCTGTGGAACTCCACTGGTGAGATAAAGGAGGTTAGAATGGTTACCATTCTCAAGAATTACCTTTTGAGCTCTCTGTGTAAGAAAACTCTTCATTAAGTTAACCGCAGTATACGAGAAATTATAATATCTGGATAGTTTATTCAGAAGCTTGTTGTGACAAACACTATCGAATGCTTTAGAAAAGTCCAGAAGCAACAATATAGCTACCTCTCGCTTGTCGAGTGAAGAGCGAATATCAGAAGATACTTTTAGGAGAGCCGTTTCACAGCTATATCCAGGCCGAAAGCCTGACTGGAGATTGCTCAATAGTTCATTTTCACGTAAATGCTTCTGGATTTGATAACATAAAAGTTTTTCAAATACCTTCGAAAGGAAACACAACAAGCTAATACGTCTGAAGTCGCCGGGGGATACAGCGGTAAATTTTTTAGGTATTGGGACCACGTTAGCAATTTTCCATACACTGGGAAATTTGGACTTAGTAATGCAAGTGTTAAAAAGATGTAGTAGTGGACTGATAATGCACGGAGCAATTAATTTGATTATCACTAGTCTTAAGTCTGCGATAACGAAAAAAAAGATATTCTCTCTCGGTGATCATTGACTGAATCTCTTGTGAAAACCATGGACAGGATTTCGGTTTAATAACCTTATTAAACAAAGGAACATGTTTATCATGTAAATATGCTATTGAGTCATTGATAAATTTTATTTGATCATCTACAGAACATAGTCCGTATACATGGTTCCACGATATGGACTCACAGTCAATTAATAGAGAATTCAAATCTATTCTATTAAAGTTTCTAAAATAATTTTAGAATAACATATATAAATAATCTCGTTCTGCAATTAAATTGGCAATGTGGCAATTTAATATTTATGTTTAATGTTTTATGAGTTTTTCAAAAAGGACTCATCTCGCATAATATCAAAGCTATTTTCTCTGTTAAATCGGTAGCTATAGATTATATCACACGTTTAAGAATTCAAAATAGTTTGACGATATAAAAAATCAATTTCAAAAAATCCTCTGAGTATATTTTGGACGAAATCTTAATTTTTGAGAGGTGAACATTTTTTGAATTTCACAATTAAACCTTTTCCACAAAGAATTAAACCTTCTCCCCAAAGAATTAAACATTTTCCATAAAGAATTAAACAAAATTCATAAACAATTAAACAAAATTCATAAACAATTAAACTTGGAAATAATGAAATTTTTATTCCTTTTTTACATTTGTAAATATTTTGAGGTCAATGTAATGGTTCGCCAAGCGATGCAGGAGCAATTTTCATCATCATGTCCATTATAAAATTTACAGCATCTGTAGAATTTATCTCTCTAACGTGTGCTCAATGGATGTATCTGCGAGAATTCTCCTCGCAGCTCCTTTAATCTTTGAAAACGCGTGCTCTATAGGATTGAGCATAGGTTAATATGGTGGAAGAAATTGAAGTCGTAGATTATTACCGGTGGCAACAACCTCCCGAACAACATTCGCCTTGTGTATGGCGGCATTATCCAAGCTTAACCATGCATCTCCTATATGTGAAATTTTACCTCTAAAGAATGAACCAAATTTATCGGAGTTGTATGTTGAATTAAAAATTATTATGCAATGTAGAATTCCATCGTTGTTCATTGCTACTAATAAGGTAGTATTATGCCCACGGACTGTGGGAATAACAACACGAGCTCTTGTGTTTACTCGCGAACGAGCTTGTTGACGCCTTAAATGAAGATTGAACCCAGATTCATCGATAAAAATGAGTTTTTCTGTATTACTTGGAGCGTTTCTTGAAAACTCCACAGCATATTCTTTTCTCTGTTGAATCGTAGTGCTGAATTGATACGATCCACCTCAAGTCGGGCCTTTTTTAAAGTTATTTTTAATTCACGCATCCCTTTATTCACTAGATTTACCTAATACAACACCTTTTTCAGAAGATGATTTCCATTAGATTTGCTTTATGTACCTAAAAAACAAGCTTGTTGCTTTATAGGTTTGTTTTTGATACAGAAATACATGAATGTGAGTTGTATATATATAAAAAAAAAAAAAAAAAAACAAATAAAAAAAATTTGTTTAATTGTTTATGAATTTTGTTTAATTCTTCTAAGAAAAGGTTTAATTCTTTGAGGAAAATGTTTAATTCTTTCTGGAAAGAGTTTAATTAAATCTGAAAATGCTATATAGCAGAAATAATGTGTAAAATTCAAAAGCTCAATGTTTATTCAAGTACGCAGTAAGTGTGCAAAACTTATATTCCTTTTGCAAAACAAACATGGATAATTTCAATTTACACCGAAACGCATTTAATTAAAAACTCTCTTATGCAATTCAAGTTCTCATTAAAGTTCAATAAAGCCGGACGAAAAATTCAGCTTACAAAAACAATGAACATCACCGGATATAAATCATATTGTGACAAGATGAGACACAAAAACTGTTCAACTGTCCATTTCTCATTTTCTTTTCTCGCTATTCGCGAGTTACGATCTTGTGTTGTGTAGCGCATTATAAAATCGCGAAACTGCGTGCAGCGCGGTATAGCTGTTGTGACGATTTTTCCCAATTTTTGGGGGCATTTCATCCTGGAAAGGGTCAATGTGCCTTTTTCAATGATGAATACAACATACCTATTCAAAAACAAACATACATACGTACGCCAATAATGAACAAAAACTGAGCCAAATTATTTCTTCATTTGGTCCTCGGATATTTATGTGAAGGTATTCTCTATAAAAGTTGAGACGCATAACTCGCGCTGCACATTGCAGTTATATACATACATACTTGTACATATGTACATACATATATTTGTAATGCAGAAATACTTTTCTGCAATTTGATTTAAGCAGTTCGGCCTTTTTGATTTCGACTGATGATTCTTTGTTGACAGGACGTGAATAAGGCATTCGATGGAGTTTTTGTCATAGCCATCGAACATTCTCTCTGCGAATTATATTTGGTAATAACGCCAAGCAATTTTAATTAGCAGACAATGTCCGTTCATTTTATTTTATACATATTGTAAAAGTGTTGGCGCCAATCAACGTTGCGCATACAATCTGCGCAACATATAAGCTTCCTGTTCAAAGAATGCAGCAACATTTTCTGAGTAAATCAACTATAACTACTACTACTACTTGATCTCGTCTGTATATCTCCATAAATAAAATATCATCAACGGGTTTGAACTTTCTTTTGTTATTAGGAACGTTAAATTTTATGACTTACTGGCATAATCACTGCACTACCGGACATTCTCAAGAACGATTAAAGATTGTTTCTCTGTAAGTAAGACAGAAAAAAAACACCACTTGGTTATAATACCCGCAGTACGAATATAATGCAAATTGAGGACATAATCCGTTTTTCCATGATATCCATCTACCAGCACCAGGTATCAGCCGATATCAATCACCATAAAAGTGCGTTTTTACAAAAAGTTAACAACTCTAGAGGAGAGTAGTTAACATGTGGGTAGTAGGTATACATAGTAGTAGAGGATCGGTAAGGCAGTATTTAAAAAAAAATATTTCGCATATTAAGCACTCGAGTGTCTATGTCACATATTATAACAACGTTGGTCACTGGACACTGCCTATTATCCTCAGGCTTGAATATTTCAGATCCATTATCGCGACGTGATACCCTCAAAGTAATTATTGTTATCATGCATGTCTTTAACAATTATATTCTGATAGACAAGCTGAACTAGATTCTTTGGATTTTTGTTGTTGTTGTTTGTTGTTGTTTTTTTTTTTTTTTTTATGTAGGTACAATTTCCAAAAAGAAAACGAAAAACCTAAGAACAAAATTGCCAGAAGCTGACAGCAGGTTAAGCCGGAACCAGAGATGAAAATTTTCAGCCAACCTTCTCAAGCTCTATACACAACGATTCTACACTACAAGAAGAGTCTAATGAATGCATTTTAATCAAACTATGGAGGCCTCTTTAAATGATAAATGATACTAAAATCTGGTATCGCATAAAGGTTGTGGCAATAGTGTGACGGCTAAAACGTCGCAGTTTAGATTCATTATTTCTATGTGGTGGGAGGGGGGAAAAGATATTATAATGATGATGATGATGATGATGATGATCGCGATCTTGACGACGGAAGGCTTGTGTTGAAAAATTACTTCATGTTTTGATAGCCAGGAAATTGGAAACAACTAACTATGCAAAGTGATCTGTATATATAGTGAAAAAATCATGGGCAAGTTGATTGATGTTGTTGTCTCTTCTTCTAGGTAGGGAAAAGGATTTTTTTTTTCAGTTTATTCTAACTGTAAAAAAATTTTTTTCACTCGAGGGTAGAACTTGTCAGATATTTTGTAACTGTTTTTTACTAGAAGTATATCAACTTTAGTTTACTTGGTCATTTTTCTGGGAAGAAAATTTTATATTGAAATAAGTAGAGAGGTAGATTTTGATTCAATTCTTCAAACGTATATACATAGGTCATTTTGTACCTGTTGTATAAATTTACAGATATGTGTCAGTCTTATTTACACCTTATGGTAATCCCTACCCCCCCCCCCTACCCCTCAACGACTATCCCATTTTGACAGTCAGTTTTTCTATATAGGAAAGAAGTTTTGTTTTGACTAGTATTACATGCTGTAACTAATTTATTGACGATCCAAAATACAAAAAAAAATTACATCGAAAAAGAAATCAGAATAATCACCAAGAAGCATACACCCAAAACCTTCGAGACGTACTTCCCAAGCCATGAAACAGATTTCCTCACTACTACCTTAGTCCTTAAGATTTTAAAATATTTGCAGTGTTCTTACCCCTTGTCTACACTGTCAATAAATAATGGTATACCAGATGTTATTGCTATGGCATTGCTAGTGTAGACCACTGACTTATAACAATGGACTCAGCGATTTGCTATTTCATGTGGCACAAAAAATATTTTATTTCTGTATATCACCTTTATAGCACCCTTTAAAACGATTACATAAAAAACATATAAAACTCAACCAATCAGATGAAATTTTACACCCGAAAATCGAATTAAATTAAAAAAATGTATTTTCTTGTGTCCAAGTGATATTTTAATCGTTTATAAGGAATTAAACTCATTCCGAGTTTAATTTTCAAAATTTATTCTTAACTGAATCCTGCTTATGGGCAAGAGAGACGGAGCATGGTAAACACTATCTTTACCTTATTCCTTCTGAAGTGATTGCATCTGTAGCCAACATAAAAACATCAAATGGCATAAGCAAATGTTCCGGAATGCAATATTTTGTGTTGGTAGCTCCAACTCTGCCATAGGGCGAAAGAGAGAACTATAAAACTTGTGCCATGCTTTCCTATAGGAAAATGGCAATACGCTCAGTCCATTGTTATAAGTCAGTGGTGTAGACCCTATCGCCATGGCATACCATATTGCCTACCATATATTCAGTGCCATTTTTAAGCATGCACTCGCTAGACCCGGGCTCAGGGCTTTGCGATCCATGGGGCCCCTTATCCCCTGCGATAGTAGACCAATCAATGACTAATTCTTCAACCAGTAAAACAACCTATTTCAAGTTAGTTAGAGTTAGAGTTTGGCTATTGAAAGTAGCACGTGGGTGTTATTCGAACTTCTATGCATGGCAATAAGTTTCCATACCAAGTTACTTATAGTGACTGCATTTGCAGCCCCAGAGTATTTAAATTTCCAGCATTTTTTCATGGTATAGGTACTTTCAGATGCCAAACTCAATTTTTTTGGTAATCAGCGAAAATTTTTATACTATTGATTTTTGTTAAGCCTAACGCGCATTGGAGACTTTCTGTCATGCAACTTTTTGGTTACTATCTCCGTCCTGTCGCCGTGGGCTAGTATAATACGCACACAGTGAATAACTGTCACACCAATAATTCATGTTTTATATCACCATTCATCAATATAAATTTCAAGAAGGTAGCTGTGATATGTATATTTGTTATAAGTACATAAAAATTTCAACGAAAAAAATGCAATTGGGTCCTTCCAATTTGGAGCGAAAGGTTGCTTAGAGAGAAATGTCACTTAATGTTTGATGAACAAACTACGATCCTATCCAGAAAAATTCCTTTGATATTTCCGTATGAGGGTTGAAATATTTGTTGATTAACTACTGTAGATTTTGAGGCCTACTATAATTTGCCAAAATACCAATATGCGATCATCTATTGAATCCGAAAAGACACTTTCTGTACCTCTAAGGTCTAATTTGTACTTGTTGTATTATTGCTCCATAATTTTTATTTTCCTCTCACTCTATCGTTATGGCAGCTATTTTTCAAAAACTTATGCGGAAGTTTCTTCCAATGGCAGTCAAGCGGTAACACAAATGTTGCCACTGGTGTGCGCATTCATATAAACGGGAAGGCGCGGTGAAAGTTTCGTCATCCGTAAGATGCTAGGCGGAGGAACCAAAGTCACCTTTCTGTCACGCCACTGCATGCGCGTATTTATACTAGAGCCTATGGAATGAACAGTGGTGACAAAACGTCTCCAGAGCTTAACATACTTTACGTTATTATTCCTGTGGTAACCTAAAGTATTTAAAAAAATAACTTTTGTTAAGAGGCCTCATATACTAGAGTGCCTAGCCCCCCCCCCCCCCCCTTGGCTAAAGACGGCCATGCATATATTGCTAAAAAAATTGCTTTCATAAAATTTGACGTTTATCATCAGTTTTTTACTCTGTCGAGACCCGTATAAAATACAAGTCTACAGGCAATTCTCAACCTACTGCATATGAGCAGATTAAATTAAAAGACAAGTACCGAGGTACTGTCAGTTACTGGCCTAAAAGCCGAAGACCAAAAATTCCATAAAGAAATTTTTGGGAGTATAGGTACTGTGTGTAAAGTGTTTCGATCAGCAGTAACAGGCGATCTCATCAGGACAGCATTGAACCCTGAAGACTGCCTGCAGTCTACACTACACGAACTAAAGGAGTGCTCTTATGGAACTATATAAAGGTTCATATTCGTTTTCTTAATCTCTTCATCTCTTCTAAATCGATGAGCTACAAATTCTTTAATGCAATCAATCCTCTGATCGCAATCCTTTTCGGTGTTGATAACCCCATCGGCCAACCAAAAATGAAATGACATAATATAATTTGCCCACAACAAAAGTTGTCATTGATTGGCGTGCACTTTTTGTAAAATATCAGTGGAAATTGACATTAGATATCTATTAAATATTTTTTTTTTTATTGTAAAATTTTTTTTTTTGTAATCGTTAAATATGTATAAAACCATAACTCAAAATTCAATACCTTCATTTCTTTCATTCCCTTCTAAAACAAGCAGCATTATTTCTAAGCGTTACAAACGGAATGACCAACTTAGTATACCCGATAGATTTAATAGAGGATTTAAAAATGATGTTCTGATAATCTTAAGCTTGCTTTCTTATACCTTTATACCATTCTTAACAAAATTATTTAAAGAAATTTATCTTAACCAAATGACTACAATTTACCAAACAAAAACTCTGAGATGAGTAATAATTGCATTATGTAAGTGTGCCGTCGTCCAATGAATCAGAATGAATCTGCCTGCAGTTTCGGACTACGGCTGCATATACACACATTCAACTATTCCTCAGATGAGAGTTATTGTGAGTAAAATGGTAAGGCTACTTTTCAATCAAAACTATTTTATTATATCCTAGATGAAATGTTTGTTATTCCGTTTGTAACGTACAGAAATAATGATGGTAGAACAAAATGGGTTGTATACCCACGCATAATATTAAAACTTTTTTATTTTCGCATGTCCGTTTGGCCGTCCATCTGCCTGTCAGTCTGTCCGTCTGTCAGTCCGTCCGTCCATCCGTCCATCCGTCTGTCCGTCCTCACGATGACTCGAAAAGTTTTCGTTTTTGAATTTTGGAATTGGAGCTGGAAGGTGGAATTTGTCAAGCTTCGCAGGACTCTACATATACTCTGGTGACGTCCTTTTGAAATAACTTTTATCAACTCACTAGCCCCTGACTAAAGAACTTTGTGTCCGAGCGCCTGAGAGTGCCGTTCGTGACGAAAGAGTTTTAGGATAGTAAACGTGGATGGATTTACATTGTTTTTTTTTATTTAGAATGAGTGAATGGGGGTGGTGGTGGTAACTACCATCCTTGGGTTTGTCCAATTTGGGCCGTATGTGATATGAGTGATGATTCGAGATTCGAGAGTCAAGATTCGAGATTCTAGAGTCGATGTTCGAATCGAGATTCGATGTTCGAATCGAGATTCGATAGTCTCAATTGAACAGTCGACATTCGAGAGTTTCAATTCAACAGTCGGGATTCGAGAAAGAAAAGTAGAAAATAAAATATATTAAGAAAACTTTTAAAATAAATGACCTTAGTAAATAAATTGCACTAAAATGTAAAAAAATTATCTTCTTTCAGTGATAGACATAAGAAAAGTTTTCTCGTAAAATAATAAATGCTACAACTTAGATTAAATCTTAGCTATTTACAGTAGAAAGCTATCATTCGAACTTTCAAAAATTGTAATTGTAACATTCACACCTTCTCTAAAGTAGAAGCCTATCACTCGAACTTCGATAAATATCATCTGTGACATTCGTATCCTGTTTAATTTATAATGCTTTTATTCGTTCTTCTAATAACTGCACCTGTGGCATTCGCATTACGTTTTAAATGCAAACTTGAACTGCTTGAAGTTGAAGTTATAACTGCTTACATGATAGCATTTTATTTATATGAATGTTCCTTAAGGTACAAATTTCCTGTCGAATTTCTAAAACCATATATTCTAATATTTCTTTACGCTAAGTGATAAATTTTATAAATTTGTTATTTTTGTAGAAAAATTTATATCGGTGCGAATTTCCTCCTTTAGGGGGGAAATTCGCACTTCCATTTTTTTCGACTTTTTTATACTTTATGTGCGTTTTAAATTAAAAAAACAATTATGGTGCGAATTTCCCTTACACGAGACACCATTCTATGCATCAAATAAGATTTAAAATTCGTCCACCTAAAGGCCGATACAAAAACAAACGGGAATTATCGATAACTTTCTTAGTTCTTCTCAATAATAAAAGTTAGGAGAATATGAATAGCAGATTCGTTTTTGATATTCAAAAATTTATCAGAATCGCCTAGTAGAATTTATGTGCGAGATATTATGTCGGCAATGTAATTCTGTTGCTTTAACCGAAAAGATTCTAATTTCAAATTGTGAGAGAATCGATGACCAAAAAAATAAAAATCAAGAAATAACTCTCATTATTGAGAAAAATTACAAAAATTATCGATAAGTCTTATTTTATAACGAAAATAAAAGAAATAGTAAAATATTAACAATTGAGGTTGAATTCTTATTTTATTGATTATACTTTCTTAAATTACACCAGAAATTTAACGGTCAGTTAATGAGGACAATGAAAGGAGGGTTGAGGGCAATTTTTAATTTTTATTAGAGCGTCCAGTTGGGACTTATGAGAAATTAAGTCTGAAAGGTGAACAATGGGCCTTTTTGTGGCCTACGTTCCAGAGACCCTTTTGGACCCCAACCTGCTTTCAATCCATCCAATCCAATGAGGATAAGACTAGTCATAAGTCATACATATTTAAAGATTAGATCATTATTTCAATGTGATTTTTTTTGTTAGAAGATTCTAAAATAATGGTTTTCGGTTCCTGATTACAATACATATATTTAGAAGTATTTACCTTTGGGACACCTCTTGTATTCTTTGATTCGGTTCATTATCTGGGTTGGGTACATTATTCATTAGGCCAATAGCCATAGTCGTTCCTTGAAGCCCTACCGAAGTGAGTCCAGTTACTCCAAGAAGATTGTTCGATCAAGAAGGCGAAAGAGCGCTAGTCCCCACAGCCTTCCCCACAGCCTCTAGTCCATCACACTGTAAGGGACGGGACAAAATCAGGAGAAATTAATAAAAATAAAATAATAAATACACGGAAAATCCCGGACTATTTCACGTAAGTAGCTCAAAATATAATCAGGATTAGTGCAGCTTTATCATTCGTCGAGGTGATATACAGCACGTAAGTAAACCCGCTTGAAAAGAGCCCTTTATTATTCAGAAGGGATGAGAGTAATTCATAGTGACTGAACGGTAGCATCTCAGTACAAATGTGGTTAACGATAGGCCCACATAAAGGTCAATTAATTTCGACAAAAAAAAAGGAAAAACAATCACAGTATACAACAAAAGCAGTACACAGTTTACCTGAGAGATGTGGCGAAGATTAGTGTAGATTCGATTTATTTAAGCCAGTTAAAGCGAAAAGATTTTTTTTTCACGTGTAGATAGGTCCACATAAGTACCATATTCGACTTACGGAAATCATGGAGGATTTTGGGATTCAGATTCAAAAAGCTCATGGTTACTACCTCAGCTGTGACAGGAGCTAGTTGAACTGCTTCTTTTTGTGCAACCCAATTGAAAATATTAGCCTTGGGCAGAATCGATAGTCGCATAGTAACCGTTCAACTGCCAAGAGGGTTATTTTAATATCGTAGAGATCGCAGAAAAGGGAGAGCTTCTCCTAACCTTAAACTTTTAATAAAATATAATAAATAACTTTGAACTTACAGCTTTGGCAAAAACTAAGGAGTAACATCAGTGCAATGCAACCACCTCTAGGGAGCTCCTTCGAGGGATTGGATATGGTGTAAGCCAGATTTTGTGTGTGTTATATTTCTATTGGTGATAAAGTTTTTTTATCAAAATTTATAAACATGTATGGATGTCTCTCCATAACCTAAAGAATTTTTTGATCTTTAAGGTTCCAAGAACCGGAATTTAATACTAGATTAGAGAGATTTTTCTACAAATCAAGTATTCTGTCAGAGGAAATAAGCAGAAAATTCATCCTAGACTTAACATACAACCCTGAATCAAAATCCTTCATGGTTCGAACAGAGTGTCACGGATAGTCTGTAGGGTAGCGGTAAGATTATGTCAAGTTGTGAGAAAATACTAGAAGCTATTAAAGAGTTGTTCCGAGAGTAAACCCTAGTTTGAATTTTTGTGAATTATTCACAGTCCTCTTCGAGGAAATTCATTGCAACGATAATCTTAGACCATGACAAGTAAAAAAGCTAGAATTGGTCTAAGACCAATTCTTATGATACCCTAGATGAATGCCCTTATGAAAATACAATAAAAATGGCTTGGGCTGTTTTTACGCTACAGCGAGCGCCATTTTCAGTTTTACAGATGTGTTGGAGGTATACGAAAAATTGTTAATGGCTTATATTAGCTGTGTTCTTTTGGTTCCGTGTAGTGCTCTCCAAAACACAGGCGATTGCGAATTGAATTGATTTGTAGAGTGCATGTCAGTAGAAAAAGTTTTGAAAGTATAGAGAAAATAATCAAGATCCCATGACTTTAATTATTACAAAACGCTAAGCCTGTCAAACTTTGTTCCGAATTTATCAAGTTCGATTTTAACATTTAGCAATGATTCAAGTCATGGCAGTTTGATTATTTTCTCTACACTTTCGAAACTTTTTCTACTGCTTTGAATCCTACAAATTATTTATGTTCCCTTGTTTAATTAAAAAATTCAGAAAAAGCTTTGAAATCCCTAGGAATTCCATATAGAAATGCCACGGAAAAGTCTGAGAATTCTATGAAAAAAATAACAAGGAAAAAACGTTGAAATCTGATAGATTTCCACGTTCATTTCCATCTACCAATCTAATCAAAGTCTTGGAATCTCGACGTAATATACGCAAATATACGGATTTCCAGGTAAACTCGTCAAAAATGATAAGGAGGACGACCGGAAATCCATTCGAACTGCTTATTGGGTGAGTACAAAATTTCAGCCCTCTAAGTATACGCGTTCTCGAGTTATCTTTCGCACAGATGGACGGACGGACATGCAAAACTCAAAATAACTTTTAATATTATGCGTGGGTGTCCAATCCATTTTGCTCTACGATCAATTTTTCGAGGTGTTATAAACGGAATGAAAAACTTAGTAGATTTCATCTAGGGTATAAAAATCAGCCAAGCATTCTTTGGTGCTGTGTATTTGATTAAAACTAGAATAGAATACCAAATTTTCAAGTAGAACTGGAATACCTGTCGACGCTTTCGCAGGTATAGCTACGGCCCAATTTTCGTTTTAGTGATAGATCCTGTGCTCATGATGTGGTTACATGGCCACTTGAATAGATAAGCATCTGGTTTTTTTTACGAAAGTATTGGATTTAGGAGTTACGTTCACTGTTATGCAGCATACTAGCAAATGAAAAATGATTTAGAAAATTTTTGTGTCGAAATTTTTGATGTTTTCCCCTTCACTCTGCTGGAGACCTCTCGATGAAAGGTTGAAAAGGTCCGCTACTACATTTTTTTTAGGTCATCAATAGGGACACTGCAAAATGGCCTACTGCCCTCAGTGTCATATGGGTGGGTAAGTGGTATAAGGGTCCCTTCAGGACCGGATGTGGTGCTTGTGGTTTTTGTACAACAGGCACTGATTTTTTTGTATTATGGTTTGTGACCAACGGCAGGTTTTGGTTAGCCCCCCCTATAACCTAACTCGACAGTACTACCATAACAATCTATATCAACCATTTCAAGTCACGATAATCACATTTATTATTTAATTTAGTTTCACAAGTAACTGTTTACAACTCAGCTTTAGCTGTATAAATTTAAATTATAAAGTTTGAATAAACATGCATATTATGCTGTTATGCGAGTTTCCATTGCTGAGCTGAGTACATAATATATTTAAACTTCATAAAGATTCTTATGAACTAAAACAAAAAAAAAATTTATTCCCAAACCCATGTAAAGAAATTCTATCAAAATATTTAAGCATCATGAGAACGTGACACAGCAAATCACTCACTGCCACAGAAACCATCAGAGTGATACTGATAGTCATCGAATTCATTTAATTCCCAAATGTCGTAAAATCAATCAAAAAATGTTTTTACTTGCCAGAGAGTAACGAAAGGAGAAGAGTAACAGACCAATTCCTTTTGTTACCTACTGGTATCATCTCAAACACGTTCGAATATTAAATCTCGCTATATTGCCCTAACAAAGGAGGACATTGTACTTTTACGGTTAAAGAGATCGCTGCCAGATAATATCAAACTCGAACCCTTAAAAAAAAGATCACAAATCAAAGGAAAACAAAAATAAACTATTCGAGTAGCAAGCAGTCGACTATTGTAACTCTGTAACTAACTACCGAAAAGAGATCACCTCACCGATCGGAATTTGTTAAAAGAGTGCGAATAATGCAATATAAAATGACCAATGAAGTGGAATTAAAAATAAATAAATGAAGCACGCGCGGCTTCATATGAGTTACACACGTTTATTGTCCAGGTATCCGAAAATGGTGGTTAGATTGACGGTTACCAAAATAATGAGCGAATTTTAATCAGGTGGTAGTAAAAGAAAAGATTCGTTTTGTATAATACTCGTTATTTCGTCTTTTTGTTTATATCCAATTCTTTGTTAACTATACTTGAACTAGTAAATGAACTGTAATTAACACCGATAAATAATAATAATTATTACGCAGGACAAGGACGATGACGGGACGTTGGAAAACTGAAACGTGCCGAAGAGAATTGCTTGACTACCAAGAAGGAAGAAAGCTCAGACCGTACGTCGAGGAGACTTACTTAAAATTATTCAAGACCCATCACTGCCTGATCTAGCCATTCAAAAACAAAAGCGAGGTGTAGAATAACTACAGCCAAGTGATTTCTTATGGCCAGTTTCACAGTCGAGTTTAAACCAAGGTTTAAGCGAGAAACACAATGCTACGGTCATCAGAGTTCATCAGCTCAATTTCAATTCATTCCTATATCTGATAATAGGATGGAATGAAATCTGAGCTGATGAACGCTGATGGCCGTCCTATTGTGTTTCCAGCTTTAGTTTAAACGATCCTCCAAATTTAAACGTGGTTTAAACCAAATCGGGTTTCACAGTGTATTCTTTTAGTAATGTTGGTAGTACGGATTAAATTGTGAACTAAATTAGTTATCGCCCCCATTATGAAGCAATTTTTCTATTAACCAATCTGTCAAGGTAAATAGACCAGAAAATAAAAAATAAAAAATATGAAGTTATATTGACTAATTTTAAATATGCTGCAAATTTTAGTAGAAAAGAAGTTGAGCAATTGCTTTCCCTAGTGCATAGAAAAAGGCATATAGTAAAGTGCAAGAAAACGGACATGTTTCATGTGGCACCACTTTTGATTTCAGAAAGTATGCTGTTATTGTCAAAGCTACCAACGTCGTAAACTGGCGCTATACTTAAATTATGTGGGAATTTACTTATATTCATGTCAGTTTGATTTACGGAATTTACCTCAAAAGTACTTGGGACTACTTATATTGTTAAATTTTAATTATAATTCGAAGGAAATGTTTTTTACAAGGCTGGTTTGGTTGGAAATACCACCGAAACTCAAGCAATTTCTCGTTCCCAATCCTTGCAGTTCAGTGGGAAAGTATGGCCACACGGAAATAGACAGGAAAATGAAAGTGTTGCCATTTGCTTTCATGCATTTTTGACTCAACGAGCCGTCCATTTATATACATGTCAGTGATACAAATAAACAATGCTACTGTCAAAATAAAATGTCATACATTTCAAATACTTTTTTCATGAGTTTAATCCGAGGAATGGCACAGTTTAAACTCTTGTTTAAACCGGGGCTTATAAAGCAAACTGTGAAACCCATTCGTCGAGTTTAAACTAAATATTTGCAGACTGTGAAATTGGCCATTAGAATGGCTTCATTAATATCAGGGGTAAGGGTAAGCATTTTGTAGTAGTTGTATGGTCAAAACACCTAATTTTTCGTTGTACGGGGCACAGAAATAAATTCATTTAATTCTTGATAAATGCTGTAATAGGTCCTATATAATTGAGCCGGTTCCGAACAATCGAGTGATACCATACATTACAGCTTCCCAATGACTTTACAAAGATTTACAATTTGTCTACAGAATGCTCGGAACCATGATACGCACCGATGACATTATTGATTGAAGACTGAGGTTGAGGCCCCTTAAGGTCTGTTTCCACTGCGGTCTTCATACAGTACGTGCACATAAAAATTAACAGAAATAGAGCAAAAAACGAAAAATCTTAAACTGTGCGGAGTCAAAAGTTTTCTTTGCGTATCCACTTCTTTTAGAATGCAATTGAAATGTATCAAACTGTTCAAATTCAATATACGCACCTGAAACAATATTTGATTATGAAAATGACAATCATGAAGTGGTTTGTGAAACATGGCGGCATGGAGATGAAGATCGGAGGAATTTATTACCTCTAAATAGAATATCTCGTAAGTCGCATGGAGGACCGAAATCAATTTATGACTATCAGAACCAGCTCTACACAAGCTCGCTGCATGTACACGTTTAATAAATAAACGGTCAACAATACATGCGTTTCATCATTTAGTCGGTGTTAGTACTAGTATGTTACACTAAACATAGACCGAACACCAGATAAAATGACATGCAACATAGAACAAGACAATTTAAAAAAGTTAAATAAAACAAAATTAAATATTAAATAGGCGTTTTTTTTTTAAAACATGCTTAGGGACGTCAACAATAAAATTCTCAGCCATATTATTGACAGTAATACACATGCGATTAATAGGTTCATACATGCTAAAGTTATACCTTGAGGAGTTAACATGCAACAGAGGTAGCCTTCTCAAATTGTGGCTACTATCACGGAAAGAGATTTTGTTAAGTAACAATAGAGAATCAATATTCGCGCGTTTAAGAGTTGATGCACAAATGTTACATCGGCAACCAAACGACGTTTCTCAAGCGAGTGCATATTCAAAAGCTTCAAGCGATCCTCATAGAATTATTCCAGGGTAAATGTCTGAGAGCAAATCGTAGGAAGTTCCGCTGAACAGACTCGATACGGTCGATGTGTGTACCGTAAAATGGAGACCAGACCTGGCTAGCATACTCAAGAAGTGGTCTCACAAAGCAAGTGTACAAACGCATGTTATGGTAGGATTTGAAAACTCTCGGGACCAACGTTTTATAAAGCCCAGCATAGAACTGCTCTTTGAAGCCATGTAGTTTATATGGGAGATAAAATTCAATCTGTGGTCGCATTTGACACCCAAGTCACAGACAGAGTCCACACGGCGTATCGAGGAAGCCGAGAACTCATAATCATAAGTGATTGGTGTCTGATTCCTATGGAAAGTCATAACCTCACATTTGTTGATATTGAGTACCAAATTATTTCTCTTCCACACATTGTAAAATTTTTGATGGTCACCCTGTACCTGTTCACAATCGTTAACAGATTTAATCTGAGCGCAAAAGCTTAACATCGTCAGCATAAATCAAGACCTTACAGTACCTCACAACGGAGACAATGTCGTCAATAGACAGAATAAAGAACAACGGACCCAAGTGACTCCCTTGTGGTACGCCAGACGAAGCCTTCAATACTCTAGAGATGGAATGGCGGAACAAGATTTGGTATGTTCTGTTATCTAAATAAGACGCGATGAATTCACTCATTTCAGGTTACGGTTCCTTAACAAAACGAACTAGCGTAACTATTAGGTAGCTGTATGATCACGAATTTTAAGTTTTTAAATATAATAAACCAACAAATTCATAAAGACTGTATCATGTTTTTTTTTTTTATATTTTTAACTGTCCTCCCATTGCTCTTTCAGATAAAATTTTTAATTTCGGAATGTGATTTGAGTTTTAACCTCACTTAATTCACACTTAAGTCCTTCTGCTAGCAAAATTGAATTAATTCAATAGTGTCCAAACATATAGTGAAAAACGAAATTTTTGTATGGCAACCCTACGAAAGAGTTACCCGATTTGTCCCATTTTCGCACTTAATTTTACTTATCTGTATATCTGCAAAAATTCACCTCGCTGAGTTCCAGTGACACATGATGATACACACTCGAGACAGCAAAGAAAATTCACTATATCCATATGATCTTAACGCACACAAACTGAGTACACGCATACATATGTAATAAAACACTCGTGTATCATTCGAGTCTAACACTCTGCTCTAAATTGGGCTATACAAGAAAATCTTCTAAAATAGCACTAAAAAAAACAGTTTTTGGTACAGTGTATTGAGTGTGTATTATCGTGTGTCGGACTAAGTACATACGTTCTTGAGTATCGTGAGGACGGACAGACAGATTGAGATTCAAAAATCAAAATAAATTTTAATATTATACGTGGGTATCCAATCCATTCTGCCGTAACCCCCGGAATATAATACAAGCCATGAAGTCGCCGAAAGCACCGACACAATAAAAGGCCTTAACGTGCCGAATACAGCATGCACTAAGAGCTCACTCTCACTGCTTTTTGTATACTCGTCAAGGAGGAAAAACTAAAATCTCATACTAAACAGGTCCCAAAGCCCAAAACTGTCACTCCCATAGCAAAATGAAGTTAAAACAAATTGCAGCCAAATATGTTTTCACTCTAGCAGTTTAAAAAACAATAGCATGTAGAACAAATTTATGAAAATTATAGCGTTTGAACAAAATACAAGCAACTTTTATATGAAAAACTCCTGCATTAAGATAAGGCAAGAAGACTAAAAAGACTGTGGATGTAGTCTGCTACCAACCCGCTGCTCTCTTTTTTCGAATTTGTTCATGGCTTGTATATTCCGGGGGCTACGATTTTTGTGCATATTTTCCAAACTAGCTAGTTTCGCTCAGAAATATTTTACAGTTATATTCCTTTCATTATTCCGCGTCCAACGAGTGCTCATTCGTCAAAATCAGTCACAAAAAATTTTAATAGAAATTTCGGAAAAAAGCATGGACTATAGCCTTTGCACTTTTTTCATCATAAATATATTTTCTCACTGATTTCGACGGACGATGGCTTATTTGAACTGGAAAAGGAATAGAAAACGATGTGAAAAAGAATTTTGCAAATAAATCCCTAGTTTTTAAAATAGAGCATAAAAACTGCTCATGAAGGGCCTCCTGAAACCAAGCCCCGCAAGAACAGTTTTTTGTGCATATTTTCGAAACTAGCTAGTTTCGCTCAGAAATATTTTACAGTTATATTCCTTTCATTATTCCGCGTCCAACGAGTGCTCATTCGTCGAAATCAGTCACAAAAAATTTTAATGGAAATTTCGGAAAAAAAGCATGGACTATATATTAGCCTTTGCACTTTTTTCATCATAAATATAATTTCTCACCGATTTCGACGGACGATGGCTTATTTGAACAGGAAAGGGAATAGAAAACGATGTAAAAAGAATTTTGCAAAATAAATCCCTAGTTTTTAAAAAAGAGCATAAAAACTGCTCATGAAGGGCCTCCTGAAACCAAGCCCCGCAAGAACAGTTTTTTGTGCATATTTTCGAAACTAGCTAGTTTTGCTCAGAAATATTTTACAGTTATATTCCTTTCATTATTCCGCGTCCAACGAGTGCTCATTCGTCGAAATCAGTCACAAAAAATTTTAATGGAAATTTCGGAAAAAAAGCATGGACAGTTTTTTGTGCATATTTTCGAAACTAGCTAGTTTCGCTCAGAAATATTTTACAGTTATATTCCTTTCATTATTCCGCGTCCAACGAGTGCTCATTCGTCAAAATCAGTCACAAAAAATTTTAATGGAAATTTCGGAAAAAAAAAGCATGGACTATAGCCTTTGCACTTTTTTCATCATAAATATAATTTCTCACCGATTTCGACGGACGATGGCTTATTTGAACAGGAAAGGGAATAGAAAACGATGTTAAAAAGAATTTTGCAAAATAAATCCCTAGTTTTTAAAAAAGAGCATAAAAACTGCTCATGAAGGGCCTCCTGAAACCAAGCCCCGCAAGAACAGTTTTTTGTGCATATTTTCGAAACTAGCTAGTTTCGCTCAGAAATATTTTACAGTTATATTCCTTTCATTATTCCGCGTCCAACGAGTGCTCATTCGTCGAAATCAGTCACAAAAAATGTTAATGGAAATTTCGGAAAAAGAGCATGGACTATAGCCTTTGCACTTTTTTCATCATTAATATATTTTCTCACCGATTTCGACGGACGATGGCTTATTTGAACAGGAAAGGGAATACAAAACGATGTTGAAAAGAATTTTGCAAAATAAATCCCTAGTTTTTAAAAAAGAGCATAAAAAACTGCTCATGAAGGGCCTCCTGAAACCAAGCCCCGCAAGAACAGTTTTTTGTGCATATTTTCGAAACTAGCTAGTTTCGCTCAGAAATATTTTACAGTTATATTCCTTTCATTATTCCGCGTCCAACGAGTGCTCATTCGTCAAAATCAGTCACAAAAAAATTTAATAGAAATTTCGGAAAAAAAAGCATGGACTATAGCCTTTGCACTTTTTTCATCATAAATATATTTTCTCACCGATTTCGACGGACGATGGCTTATTTGAACAGGAAAGGGAATAGAAAACGATGTTAAAAAGAATTTTGCAAAATAAATCCCTAGTTTTTAAAAAGAGCATAAAAACTGCTCATGAAGGGCCTCCTGAAACCAAGCCCCGCAAGAACAGTTTTTTGTGCATATTTTTGAAACTAGCTAGTTTCGCTCAGAAGTATTTTACAGTTATATTCCTTTCATTATTCCGCGTCCAACGAGTGCTCATTCGTCAAAATCAGTCACAAAAAATTTTAATGGAAATTTCGGAAAAAAAGCATGGACAGTTTTTTGTGCATATTTTCGAAACTAGCTAGTTTCGCTCAGAAATATTTTACAGTTATATTCCTTTCATTATTCCGCGTCCAACGAGTGCTCATTCGTCAAAATCAGTCACAAAAAAATTTAATAGAAATTTCGGAAAAAAAGCATGGACTATAGCCTTTGCACTTTTTTCATCATAAATATATTTTCTCACCGATTTCGACGGACGATGGCTTATTTGAACAGGAAAGGGAATAGAAAACGATGTTAAAAAGAATTTTGCAAAATAAATCCCTAGTTTTTAAAAAAGAGCATAAAAACTGCTCATGAAGGGCCTCCTGAAACCAAGCCCCGCAAGAACAGTTTTTTGTGCATATTTTCGAAACTAGCTAGTTTTGCTCAGAAATATTTTACAGTTATATTCCTTTCATTATTCCGCGTCCAACGAGTGCTCATTCGTCGAAATCAGTCACAAAAAATTTTAATGGAAATTTCGGAAAAAAAGCATGGACAGTTTTTTGTGCATATTTTCGAAACTAGCTAGTTTCGCTCAGAAATATTTTACAGTTATATTCCTTTCATTATTCCGCGTCCAACGAGTGCTCATTCGTCAAAATCAGTCACAAAAAATTTTAATGGAAATTTCGGAAAAAAAAGCATGGACTATAGCCTTTGCACTTTTTTCATCATAAATATATTTTCTCACCGATTTCGACGGACGATGGCTTATTTGAACAGGAAAGGGAATAGAAAACGATGTTAAAAAGAATTTTGCAAAATAAATCCCTAGTTTTTAAAAAAGAGCATAAAAACTGCTCATGAAGGGCCTCCTGAAACCAAGCCCCGCAAGAACAGTTTTTTGTGCATATTTTCGAAACTAGCTAGTTTCGCTCAGAAATATTTTACAGTTATATTCCTTTCATTATTCCGCGTCCAACGAGTGCTCATTCGTCAAAATCAGTCACAAAAAATTTTAATGGAAATTTCGGAAAAAAAAGCATGGACTATAGCCTTTGCACTTTTTTCATCATAAATATATTTTCTCACCGATTTCGACGGACGATGGCTTATTTGAACAAGAAAGGGAATAGAAAACGATGTTAAAAAGAATTTTGCAAAATAAATCCCTAGTTTTTAAAAAAGAGCATAAAAACTGCTCATGAAGGGCCTCCTGAAACCAAGCCCCGCAAGAACAGTTTTTTGTGCATATTTTCGAAACTAGCTAGTTTCGCTCAGAAATATTTTACAGTTATATTCCCTTCATTATTCCGCGTCCAACGAGTGCTCATTCGTCAAAATCAGTCACAAAAAATTTTATTGGAAATTTCGGAAAAGGAGCATGGACTATACCTTTGCACTTTTTTCATCATAAATATATTTTCTCACCGATTTCGACGGACGATGGCTTATTTGAACAGGAAAGGGAATAGAAAACGATGCTAAAAAGAATTTTTCAAAATAAATCCCTAGTTTTTAAAAAAGAGCATAAAAACTGCTCATGAAGGGCCTCCTGAAACCAAGCCCCGCAAGAACAGTTTTTTGTGCATATTTTCGAAACTAGCTAGTTTCGCTCAGAAATGTTTTACAGTTATATTCCTTTCATTATTCCGCGTCCAACGAGTGCTCATTCGTCAAAATCAGTCACAAAAAATTTTAATGGAAATTTCGGAAAAGGAGCATGGACTATACCTTTGCACTTTTTTCATCATAAATATATTTTCTCACCGATTTCGACGGACGATGGCTTATTTGAACAGGAAAGGGAATAGAAAACGATGTTAAAAAGAATTTTGCAAAATAAATCCCTAGTTTTTAAAAAAGAGCATAAAAACTGCTCATGAAGGGCCTCCTGAAACCAAGCCCCGCAAGAACAGTTTTTTGTGCATATTTTCGAAACTAGCTAGTTTCGCTCAGAAATATTTTACAGTTATATTCCTTTCATTATTCCGCGTCCAACGAGTGCTCATTCGTCAAAATCAGTCACAAAAAATTTTAATGGAAATTTCGGAAAAAGAGCATGGACTATAGCCTTTGCACTTTTTTCATCATAAATATATTTTCTCACCGATTTCGACGGACGATGGCTTATTTGAACAAGAAAGGGAATAGAAAACGATGGTAAAAAGAATTTTGCAAAATAAATCCCTAGTTTTTAAAAACGAGCATAAAAACTGCTCATGAAGGGCCTCCTGAAACCAAGCCCCGCAAGAACAGTTTTTTGTGCATATTTTCGAAACTAGCTAGTTTCGCTCAGAAGTATTTTACTGTTATATTCCTTTCATTATTCCGCGTCCAACGAGTGCTCATTCGTCAAAATCAGTCACAAAAAAATTTAATAGAAATTTCGGAAAAAAAGCATGGACTATAGCCTTTGCACTTTTTTCATCATAAATATATTTTCTCACCGATTTCGACGGACGATGGCTTATTTTAACAGGAAAGGGAATAGAAAACGATGTTAAAAAGAATTTTGCAAAATAAATCCCTAGTTTTTAAAAAAGAGCATAAAAACTGCTCATGAAGGGCCTCCTGAAACCAGGCCCCGCAAGAACAGTTTTTTGTGCATATTTTCGAAACTAGCTAGTTTCGCTCAGAAATATTTTACAGTTATATTCCTTTCATTATTCCGCGTCCAACGAGTGCTCATTCGTCAAAATCAGTCACAAAAAATTTTAATGTAAATTTCGGAAAAAAAAGCATGGACTATAGCCTTTGCACTTTTTTCATCATAAATATATTTTCTCACCGATTTCGACGGACGATGGCTTATTTGAACAGGAAAGGAATAGAAAACGATGTTAAAAAGAATTTTGCAAATAAATCCCTAGTTTTTAAAAAAGAGCATAAAAACTGCTCATGAAGGGCCTCCTGAAACCAAGCCCCGCAAGAACAGTTTTTTGTGCATATTTTTGAAACTAGCTAGTTTCGCTCAGAAGTATATTACAGTTATATTCCTTTCATTATTCCGCGTCCAACGAGTGCTCATTCGTCAAAATCAGTCACAAAAAATTTTAATGGAAATTTCGGAAAAAAAGCATGGACAGTTTTTGTGCATATTTTCGAAACTAGCTAGTTTCGCTCAGAAATATTTTACAGTTATATTCCTTTCATTATTCCGCGTCCAACGAGTGCTCATTCGTCAAAATCAGTCACAAAAAAATTTAATAGAAATTTCGGAAAAAAGCATGGACTATAGCCTTTGCACTTTTTTCATCATAAATATATTTTCTCACCGATTTCGACGGGACGATGGCTTATTTGAACAGAAAGGGAATAGAAAACGATGTTAAAAAGAATTTTGCAAAATAAATCCCTAGTTTTTAAAAAAGAGCATAAAAACTGCTCATGAAGGGCCTCCTGAAACCAAGCCCGCAAGAACAGTTTTTTGTGCATATTTTCGAAACTAGCTAGTTTCGCTCAGAAATATTTTACCAGTTATATTCTTTCATTATTCCGCGTCCAACGAGTGCTCATTCGTCAAAATCAGTCACAAAAAATTTTAATGGAATTTCGGAAAAAAAAGCATGGACTATAGCCTTTGCACTTTTTTCATCATAAATATATTTTCTCACCGATTTCGACGGACGATGGCTTATTTGAACAAGAAAGGGAATAGAAAACGATGTTAAAAAGAATTTTGCAAAATAAATCCCTAGTTTTAAAAAAGAGCATAAAAACTGCTCATGAAGGGCCTCCTGAAACCAAGCCCCGCAAGAACAGTTTTTTGTGCATATTTTCGAAACTAGCTAGTTTCGCTCAGAAATATTTTACAGTTATATTCCTTCATTATTCCGCGTCCAACGAGTGCTCATTCGTCAAAATCAGTCACAAAAAATTTTATTGGAAATTTCGGAAAAGGAGCATGACTATACCTTTGCACTTTTTTCATCATAAATATATTTTCTCACCGATTTCGACGGACGATGGCTTATTTGAACAGGAAAGGGAATAGAAAACGATGCTAAAAAGAATTTTTCAAAATAAATCCCTAGTTTTTAAAAAAGAGCATAAAAACTGCTCATGAAGGGCCTCCTGAAACCAACCCCGCAAGAACAGTTTTTTGTGCTTATTTTCGAAACTAGCTAGTTTCGCTCAGAAATGTTTTACAGTTATATTCCTTTCATTATTCCGCGTCCAACGAGTGCTCATTCGTCAAAATCAGTCACAAAAAATTTTAATGGAAATTTCGGAAAGGAGCATGGACTATACCTTTGCACTTTTTTCATCATAAATATATTTTCTCACCGATTTCGACGGACGATGGCTTATTTGAACAGGAAAGGGAATAGAAAACGATGTTAAAAAGAATTTTGCAAAATAAATCCCTAGTTTTTAAAAAAGAGCATAAAAACTGCTCATGAAGGGCCTCCTGAAACCAAGCCCCGCAAGAACAGTTTTTTGTGCATATTTTCGAAACTAGCTAGTTTCGCTCAGAAATATTTTACAGTTATATTCCTTTCATTATTCCGCGTCCAACGAGTGCTCATTCGTCAAAATCAGTCACAAAAAATTTTAATGGAAATTTCGGAAAAAGAGCATGGACTATAGCCTTTGCACTTTTTTCATCATAAATATATTTTCTCACCGATTTCGACGGACGATGGCTTATTTGAACAAGAAAGGGAATAGAAAACGATGGTAAAAAGAATTTTGCAAAATAAATCCCTAGTTTTTAAAAACGAGCATAAAAACTGCTCATGAAGGGCCTCCTGAAACCAAGCCCCGCAAGAACAGTTTTTTGTGCATATTTTCGAAACTAGCTAGTTTCGCTCAGAAGTATTTTACTGTTATATTCCTTTCATTATTCCGCGTCCAACGAGTGCTCATTCGTCAAAATCAGTCACAAAAAAATTTAATAGAAATTTCGGAAAAAAAGCATGGACTATAGCCTTTGCACTTTTTTCATCATAAATATATTTTCTCACCGATTTCGACGGACGATGGCTTATTTTAACAGGAAAGGGAATAGAAAACGATGTTAAAAAGAATTTTGCAAAATAAATCCCTAGTTTTTAAAAAAGAGCATAAAAACTGCTCATGAAGGGCCTCCTAAAACCAAGCCCCGCAAGAACAGTTTTTTGTGCATATTTTCGAAACTAGCTAGTTTTGCTCAGAAATATTTTACAGTTATATTCCTTTCATTATTCCGCGTCCAACGAGTGCTCATTCGTCGAAATCAGTCACAAAAAATTTTAATGGAAATTTCGGAAAAAAAGCATGGACAGTTTTTTGTGCATATTTTCGAAACTAGCTAGTTTCGCTCAGAAATATTTTACAGTTATATTCCTTTCATTATTCCGCGTCCAACGAGTGCTCATTCGTCAAAATCAGTCACAAAAAATTTTAATGGAAATTTCGGAAAAGGAGCATGGACTATACCTTTGCACTTTTTTCATCATAAATATATTTTCTCACCGATTTCGACGGACGATGGCTTATTTGAACAGGAAAGGGAATAGAAAACGATGTTGAAAAGAATTTTGCAAAATAAATCCCTAGTTTTTAAAAAAGAGCATAAAAACTGCTCATGAAGGGCCTCCTGAAACCAAGCCCCGCAAGAACAGTTTTTTGTGCATATTTTCGAAACTAGCTAGTTTCGCTCAGAAATATTTTACAGTTATATTCCTTTCATTATTCCGCGTCCAACGAGTGCTCATTCGTCAAAATCAGTCACAAAAAATTTTAATGGAAATTTCGGAAAAGGAGCATGGACTATACCTTTGCACTTTTTTCATCATAAATATATTTTCTCACCGATTTCGACGGACGATGGCTTATTTGAACAGGAAAGGGAATAGAAAACGATGTTAAAAAGAATTTTGCAAAATAAATCCCTAGTTTTTAAAAAAGAGCATAAAAACTGCTCATGAAGGGCCTCCTGAAACCAAGCCCCGCAAGAACAGTTTTGTGTGCATATTTTCGAAACTAGCTAGTTTCGCTCAGAAATATTTTACAGTTATATTCCTTTCATTATTCCGCGTCCAACGAGTGCTCATTCGTCAAAATCAGTCACAAAAAATTTTAATGGAATTTTCGGAAAAAGAGCATGGACTATAGCCTTTGCACTTTTTTCATCATAAATATATTTTCTCACCGATTTCGACGGACGATGGCTTATTTGAACAGGAAAGGGAATAGAAAACGATGTTGAAAAGAATTTTGCAAAATAAATCCCTAGTTTTTAAAAAAGAGCATAAAAATTGCTCATGAAGGGCCTCCTGAAACCAAGCCCCGCAAGAACAGTTTTTTGTGCATATTTTCGAAACTAGCTAGTTTCGCTCAGAAATATTTTACAGTTATATTCCTTTCATTATTCCGCGTCCAACGAGTGCTCATTCGTCAAAATCAGTCACAAAAAATTTTAATGTAAATTTCGGAAAAAGAGCATGGACTATAGCGTTTGCACTTTTTTCATCATAAATATAGCCTTTGCACTTTTTTCATCATAAATATATTTTCTCACCGATTTCGACGGACGATGGCTTATTTGAACAAGAAAGGGAATAGAAAACGATGGTAAAAAGCATTTTGCAAAATAAATCCCTAGTTTTTAAAAACGAGCATAAAAACTGCTCATGAAGGGCCTCCTGAAACCAAGCCCCGCAAGAACAGTTTTTTGTGCATATTTTTGAAACTAGCTAGTTTCGCTCAGAAGTATTTTACAGTTATATTCCTTTCATTATTCCGCGTCCAACGAGTGCTCATTCGTCAAAATCAATCACAAAAAATTTTAATGGAAATTTCGGAAAAAGAGCATGGACTATAGCCTTTGCACTTTTTTCATCATAAATATATTTTCTCACCGATTTCGACGGACGATGGCTTATTTGAACAGGAAAGGGAATAGAAAACGATGTTGAAAAGAATTTTGCAAAATAAATCCCTAGTTTTTAAAAAAGAGCATAAAAACTGCTCATGAAGGGCCTCCTGAACCCAAGCCCCGCAAGAACAGTTTTTTGTGCATATTTTCGAAACTAGCTAGTTTCGCTCAGAAATATTTTACAGTTATATTCCTTTCATTATTCCGCGTCCAACGAGTGCTCATTCGTCAAAATCAGTCACAAAAAATTTTAATGTAAATTTCGGAAAAAAAAGCATGGACTATAGCCTTTGGACTTTTTTCATCATAAATATATTTTCTCACCGATTTCGACGGACGATGGCTTATTTGAACAAGAAAGGGAATAGAAAACGATGTTAAAAAGAATTTTGCAAAATAAATCCCTAGTTTTTAAAAAAGAGCATAAAAACTGCTCATGAAGGGCCTCCTGAAACCAAGCCCCGCAAGAACAGTTTTTTGTGCATATTTTCGAAACTAGCTAGTTTCGCTCAGAAATATTTTACAGTTATATTCCTTTCATTATTCCGCGTCCAACGAGTGCTCATTCGTCAAAATCAGTCACAAAAAATTTTAATGGAAATTTCGGAAAATTTCGGAAAAGGAGCATGGACTATACCTTTGCACTTTTTTCATCATAAATATATTTTCTCACCGATTTCGACGGACGATGGCTTATTTGAACAGGAAAGGGAATAGAAAACGATGCTAAAAAGAATTTTTCAAAATAAATCCCTAGTTTTTAAAAAAGAGCATAAAAACTGCTCATGAAGGGCCTCCTGAAACCAAGCCCCGCAAGAACAGTTTTTTGTGCATATTTTCGAAACTAGCTAGTTTCGCTCAGAAATATTTTACAGTTATATTCCTTTCATTATTCCGCGTCCAACGAGTGCTCATTCGTCAAAATCAGTCACAAAAAATGTTAATGGAAATTTCGGAAAAGGAGCATGGACTATACCTTTGCACTTTTTTCATCATAAATATATTTTCTCACCGATTTCGACGGACGATGGCTTATTTGAACAGGAAAGGGAATAGAAAACGATGTTGAAAAGAATTTTGCAAAATAAATCCCTAGTTTTTAAAAAAGAGCATAAAAACTGCTCATGAAGGGCCTCCTGAAACCAAGCCCCGCAAGAACAGTTTTTTGTGCATATTTTCGAAACTAGCTAGTTTCGCTCAGAAATATTTTACAGTTATATTCCTTTCATTATTCCGCGTCCAACGAGTGCTCATTCGTCAAAATCAGTCACAAAAAATTTTAATGGAAATTTCGGAAAAGGAGCATGGACTATACCTTTGCACTTTTTTCATCATAAATATATTTTCTCACCGATTTCGACGGACGATGGCTTATTTGAACAGGAAAGGGAATAGAAAACGATGTTAAAAAGAATTTTGCAAAATAAATCCCTAGTTTTTAAAAAAGAGCATAAAAACTGCTCATGAAGGGCCTCCTGAAACCAAGCCCCGCAAGAACAGTTTTTTGTGCATATTTTCGAAACTAGCTAGTTTCGCTCAGAAATATTTTACAGTTATATTCCTTTCATTATTCCGCGTCCAACGAGTGCTCATTCGTCAAAATCAGTCACAAAAAATTTTAATGGAAATTTCGGAAAAAGAGCATGGACTATAGCCTTTGCACTTTTTTCATCATAAATATATTTTCTCACCGATTTCGACGGACGATGGCTTATTTGAACAGGAAAGGGAATAGAAAACGATGTTGAAAAGAATTTTGCAAAATAAATCCCTAGTTTTTAAAAAAGAGCATAAAAATTGCTCATGAAGGGCCTCCTGAAACCAAGCCCCGCAAGAACAGTTTTTTGTGCATATTTTCGAAACTAGCTAGTTTCGCTCAGAAATATTTTACAGTTATATTCCTTTCATTATTCCGCGTCCAACGAGTGCTCATTCGTCAAAATCAGTCACAAAAAATTTTAATGTAAATTTCGGAAAAAGAGCATGGACTATAGCGTTTGCACTTTTTTCATCATAAATATAGCCTTTGCACTTTTTTCATCATAAATATATTTTCTCACCGATTTCGACGGACGATGGCTTATTTGAACAAGAAAGGGAATAGAAAACGATGGTAAAAAGCATTTTGCAAAATAAATCCCTAGTTTTTAAAAACGAGCATAAAAACTGCTCATGAAGGGCCTCGTGAAACCAAGCCCCGCAAGAACAGTTTTTTGTGCATATTTTTGAAACTAGCTAGTTTCGCTCAGAAGTATTTTACAGTTATATTCCTTTCATTATTCCGCGTCCAACGAGTGCTCATTCGTCAAAATCAATCACAAAAAATTTTAATGGAAATTTCGGAAAAAGAGCATGGACTATAGCCTTTGCACTTTTTTCATCATAAATATATTTTCTCACCGATTTCGACGGACGATGGCTTATTTGAACAGGAAAGGGAATAGAAAACGATGTTGAAAAGAATTTTGCAAAATAAATCCCTAGTTTTTAAAAAAGAGCATAAAAACTGCTCATGAAGGGCCTCCTGAACCCAAGCCCCGCAAGAACAGTTTTTTGTGCATATTTTCGAAACTAGCTAGTTTCGCTCAGAAATATTTTACAGTTATATTCCTTTCATTATTCCGCGTCCAACGAGTGCTCATTCGTCAAAATCAGTCACAAAAAATTTTAATGTAAATTTCGGAAAAAAAAGCATGGACTATAGCCTTTGGACTTTTTTCATCATAAATATATTTTCTCACCGATTTCGACGGACGATGGCTTATTTGAACAAGAAAGGGAATAGAAAACGATGTTAAAAAGAATTTTGCAAAATAAATCCCTAGTTTTTAAAAAAGAGCATAAAAACTGCTCATGAAGGGCCTCCTGAAACCAAGCCCCGCAAGAACAGTTTTTTGTGCATATTTTCGAAACTAGCTAGTTTCGCTCAGAAATATTTTACAGTTATATTCCTTTCATTATTCCGCGTCCAACGAGTGCTCATTCGTCAAAATCAGTCACAAAAAATTTTAATGGAAATTTCGGAAAATTTCGGAAAAGGAGCATGGACTATACCTTTGCACTTTTTTCATCATAAATATATTTTCTCACCGATTTCGACGGACGATGGCTTATTTGAACAGGAAAGGGAATAGAAAACGATGCTAAAAAGAATTTTTCAAAATAAATCCCTAGTTTTTAGAAAAGAGCATAAAAACTGCTCATGAAGGGCCTCCTGAAACCAAGCCCCGCAAGAACAGTTTTTTGTGCATATTTTCGAAACTAGCTAGTTTCGCTCAGAAATATTTTACAGTTATATTCCTTTCATTATTCCGCGTCCAACGAGTGCTCATTCGTCAAAATCAGTCACAAAAAATGTTAATGGAAATTTCGGAAAAGGAGCATGGACTATACCTTTGCACTTTTTTCATCATAAATATATTTTCTCACCGATTTCGACGGACGATGGCTTATTTGAACAGGAAAGGGAATAGAAAACGATGTTAAAAAGAATTTTGCAAAATAAATCCCTAGTTTTTAAAAAAGAGCATAAAAACTGCTCATGAAGGGCCTCCTGAAACCAAGCCCCGCAAGAACAGTTTTTTGTGCATATTTTCGAAACTAGCTAGTTTCGCTCAGAAATATTTTACAGTTATATTCCTTTCATTATTCCGCGTCCAACGAGTGCTCATTCGTCAAAATCAGTCACAAAAATTTTAATGGAAATTTCGGAAAAAGAGCATGGACTATAGCCTTTGCACTTTTTTCATCATAAATATATTTTCTCACCGATTTCGACGGACGATGGCTTATTTGAACAAGAAAGGGAATAGAAAACGATGGTAAAAAGAATTTTGCAAAATAAATCCCTAGTTTTTTAAAACGAGCATAAAAACTGCTCATGAAGGGCCTCCTGAAACCAAGCCCCGCAAGAACAGTTTTTTGTGCATATTTTCGAAACTAGCTAGTTTCGCTCAGAAGTATTTTACAGTTATATTCCTTTCATTATTCCGCGTCCAACGAGTGCTCATTCGTCAAAATCAATCACAAAAAATTTTAATGGAAATTTCGGAAAAAGAGCATGGACTATAGCCTTTGCACTTTTTTCATCATAAATATATTTTCTCACCGATTTCGACGGACGATGGCTTATTTGAACAGGAAAGGGAATAGAAAACGATTTTGAAAAGAATTTTGCAAAATAAATCCCTAGTTTTTAAAAAAGAGCATAAAAATTGCTCATGAAGGGCCTCCTGAAACCAAGCCCCGCAAGAACAGTTTTTTGTGCATATTTTCGAAACTAGCTAGTTTCGCTCAGAAATATTTTACAGTTATATTCCTTTCATTATTCCGCGTCCAACGAGTGCTCATTCGTCAAAATCAGTCACAAAAAATTTTAATGTAAATTTCGGAAAAAGAGCATGGACTATAGCGTTTGCACTTTTTTCATCATAAATATAGCCTTTGCACTTTTTTCATCATAAATATATTTTCTCACCGATTTCGACGGACGATGGCTTATTTGAACAAGAAAGGGAATAGAAAACGATGGTAAAAAGCATTTTGCAAAATAAATCCCTAGTTTTTAAAAACGAGCATAAAAACTGCTCATGAAGGGCCTCCTGAAACCAAGCCCCGCAAGAACAGTTTTTTGTGCATATTTTCGAAACTAGCTAGTTTCGCTCAGAAATATTTTACAGTTATATTCCTTTCATTATTCCGCGTCCAACGAGTGCTCATTCGTCAAAATCAGTCACAAAAAATTTTAATGGAAATTTCGGAAAAAGAGCATGGACTATAGCCTTTGCACTTTTTTCATCATAAATATATTTTCTCACCGATTTCGACGGACGATGGCTTATTTGAACAGGAAAGGGAATACAAAACGGTGTTGAAAAGAATTTTGCAAAATAAATCCCTAGTTTTTAAAAAAGAGCATAAAAACTGCTCATGAAGGGCCTCCTGAAACCAGGCCCCGCAAGAACAGTTTTTTGTGCATATTTTCGAAACTAGCTAGTTTCGCTCAGAAATATTTTACAGTTATATTCCTTTCATTATTCCGCGTCCAACGAGTGCTCATTCGTCAAAATCAGTCACAAAAAATTTTAATGTAAATTTCGGAAAAAAAAGCATGGACTATAGCCTTTGCACTTTTTTCATCATAAATATATTTTCTCACCGATTTCGACGGACGATGGCTTATTTGAACAAGAAAGGGAATAGAAAACGATGTTAAAAAGAATTTTGCAAAATAAATCCCTAGTTTTTAAAAAAGAGCATAAAAACTGCTCATGAAGGGCCTCCTGAAACCAAGCCCCGCAAGAACAGTTTTTTGTGCATATTTTCGAAACTAGCTAGTTTCGCTCAGAAATATTTTACAGTTATATTCCTTTCATTATTCCGCGTCCAACGAGTGCTCATTCGTCAAAATCAGTCACAAAAAATTTTAATAAAAATTTCGGAAAAAAAGCATGGACTATAGCCTTTGCACTTTTTTCATCATAAATATATTTTCTCACCGATTTCGACGGACGATGGCTTATTTGAACAAGAAAGGGAATAGAAAACGATGTTAAAAAGAATTTTGCAAAATAAATCCCTAGTTTTTAAAAAAGAGCATAAAAACTGCTCATGAAGGGCCTCCTGAAACCAAGCCCCGCAAGAACAGTTTTTTGTGCATATTTTCGAAACTAGCTAGTTTCGCTCAGAAATATTTTACAGTTATATTCCTTTCATTATTCCGCGTCCAACGAGTGCTCATTCGTCAAAATCAGTCACAAAAAATGTTAATGGAAATTTCGGAAAAGGAGCATGGACTATACCTTTGCACTTTTTCATCATAAATATATTTTCTCACCGATTTCGACGGACGATGGCTTATTTGAACAGGAAAGGGAATAGAAAACGATGTTAAAAAGAATTTTGCAAAATAAATCCCTAGTTTTTAAAAAAGAGCATAAAAACTGCTCATGAAGGGCCTCCTGAAACCAAGCCCCGCAAGAACAGTTTTTTGTGCATATTTTCGAAACTAGCTAGTTTCGCTCAGAAATATTTTACAGTTATATTCCTTTCATTATTCCGCGTCCAACGAGTGCTCATTCGTCAAAATCAGTCACAAAAAATTTTAATGGAAATTTCGGAAAAAGAGCATGGACTATAGCCTTTGCACTTTTTTCATCATAAATATATTTTCTCACCGATTTCGACGGACGATGGCTTATTTGAACAAGAAAGGGAATAGAAAACGATGGTAAAAAGAATTTTGCAAAATAAATCCCTAGTTTTTTAAAACGAGCATAAAAACTGCTCATGAAGGGCCTCCTGAAACCAAGCCCCGCAAGAACAGTTTTTTGTGCATATTTTCGAAACTAGCTAGTTTCGCTCAGAAGTATTTTACAGTTATATTCCTTTCATTATTCCGCGTCCAACGAGTGCTCATTCGTCAAAATCAATCACAAAAAATTTTAATGGAAATTTCGGAAAAAGAGCATGGACTATAGCCTTTGCACTTTTTTCATCATAAATATATTTTCTCACCGATTTCGACGGACGATGGCTTATTTGAACAGGAAAGGGAATAGAAAACGATTTTGAAAAGAATTTTGCAAAATAAATCCCTAGTTTTTAAAAAAGAGCATAAAAATTGCTCATGAAGGGCCTCCTGAAACCAAGCCCCGCAAGAACAGTTTTTTGTGCATATTTTCGAAACTAGCTAGTTTCGCTCAGAAATATTTTACAGTTATATTCCTTTCATTATTCCGCGTCCAACGAGTGCTCATTCGTCAAAATCAGTCACAAAAAATTTTAATGTAAATTTCGGAAAAAGAGCATGGACTATAGCGTTTGCACTTTTTTCATCATAAATATAGCCTTTGCACTTTTTTCATCATAAATATATTTTCTCACCGATTTCGACGGACGATGGCTTATTTGAACAAGAAAGGGAATAGAAAACGATGGTAAAAAGCATTTTGCAAAATAAATCCCTAGTTTTTAAAAACGAGCATAAAAACTGCTCATGAAGGGCCTCCTGAAACCAAGCCCCGCAAGAACAGTTTTTTGTGCATATTTTCGAAACTAGCTAGTTTCGCTCAGAAATATTTTACAGTTATATTCCTTTCATTATTCCGCGTCCAACGAGTGCTCATTCGTCAAAATCAGTCACAAAAAATTTTAATGGAAATTTCGGAAAAAGAGCATGGACTATAGCCTTTGCACTTTTTTCATCATAAATATATTTTCTCACCGATTTCGACGGACGATGGCTTATTTGAACAGGAAAGGGAATACAAAACGGTGTTGAAAAGAATTTTGCAAAATAAATCCCTAGTTTTTAAAAAAGAGCATAAAAACTGCTCATGAAGGGCCTCCTGAAACCAGGCCCCGCAAGAACAGTTTTTTGTGCATATTTTCGAAACTAGCTAGTTTCGCTCAGAAATATTTTACAGTTATATTCCTTTCATTATTCCGCGTCCAACGAGTGCTCATTCGTCAAAATCAGTCACAAAAAATTTTAATGTAAATTTCGGAAAAAAAAGCATGGACTATAGCCTTTGCACTTTTTTCATCATAAATATATTTTCTCACCGATTTCGACGGACGATGGCTTATTTGAACAAGAAAGGGAATAGAAAACGATGTTAAAAAGAATTTTGCAAAATAAATCCCTAGTTTTTAAAAAAGAGCATAAAAACTGCTCATGAAGGGCCTCCTGAAACCAAGCCCCGCAAGAACAGTTTTTTGTGCATATTTTCGAAACTAGCTAGTTTCGCTCAGAAATATTTTACAGTTATATTCCTTTCATTATTCCGCGTCCAACGAGTGCTCATTCGTCAAAATCAGTCACAAAAAATTTTAATAAAAATTTCGGAAAAAAAGCATGGACTATAGCCTTTGCACTTTTTTCATCATAAATATATTTTCTCACCGATTTCGACGGACGATGGCTTATTTGAACAAGAAAGGGAATAGAAAACGATGTTAAAAAGAATTTTGCAAAATAAATCCCTAGTTTTTAAAAAAGAGCATAAAAACTGCTCATGAAGGGCCTCCTGAAACCAAGCCCCGCAAGAACAGTTTTTTGTGCATATTTTCGAAACTAGCTAGTTTCGCTCAGAAATATTTTACAGTTATATTCCTTTCATTATTCCGCGTCCAACGAGTGCTCATTCGTCAAAATCAGCCACAAAAAATTTTAATGTAAATTTCGGAAAAAAAAGCATGGACTATAGCCTTTGCACTTTTTTCATCATAAATATATTTTCTCACCGATTTCGACGGACGATGGCTTATTTGAACAAGAAAGGGAATAGAAAACGATGTTAAAAAGAATTTTGCAAAATAAATCCCTAGTTTTTAAAAAAGAGCATAAAAACTGCTCATGAAGGGCCTCCTGAAACCAAGCCCCGCAAGAACAGTTTTTTTGTGCATATTTTCGAAACTAGCTAGTTTCGCTCAGAAATATTTTACAGTTATATTCCTTTCATTATTCCGCGTCCAACGAGTGCTCATTCGTCAAAATCAGTCACAAAAGATTTTAATAAAAATTTCGGAAAAAAAGCATGGACTATAGCCTTTGCACTTTTTTCATCATAAATATATTTTCTCACCGATTTCGTCGGACGATGGCTTATTTGAACAGGAAAGGGAATAGAAAACGATGCTAAAAAGAATTTTTCAAAATAAATCCCTAGTTTTTAAAAAAGAGCATAAAAACTGCTCATGAAGGGCCTCCTGAAACCAAGCCCCGCAAGAACAGTTTTTTGTGCATATTTTCGAAACTAGCTCGTTTCGCTCAGAAATATTTTACAGTTATATTCCTTTCATTATTCCGCGTCCAACGAGTGCTCATTCGTCAAAATCAGTCACAAAAAATTTTAATGTAAATTTCGGAAAAAAAAGCATGGACTATAGCCTTTGCACTTTTTTCATCATAAATATATTTTCTCACCGATTTCGACGGACGATGGCTTATTTGAACAAGAAAGGGAATAGAAAACGATGTTAAAAAGAATTTTGCAAAATAAATCCCTAGTTTTTAAAAAAGAGCATAAAAACTGCTCATGAAGGGCCTCCTGAAACCAAGCCCCGCAAGAACAGTTTTTTGTGCCTATTTTCGAAACTAGCTAGTTTCGCTCAGAAATATTTTACAGTTATATTCCTTTCATTATTCCGCGTCCAACGAGTGCTCATTCGTCAAAATCAGTCACAAAAAATTTTAATGTAAATTTCGGAAAAAAAAGCATGGACTATATATAGCCTTTGCACTTTTTTCATCATAAATATATTTTCTCACCGATTTCGACGGACGATGGCTTATTTGAACAGGAAAGGGAATAGAAAACGATGTTAAAAAGAATTTTGCAAAATAAATCCCTAGTTTTTAAAAAAGAGCATAAAAACTGCTCATGAAGGGCCTCCTGAAACCAAGCCCCGCAAGAACAGTTTTTTGTGCATATTTTCGAAACTAGCTAGTTTCGCTCAGAAATATTTTACAGTTATATTCCTTTCATTATTCCGCGTCCAACGAGTGCTCATTCGTCAAAATCAGTCACAAAAAATTTTAATGGAAATTTCGGAAAAAGAGCATGGACTAGCCTTTGCACTTTTTTCATCATAAATATATTTTCTCACCGATTTCGACGGACGATGGCTTATTTGAACAGGAAAGGGAATAGAAAACGATGGTAAAAAGAATTTTGCAAAATAAATCCCTAGTTTTTAAAAACGAGCATAAAAACTGCTCATGAAGGGCCTCCTGAAACCAAGCCCCGCAAGAACAGTTTTTTGTGCATATTTTCGAAACTAGCTAGTTTCGCTCAGAAATATTTTACAGTTATATTCCTTTCATTATTCCGCGTCCAACGAGTGCTCATTCGTCAAAATCAGTCACAAAAAATTTTAATGGAAATTTCGGAAAAGGAGCATGGACTATACCTTTGCACTTTTTTCATCATAAATATATTTTCTCACCGATTTCGACGGACGATGGCTTATTTGAACAGGAAAGGGAATAGAAAACGATGTTAAAAAGAATTTTGCAAAATAAATCCCTAGTTTTTAAAAAGAGCATAAAAACTGCTCATGAAGGGCCTCCTGAAACCAAGCCCCGCAAGAACAGTTTTTTGTGCATATTTTCGAAACTAGCTAGTTTCGCTCAGAAATATTTTACAGTTATATTCCTTTCATTATTCCGCGTCCAACGAGTGCTCATTCGTCAAAATCAGTCACAAAAAATTTTAATGGAAATTTCGGAAAAGGAGCATGGACTATAGCCTTTGCACTTTTTTCATCATAAATATATTTTCTCACCGATTTCGACGGACGATGGCTTATTTGAACAGGAAAGGGAATAGAAAACGATGTTAAAAAGAATTTTGCAAAATAAATCCCTAGTTTTTAAAAAAGAGCATAAAAACTGCTCATGAAGGGCCTCCTGAAACCAGGCCCCGCAAGAACAGTTTTTTGTGCATATTTTCGAAACTAGCTAGTTTCGCTCAGAAATATTTTACAGTTATATTCCTTTCATTATTCCGCGTCCAACGAGTGCTCATTCGTCAAAATCAGTCACAAAAAATTTTAATGGAAATTTCGGAAAAAAGAGCATGGACTATAGCCTTTGCACTTTTTTCATCATAAATATATTTTCTCACCGATTTCGACGGACGATGGCTTATTTGAACAAGAAAAGGGAATAGAAAACGATGTTAAAAAGAATTTTGCAAAATAAATCCCTAGTTTTTAAAAAAGAGCATAAAAACTGCTCATGAAGGGCCTCCTGAAACCAAGCCCCGCAAGAACAGTTTTTTGTGCATATTTTCGAAACTAGCTAGTTTCGCTCAGAAATATTTTACAGTTATATTCCTTTCATTATTCCGCGTCCAACGAGTGCTCATTCGTCAAAATCAGTCACAAAAAATTTTAATGTAAATTTCGGAAAAAAAAGCATGGACTATAGCCTTTGCACTTTTTTCATCATAAATATATTTTCTCACCGATTTCGACGGACGATGGCTTATTTGAACAGGAAAGGGAATAGAAAACGATGTTAAAAAGAATTTTGCAGAATAAATCCCTAGTTTTTAAAAAAGAGCATAAAAACTGCTCATGAAGGGCCTCCTGAAACCAAGCCCCGCAAGAACAGTTTTTTGTGCATATTTTCGAAACTAGCTAGTTTCGCTCAGAAATATTTTACAGTTATATTCCTTTCATTATTCCGCGTCCAACGAGTGCTCATTCGTCAAAATCAGTCACAAAAAATTTTAAT